>JAIVFI010000028.1:0-607112 GCA_025558095.1 Hyaloraphidium curvatum | reverse complement strand
CTAACCTAACCTAACCTAACCTACCTAACCTAACCTAACCTAACCTAACCTAACCTAACCTAACCTAACCTAACCTAACCTAACCCTAACCCTAACCTAACCTAACCTAACCCTAAAGCAACGCGTACGGCGGGAGCGCCGAGAACGAGTAGGCAAAGAAGTGGTACACGTTGGGCCAGGTGCCATTGTCAAAATGCCCGATCGCGACGCGTTCGGTAGGGGAGTGGGGGACACCCTGCGAGCCGCCGTGGACCTCAGCGGAGGGGAGAATATCAGAATGCTCGGCATCCCCGAAGTGCTAAACAGGAAGCCCGGAGAACCGCTGTCATACGACCTCCGGAAAGCATACCTCCGGATTCTACACCACAAGAAGGCCATGGGAGTCGGTGATCCAGTCAAAAAGGTTGCGCAGATGGTTGGGGCCTCGGAAGGGACCATCAGGCAGCTGTACAACGAGTTTGAAAGGAGCGGCAAGGTGGCCTTGTGGGCGGACCGCAGATCTGATCGAACCTTCAACACGACGACGGAATGGAACGCATTTGTCATCGACTACGTCAGCAAACAGCACAGGGCAATGTGCCGTGTCCGTACCAAGAAGCTACAGAAGGAAATGGTGCGGGAATTCAACCGATTCTTCAGTCTTCGATACGTGCGTGCCCTCTGCAAGCACCTGGGCTTCGGATACAAGGAGATTGGAGGCCACAAGATCGTTGTCATGACTCCAAACATCCATGTGCGGCGGTATGAGTACCTGCGAGAGCGGTACCGGATTCGCAAAGGGGAGAAGGAGCCCGACAAGAAAGTCGTCTCGGTAAGTCCCTCCCTCGCTGCTGTTCTGAGCTCCTGCTGACTCTTCACCCCAGTACTGGCTCGATGAATCGTACGTCCATCAAAATCACGTCAGCAACTTTACCTGGTATCGTCCCGGCGATGAGGTTCCCCACCCGGACGGGTACGGAAAGCGGTGGTGCATCATCGGCTGTGGATCGAGATACGGATGGCTCGAGCCTCCCAAAGTGTTCCAGGGCGATCATAAGCTGGCGGATTACCACGGATCCATGAATGCGAGGCACTTTGAAGAGTGGGCTCGGGGTGCATTTCGGAAGATGCGCAAAAAGGACCCGGAGGGCGAGATCCACGTACACATGGACAATGCTGCGTACCACATTGCACCTGTGGAGGGTCAAAAACGGATCTCGCAGCTGACCAAGAAGGCAGATCTCGCCAAGGCCATCATGGACATGGGCACGACTCTTTACACAATGGAGCAGCTCACGGCGCGCAAAACGAAGACTGGAGGCGGCTTTACCGTCAAGGACCTTCGCAAGCTGCTGCAGGAGCTCGGATACCAGCCGGAACGCTTCATTGACCAGCTGGCACTCGAGTTCGACATCTACCTCCACTTCCTTCCCCCGTACCACCCCAAACTGAACCCCATCGAGCTTGCGTGGGCCCGCGCAAAGAACCGCGTTGCTGAGAACAACGAGTCGCGCAAGTTTGCCGACGTCAAGGTCCTTCTGGAGGAGGGGTTTGCGCTGGTGGATGCTGCCGCATGGGAGAGGCTCGTCATTCATGCTGAGAAGGAAGAGGACGAGTACCGCCGCCAGGATGCAACCATGGTCATTCACATTGACGATGACGATGAGGAGGAGGCAGCTCTGGTGCCGCCGGAGCCTCGCAGTCGCTCTTTTCGGACCGCAGAGATGGTCGTCGACAACGAGCTCGAGAGCGATGCGGACGATTCTGGGGACGCCGTCCAGCCCATTCCCGACGAGGACGATGAAGATGAAAGCGACGGATTGGCTGTGACGGTCCAGGAAGCGCTGGACGAGGAGTTTGACGCGGAGGTCGCTCTAGCGCTGGCAATGAACGCCGACGCCTGGGCCGAAATCCAAGCCGGGCGAAACCCCAGCCCCACTGCCGTGCAGGCGGCTCTATTGGACGCGTCTCTGTAGATTTTCTAGGCGAAAACGATGTAATTGGTGTGTGGGGAACGAGACGAAGTTGTGTTTGGAAGTTTGCCGCTCAAGTACCCCGCACCGGACTGTAGGGATTATGCATAATCCTGGACGCACCCGCCATAGGGAAGACTAGGCGCAGTGCTGTGTAGTGACTCCTCAACGTCGTCAAGACAGGTCTACACGGGGCTTCCGCCCCCCGTCATGACAGTAGCCCTGCTGGACGTTGTCCAGTGGGAGGATTAGCGGAGCTCGGCGGGTGGCTAGCCCTCCTTCCACTACCTCCTTCCAGTGCCCGTGCAGCCGCCCAACGGATTGCTGGCGCCGAAAGTCGGTCTTGTCCCAGTCTAGTACTCATTCCCCGCACTCCTTTGTGACCCTCCCATCGCGGATGCCAACTCTCTGAGTGTAATTTTCGGCTCGTTCGGAAGCGTTCCAACGCATCGTGCAGCGCTTGCAGCTCGATTCGGACGCTGGCACTGATTCGGGCCCGGGGGGGGCGCGCGGTATCCGGTACGGCCGTCCCGCCCCGGGCCACCAATGCCGCGCTACCGCGTGCTCCCCGTGGCCGCCGCCGCCGCCCTCGCCGCGGCCTGGCTCATCCTTCGCTCCCCAGTGTCTTCGTTCGATGCGGCACCGGCGCCGGCGGTCTGCGCGCTCCCGCCGGGCCTCCGCACGCCGCTGCTCCCTTCGGGCATCCCCGCCGCCCTCGCCGCCTCCGAATCGCGGCTGGACGATGTGCCGCCGCGTTTCCCTGCTCTTCCGCCGTGGATATTGCTCGCGAATCCGTCGGTGGCCGCGGAGGACGCGGAGGTGCTCTCCCAACGGGGATTCGCGCTGGTCGCGTTCCGTGCCTCGTTCAACGGCTCGACCCCGACGCGCGAGGGCGAGAAGTGGCCGCCGCAGGGGAACTTTTTTGTTGTGTTGCGCGCCTTCCGCTTCCCCCGCACGCCGGAATTCCGTTTCCGCGGGCGTCTGGCGGACCTCGAGCCGGGCCGCTTCGTGCACCTCGACGCGGCGCCGCACCCCTCGGAGCGCAGCGAGTGCCCGCTCGCGCCGTACCACGGCTATCTGGATCCGCGGCCCGTCGTGCTGCCTGACGGGCGGCTGCTCGTTCTCGCCAAGTCGCCGCACCCGCGCGCGTGCGCGTCGCAGCGCATTGCCGCCGTGCTCGCGGACCTCGAAGAACTGCTGGCGCTGAGCTTCCCCAACGGCGCGTCGTCTGCCGAAGAGAGCGTGCCGAAGCTTGCCCCGCGTTCGGTTGTCTACCTCTCGACCCCCAACATGCGCCCGACGGAGCGCAACTGGATCCCCTTCGTGTCCCGCGTGGGCGAGCTCCTCCTCTCCTACTCCCTCGACCCGCACGTCGTCCTCCGCTGCGACATTGACCGCACCGGAGCCTGCGACGAGGTCGCGCGGACCTCCTTTCCCGGTCTGGCCGCCCAGCTCGGCGTCCCCTCCGCTGAGGTCCACGGCGGCTCGCAGGGTGTCCCCCACTCCCCTACCGAACGCGTCGCGATCGGGCATTTTGACAATGGCACCTGGCCCAACGTGTACCACTTCTTTGCCTACTCGTTCTCGGCGCTCCCGCCGTACGCGTTGCTGCGCGCCGGACGGCCGTTCCGCGCGTTCGGGCCCGAGAGCGGGCAGGGGTTCCTCTCCGGACTGTCGCGGGTGGGGGACTGGTACGCGGTGTCGTACGGGCGGGGGGACGTCGAGGGGTTCGCGGGAGGGCTGCACGCGTGCGAGCTGGAGGGGCTGCTGGCGGGCGGCGTTGCGAGGGACCGCGTTGTGGGCGAAGGATGAGGCCAGTGTGAACTGCCAGGGGGCAGGTTACGTCACGAGCTCGCATTGCCGAGAAATCTACGGCCCGTCGGGGGGTGCGATCTCCGCCGTCGCACCCGCGAACGCCAGCCTCACCGGAACCGTCCAACCGGCCGACGACGCCTCCGCCAGCGCCCGCTCCACCGCCTCCCTCGCCTCCGCCCCGCACAGCGCGACGGCGAACCCGCCGCCCCCCGCGCCGCACACCTTGGCAGCTGCCGCACCGGCCCCGAGCGCCGCGACGACCGCCGGAACGCTCCCGCCCGAGGGCTTGGCCGACCACGACGCGGCGATCGCGGCCGCCGCAGCCGGCCAGTCGTCCCGTTCGAGCGCGTCCGCGGCCGCCAGCGCCGCGCCCTTCATCCGCAGCAGCGCCTCCTCCTCCCCGTGGTCCAGCGCGTCCCGGTCGGCCCGAGCGGCGTGCCCCGTCCCGGGCGGCCGCCCCGCCCCGGAGCACCGAAGCACCAATCCCTCCAGCCCCTCGACCGTGCGTTGCCCCGGGATGATCCTCCGTATGCCGATCTCTCCCTCTCCCTTGGGAAACGTGAAAAGGTTCACCCCACCGGATGCCGCCGAAAACGCGTCCTGCCCGCCTCCCGGCATCGCCAGGTCCCCCCTCTCGATCGTGCAGCACGCCTCGGCGACCTCCCGCGCCGACATTGGGATTCCCAAGACCGCCGCAAACCCCCTAACGAGGGCCACCAGGCACGCGGAGGATCCGCCTAAACCGGAGCCCGGCGGCGCGTCCGAGCGGATCGAGGCGAGGCAGGAAAATGGGCCGCGGAGGAGGGCAAAGTGCCGATAAGCGGCAAGGGGGAGGAGGCACGGCGAATCCGACGGGGGGAGGGCGAGCTCCGACGGGTCGTGCGAGAGGGACTGGCCGAGGTCCGGGGTGAGGAAGCGGCACGGGGACCCCGGGGGCAGGAGGCACACCTCCGCGCGGGCGGAGAGGGAGATGGCGAGGGCGAGGGCGGCGCCGCCGTGCAGCGAGGGGAAGGGGGGGACGTCGGTGCCGCCCCCCGCGAGGCCGACGCGGAGGGGCGCGCGGGCGAGGGCGCGGGAGGGGTGGGCGGGGAGGCGGGGAGAGGGCGGCGGGAAGGAAAGGATCCAGCGGGCGGCGGCGGAGAGGTCGTCGCCCGCGAAATCGGCGTGCCGGTCCGCGGCAAAGGGCAGCGGCTCGCCGCAGTGCACGAGCGCGCACCGGGGGATCCCCGCGGTGCGCGCGGCGATGAGGTCCGATGGCCGGTCGCCCACGGCAAACGAAGCCGCGAGGTCGATGCTGAGACTGGTAGCAGCGGCCACGAACATGCCCGGCTCGGGTTTCCGGCAGCGGCACCGCGCGTCGGGCGCGTGGGGACAGTGCACCACCGCGTCGACCCGCGCGCCCTCCGCCGCCAGCAGCGAATGCATGTGGTCCGTGACCGCCTCGAAGTGCCCCTCCGTGTAGAGCCCCCGCCCGATGCCCCCCTGGTTCGTCACCACCGCGAGCAGGAAGCCCCTCCCCGCGAGTCGCCGCAGCGCGTCCGCGGCGCCGGGGAACAGCCGAAAATCCTCGGCGCGGTGCGTGTGTCCCGCATCAGGGTTCAGCGTGCCGTCGCGGTCGACGAACACGGCCGGCCGGAGCTCGCGGGGGCCGCCGGCCATGCGGCCACCAAAGGACGAAAGATGGGGATCGCTGAGGGATCGCGCCCTTTGTAGACGCGTCGCGGCCGAAAGGGCGACTCGGTAAGGGCGGTGGCACAGTTCAGCACGGCCTCTCACAGCCCCGGTGGACTCACCAAGGGTGCCTAAGTGCAAGGAGATTGGGCTTGGCGAAGCGCGGAGAGTCGCCGGCCGATATAGGCGGGCTGGTGGGGCCGCCCGCCGCCGCCTCCGCCTCTGGGCTCCAGGCAACCCGCAAGAGGCGAGAAGGTGCGCCCGGCGGAGCTCTTAGCGGCAACCGGAGGTCTTCGTGCCGCTGCCGAAGCGTGGCTTCCGGCAAGGATCCGGGAGGTGGCCGTGCCGAGGGACGACGCCGATACCTGCGACTCGGAAATGCAGAAAAGGCTCCTCGCGACCCTCAGCGCGGCCTTGAGCCTCCTGACGGTGCTCCGTCTGCGCCTCCATGGGGCGCTCCCGGTGGGGCCCGCCCGCGAACCGGCCCGGGACGGCCTCTCCGCCCTCGCGTCGGCTGAATTCCCGCGGACACTCGACGCCTTCTCGCGGCCGGACGCCGGCTCGTCGGAGAACCACTCGGCCGAGAAAACGTTCGGCGTGGCGTTCTACTCCTGGTTCTCGGGACAGTTCGGCATCGCCGCCGGCTCGCGCTCCTTCCTGCGCACCCTCGCGCTGGCCGGCATCCCCGTGCGCGCGTGCGACGCCCACGACGTCGTCTCTACCCCGCACAAGACGGACAAGGAGGCGTGGGAGGCGCTGCTGGCCGAATTGAGGGCGGGAGGGGCGGACGTGGCGGGGATGGACTGCCGCGCGCCCCACGGCTACTTCGTCTCGCTGACGGGGGTCGCGTTGGACCTGCTCGACGTCGTGTTCGAGGCGGCGACCACCGGTTCCTTCCGCCCCGACCGCGACGCCCTCGCGGTGGCGTGGATTCCGCTCGAGACCGAGGTCATCCCCCGCGACTGGCTGCGCAAGCTCGCCTCGCTCGACGGCATTTGGGCCCACTCGGAGTTCGTCGCCGCGACTTTCCGGAAATGGACCGCTCTGCCCGTGCGCGCGGTGCGGGAGACGTACTCCCCCGAGTTCGTCGGTTCGGGAGAACCCCCCGCGCACGAGGTCGCCGCCGCCCGCAGCGAGCTGGGCTTCCTCCCCGGCGACTACGTCTTCCTCTTCACCATGGACTGCCTCTCGTCGGTGCACCGCAAGAACCCCCTGGGGCTCGTGCAGGCCTTCCTCCTCGCCTTCCCGCCGGGGCAACCGCCGCCCCGGCCTGGCACCCGCCCGCGCCTGCTCCTCAAAGCCCACAACTGCGCCAACACCACCTCCGGCTGGCCCGCCGTCGTCTCCCTCGCATCTACCCACCCCTCCGTCGCCGTCGTCTCGCGCACCCTGCCCCCCGCGGGCATGCGCGCGCTCTTTGCCGCCTGCGACGCCTACGCGAGCCTGCACCGCGCCGAGGGCGTCGGCCTGGGGATGTACCAGGCGCTGGCGATGGGGAAGCCCGTGGTGGCGACCAACTACTCGGGGAACCTGGATTTCCAGCCGCCCGGTTGGGAGTACCTCGTCCCCGTGCGGTGGCCCGATCGGATCGGCGAGGGGCGCGACAATGGCACGGGGTGCCCGGCGGAGGAGGGGACGTACCTCAACCCCGGGTGGCCGGAACCGGACGTGCATGCCGCGGCGGGGATCATGCGGGCGATCGCATCCGACCCGGACAGGGCGCGGGAGGTCGGCCGGCGCGGCGGGAGGTGGGTGCGCAGGGAGAGGGGGCCCGAGGCCGCGGCGCGGAACGCGAGGGCGGCGCTGGAGGAGCTGTGGGAGAATAGGGCGGCGTTGCACGCGGCTAAGAGAATGAGGGCGCGGACCGAGGGGCAGCCTGGGCCGGAACGGCACGCGGCGCTCGTTATTTGAGCAATGGGTAGTGAAGGATATCGCACACGCAGCTCGCACAGGCAGCTCAGTCCATTGCGTCGCCTGCGTCCCCTCCCCCGAACATTTCCCGCTCGACCATCTCGCAGATGGCGTGCCCCAGCAGCATCTGCACCTCCTGCACGCGCGGCGTGTCCCTCGACGGCACCCTGACCCTCACGTCCGCGTCGTCCATCTGCCCGCCCAGTCCGCACAGCGCGATTGTCGCCGCGCCCTTGCGCTTGGTGGCGGCGAGGGCCGCCAGGATGTTTGGCGAGGTCCCCGACGTCGTGATGGCGAGCAGCACGTCCCCCGGCCCGCACGCGGCCTCGACCTGGCGCGCAAACACCCGCTCGCACGAGTAGTCGTTGCCCACGGCGGTCAGCACGCAGGGTTCCGTCAGGGCAAAGGCGGGCAGCCCGGGGCGCTCGATGGCGAACCTCCCCGCGAGTTCGGCGGCGATCGGGGCGGCGCTCCATCGGATGGCTGTTTGGGTGCGGGGGGTTAGGGGAGCGGGCGGCGCGGGCCGAGGGGGGTGCGCGGCCGGGCAGCCGCGGCAGAGGGTGCCGCACGAGGCCGGCCCGTCGCAGTGCGCTCCCGAAACAGAGGGGACAGCGGGCGGGAATCCTTGCGGCACGGATCCCCAAGGGACTTCCGTTTTCCACTCCCCCTTTCGAATCGCCGACATGGCCGCGGTGCTCCGGGGCCGGCTCCCCCTGCCGCTCCTGCTCCTCCTCCTCTCCTGTCTCCTGTTTGGCCTGCGGCTGCTGCTCGCCCGCCCGCCCGCTCCCGCGCCGCCGCCCCCGCCCGAAATCTGCGTGCGCGCGACGTGGTGGCCGGTGGGCTGCGCGGACGTGGCGGTCGAAAACCTGGGCGACGCGCTGGTGCCGGTGATCCTCCGCGCCGCCCTGGAGCGGGCCGCGGGGAAGCGCGTGTCGGTCCGCCGCGCGGAGTTTTCGGCGCGGGGCAAGCTGGTCATGGTCGGCTCGGAGCTACACGCGCCGGCATATTTCCTCCAACCAGGGGACGTGCTCGCCGGCATGGGCACCAAGCTGGAGCGGGCGGACGTTAACGGGACGGCCGGGGACGCGTCGGCGGGGGACGCGCTGCTCCTCGCGACCCGCGGCCGCCTCTCGATGGACCTCGTGTGCCCCGGCGGTCCGTCGGCGCCGTGCACCGCGCCCTCGGGTATCCCGCTGAAGAGTGCGGTAAGGGTGTCCGTCGGCGACCCCGTGCTCGCCATGCCCCTCCTCTTCCCCTCCCTCTACGTGCTTCCCCACAGGCGGACGTGCCTCGCCCTGGCGATACACCTGCACCAGCATGCCGCCGCCCGCATCCTCTCTTCTTCCTTCTCCCCCTCGGGCCGCCTCCTCCCCTCCGCCCACTTTTCCGCCCCGGACCTCGCGGCCCTCTCCTCCGCCGGCCTCCCGCACCCCTCCCTCCAGGCCCTCGAATCCACCTTCGGGTGCCTCCGCCCCGTCTACATGGCCTTCACCCCCTCTACCGCGCCCGCGCTGGACCTCGTCCTCCGGCTGACCTCTGCGCGCGCGGTGGTCTCTGGCTCGCTGCACGGCGCCGCCCTCGCCGACGCGTACGGCGTGCCCTCCCGCGTCCTCCTGCCTCCGGGCGGCTCCGAGCCCTGGACCAAGTTCGCGGACTACTACTCGGGCGTCGGGCACGCGGCCAAGGGCGCCGTGCGGGAGGCGGGGGAGGTCCTCGCGGGGGGGTTCGAGGCGGTGGATGCGGGGAAAGTGGGCGAGGCGGGGAGGGGATGGCTGGAGGCCCTGCAGGGGAGCGCGGGGGAGGTGCTGGCGCGGATCGCGGAGCCGTGCGGGGGGTGAGCTGCCATGCATTGGGGTGGGCGATCTGCGGAGCGCAGCAAACAGCCGTCCGTGCCCCTGGCGTCGGACGAGGACCAGGACGGGACAAGGCCACCGTCGGATTTCCGAGATGCATGGTGAAGCTACGGTGCGGAACTGCTGATTCAAGTCGAGTTTGGTCCCGGCAGCCTTGTCCCACCCTCGAGGATGGGGTCCCGGGCGCTCTACCGGCCCCACCAGGGGCGTTCCCGAAGGAGCCAGACCCGGCGGAGGGAGGGACGCGGTGCGGGTCCAGGGGAGGGCTGCCAAGGCAGAGGCGGCGATGGAGGCGGCCGAGCGGGCGGCGATGGAAAGGTACCCATAGCGAACCGACGGCACCACCACGTGTCGGCCGGCCGGGCCAATCAATCGTTTCCGACGTCCCCGTACAGCGGCGGGGGAACGCTGTCCCAGTCCATGACCAGCGGGCAGCATTTCCTGACCCTCCTCTGCAGGTAATCGCACGTTGCGTTCGCCGCCGCCGCCGCCAACCTTCGCTCCTCCTCGGTGCGCACCTTGCCGTCCGCGCCGCCCTTGGCCAGCTTCTCGCGCACCTCCTCGTCCGAGCGATACATGTAGTGGTGCACCGCCACGGGCGCGGCCACCTGCTCCCGCGTGTTGAACGGGCTGATCAGATCTCTACGGGCTGATCACCGCCACCAGCCACCCCAGCGCGTCGACCCCGCCCGGCCCCGCGCCCGGCTCCCCCGGGGGATCATCCCGCACCACGGGGTTGTGCGGCGACGCCATCCCCACGAGGTGGGGTTGTGCGGCGACGCCATCCCCACGAGGTGCCGGCAGTTGGCGACCGCCTTGAACGCGCTGCTCTTGACGAACCCCGGCCCTGCGCAGCGCGAGTAGCCCGCGAGGGTGCCGTTGGCCGACCGCGGGGTGCCGGGCGGGGCGGCAAACACGATCCAGTTGAGGCAGACCGCCGACGCGTCGCGGATGTGCGGGCGGGAGAGGAACTGGGGGAGCGACGGCCGCGGCGATCGCAGCATGACGAACTCGTCCGGGTCGACGAAAAGCATCCAGTCGAAGTCCGCGCACCGGACGGCGCACCGCGCGTAGCCGACGCCCTGCGCCGTGCGCGCGAACGGCGGCTTGTCCTCGCCGGGGGCCGCGCGCGTGCCCGCCACGCGGGACACCTCGACGTCCGGCGCATCGATGCGCAGCGGCGGGCGCGAGCCGTCGTCGAACACGAGGAACCGCGAGACGCCGATGCCGCGGTGGTACGCGAGCCACTCGGGCAGATCGGCCGACGCGTCGCGCACCACCGCGCACGCCGCGATCCGCGGGGGGCCGCCGGCCGCGCGCGGCGGTTCCGGACGGCCAAAGAACGCGTGCGCGGATAGCAGCGCGAGGGCGGCCGCCGCGCCGGCGGCGAGGGCCGTCGGGAAGCGCATCGGATCCGGAGCGGCGAGGCGCCCCTTCCGTCCCTCGTCGCCTCCGCGCGCCCCGACCCGCAGGAAGTGCCCCACCGCATCCCCGTCTACCGGGGCCGCGAACGCGCAGGGAAGCTGGCCGGCTTCGCGGGCCGGCCCCCCGTTCGCCCGGCCTGCCTGCGGCCGGGCGATAGCGGCCGGAACGCCTACCTGCCGGCGGAAACGGCAGTGGAGCCCGTGCTGTACGGCGGACGCCTGATCCTGGCGCACAACCGGATGCTGCGGTGTTCATTCGGTGGCTCCATGCGTCCTCCGTCAAACGGGGTGTCCTTTCGCTGGGGCGCCCGGCCGTTGGTGCGCCGGGGAATGCGGACGTTGGCGGACGACATGTTCTCTCTGCCGCCCCGCGGCCGTGCGCCGCGCAAAGCTCCATCGGAGACGGATCATTACACATCGTTGCCAACCTCGAATCGGGAGATATTGGGTTGGGAAGGGAGATGCGGATGCGGCGGGGCGATGCGAGAAAGTCGCGCGCGGCATTTCCTCTGGGAGACAGCTCGGAGCATTCCGCTTGGCTGGGACCAGATGTGCTCCAGATTGACCGAATGGGTGAATCTATATCTAACGGGATGCAATTCGCATGGCTACAGCGGTCCACGTGCGTGGCATGGGGAGCAATGGAGTCGTCACCCCTCCTGGAACCTCACATGTCCAGCCAGTCCCTGACTCGGTCCGCATCGAAACCATCGACCGGAATTCGCCATGCAGAGCTTTTTGAAAATCAGGAGCTCTGATGAACGGGGGAGTAACTCCCTCATTCGATCAGGATCAGGCAGTGAGACCTTGCTGACAGGTCAAGTCATCGCGGCACTTCTTCCACAGCGAGCAAGGACATCGGCCATAGCGTTCGGGTTTAATCCAGCGTTGGAGATCGAGGTGGAATCGCGGAGACGTGCTCTAATCCGTCTGCTCACGGGGATGGAGAACACGCTCGTATCATGCAGGTACACAGGCGCTACCAAACTGGCCGAAGGACCGGCGGACCTGCAAACACGACCGAGGAGAGATTGATGACGAGCTGCATCTACTTTTCGGCTGCAGCCGGAACGAAGACCTGCGGCAAGAGCTGGCCAAGCGGGTGCGAGAGCTCGGTACAGAACACGGTCACGGCCTATGGGACCTGGGGACGTGGTCATGGATACTGGAAGGGTCGCCATTCCGCCTGGACAACGAGGAACGGAGTGCTAAGCGCAGGATCTTGGGCGCGGCGGAGACCTTCTTCGAGAAGAGCATGGAAAGACGGAAGAAGGAAGCAAAATCAGCATCACCGAGAAATTTGCAGATGCCAATGGTGCGAGAGCGGTCCATAGCTGATGTAAGTCTAATGTCGTATCGTGGTATTCTGAGCCCTCTGGAGGGCGCAGCAACTCCGCGATGGTGCCCTGGATTGGCTTATGTGCCCAGCAGAATCCACCGGAGACCCAGGAACGGAAAGCTCCCAAAGCCAAGATATGTATGTCCAGTCTGGGAATCGGTCGACATCGAAACCATCCAATCACGCCAGTGGATTGAACTCAAAAGATACACGAAACATCCAATCGAATCTTTTATACGGATTATTGTGACGCCCATAAAAGGTTCTGACGAACGGTAGAGTAATTCCTTGATTCGGTCAGAAGCAGCCAGCTGGACAGATCTGTCCGTCAGGCCATCGCGAAACCTCTCCCACGTCGAGAACACCTCCAGATCGATACTCTCATCCATCACAAATGGGCGGACGTACGTATGTAATGCATATGGCGTGTCGCGATGTATAACATGGGGGTGGGAGGACACTCCCCGTGCGGCGGGCGGTCAGCAGTCCGCGAGTGGCGGGGCCCCGCTGCGCCAGTGATCCTCCCGGTCGCGGCGGAACCGCGCCGTCGCCCCCTCCGGCGGCTGCGGCCAGGCCGCGAACCCCAGCACCGCGCCGCAGAACGCCTCGGCGCGTGCTATGCTCGGTGCGGCGAGCAGCTCCTCCGCCAGCCGCACCATGGCCTCGGGCTTGACCGGCGCGCGGGCCAGCTCCCTCATGAACCACTTGCGGCCGGGGTACAGCATGCGGTTGTGCGCCAGAATCAGGCGCCCGCCGTAAAGCACGAGCTCCACCGCCGGTTCCGCCAGCAGGTAGGCGTTCCGGCTGTATTCGCCCAGCCGCAGGTAGGCCAGGTGGACGGGGAGCTGGCCCGCGAAGCCGGCGAGCTTCCCGGCGCGCTCGCGGCCCTGGTATACGGGGATGCGGTCGAGCAGTTCCTGCAGGTCCGGCACGCGCGAGAAGGCGACGAACGCGTTCGTGAACGCGTAGCGCAGCGGCTCGGGCGCGCGTTCCGCCGCGTCCCGGAGGAAGCCGAGGTCGACGATGGGTCCCCCGGCGGTGCCACCGTGCCAGTCGCAGAGGTCGTCCGCGTTCCACTCGCGCCGGCCGTCCGCGAACCGCTCGTCGGTCACCACGAGGTACGCGTCGACGTCCGAGTCCGGGCGCGCGTCGCCCCGCGCCACCGACCCGACGACGATCAGCGCCAACGCATCCGGATCGGCTTGGAAGCGCCGCACGATGCGCTCGAGCGCGCTGCGGTGGTGCGCGTGCATGTCCGGCTGCGGAGCGTCGCGTCAGCACCCGACCAATCCCTAACCCCTTGGCACGGATCCCTGCTGGGGATGTGGGGCCTGCCCCGCCCGGTGCTGCTCGCCACCGTTCTCGCGGCCCTTCTCCTGCAGGGCCGGCGCCGCGGCGGCGGGGAGGGGCCGGCGGTCTGCTCGGGCAGCACGCGCGACGCCGCCCGCTGCGTGTTCCGCGACGCGCTCGTGGCCAACGGCACGGTCTACTTCCTCGACCCGGGTGGCGCGGGGGCAGTCCCGCCGCTGCTGTGCTCGATCGCCAACAACCCGGCAGCCCAAACGGCCGGGTGCGACGTGCGTGCCGTGCGGCACCGCGGCGAGTGGGCCGCCCTTGCGGCCGGCGCCGAGGACGTGCCTGCGGGCGTCATGCTGGGCCGCCTCAGCCCGCGCAACCTGTACCATGTGCTTTTCGAGGAGGTCGTGCCGGCGACTTCCATGGCGTGGGATGCGGTCGGCGGGGTCGCCGCGGACGGCACCACGAAGCCGTTCGCGCTGTTCGCCCTTGACAGCAACGGGCGCGGGAACCTGGACGAGCGCTTGTTGTCCGCGCTGGCTCCGGGCGTGCGGCTGGTGCATCGCGATGCCGGCACGTTCAGGGTGGGCCGGCTCGTTGCCGGCACGCGCGCCGCCTGCACCCACCGCGGGCACTGTCTCGGGCCCGAAGGGATCGCGAACCGCACGTTCGAACCCCCCGACGCCGCCGTGCACGTGCGCCGCGGGATCTTTGCAGACATCGGCGCGACGGAGCCCGCCGCCGCACCCCCGCCGCGCCTCCACCCCCGGATCACCGTCGTGCAGCGCACCCGGACGCGCCGCTTCGCCCCGCACGCCCTCGCCGCCATGAACGCCACCCTGACCTGGCTCGGCGGCGGCCGCGCCCCCGGGATCGTCGACTTTGCCTCCCTCGACCCCCCCGCGCAGGTCCGCCTCGCCGCGCAAACGGACCTGTTGGTCCTCGTCCACGGCGCCGCCCTCGGCCACCTGCTTTTCCTGCCCCCCTTCTCGGCCGTGCTGGAAGTCTACCCCCACGCCGTCCCTGCGGAGCACCACGGCCTCGTGCAGGGCATCCTGTCCTCGCTAGCGCCCGCGGTGCCGCTCTCCCACTTCCCCCTGCAGATCCGCGGCGCCGAGGGGCAGCTCACGCACTGGGGCCCGCTGCCGGCGAACTGCACCTGCCCCGACGAGTGGTGCGAGGCGCGGACCCTCTGGAACACGGTCGCCGTGGCGCCCGACCCCCGGGAGTTTGCGCGGCGCGCGGCGGAAGCGGCCGACGCCTGGCGCCGCGGCCTGGCCTCGGTTCCGCGGACGGCCGGGGAGCAGGCGCGGTACTGGGCGGACGTGGAGGCGGCGGAGGGCGCGGCGGAGGCCGGGGCGCCGGCGTGCTGGACGGTCGCGGACCAGACGGCATGGGAGGAGCTGAACGAGAGGACCAAGGCGGCGGTGGGTCGGTCTCCGTGAGCTCGGCGGATTGCAGCGTTGGCGGCAAGGCCGTGTGCGCGTCGGGGCCTGGCCGTCTTTGGCTTTTTCGCGGCCATGCTGCACATAATACGGTCCAGCAGCTCCCGGAGGTCCTTCAAGCGCATAGCATCCTCTCGGCGCCAGGCGGTTTGGACGTACGAGGACCAGATGCGCAAGGACGCGGGGACGGACGGCGGCGGGAGCGCGGGGCATGACGCGTCGGCGGCGGCGTCGGCGCGCGGGCACGCAGGGTGCGGCCGTCAGACACCAAGTGTGCTGCTCGCCGCGTCGAGAGACAGTCCTTCCCAGCCATCCTTTCATCCGTTCAGCTCCAGATACGACGCTCGCTTCCGGTTCGGGCGGCAGTCCGCCTCGCCGCAACCGCCTCGAGTCCCCGGGTCTGGATCCCGTCCCCGGACGGGGAACCCCGAGCCACGCCGGGCGAGGTGCATCGGGGATGCTTTCCTTGACCAATCCATACCTGTTTTGCGCAGACGGTTGCAGGGGCGGGCTCCCACGCGCCGGGTCGCGGCATCAGGCACGCCGATCCCGGGTGCGGAGCCCGACGATCGCTCGACCGCAGACCACACACCAAACGGCGACTGACCGCAACCCCAGCCCCCGGATCGTGCCACAGGCCCCACCGAGCCCCGTTTTCCGCCCCGCAACGCCGCGGCCGGGCGCCGGCAAAGCGGAGTGGGTCTCCGTGTTTTGGCTTCGTGTGCACAGCCTCCGCCACCCACCATCCCGCGGCCTTGCAATGCAGCGCCCCGAGTTCGTCGCGCCGCCGGCGGGCCTGGCGAGCCGCGAGGACGGGCTGGGCATGGCGGTGCTGCGGCTGCCCGCGGGGCCCGGCGGCTGGACGAAGCAGGGGCGCGCGGGCAGCGGCGGCAGCGCGAGCACGGACTGGACCGCGGTCACCGCCGCAAGCGGCCTCGTCGAGCGGCGGCGCTCGTCGGCCACGCTGTGGGGCCGCGAGGACGACGACATGGACTCGGACTCGGACGGCGAGGGCTGGGGCGGCAACAGGCGCGCGTCGGAGCCGTTCGGGCTCGGCCGCGCCGACCCGGGCATGCGCAGCCGCACGCTGCCGAACCTGCGAGGGGAGGACAGGCGGAGGGCGACCGTCGGCGTGCTCGAGGCGCAGCGGCGGAGCAGGGCGCTGCAGGGGGCCAAACTGCCGGCAGACGTGGAGCGGCTCGGGGCCGACGTCGCATTACTCACGACCGCCGACCTCGCCCGTCCCGTGGCGCGGAGGGTGACGACATCGGACCTTGGACAGCTTTTGGAAGGCGGAACGGGCGGGTCTCCCTCCTCGCCGGCGGTCGGGCTCCAGCGGCCGCCCGCCGCCGCCCCGCCCCTTCCCCCTTTGACGGACCCCTCTTTCGACGCGGACATGGCGGAGCCGACTGCGTCCCTAGATAGCGAAGCATGTTCTCGCGAACGCCGGAATAGCCCACACATGTAGCCTGTTCATAGCCCTCCCGCCGATCCCCGCTGTCGGTTCGCCACCTAACGGAACTTGGTCACTACGAACCGGTCCGCGATCCTGCCGTGGTCCATCTTGTGGAACACGTCGTTGATGTCCTCGAGCGCGCACGGCGTGGTGAGGGGCTTGATCTTGCCCTCGGCGATGAGCTTGAGCGCCGCGGCCGCGTCCTGCACACCGAGCGTCAGCGCGGTCCGGCTGCCGGCGGCCGGCCGGGAAACCCACCTCGACGTTGCCCAGGAACGACCCCATGACCCTGATCTCCTTGTTGAGCACCATGTACGGGTCCAGCTTCATCTCGGCGCTCGGCACGCCGATGAACACCGCCGTCCCGCCGCCGCGGAGCAGCTTGGGCGCCACCTCGAACGCCGGGTTGGCGTTGGTCACAACGAGCAGGGCCTGCAGCCCCTCCTCGCACCCGGGGAGGGCGCGCAGCGCGGCGGGGAGGTCGGGGTCCTTGGCGTTGACCGCATGGGTGGCTCCGAGCTTCTTTGCCGTCTCGAGCTTCTCGTCGTCCACGTCGATCGCGACCACCTGCACGAACGCGCCGAGCGTGAGCCGACTCTCCCCGGGGCACCGGCCAGGCGCGACCGACCGTCATCCCCATCGACTTGGCGATCTGCACCGCGAGCTGCCCCAGCCCTCCCGCACCCGAGATTCCCACCAGCTCCCCCGGCTTGGCCCCGCACTTGCGCAGCCCCGAGTGCACCGTCACCCCCGCGCACCCGATGGGCCCGGCCTGCTCGAAGCTCACGCCGTCGGGGATCCTGACCGAGTTGGCCGGGTTGACGGCGGCGTACTCGGCAAAGAACCCGGGCTTGGAGATGGCGTGCCAGATCTTCTTTGCGCACTGGGTCGGGATCCCGCGCGTGCAGTACCCGCATTCGCCGCAGCTCCCCGAGTGCATGGGGGAGAGGATCCGGTCGCCCACGGACCACCCGGTGACGTTCTTGCCGACCGCGGCGACGGTGCCGGCGCCCTCGTGGCCTAACAAGTGAGGGACTTCGGCGGGGAGGGGGAGCACCTGGTTGAGGAGGGCGTCCTGTGGGGAAGGGCGGTCAGCGTCGGTGTTTGAAGGGGCCGCTTGCACGACGTCGGGGGAGCGGCAGGGAGGTCCATCCCGTCCGCCGGCGGTCGGCAACGGCCAAACATGAACCCACGGTGTGGCAGATGCCGCAGGCTTCGACCTGGAGGACAGATTGGCCGCCGGTCAGCGCCCGACGTTGCCAGGCCGGCGGCGGGTCCGACCTTCATGAGCAGCTCGTCGTCGCCGACGGCCGGCAGCGGCAGCTCCTCGATCGTCAGCTTGCTGTTCTGGCCGCGCATGACCGCGGCGCGCATCGTCGTCGGGAGGGACATGGTTGCGTTTGTGGGTGGGTCGGTGGCCAAGTTCGGGAAAAGAAGGGAGACAAAGCGCGACGCGCGTCCAAACAACTTCCCGGGGCGGCCTCGGAATGGCCGATCGACGCGTGCAAACACTTCTTTCGTGACGGGAGAACGCGTCTGCTTTTGTTGGATCCCCCTCCGGACCCCTCCACCCGGATGCACCTCGCTCGCATCTCCGTCCACCCCATCAAATCGCTCCCCGCGCTCTCCCTCCCCTCCTCCCCCGTTCTCCCCTCTGGTGCCCTGGCATGGGACCGCCGGCTGGCCCTCGTCGACGCCAAGGGCCGGTTCGTGAACGGGAAGCGCGAGCCGCGGGTCATAAGTTCCCGCGCGCGGTTCGCGGGGGGTTTGGACCGCGTTGTGCTACGTTCCGAGGACGGGGAGGAGGTCTCGTACGCGCTTTCGGACCTGGACGGCATCGCGGGGCACTTTTCCCGCGCGCTGGGGTACCCCGTACGCGTGGAGGAGGACGCGGACCGGGGCTTCCCCGACGACGAGGAGTCCCCGGGCCCCACGGTCGTTTCCACCGCCTCCCTCGAGGCCGTCGGCTCGTGGTTCGGCCTGTCGCTCGACGAGGCGCGTGCAAGGTTCCGGGCCAACCTCGAGGTCGACGGGGTGCCGGCGTTCTTCGAGGACCGCCTCGCGGGCCCGCGCGAGGGCGCGCCCGGCAGTTTCCGGATCGGCCCGGTCGCCTTCGAGGGCACGGGCATCTGCGTGCGGTGCGGGGTGCCGGCGCGGGATCCGGCGACGGGGGAGATGATCGCCGGGTTCCAGAGGCGGTTCGTGGAGGGGCGGAGGAGGACGATGCCGGCGGGTTCGCCGGCGGGGCAGTTCGAGGACGGGTACTTCCGGCTCGGGGTGCTGACGAGGGTCGTGGACAGGGGCGAGGGCGTGCTACGGGTCGGCGACCGGCTTGTCCTCGAAGATTGAACGCCAACGATTACAGCTTCGGATTCACCGCCGTTATGTTCTCCCTCGCGAACGTCTCCAGCTTCCCCGGCAACCCCGGATCCGCGCTCACCACCATCCGCCCGTTCCCCAGGTTGCGCGCCATGATCCTCGCCACCTCCTCCGCCGTGTCCGCGTCCGCGGGCACCTCCCTGTCCTTGGCCACCCTCGGCCCCCTCGCGCCCCACGCGACGGTGCTGCGGGGGAAGGCGGTGTCGGTCATCTTGGGCGCGAGCATCTGCACGCCCACGCCGCGCCGGGAAAGGTAGGCCGCGTACCCCTTGACCAGACCGAGGACGGCGTGCTTGGAGGAGACGTAGGGCGCGTCCATGCCGTCCGGCGCGCAGTCGAAGCTCGAGGAGCTGCCCGTGATCACCACGTGCGCGCCGGGCTTGAGGTGCGGGAAGAAGGCCGACAACCCGCGGACGACGCCGAGCACGTTGACGGCCAGGAGCTTCTCCCACTGCGCGGTGGGGACCAGCTCGAGCCGGCCGCCCGAAGAAATCCCGGCGTTGAGCATGAGGACGCCGACGGGGCCGAGGCGGAGGGCGGCTTCGGCCAGTCTGGCGTTGTCCGCGTCCGACGTCACGTCGCAGACGACGGTGTCGACGCGGCGGCCGGTGGAGAGGAGGGATTCCTTGGCTTTGGCGAGGGCGGCGGCGTCGACGTCTCCCAGCACGATGTCCGCGCCGAGGAGGGCATACTCGCGGGCGCAGGCCAGCCCGATTCCGTTCGCTCCGCCCGTGACGACTGCGACGGTGTTTGCGAGCGAAGGAGGCATCGTTGGAAAGTGTTGCGGCGCCGCGATGCCTCCCGGAGGGGCGGGGTTTATGTGTCGGGCGGGCGGATCGTGGATGTGCCGGTGCGGCCGCCGCGACCTCGCCGATCTCCCGGGTGCCTTTGAAAGGCGACAGTGGAGATTGAAAGCAATATTGATACTTCGGATGCGGATTATGGCGTCTTCAATAAAATCATTTGAGCTAGGAGTAATGGTCAACCGGTCGACGGATCGTCGAGATGGCAAGACCGGGAATCAAGGCGGTCTGCCGATCAGACAACGAATCCCGTGTCTCTCTGATTGAAATCAATGCCGTTCGTCGTCTCCTTAGTTCCCTGGCGTCGCTGACCTTCGAGGGCCCTGGCCGTTTTCGGGGGCGCTGACTTTCGTCTCCGATCCCTCCAGACCGGGCGCAGCCAATCACCGCCCGCACACGGCCGGCCGACTGGGGTCCGTAGGCGGGACGATGGCCGCCGCGGACGCCAAGCCGCCGGTCGGCAAGGGCGATGCGCCGCCGGGGGGGCCGGCGGACGGGGCAGCACGGGTGGGGACGGGCGGGGGCGCCGGGCCCCGGGTGGCCCGTTCGGGGACCGCCGCCGGCGCGCCCGATGTCGACCGGCTCGAGACGCGGCTGCTGCGATACGGGTTGCTGACGGGCAACGTCGGCGCGGCGGCGGCGCTCATCTGGAACCTCGCGATGCGGTCGCCGCTGCCGTGGGTCGCCGCGCTGGCCGCGTGGTGCGGCTGCCAGAGCTACGCGTACTACCACGTCGCAAACTACGGCGCGCCGCGCACAGTCACCAACGCGCTGTTCGGTGGCGTGATGGTGCTCGCGTCGCTCGGCTTCCTCGAGAAGGGCGCCTTCTCGGGCAACACGCCCTTCTTCACCGCCGCCGCCGTGTTCGCCTCCATTATCACCGGCCGCACGTGGCTCATCTTCTCGTTCGTCGCCGCCGCGTTCGCCGCGCTGGCGGCGTGGGAGCTCGCCTCGCCCGGCTCGTTCGCCGGCGGCCCCGCGCCCGCGGACGGCTCGCTGTCCAACCTGGCCCTGTGCCAGAGCACGGCGGAGCGCGCCGGCCGCGTGGTCGACTTTGCCGTGTCGTACGTGGCCGCCGCCCTGATGATCGCCTTTGCCATCGACTCGCTGCGCGGCGAGTTCGAGAAGGAGCGGCTCGAGGCGGTCAAGGCCCGCGAGGAGGCCGAGGTCGCCAACAAGATGAAGACCGAGTTCCTGCTGCGCTTCCTGGGCGGCGAGACGGCGGACCTCGAGGGGGAGGGCTCGCTGATGGACATGCTGGACATCGCCGGGGACGCGCTGCCCTTAAAGCTCCGCGGCAAGGAGGGTGCTGCCGGGCCCGGGCAGGTCGACGGCGATCCACCCCACGACGAACCCGGAGAGCCGCCCTCTCCAACCACCGCGGCAGCCGGCATCGCAGAGCGCCGGCGCATCGCGCTGACCCGCAGCGTGTCGGACAGCTTGGACGTCGAGAGCTACTTTTCCCACCTGGCGCGGACAATCACCGCCCGCACCGCCGAGATGTCGGGCCGGACGCCCCCTCCGGCGGGGAACGGCTGGACCGGGAGCTCCCACGGCACGGGGGAGGACCCGTTCGAGAGCTGGGCCAGGCTGAAGGACGGGGGCCAGGTGGAGCCGCAGCGGCCGGCCGATGATGGCGCACCGTCCAAGGGTGACAAGGCGGCGCCGGGCCCGGATTCGCCCCCGCAGATGCCGCTGTCTCCGCCGGCCCCCGCGGCCGCCCCCTCGCACGCGCTGCCGACGCCGCCGTCCCTCCCACGAACCAGCTCGTCGTCGCTCGGCGGCGCCCCCCTGAAGCGGACCGAGTCGCTGCGCGTGCCCGGCGGTTCCGGCACCCCGCCGCGCCTGACCCTCGACGAGGGCTTCGACTGCCCCGTCGACGACTCGGAGCTCGACATTGCCGGCGCCGGCAACCGCGCCATCTTCGTCTTCCTCCCCACCCTCTGCAAGATGATTGGCTACGTCTACCTCGGCATCACGGTGCTGCACGTGGTCGTCCTGGCCGACAACCCCCCCATGCGCGACTTCATGGTGGCCTTTGCCCTCGCCTCGTCGCTGATCGGCTTCATGATCTGGCGCTTCCTCGCCTCCTCCGCCGCCGAGATGGACGCCCGCCGCGCCGCCCGCCTGAATCTCCCACCCGACACGCCCGCGCCCCCGGACGGCGAGTTCGACGACGACGACTACTTCCCCCCGCTGTGGCTGGCCAACCCCCTCCTCTTTTTCGCCGGCCTCGTCTGCCTCGGCAACGGCGCCGCGCACTTTTCCCTCGCCACGGACCTCCGCCAATCGACCAACATCCTGATCGTCATCCTCGCCGCTGGGTGCTCCTTCTACGACGCCCGATGGACCAGCGGGTACGTGCTCACGTGCTGGGTCTCCTTCCTCGCCGTCGCGCGGAAGCGGACGGGGGACGAGGAGTGGTCCCACTACGCCGTCGCCCTGGGCATGACCACCTGCATGTCCTTTGCCCTCCTGCACGCGCGGAGGGCGGCGCTCAAGGCGGGCGAGCGGACGAGGGTGGTGGGGAGGCGGCAGAGGGCCGCGCTGGCGGAGGCCAAGGCGCACGCGGAGGAGATGGCGAGGAGGGCCGACAGGGCGAGCGCGGCAAAGAGCGAGTTCCTGGCGACCAGTGGGTTGGCGCGCCGGCCGCGACATCGGTGCAGGGGCTGACGCCGTCTTCGTGCAGTGTCCCACGAGATCAGGACGCCGATGAACGGCATCATCGGCATGACGGACCTGGCGCTCGGGACGCCGTTGACGCCTGAGCAGCAGGAGTACATCGAGACGGTCAAGTACTCGTCGCAGAACCTTCTGTCGATCGTCAACGACATCCTCGGTGGGTCCCCCCGGCCCGCCCCGCGGCGCCGCCCATCTCACGTGCGCTCGGGGCTGCAGACTTCTCGCGGGTCGAGTCGGGCAAGCTCGTCCTCGAGACCATCCCGTTTTCCCTCCGCGAGGACTGCATCGACCGCGTCGTGCGCCCCTGCGTCGGGCGCGCGCGGCAGCAGGGCCTGTACCTCGAGGTCTCGGTGTCGCCGGACGTGCCGGCCAAGGTCGTCGGCGACCCCGTCCGCCTGGGCCAGGTGCTCACCAACCTGGTCGGGAACGCGCTCAAGTTCACCAAGAAGGGCGGGATCCGCGTGGAGGTCGGGCGGTGGGCGGGCCCCGCGCCGGGCGGGGAGCCGGGCACGCCCACGGGCGGCGGGGGGACGCCGGGGAGGCTGGCGGAGCTGGGGGAGCGGAGCCATTTCGTGGCGCACTTCGCGGTCACGGATACGGGGGTGGGGATCGCGGAGGCGATGCAGAGGAGCATCTTCGACCCTTTCACCCAGGTGGGCGCGCCCACGGGCCTGCGAGGTTTCCGCCTCCCTCGTTGCTGATCCCCCCTTGTGCAGGCCGACCAGAGCATCACCCGCTCCTTCGGTGGCACCGGCCTGGGCCTCGCCATCTCCAAGCGCCTCGTCACGCTGATGGGGGGCAACATGTGGATCGGCCACTCGGCCGTCGGCGCCGGGTCCTCGTTCCACTTCACCGCGCGGCTAGGGGACCTCATGTCCCCGGCGATGCAGCTGGCGTTCAACCAGACTCCGGCGCTGACGTTCAGGAGGGACACGCCGAGGGGGTCGCCGTCGGCGGTGCCGTCGCCGGGGTTGGCGGGCCCGCGGCAGGCAGATCCAGCGGCCGCGCAGCCCGCCCAGGCGATCCCGGCCGGAATCGGGGCGGTGCCGATGGACGAACAGGCGGCGGCGAAACCTCCGCCCGGCGAAGGCCGCGAGGCGGCCGCCAACGGCACCGTCCCCGCCGGGGAGCCCGAACCCGCAGCCTCCCTCGGCATCCCCGGGGCGGGCACGGATCCCACCTCCCCCAACTCTCCCACCACGGGCTTCATCGACGCCACCGCCTCGCGCCACCTCTCCTCGGGTTTCATCGACGCGCTCTCCTCCACCGGCCGCCTCTCGGGCTACGTCGAGACCGCTGCCCCCGACCCCGGCCCCGCGCGGATCACGGGCCCCGTGATCCCGCGTTCGGAAAGGCCGCTGCGGGTGCTCCTGGCGGAGGACAACCCGGTCAACATCCGGCTGTGCGTGAGGATCCTGGAGAAGGCGGGGCATGCGCCCACCGTGGCCGAGACGGGGAAGCAGGCGGTCGACGCGTGGAGGGGGACGGTGCCGGGAGGGGGGGCGGGGCAGCCGTTCGACGTGATTCTGATGGATTTGGAGATGCCCGAGATGGTGGGTGGCCTCGATGCCGGGGCGTTGTCGATCGGGTGCTGACTTGCTGCTGCGTTCCGGCAGTCGGGCGTCGAGGCATCGAAAGTGATCCGGGCAGCGGAACGCCAGAGACGTGCCGAGCTAGGATCCGCCGCGGCTGGACGGCACATCCCCATCGTGGCCCTCACGGGTGGGTCTGCTTTCCTCCCTCCCCGCCCGATCGGCTGACCTCCCCCGCTTCCAGCCCACGCGATGGAGAAGCACCGCCAGGACTGCGAGGAAGCCGGGATGGACTCGTTCCTCTCCAAGCCGCTGAACGCGCAGCAGCTCGTGGAGCTGCTGGAGAAGCTGGTGCCGCCCAAGTGACGCGGACGGTCTAGCGCAGACCGACCTGGGACGCGGGTGGCAGGGTATGGGTATTGTTGAACGCTGATCTGATGGCTATCTAGAGTATATGCTTTCACTCCTGCTTGGTTGTCTGCGTTTGGCTCTCCACCGAGCGGCCCTTCCACGTGCTTGCAGAGCCGGCGAGCGCCCGCAGCCCTGCGTCTACCATCATGCCGCCCAGCGCGATCCTCGCGACGGGAGCGGCGAAGCACCAGTACCACGGCAGCCGCATCCCCGCATCGCACGCGGCCTTGCCCCACACCTGGATCGCCAGGCTGGCCGCGCCGAGCCCCGCCAGCACCGCGTCCTTGCCGCGCAACCCCATCGCGACACAGGCGAACGGCCCCGCGCCCCAGGCGAGGAAGAAGGCGCCCCCCGACAGCAGCTGCCCCGCGCTGCCCTGCGTCCCCGCGTGCAGGCTCTTTCGCCAGCTGGCCCAGAGCTCCCCCCAGGTCGCCTGCTGCGCGCTCCGCAGGTGGTCCCCGCCCCACGCGAACCGCGTGCGCGAGCCGGAGCGGCACACGAGCGAGGCGAGGTCGACGTCGTCGGCGCGTGTGGAGCGTATGGCGGCGTATGTGCCCGCGGCCTCGTAGGCGGCCCGGCGGACGAGGATGAAGTGGCCCACCGCCAGCGCCTTGTCGCTGCCGGCGGGGGGGTCGGGCTCGTACGAGCCGAGGATCAGCTGCAGACCCACGGGGGTCACCGTCGGCCAGGCGATCGAGGGGACGCTCAGCGACGCGCCCATCGAGACCATGTCGACGCCTTCCCGCAGCGCAAGGGCGACGGCGGCCTCGGCGGCGCCGTCGCCCAGCCGGCAGTCCGCGTCCAGAAAGAGCAGCCAGTCTTCCGTCGCGTCCTGAGAGCCGCAGTGTAGAGCGTGCGCCTTGCCGGCCCAACCCTCGGGCGGGCCCTCCAGCCGGAGCACGGAGAGGCGCGGGTCTCCCGCGGCCGCTTCCCGTGCAATACCGCCCGTCCCGTCCGTCGAGCCGTCATCGACGACAACGACCCGTGTCGCCACACGCTGGGCGAGCGCGCTTTCGACGCAGTCGGCGATGTTGGCGGCCTCGTCGCGCGCCGGAACGACGATCCGCAGGGTGGCGTCCGAGGTGCCCCGCGGGATGCGGGCGATGCGCCGCGCGCGGGATCGCGTGAGGAACGCGAACGATGCGTCGAGGAGCACGAGGAAGAGCGCGGGCAGGTGCGAGAGGGTGGCCATGGCTCCCCAACGGGGTGTGGTCAACGGGTGTGGTTGGAAAGGAAAGCGGGACCGGCCGGAGCCTCCGCAAGTCTGCCCGGAATTCATCCGCCGCAGGTTCTGCGGGTCATCCTCCCGGGAGCCTGCGTCGATCGATAGATGATCGGGCTAGTGCAGATCCGCGGCATGGGATCGGTATGGGTGCCTTGGACTGGGACTACAGGCCCGTGGTGGGCGCAAGGAGGTTCGCTCTCCGTTGCACGCACTGAGCTATAACATGTGCATGAAGCAGCATCTGCCGTTTTTCCTCCCTGACTTTGCCGTTTTTGCCCTTGGTCCTCCATCGCGATCACGCGGTCGCCTCGACCACCGCCTTCACAAACAGCTCCGGATGCTCGCACGGCACCGAATGCCCCCCCGGGAACCTCCTTATCGCCACACCCCTCTTCGCCAACCTGCTCTCCGCCGCATCCACCTGCCGCGGCTCGTACGGGTCCTTCTCGCTCCCCGCAACAGTGAACCGCACCTTGCCCCCGTGCTCGGCAAACACCCGCGCAAAGTCCCAGCGGGCCCCTCCGGCCTTGTGTTCGTCGACGAAGCCGGAGCCGAGGTGGAGGAACGCTCCTCCCCCGCTCCGCGCGATCGCGTCCCTGTAGCTCCTCAGCTGCTCGTCCGGCAGGGGCTTTTCCGTCACCTTCGCGATCCTGTTCCACACGAACTTGAAGAGCCCGAAGCTCTTGCCCGTGGCCCAGACCATCCCGCCCCCCAAGGCGGAGTTGAGAACCGGGGTGGTCATGATCGGGTGGGTGTGCGCGTCGGTGAACCAACCCCCGTTGGCCCCGAACACCGCATCGATCTCCGTCCCCCGGCCGCCGTGCTCCTGCCGGTTGAGCAGCTCCATCACCGACAGCGTCGAAAAATCGAACGCCACCACGGAAGTGCGCCGGATGCCGAGGTGCGCCCACACCGCGCGCACGAGGTCGGCCCGCTCCGCGATCCCGTAGGCGTACCCGCCCGGCGCGGGATCGGACCCGCCCATCCCGAGGAACTCCACAAAGACCTTGGGGACGCCCGGCAATGCCTTCTCGAGCAGCGGCTCTGCCTGGGCGTAGTCGTACGAGCCGACCGGGTAGCCGCCGAGGAGGGTCGTCCACCTTGCCCCCAGTGCGGCGGTCGAGGCGGCGGGGGAGAGCCGGATCCACGCCTGCACGGCGCCCGGTGTGGGGTGGGAGGGAACGGCGCGGGTGACGGGGTCGTAGGGGATGCGGAGGCCGCCGGCGAACCACTCGTCGGAGGTCACGAAGCGGCGCGGCGTTGCGGTGGATGGACCGACGGGGGAGGGCATGGCGGCGGGCAGCTGGACGATGGGGTCTTTCGGCTTCTTGGGGTCGGTGCTGGGTCGGTTGGGCGACGACCGGGCAGCTCACGGGCTTTATGGCCTCCCCGCCGGCGTGTTTGGAGATGCGGCGGGGATGCGGAAGGCCCGTGTGGCGCGCGGGCGGGACGGCGGAATCGGAGTTCGCCAGAACCCGAAAGGCCCCGCTGGTCCCTGTGCTCGCCAAATTGGCCGAGGACCAGCAATTTCCAACGCAATGGCACTTTCGTCGTGCCGCGCGCCGTCAACCCTCGTCTCCGCGGTCGTTCTTGGACGGTGTCGTGTCTTGGCTACCGCTCGGACCGGCCATGCCGTTGACGCCACCATGGTCTTCGGGACTGGAACGTTCGGCATTGCAAGGCACATGGGACTATATGGAGGGAACGGGCACTGGGACACTGGCGGCGAGGTGAATAAGAGGCTTTTGGGCGAGGTGTCCAGTCAGATAGCAGCAAGTTCATCTCATCCGTGGTATACAACTCTGACCTTCCCCCGGGCGGCGCCTCCTAGGCATCTACGCCCCTCGTCCGGCGAACGTTTCTTTCCAATCGGCGCCTCACTGTCGGCGCCTCACTGTCCTCGACCATGTCTCCAGCCCGTCCTTCACTTGGTCCAAATCTAACACCCGCCGACGGCCACCTCCTCCGCCACGGCGGACGGCCTCCTCTCCCCCGACGTTCCGACCCCGACGGGCCCGTAGTCCCAGCCCGCCCAGAAGGCGGCAAAAGCGTCCGCGAGCAACCCTTGGTCCGCCTCCCACCTGGTCCCGGGCGCCCAGCCCGCCGTGCCGGCCGACGCCGCACGGCCCTTGCGGAACGGCGGCAGCGAGACGTGCGGCGCGGAGCGCGGAGGCGTCGCCGCGCGCAGTGTGCTTGCGGCACCGTGCCGAGGCCGCGGGAGGGGCTCCGGCGGCGCGGGCAGGGAGAAGGCGGGCAGGCACGCGAGGCAGAACACGCCGCCGGCGTTGTCGCACCCGCACGGCGGCGGGGAGGGCAGCGGGGGCGCGGAGCACGTCATCGCGGTACTGCGAGGCAGGGGCATTGTGTTTGGAGTTGCGGGGACCGCAGGGGCGTCGGTGCGGCCGGTTTGCCGCCGACGAGCCAAAATCCCGTCCTTGGGACGCAGCGGGCCCAACACGATTGCCGCACTAAGCGTGCCGGCCGCCTAACCCGAAAACAGTTGAGGATGTGCGTGAATTGACGCGGGGAATCCGGTGTCACCTAGATGCTCCTCCGTGCCGTGGGTGCGTCCGCAGCTCGTGGGTCCTCGGGACGTTGGGACGCGGTCCCCGAAGCCTAATCTTTCGGGAGGATCCGAAGTCGCCTGCGTGCACCGTGCCGCCGCACGGGACCTCAATCAGGCTTCCATTGTCCCGGTAATCGTCCTGGAAGCTCGACCGGGCTCCGGCGTGCACCGAAGGGCCGGGCAGCCGGGCGGTGGTTGGGTGGGGCGGGGTTCGTCCGCGGTCCTTCCGTGCCGGTGGCGTGCGGTTCCGCCTCCCCGTCTTCGGCCGCAGGGACGCGGGAATGGTGGGAACGCGGGCCGGATGGGACCGCGTAATCGTCCTTCCCGTTTTCCATCCAGCGTGACCGACGGGCGACTCGATCGCGGAGCGTTACCGGACAGCAGCACGGCACACGCGCCAACGGATGGCCGACCGGACAACTTGTACATTTCGCCCGTCATACACTTCGCATCCCCCATCCCCCGTGCCCGCCATCACCCCTCCCTGACATCCACCCCCACCATCCGCGTCATCTTGCCCCTCGCCCTCGCCTCCCACCTTGCCCCCATCCCCGGTCCCTCCCTCCCCCCCGGCTCCATCGCCCCCGCCACCGCGCTGCCCACGGCGGCCGCGATGCCCCCGGATGCGAGCGCCTGCGCGAAGAACCTGTCCCCGTCGGGGGAGGGGGAGAGGTGCGGTTCGGAGAGGAGGAGGGCGTCCTCGGCCGGAGGCGTGGGAAGCGGGGCGGGGGCCAGCGGGGAGGTCGGGGAGACGCCGGCCTCGCGCATGGCGTCGGAAAATACCTTGGCCACGGCGCGCACTGCGGACACGGAACGGATGCGCGTCAGCTGGATGCAACGTAAACCATCCACGCAGAGCACCCACTTTGCAGGCCGTAACCCCCCGCCAGCGCCTCCAAAAACCGCATCACCGTCCCCGCCGCCCGCGCCATCTCGCTCCTCCGCCTCCTGCGCTCCTCCGCCGCCGCCGGCGCCTCCAAGGGGGGCGCGTGCAGGTCGTCCAGCTCCTTGAACTGAGCGAGCATCAGGTTGCCGACCTTGAACGCGCCGGGCAGCAATGCTGCGTGGGCAAAGGTACCCTCGGGGTCCGATGCCAGGAGCGACTCGAGCGCCGCGGCGACCCTTGCCGCCCTCGCGCAGGCGGAGGACACGAAACCCCCCGCCAGCAGCGCCTCGACGGCGTGGCATTCCGAGCACAGCAGGTACTGCAGCGCGGCTTTGGCGTGCCCCGGGTGCGCGAACGCCGTGTCGGGCGACGTGAGCAGGCCCGGGGGCGGGTCGGGCGGCGCGCAGATGCACGAGAGCGAGACGCAGTCGTACTTTGCGGCCTGCGGGTCCGCCACCGCCGTGCCGGATGCGTGGGCCCGGAGGAGGGGGAGCAGTAGGGAGCGGGAGTGCAGGTTCAGCAGGAGGAGGCACATCACGCTGCCCGCTTCGAACCCCTGCGAGGCCAATGTGCGGTTGGCGGATGCCGCGGCGGCCCACCCCGGTGCCAGCGATACTTCGCGAGGGCCCGAGGTCCATGCCAGCCGCTCGAACGCCGCGCGCGGGTCGCGGTGGTCGAAGTAGGCGTCGCTGCAGGGCAGGAGCAAGACGGAGCCGGGGGAAAAGTACTGCGGGCCGGCGTCGCGCCCGGCGTAGTACGCCAGCGCCTGCACGTACGATGCAATGACGATGCGCGTGCGCACGACGATTTCCCTGGTGACCCAGTCCTCGGGCGTCCCCGGGCCCCCGGGGGGCAGTTGTGCGAAGCTCGCCTCGCACGAGGCCGCTGATGCTCGGACCAAGGGGGCCGCGGAGCCCGCCGCGCCGGCGATCATCATGATCGACACCAAAAGCGCCGACGCCTGCGCCCCCTCGAGGCCGTCCCACGCCCCCGGGCCCTGCAGAGCGTCCCGGGCGCGGTCGCAGCACCACCGCCCGAACCGCTGCCGCTCGACCTCGGTGCCGAGGGGGAGCCACCGGGAGCCCGATGCGGCGAGGGCGTAGAACAGGGCGAGGGGCTTGCGCGGGGAGCCGCCGGGGGGCGAGTACGGCGTCGGGCGGCCCCGGAGTGCGTCCTCGAACGACGGGCGGTGCACGAGCGGCACCAGCACGTGCGCGTGTTCAAAGTAGTTGGCGATGGAGGAGAACAGCAGCTCCGTTGGAGAGCAGCCGGCGATGGCGGGGGCGGGCGGCGGCCCCGGCGGGCGCGGGACCATCGGGCGGAGGAGGGAGGAGAGAGGGCCGGCCCCGGGGTCCGACGCCGGCCTCTCGCCGCCGTCCCGATCGAACTCCCGATCGCCCTCCCGATCGGCGGCCAGCGAGTTGCGGCGGTGGTACTCCGCGGCCATCGGCACCAGGTCCTCCCAGCGGTGGGCGCCCGGCGACACCGACCGCGGCCGCCGCAGCGGCACCTGGAGGCCGGCATTGCTCGGCGACTGGCCCGACCACGTCCTCACGGGCGTGCCGGCCACAGAGAACATCGTGCCGGCGGGCGGGAGGTTTCGGACGAACCACTGCCGACCGCCGCCGACCGCGGAGGTCCCTAGAGCCGCCTGTCGATCCACCCGATCCCGCCGGGCCCCCCGGCCCCGCAGCGCACCGCCGGCCGGAACCGCAGGCACACTCAGCACAGATGGATGGCCCGTGGAACCGGGCACTCGGTGCGGTCCGCGGCCGCCGATCCGCTGTCTCCCTCGCTCGAGCGTCCCGGGTCCAGGCCCGGTGCCGACCTCGGTTTACCCACCGATCCCCGCGGCCATCCCCGGCCCGCCGCGATCCGCATGGGCGAAAAAGTGCCGATCGCTTCCGAACGTGATGGGCACGCGATACCGGTCGCATGGGCAGTTGAGGGGCCGACCGGTTGTCCCTTCGGGCCGCCTGTCCCTGCGCCCGGGGTTCGGGGTTCGCGACCGAGGATCCCCAACTAACCCGGGCCATCAGGCGTTGGAACGACAGCGACCCGATGGAGAGCGCGAGGAGAATGACACCACCCAAGTCGCGGGAAGCCACGATGCCGGCGGTCCGAAAGGGTTAGGCCTCAGGGACGGCGGGCGGCTAGGCGCGCGGCGGCTTCTTCGCCGCCGGGGATCCCCCGAGGTGTGCTTGAGCCGCGCTCGCATTCCATCTGGTCCAGACGGAACTCCCTCTCCTCGTCCCGGACATGCCCGCCAGCTCGAGGGCGCCGGCTCGGTCCGCGCGCATCGCCGCATCTCCGGACCTTCTTTTGCGCGGCGCGCAGCATTTGCCACCAGTCCCACGCAATTCTTTCGCCGTACTTGCCCTTCACGGGGCCTTGAAGACGGGCCCGGAAAGCCGGAGCGGGCGTCGCGTACACATGTTCTGCCCTCCGATTCGCCCGTCGTTCCCCACCGGGCATCGCCGGTATAGCCTTCGGCCGCGAACAGACGCCTCCCGCTGCACCGTTTGACCTTCAGAGGACGGAAATCGGAGCATCGAGGCGTCGTGATCATCTCTGGCTCTCCTTCGCCCAATCCGCCCGCCCATTCCAGTCAACCCCAGATCAACGACACAATAGGCCGACCGAGACCGAGGCCGCCACTACGCTGGCTTACTAGTGCTCTCGTACTTCAGCGTCTTCCGGATGTGGCTTCGCCCACCTCTGCCTCCCCGCGAGATGCCCTGAACGCACCGGGCGACGAAGGTCCGGTGCGCTTGACGTCGCCCTCGGCCCTCACTTTCTCCGACGCGTTCCCAGAGAAACCGAGCGACTTCCAGCGTCGGCCCGATGGCTCACACCCGCGGCCGCCGACACGGACGCACCAGGCGGCCCACGGTCCGACATGCCGCACACGCACCGCCCCAGCCGCCCAACTCCGAGCATCCCACGCCGCATGGCAGCGAAAGCCCCCGCGGCAGGCGCATTCCGTTGTCCGCATTGCGATACGAGCCCGCGATTTGCAGCCCACCTGACTGCTCGCCAGAGCGTGCGCCGGGGGGTCGGCTAACCGCCCGCGCGATCCCGCCGACCCCGCAACTCCAAAATCGCCGACGCCATTCCCACACCGTGCTCCCTCCTGCCAAAAACGCCATGGCGGACCCTCCCTCCCGCCCTCCCGCCTTCTCCCAGCCCACCGCCGCCTCCTCCGCGCGCTCGTCCTCCTCGGCCGGCACCCCCGCGTCGCCCGCGCTCTCCGCCTCGTCGCTCGCCTCGGCCGCCACGCTGCCCCCGCGGGGCGACGGCGGCCACACGTCGGACGCCGGCATTTTTGCCCACGGGAGGCGGAGGAGGAGGGTCTACAGGGACGCCGGGAAGAAGCTCGGGAAGGGCGCGGAGGCGGCGATAAAGACGGTCGTCTGCACCGAGACGGGGGAGACGTTCGCGCTCAAGGTGCCCTCCGATTCCCCTGGAGAAATAACGCCCCCCCTAATCCCCGTGCCGGCAGGTCGTCCCGAAGCCTGCCGACCCCGCCCGCCGCGCCGCCGCCGAGAAGGCCTCGCGCCGCCGGTGGGACCTCCTGGCCCCGATAGTCACCGGCCACCCCTCGATGCCCTACTTCAAGGAGGGTTTCGAGACGGAAAGCAAGTGGTATGCCGCCATGGAGCTCTTCCCCTCCTCTTTGGCCGAGTACCTCGCCTCGCGCGGCGCCCGCCCCGAGGTCGAGGCCCGCCGGACGATGCAGGTGCTGCTCTCCACCCTCGCGCACCTCCACTCGCAGGGCGCGATCCACCGCGACGTCAAGCCCGCGAATTTGCTGCTCCGCGACCCCGCGGACCCGGCGTCGCTGTGCCTCGCCGATTTGACGAGCGTGTACATTGGCCAACCGGGCGGGGAGGTGCCGGGGCAGGGAGGGGGTGGAGGGGGGAGCGAACTGTCGAGCACGGTGACGGGGACGCCGTTCTACCTGGCCCCGGAGGCGGTCAAGGGGTGGCCGTACGGCGCCAAGGTTGACGTCTATTCCGCAGGAGTGCTTTGGTGAGAGTCAACCCCTGCCCTTTGGTTTCTCTGACGATCGCCTTCATCAGCTACGAGATGCTCTTCGCCCACACCCCCTTCCAGGACGCCACCTCGTGGGAGGACCTCTTTTCCCGGATCGCCGAAGGCCGCTTCGCCCTCCCCTCCTCCCCTGCGATCTCCCCCGAGGCGCGGGACTTTCTCCTCTCCATGCTGGGGAACGACCCCGCCCTGCGGCCGTCGGCGGCCGAGGCGCTGGCGCACCCGTTCCTCAACCCCCGCGGCGCCGTCCTGCTGCCGCCGACCCCCACGCCGTCGCTGGCCCCGCGGGACACCCTCGCGCCGGCGGACGACGGATTTCGGACCACGTTTACGCAGTCGGGCGCGCGCGTGTTTTTCGACGAGGCCGAGGGGGTGCTCCGGCTTTCCGATCCGAGGGCGGGGATGCGGCCCCAGCCGTCGGCGGCCGAGGAGGACAGCGGGGAGGAAGACGGCGCAGATGAGGCGGGGGCGGTGGGGGGTTGAACACGCGGCGTGGATGGGACAAGATACCTCGATACCCGTACCGATCGGACCATTTTCCCCCGTTCCGGGGCAAACGGCCGCTACCCCCTTCAGGCGCGCTCCGCCCTCTGCATCTCCAGCATCTCCGCCCAGTCCCCCATCGCCAGCCCCTCCCCACCCGTCCCTTCCGTCCCCTCCATGAGCACCACGGCGCTCGTCCTTTTCCCCCTGCCGATCGCGCCCACCCCGTGGGGCAGCGACCCCGGATGCACGATGCACTTCCCCACCTCGTGCACGTACTCGCTCATCGTCCATCCCCCCTCCGCATCCCGCGAGAAGAGCTGCAGTTCTGACCCCTCGAACCCGTCCTCCCCGAGGCACACGTTCATCGTGAGCTCCGACGCGTCCGCGTGCGCGGGCCACTCCCCGTCCCCTCCCTCCTGGTAGCTCACCACCTTCCCGTAGCACCCCCCGCTCCACCTTTCATCATCCAGGCCGGGCAGCAGCGCCCGCCCGACGGGCAGCGCGTGCTCCTGTAGCAGCTGCCTCGCCACGCCCAGCCACGCGAGGTCGTCCAGGCGGAGGTTCATCTCCGGCACCTGAAAGGTGCGGGCGTAGTGCGCGATCTCGGCCGAGAGGAGGGCGCAGAAGGCGGGGGAGAGGAGGGGGAACGCGGCGGCGAGGGGAGCGGGGCGGTCGACGCCCGGCAGGCTGGCCTGCTGCCCGTCCTGAAGAGCCCGCAGAAGGATCCTGGCCTCCTCCGCGACCCCGGACCTCCTGACCTCCTCGTATCTGAACACCTCGGGCCTCAACGGCCCGCACTCCCGCCTGTACCAATCCAGCACCTCGTTCTCCCCTCCCCCTCCCGCCTCCTCCAGCGCCCTCTCGAGCATCCTCGCGCGGTACGACGGGGTAGCGTATCCCATGCTCGAGAATCGGGTGCGGAGGCGGGCGGTGCGGAGGGCTGCGGCCGCGGGCGCGGAGAGCGTAAGGGAGGGGACCGGAAGGGGGGCCTGCTCGGTGGGCCCGGCGGGGTTGGCCCCGGGGTCGCGGTCAGAGGGTTCGGAAGGAGCGTGGGAGGGCATAAATGCGGCGGTAACGGTCTCGCGGATGGAGCGAGAGGGCGGGGATCCGGGCTTGCGTGGCGCCGGCTGGGACCTCCCAGCAGAACCGAGAGGCTTGGAGGACTACCTGCCGCTCGCTGTCAGCAAATCGCCACCCGGGCGATCGCGCGAACCCCGTCCCATCACCCGGCTGCGGTGCGCGTCCCGGTCGCCCCTTCCAAAAACGACGCAGACCGTCGGCCGTGACGCGTGCTGCGTCCGGCACAGGCTGACAATAGCGCGCAAAGACGTGGCTCACCGGACTGCCGGGGGTAACGAGGTGCAGATGCATGGGCCAGAGACAAGCTACGGAGACCCATTCGGGAGAGCGATCGCGCCGTCTCTTTGGGTGTTCGACCAAGGCGTGCCGGGCGGCTCGCCGGGAAGGCCCTCGCGGTGGGGAGAACTCGAGACCGAGGAACGAATCCATTCCAGGATACCATCCAAATAAAGGCATCCGTGAGGCTTTTGCTTTGGAAGGCTTCGATTCGGGCGGAACGGAGCTCGACTTGCCCTGACGGCGGGCCGGGTAAAGCTCGAGATAACCGCCTGCTGCTCGGCTCCCCCCACAAACCGGCGGTTCGCTCCCCTCTTTCGCGCCCTTCCGTCTCGCTCCAAACCCGCGTCACGATGATAAAGCTCGTCTACGTCATCTCCCGCCGGCCGGAGCTCACGCCGGAGCAGTTCCACGAGCACTGGCTCAACACGCACGGTCGGTAGAAGGCAGCGTCACTGGGGAGCAAAGATCCGTGGGGATCAACCTTGTTATCCTCAATCATGTGGAATTGGTCTACGGCGGACCCGCGGAGTGCTCGGCTAGGCCGCTCGGCGTCGGGCCCGCAGACGGCGGATGTCTCCCGCCGCTCCCCTTCCCGTCCTTTTCGGCAACCCGGGCTCATTTCTTTCGTCCTCGGTGCCAGGCCCGCTGGTCAAGGCCCACGCCAAAGCGCTCAAGATCCGCAAGTACGTGCAGAGCCACCTCATCAGGGACCACCCCGGGAACGAGCCCATGAGGAGGGTGAGGGGGATGCTGCCACCCGTGGACGGGATCACCGAGGTGGGAGGCTCCGTGCGGCGCGGGGAAACGTTCCCTGACGGCATTTTCCTCGCGATGCCGGCGCTTTCTTTGCCCTCGTTCCCGCGGCTCGATGTTCCCGCCTTCTGGCTCCAGGTCTGGTACGACTCGCTCGAGGACCGCAACGCGGGCTACGCGACCCCCGAGGGCGAGCTGGCGGCCAAGATCCTCGACGAGGATGAGCGCAAGTTCATCGATTTCAAAAACTCGCAGGTCTTCCTGACCAAGGAGCACCTGATCTTCGACCACACGGGCGGCAAGCTGCCCGACGACTGCGAAAAGAACACCTACCTGCTGTCGGCGAAGGAAGGCCTGACCCAGGAAGAGTGCCACCGCACCTGGCTCAACGACCACGGCCCGCTGGTCGCCTCATTCGCAAAGAGCAACGCCCTGTGCCGCTACATCCAATCGCACGCGGTGCACGACGAGGTCAACCAGGCCATCGCCAAATCCGAGCGCGGCTACATGTCCCCGCTGGACGGCATCACGGAGGTGTGGATCTCGAAGGCCGAGGCGGCAAAAGTCACGGACAGGGCGGCGGCGAGGAAGGGCGCGGCGGCCATGGCCGAGGACGAGCGGCGGTTCGTCCAGATGGACAGGTCGAGGTGCTTCATGACCAAGGAGCACGTGATCTTCGACTACACCGGCGACGCGGCGCGGCTCTAGGCGGACCACCCGCTTTTGGGGGCCGATGTGGGGTGCTGCGGGGCCTGAGTTGGGAAGGTGGAGCTAGTTTGTTAGATTGTCTTCGGCTAGGTGGCGGATAGATGCTCGATGGTATGATCCGGATGGCCGCCGAGGGCGTGGAAAACACGGATTGTGATGAGGTGGGGCGGCGGCGCCCAGGGGCGGCTGAGAACGGATCCATCCCCGGATTTCTATCCACCGACCCGCAGATCTGTTAATCGTAGGTCATTCGGCCTGATAGCACAGCGTTGTTCAGTCTGTGGCGGGGAGGTTCGCGTCGGGCCAGTTTTGCGCCCGGCAACCGACTCCGCCAAATACTCGGAGCCGATTATCGCTCGCTCCCGCGGCTCGCCCCTCTCCGCACCAGTTCTACGATGCTAAAGCTCGTCTACGTCATCACGAGGCGGCCGGACCTGACACCGGAGCAGTTCTACGACTATTGGCTGAACACGCACGGTGAGGCACACCGGACATGGATCCGCGGAAGCTTGGCAGCTGGCGCAGACCAAGCGGCGCTCCGCTTAGCCGTTTGCAGTCTCCAACGATTTTGTTCGGCTTCGGGTACGCGCGGACCGGTTCGGGGCCTCATTCTCTTTCCCGCTCCGCAGGGCCGCTCGTTCGGAGCCAGGCCAAGACCCTCCGCCTGCGGAAGTACATCCAGAGCCACCTCATCGTCGACTCTCCGGCAAATGAAGCCCTGAGGAGCGTGAGGGGCATGCTGCCGCCCGTGGACGGGATCACCGAGGTGGGAGACCGGGTGCGGCGGCGGGAGACATTCGGCTGACCGGCTCCCCGCACCCCGCGGCATCCTCCGACTCCTTGTTCATTGTTGCTTCGTTGCGACATGTTCGGCTCTAGGTCTGGTGGGACTCGATCGAGGACTTCCGCGCGGCGTACGCGACCCCCGAAGGCGCCATCGCCGCCAAGATCCTCGACGAGGATGAGAGCAAGTTCATCGACTTCAAGAACTCGCAGGTCTTCTTCACCGAAGAGCACGTGATCTTTGACCACACGGGCGGCAAGCTCCCTGCCGACTGCTCCAAGTGCACCTACCTGCTCTCGGCCAAGGACGGCATGACCCAGGAGGAGTGCCACCGCACCTGGCTCGTCGACCATGGTCCCCTCGTCGCGTCTTTTGCCAAGACGAACGCCATGTGCCGGTACATCCAGTCTCACACGGTGCACAACGACGTCAACCTCTCGTTCACCAAGTCCCCGCGCGGCTTCGCGGCTCCGCTGGACGGCATCACGGAGGTGTGGGTCTCGGCGGCGGAGGCCGCCGCCATCACCGACCACGAGGCGGCCGCGAAGGGTGGCGCTGCCATGGCCGAGGACGAGAGGCGGTTCGTCCAGATGGACCGCTCGAGGTGCTTCATGACGACCGAGCACGTCATTTTCGACTACACCGGCGAGGCGAAGGCGTAGTCGGGCGAACGACGTGTTGAAAGTGCGGGATTGGAGGATTTCGGTCAAGCAGCGAGGCAACACGAAGCTGTCCCATTCTCGGAAGAAGTGTGTACACCGAGAAAAAGCAAAAGTGTTTGACAACGGTGCGTGGGCCCTTATCGAGCGCCGCATGTTCAAGTGGCCTGCCGGTCTAGCATCCTGTTGCCGGGCGCGATGGACCCTGTACTGTCCGGTCGCGATCCCGCCGACGGAACAGCAGGAGATTGACCAGAAACGGACCCACCCATCACCCAGAGTCAAACCGCAAGCCCGTGGTTCTTTTCAAACCGAGTTCCGGGGTCCAGAGCCGCATCCAGGGCGACACGAGCAGCCCAAGCGACCTTCAAAGGTTCGACATGATCCTCACCACCCTGCGACGGCCCAGTTTTTGTCACCGACGTCCCAATCGCGTACCCAGGGCGCTACTTTACCTCGGTTTCCGCCTCAGCTTCCCGTTGATCCTCCTGTGCACCTCGTCCATGTGCTTGCTCTTCACGTGGAGCTTGGGCGCCTCGTCGTCCTTCCACCGCTCCACGAACACGAAATTGGCCGGCTCCTCCGACTCGCGGAAGCAGTCGTACGAGAGGCAGCCGGGCTCCTTGCGGGATTCGGCGCAGAAGTCGGCAAAGGCCCGGGCGACCTCGTCGGCATGCTCCGGCTTCGCGACGAAGTACACGAGGACCGTTTTGGCCATCGCGGTCCGGGGAGAGGGAGATTGAAGAGCAAAAGGCGCGCAAAGTGGATGAGGATGAGCCGGGACGGGCGGCAAGGAGAGAGGAAGCGAGGAGATTGGGGAGTTGCGGGCCGGCAGAGTTGAAGAGGCCGCGCCTCTTACTCGGGTGCTGTGTATGGACTGGGCAAATCGACGATGGGGCAACCAGAAGCGACAACACGTTTGAATACTATGAATAGCAACTTTCTAAAGCCGAATCCAGGTGCGGTCCGTTCCTGCGCATCGCTGTCCGTCCCATCCATGGACAAGAGCCCCCGCAAGCCGCAACCACCGGCTGCCACCGCCGTTGCTCCAAACTGACCCGGCCGTGCACGTTACTCACTTCGCCGTCATCAGGTGATTTGCGATGGCCCGGTATGCCGGCAGCGCCTCGGGGTCGATCGCGGCGTTGCCCGCAACGGGGTGGCTCCCGAACCTTGTTATCACGAGCTCGGCGGTCGGGTTGATGTAGATGGCTTGCCCGTGGATACCCCGGGCCATGTAGGCCTTGTGCTCGTCGTTCAGGATCCACCACATTGTGCGGTAGGCACCCCCAGGAATCGTCGTCGGCCCCTTGGCCTTGAATGCCGCCGGATCGCCGTTCTTTTCGATGTCCTCGATAACTGCCTCGGGCACGATCCTCGCGCCGTTGAACACGCCGCGGAGCCGCATCATCTCGCCCATCCGCGCGAGGTCGCGGAGCACGCACTGCAGCCCGCCCCCCGCGTGCTCGGTGCCCTCCGGGTCAAACCAGAGCGCTGCGTCGCGCTCCATCCCCAGAGGCTTCCAGAGGCGCTCCGTAAGGAGGTCCGAGAGGGATTTGCCGGTCACGCGGCAGAGGAGCCAGCCGACGACGTCGGTGCAGGGGGTCTTGTAGAAGAAATCGCGGCCGTGCTCGCCCTCTTTCTTCAGGCTCGCGAGGAACTCGTAGGTCGACATCGGGCCGGAGTAGCCAGGGGGCCGGGGGAAGACGCCAGAGGCGCGGGCGCCGTCCCAGACTTCGGCCTTGGGGTCGGCATAGTCTTCCGAGTACGCGACGCCCACCCGCATGTCGAGGACGTTCCGCACCGTCGCGTCGCCAAAGGCCGAACTGGGAATGGAGCAGTCAGTCGACGTAGCCCGTTCCAACAGCACCGACGAAGCCCCTCACTTCTTCAGCTCAGGAATGTACTTGGAGACCAGCGCCGTCTCGTCCAGCACGCCCTCAAGGATCAGACAAGCGGCGATGGTGGCGAAGAAGCTCTTGGTCACGGAAAAGGCAGTGTGATGCCTTTGCGGCCCCATGACGTGGAAGTACTTCTCGTAGACGATCGTCCCCTTGTGCATGACGAGGACGGCGTCCGTGAAGGAAGCGTCGAAAAACTCGGTCCACGTCCGGGTGTCGGTGGCACCCAACGGCGTGTAGGTGACGGCATCGAGGTCGTCCCGCAGGGCAACCGGCAGGGCCGATGGGGGACCGTCGGCACGGTAGACCGGGGCGGAGACGACGCTGCGGGTAGCGAGGCTGGTTGGGTGACATTCGAGCGAGGCTCCGCGGCGCGAACCCACAGCTTCTGCATGTTGGAAAACGCCCACCGCGTCTTCGGGAATATGAAGTGGTCCGGAATCCCGTTCGACGTCACGTGCGTCGGCTGGATGAGCTTGTCCTTTGGCGGCGGGGAGCCGACCATCCAACCGAGAGCAAGGGGATCCGTGGACGCGGCCGTGGCCGCGGCGGGCACCTCGCGGGCCGTCATCGTGGTGCGCACGGAAACAAAAGGAAGGGTGGAACGTTGGTCGGCCGCAGCAAGGGGCGATTCGACCGGTGGGAGGGGCCGACGTAGGAGAGTGAGCGAGACGGTCCGCCGCCTGCCGCCCGCCGGCCCGCGCCCAAAATCCATTGACTTGCTGAGCGGAGCTGCCTCGATCTACACTAGATGCACAAATGTGACAAAATTGGGAATCTACACCATTTCACAGCGTGCCTCGAGGAAAGAACTGCTTCAGCCGCGACGGCTTCTTCCCCTTCAGCGACAATCCCGCCCAAAAGTTCTTCAGATCTGGCAGGCTGGAGAGCGTGCCGTCGAGCCGTCGTTCTGTGTCGACGAAGACGGGCTGCGTCCACCCCTGTTCCGAGTCCGCGCCGGCGTCCGGGGCCACGCCTTCGTCCATGCCTTGGTCGACTAGCTCCCGCTCCGCCTCGTCCATCCCGCGGTTGTAGTCCCTGCTTGACCAAGTTTCTCCGACGGCCACAGTGGCTCCGAAGCTGACCTTCCGGGGCGGCTTCCGCCTTGGCCTGGAACCAGCGGCGGGCATCGTCGCACTTGCGCTGGGTAGGGTGGCCCGGCGGGGAAACAGGGCGAGAGCATCGGACTCGGTGCCCCCAATCAGCGGCTCCGAAACCGCACGGGTCGGCTCGAAGCCCTGAGCTCGGAGCTCCAGGAGGTACTGAAAGTCCGCGCACTCGTCAGTCGCCTCCGAGTCGATGCTCGCTGCGTCGGTCGAGAAGGCCGGCGAGGCAAACAGGTCCATGGCGGCAGCGCCGTCTGCCCGGGGCCATGGCAGGTCGAAGGCGTAGACGAGGGTGGCGTCAAAGTCATGCCCCGACGAGGGCGGAGGGGGGCCGGGGTCCGCCCGTCGGCCACCGCCGGCGGGCACCTCGGGGCCCTCGGCCGACCGCTCCGTCCGGTGGAGCGGCGGCGCTGTCGCGGCGGGGGCGGCCGCAAAGGGGGGGGCCTCGCGCTGAGGGCAGGGGGACCACCACGGCGCCGGGACTGCGGCGGGGAGCAGCGAGCGCACGAACGCGGTGTCCTTGACGACGCCGGCCGAATCGGAGGCCTGACGCGCCAGTGCGGAGGGGGGGGAGTAGCTCATCTCTTCTGTTTCTGGCTTTGTGTGGGAGTCACAGGCGACCGTAATGAGGCGCATCGCCGACGGTCGGCCCTCGCAGGGTCTGGAATCGGAGTAAGCTCCGACTTCTAGGGATGCAACACAACCGGCCCATTCGCGCATAGCGAATGCAGCACCACGTCAATGAAAGAAGTTCTAATGTTCTCGATTGTTGAGCTATGCGGCGTTGCCCTCACTGTTCCGAAATCCCAGGCCCGCGGCGCCCGCAGATCCCTTCCTCAAACCCGGGCCGACCGGCCTCGCTTCGTCGGCCTCGGGCCGACGGGACATGCTTCAGACGATGGCCTAAATCCAACGCGAATGATCAGACGGATCTTTCCCGAGGAGCCCGGGGTTCGCAAACTCTTCGGGTGCAACTGCTTGACCGGCAGCGCCGATGGGATTCTAACTTGACTCAGAGGCTTCCCCCAGTGTCGTGCTTCCAGCGCGCTTCCAGCTGCCGCAGTGCTTACTGCAGGACACTTAGTGCGAGATGCGTCGGCGGGGGTCTGGAAGGTGCTGCCCTCTCGCGACGACGATCGCATCGCCTTTGGACGGGACTAACTCTGGCGGAGATTTCGCAGTGGGGACACTACGTCATACAAAAGGCCCATCCGAAATGGAAAGCGGATGTATGCGCTGTTGCCGTAGAGATCACATCGGCATCAGAAGATGTCTTTGCCCGCTAGCGCTACACTTTTCCCGCTCGACGCCCCGATCCGACGCCCCCGCGGCGCCCGCAATGCAACCAGCCTCTCCGTCTTCTCACGACCGGTCCGGGCTCGGAAGCCTCCCCGCGACGAGCTCCGCATAGACCGCCTCCCACGGATCCCCGAATCCGGTGTCCTAGAGCTCCTGCGCGAGGTCCGCGCCGAACCGTGAGCGCTAGTCGACAACGACGAAGGACAGGAAGGTGACGTATCGTGGGTCCTTTCGAAGTGCGCTAGCGTCGGAAGAGATGCCGGCGCACTTGCTTCGCCGCGGGGAGCACTCGGTGCTGCACAGCACGTGGGATAGGGGCTCGGAGGCGAAGCGTAGCATCCCCCGGTCGGCTTCTTGGAGGGGAAGGAGTGGACTACGATGTGCTCCGAGCTGGCCGCGGAGCAAGTGTCCGAGTCCGAGCCGTCGCTGTCCTTGCTAGCTCAGCATCGTGAGTACCCTGCTTTCCCGAGCCGGCTCACGCGCTCATCGCCTCCCAGGCGATCGCCGACTGGGTGCCCGCGTTGACGATCTGCTTCCTCGCCTTCTACCTCGACCGCCTCGCGCTCGTCGGCCTCTGTTCCGCCGCAGCCGCCAACCGTGAGATCGCCCTCCTGGGGGAGCTCTACTCCCAAGCTCTCTCCGAACCTGGGAACCCCTCATCCTGGCCCGCCCGCCCGACCGGGCTCGTTCCCCCGCCGTGAGGCACATTGTCGCGCACGCGGACCTGCTCGCGTGCTGCCTCGCGAGTCTTCCAAAGCACGAGGAAGATTCGCGGGCTCGAGATCAGCTACGGGTCGCTGAGGGCGCTGCTGGTGTCGCTTGCAACAATGACGTTCGCACCGTGGGGGGCGGCAAGATTGTTCGGAGTGTTGGTGGCGCCTGGGGAGCGTGTGCCTCGGCCGATGGACCGGGTTGCTGTGCGTCGTAAATCACACTTGGGACTCCGTGCGGTCGCTCCCGTCGGCGTGCGCTGAGACAGTGCACCCCAACGGCAGACAGCGCCGGGCCGACGAGGGCCCAAGGACGGAGCCGAGGTTTGCAGGAGCAGGGAGCGGGACGTACCGATTTGCCTCGGCAGCCCGACGGTGGCGGCGGCGACCCCAAAGACCAAGCCCCGGACCAGATCACGCGAAAGGGAGACCGACCTGCTTAGGAGGCTGAAGCAACGTGACGTGCTGTAGCGTACACCAGTCGGCCGCGGCCTCCGCCGCCGCAGGTTGGGATCGAGCGCCAGGCCAGCTGGGGTTGGTGTTCTGCCAAATGTACGTGGCCGGCGGGTAGATGGACGTGGCAAAGTTGGCCGGAGACCAGAGGGAGGGGTGTTGACCTCGGCAGGAAGATGCAGGGTCGGCCAGTGGCCGACAGGATTTGCCAGGATTGGATTGGCTCCAGGAGGGGTTGTCACCTACTCGTCCGCGCCTCCGCCGTCGCCAAAACCGCGAGAAAGGGGTGCCTTCTTCGCAGGACTGACCGCAAGAAGCCGTGCTCTTCCGCCCATAGATCCGGCCGATCTCCAGAACAGGGGACCCTACCCCTGCGGCCCGCCCAAGCCTGGCCCTCCGGGTCAGACACGAACATCTCGCAGCAACCGCCGCCCAATGCATCGAAAGCTACTCAAGCCGATCGGACGCAGCTTGTCGTATCCAGAGCGGCCATCCCAGAGTGCCGACACTGGCGGAAAGTGAGTGATGCGGCGACCGCGGGGCTACGGATTTGGCTTTGGGAGACGCCCCGCGCCCCGACGGGCGCAACCCAGGGCCCCGAGGGCCGACAAACACCAACTGAAGCGATGTGTGCAGCGCAGAACACTTTCATACGAGACTGCGGCCGCGCCGGGAGCAAGGACGTGCTCTACGTCCTCGCGCTCGTGCCGCAGAGACCCGAGGACGGCCTCGCGGACGATGTGCGGCGGCCACAGATCCCCGCCGCGACCTCCAGCTCTGTTGCAGACCCCCGTCGACCACTTCCCGAGGCCGGGGTTCCCTCTGGGGTGCCGCGGAGGGCCTCTGAGCCCCCGGCCGACACCGGTCGGCCGGACCGCCCTTCACTGGCGTCCTGCCGCGCGACTTTCCCCCCTCGTTGCCGGCCGAGGGTCAGTTTCTCCAAGCAGGTCACGGTGAAGTTCACGTGGAGCGCCGAGGACTACGAGCGGGGGATCCGCGGCCACCGCTGGGGAGGATCCCCTCCGGGCACCGGAACCCTCCTCCGAGAACAGTTCGCTCGGAGCGAGGTCTACGGGGACGGACGCGAGCAATTCGCTGCCAGACCTGAAGGGGTTCTGGAACGGGCCGGACTCGGGATGGAAGGATCGCCGGAAAGGGTTGGGGTGGAGGTTTCCTGACGGAGCTCCGTTCTGTTGTAGGCAAGGAACTGTCTTGCCGATCTATGTGTTCAAGTTGAGGATTGAATAAACGGTGACGCGGCTTCCGAACCGGTCCAAGCTTCCCGAACAACCTAGCTCGTGCCGCAGTGTGTTTTCGTCCATTGCCGTTGCTATGATCTAGCTGTCGATACATCCTTTGCGGGCTTTTTGGCGCTTGGCCGACATGGGAGGGTTCAGGAGACAGTCGGCAGGGATGACGACGATGGCCGATTGTGCTGCCCGCCGGAAAGCGCATCTCCACAGTGCGATCCAGCAAGCGGACCGTAGCATGCCAGTTCCGCCTCCCTTTGCCTCCCACGGTGCAAGCATGATCGCGCGACAGCTTGTTCCGGCGATGAGAAGGGGCCTGGACCCCCGACAGCGGGCCGGTCGGCCAAGGCAACCCTTGGCATGCAGCGCCTCCCATGCGTTTCCCCGTTGTGGATCCGGTGCCGATTCATGCGGTGGTAGCATGGTGGTGTTTACGAGCGCGGCGGCCGCCGAGGCGTGCGCGCCCTGCGCCGAAAAGGAGGTTCCCGCCTTGCTTGGGGTGGACGGAAAGGCGGGCGCCCAGAGTCACGCGGGGGACAAAAATTAGTCAAAAGTCCGGATAGCTATGGCGAATGACGTTCCCCGCAGTCGCTCGGACCCGGGGTTGCTTGTCAAGGACGAGCGGTTCGTGAAGGCACTCCTGCGCGGACCGCAGCACGAAGAACGGAGGGGATCCGCCGCGTCCGACGCGGGCTGGAGACATCCATGGAAGATGAGCGGGACTGCTCACGACGACGACGAGGGTTCGATAACGTCGCAGGCGACGAGCTTTCTCTTCGGTCCGGGGTAGCCGCCCGAGATTGGACCGGGACCGCCACCGAGCGGGTTGGACCCATCATTCCGGGTTGCGTCCACCGACGACAACTTCCGGCTGCACCCAATCGCCCGCGGAAGAGGACTGTGGCACGTTTCGGAGCCGGAACCCCCGCCGGGTTTCGCACGCACGGCGTCCCCCTTGTCTGCCTCGTCGGAATCGTCTGCAGCCACGGAGGATGTCGCGGGCTCGGACCTTCGTCCACCTGACGGGCCCAAAGCCAATCACGGCCACCGCGAGCCACGCAGTGCCTCGGACCCCCTCATGGAGAGACGCGGTCGGGCAACGGAGCAGCAGCGCGCCAGCGAACCATCGACCGCCCCGCGGCTGATGTCGGCCAGGAAAGTGAGCTTCTCAAGCAGAATAACCATCATGCCGACGTGGAGCAAGAGCGAGTACCATCGAGGGATCGATTCCCCGAAGGGCGGAATCGTGGAGGCCCGGGCTTCGCGAGGGAGCGAGGCCGGCCTGACGCATGACCTTGGGGAAGCCGGGGACGAGCTGGAGGACATTGTGGATGTGGACGTGGAGACATGCATGAATGCAAGCTAGTATATGCGACCCCGGCGGAGAATGCAAGGAGGTCTGCGGGCATGCCAGACATGCCTGAAAGGCTTCTCGTTGACGACGCTGTGAGAACGAAAGGACGCTGGCAGCTGCAACATAGCATCCACCTCATCTCTCAATCAAATGCCTTCACCCGCTGTCTGCTTCCTCGAAGCACAGCGATCTACACGGCCTTGCTGGGCCGGTGTTTGCTCGAAACGCCGCCCGCGCGCAGCCCCGCACCGCCGCAAGCCACCACCCTTCGAAGTTTCTGCGCGCGCCCCGGCCTGTGCAAACTTCGCTGCCCCACCGTACGCGCCGCAGAGCGCGCGGAGTGATCGCGCGGCTGCTCCCCGGTCTGCTGTCGGGATGCCCGACGGCGCTCCCAACTCCGAGCCTGCACCGCCCGCAGGGGATGTGGACGCGCTTCGCCGTGTTTGTCCCGTGCTCCTGCCCACGGACGACGGTAAGGCCGCGAAATTCGCGATTCCCGTAATGATTGTAGCTCACTCCGTGCCGTTTCGATGGTCGACTGCACTTTCCTTTGTTGGTTCCTCCTCCTCCCGCGCTCTTCCTCTTCCAGGCTACGACGCGGCTAGGGATGCCTGGAACAAGGATATCATCGGCAAACCGGCGCTCATTGTCCGGCCCAAGGACGCCGCCGAGGTCGCCGAGGTCGTCAAGTGGGCCGTGGCCGCCAACCAGACCATGTGTATTGCCTCTGGCCGCCACTCCATCTACGCCTCGCGCACGGGCTGCCTCATGCTCGACCTCTCGCGGCTGACGCAGCTGGACGTCGACCCCGAGAAGCGCACCGTCGACGTCGGCCCCGGGATCAAGCTAGGCGCGTTCGACGCCGCCTGCGCCGCCCACGGGCTGGCGACCACGGCGGGGACCAACCCCGACACGGGTGTCGCCGGGCTCACCCTGGGCGGAGGTTTCGGGTTCCTGTGCCGGAGGCACGGGCTCAGCATCGACAACCTGCTCGAGTGCGAAGTCGTTTTGGTCGACGGGCGGATAGTAGTGGCTTCTGCTGACTCGAAGGAATTCTCCGACCTCTTCTGGTGGGCACTCCGACACTGAGAAGCCCCCGGCTCTTTCTCAACACCTCCCCCAGGGCGCTTCGTGGAGGTGGCGGCAACTTCGGCGTCGTGACCCGTTTCAAGTTCAAGCTGTACCCGCGCGGTCCTGTGCTGATCCACATGGCGGTGCACTTCCGGACGTCGCTCTTTGGGGTGCGTGGGCTACCTTATCAATGGATTGCCCGACTGACGGTGATCCCGCCGCCTTCAGCTCCTTCCTGGCGCCCAGACCGTCGCTCGACGCTTCCGCGACAAGACGAGCAGCCCATCCCTTCCCCGCGATACCCTCCCCTTCCTCGTCCTGCCCGCCGGCGGCCCCGTCATCTCATTCTTCCCCTGGGTCGGCGATGACCTCGCCGCCGGCCGCAAGTACATCTCGGAGGAGTTTAACCTCGGCACGGCCGTCTACCGCACCACCGGCGAGGCGGCCTACGGCACCGGCAAGGGCTGCCTGCAGGCGTACTTTGCCGACCAACAGGGGCCCGGATGGTACTATGATTGCTCATTGGTCATTGGCGACGCCACGGACGAGTTCCTCGACGAGCTGCTGGCCTGCACCGCGACTGCGCCCAAGGGCTGCATCGAGGCCGTGGCCATGATCCTCCCCCTGGGCGGCGCCATCAACGACGTCGACCCCACCTCGACGTCCTTCGGGCACCGCGGGGGCAAGTACTGGCTCATCTGCCTGGCCAAGTGGAACGGGCCCAACGCCTCGGTGCGCGACAACATCACCGTGTGGATGCGCGACCTCCGCACGCGGCTCAAGCCGTGGGTCGCGGGTTCGTACAACACCCTCGCGGCGCTCGAGGGTTCCGACCAGATCGCGTACGGCAAGGGCCCGAACGCGCTGAGGCTCGCCGAGGTCAAGGCCAAGTACGACGGGGCCAACTTCCTGCGGATGAACAACAACATCGTGCCCAAGGGGATGGAGGTGAAGGAGTAGCTTTGGCGGATTGGATTCCCGAAAAAGCCGACGCGCAGTTGCTAGCACTCTTTGAATGATAGTATGTTTCACAGTCAAGTCGTTTGCCACAGCAGACTTCCTGCGGCACGGGGCGGCGCCCGACCGGCTAGTCCTTTATCCCGCTAGCGTCATTGGCGGACCGTCTCCCATTGCAGATTTGCACCTCCGGAAGCGACGTCGCTGGGCGCCCAAAGAACGCTTATATCCCCTCCATCTTCCTCCCGGCTCTGTTCCGGCCGCCCGCACGATGGGGGCCATCGACCCGCCGCCGCTGACCTTCTCGGTACACCGCGACGACCGCGGCATCCCGCACGTCCGGGCGCCGTCGCGGCTCGCGGCGTTTGCGGGACAGGCTTTTGCGATGGCCGAGGACCGATTCTTCCAGATGGAGGTCGACCGGCGGTTCGCCGGGGCGGCGCTGGGCGGCTTCCTCAAGACGCCGTCGGCAAAGGCGTGGGACGCGCTGCAGGCAAAGATGGGCATGGCGAGCTCGTGCGCCGCGGACCTCGCTGCTCTCAAGCCTTCTACGTTGGAAATGCTGGAGGCGTTCGCGGCGGGCGTCAACGCGTACATCGACCGCGGCGAGCTGCCGCCCGAGTGGGCCGAGCTGGGCCTGCCCCGCCCGCAGCCGTGGACGCCCGTGGACTCGCTCGCCGTGTTCAAGGGGCGGCACCTGACCATGGGCACCATCGGGAACAAGCTGCACCGCTGGAAGATGGTGCTTGCCCTCGGGCCGGAGAAGGCCGCGCAGATCCTTTCCGAGTCGCTGCCGCCGCTCGACGGGAACCACGTGATCCTCAAGGATGGCTTGGTTGGCGGGTCCAAGGACCACTTCAGTGGCCCCACGCAGCCGGCCGAGGGCGGCATCGCGTCGCTCCACCCGCCGCCGGACCTGGCGGCCTCGCTGCCGCCGTCGGCGTGGCACGGCGGGTTCTCCCCCTCGGAGCTGGTCGCCGAGTTCGAGCAGCTGCACAAGGACCTGACGGGCGAGTTTGGCGGCAAGTGGGCCGACGGGTTCGAGATGGGGAGCAACTGCTGGGCCGTCGACGGGAGGTGGACAAAGAGCGGGCTCGCGATGCTGGGCGGGGACCCGCACAGGCAGGTGGGTGTCGGTCCGCTTGACTGGTGCAGTACCTGTGCCTCATGCGACGTCGTCCATAGTGCGATTTCCCAAACGTCTATTACCAGTGCCACATCACCTGCCCGGAGTTTGACGCCATCGGGTTGGCCTTCCCCGGCGTGCCCGGCTTCGCTCACTTCGGCCACAACTCGTGAGTCGTTCCTCTGGGAACGTCACCAGCACTCACTCACGCATCTGAACGCTTCAAACAGCCACGTGGCGTGGTGCATCACCCACGCCATGTACTCGAACGCCGACCTCTTTCTGGAGCACTTTCCGACCCCCAAGACCTACTCCTTCGAGGGCTGCGAGCTCCCCCTCCTCTTCGACGGCGCCGCGGTGTTCACCCACCACGGCCCGCTGCTCCTCGGGTCCCCCGAGAAGGGGTGGGGCGTCTCGGTGCGGTGGGCTGGCGCGCTGGTGGATTCGGACAAGGCCAAGGCGGGGAAGCTGGCGTGGATACCCAACGCGTTCACGGACGCGCTCGAGCCGATGCTGGTGGCCAGGGACGTGCCCGAGCTCGACGAGGGTGGGTTGCACGGCCCGCCTTTGCCCGCCGGCGACCACTGATTGGCCGACCCTCAGCAAACCGGGCCTGGACAGAGCCCCAGAACAACATGCTCCTCCTCTCCCCTGCTACCCCCGACCACCCGCACGGCCACATCCGCTACCTCAACCGCGGCCTGCAGGCCATCCGCGCGGACCAGCTCAACCTGTGGGTGCCCGTGCCCGGGTGGGACGGGAAGCACGAGTGGATGGGTTTCGTGCCCTTCGAGGCGCTGCCGAGGGGGGAGGGCGGGGAGACGGGGCGGATAGTGACGGCGAACAACCCGATCGTGGGGAGCGGGTGGGAGTTTGGGCCGCTGAGCGTGGACTACGTGGGTGGCAATGGCCCGCGGTGACACTGGCATCCGACTCACCATGTTTGGCAAATGTTCAACTCACAGGCCCCCGAAGGTCGCTTCATCCGCATCCACCAGCTCCTCGCCGGCATGGCCGAGGGGACGATCACCCCCGACCACTTTGCCCGCATCCATGCGGACCTCCTCACTCTCACCGCCGAGCCCTTCCTCGCCCTCCTGCTCGACGGCGCGCCCGCCGCCGAGGGCCCCGAGCTCGAGGCCCTCGACCTGCTCCGCGACTGGCGCACGGAGCCCGTGGTATCGGCCGACGCCGCGGCGCCCCTCCTGTACACCCTGCTGCGGATGCAGGTCCACCAGATCCTCGAGAGCGAGCCCGGTGCCCCGCTCGCGGCCGTCAACGCCTTCAAGGATCCCGCGATCGGCGCGGACGACTTTGCGGCGGGGTGGCTCGCGGAAAAGGGCAACAGGAAGTGGGGCCCCGTGAGCAACTGGGCCAAGCACCGCTCTGCGTGCGTGCTGCCCCCCGGGTGGACGTGGCAGCGGGTGGTGCACGAGGCGTTCGCGAGGGCGGTGAAGCAGGGGGTGGAGAAGTACGGCGGGGAGGTGGGCAAGTGGCGGTACGGGGACGCGCACGCATCGAGGCCCAAGCATGCGGCGTCTGCGGTCGTGGATGAGGCCAAGAGGAAGGAGTGGGACGCCAAGCCGATGCCGATGGGCGGGGACGCGGACACGGTGCAGGCGGCGGGAGGGTTCCCGGAGGTCGTGCTGCAGAGCGTGGCCAGGTGCGTGACGTTGACGTGACGGCCGGGGATCTCGAAGCTGATGCGTTGTGCGCCAGGTACGTCCTGGATCCAACCGACAACTGGGCCGCCTCGCGCTGGATCGTGCCGCTCGGCGTGTCGGGGGTCCCCGGGTCGCCGCACGCGTCGGATCAGGCCGAGTTCTACTCGCGCTGGGAAATGGTCCCGATGCTCTTCGACTGGGATGAGATCGGCAAGTTCGAGGGCGTCGAGGTGGTGGTGTGAGGCCGAGCCGGCGTGCCGGTAGGGAAACGAAGGATGATGTATCGGTAATATAGTGTAATCTTGACCTCAATGGCGACAATTGTACATCGGGTCCGGGCGGGTTCGTTCGGCGGGATTTCGAATATTCGGTGACGCCGTCCTTCCGAGATGAACGAACTTCGCGACGCGGCCGCCGCGGCCGATTTCCGGCCTGCCGAATGGCTCACGCTGGTGCCGGTGGCGGTGCCGCCGCTCGACGGCCCGGCCGGGGACGCGGAGGGCGCGCCGGACGCCGGCGACCCCGCCGCCGAGCTGCGTGCCGTGCGGCCGATGACGCGCCGCTCGCTGGTCGCCGCCTTCCGCGGCCACGTGTGGCTGCACGCCGCCGCCGCCGTCTGCACGCGCCTCGCCGTGCCGGCGCAGTTCCACGTGCCGTACAACGTCGTTGTCGCGGTGCTCGACCTGTGCCTCCTCGCGTTGGCGTTCCGGTTCAACGACGGGCGGTTCGGGACGCCCCAGCTCGCCTCAGGCATCGCCGCCGTTGCCGTGTACCGCATCGGTGCCCTGGCATTCTACGCGGTCGCTCTCCTGAAGGGCTCCGGGGTCGCGCCTGACGCCAAGCAATTCGTGTATGCATCCGTCCTGGGGCCTCTGGCGCGCTATCTCGAGCTCTGCCGCGACGTGGGGGGTGATGCCGACAAAGAGCACGCGGGCAAGGGTGGTTACACGCTGTTGGAGCACGTGGACGGCGACGAATTCTGCCCGTGCCCGCGCACGACCTGCGCGGGCCGTGCACCCCGTTCGGCTCTCCTCCACGGCGTGCAGGGTGTGACCTCCAACGAGCTGCTTTACATCGCCTGCAACTTTCTCGTCGTCGTCACGCCCCTCGTCACGTTTGGACCCTCCCTGGTGGCATCGTGGTGGGGCATGCTGCTCGTCGTCGTCTACGCGGTCCAGCTCCTTTTCCACGTCTTCATCGGCTTCGGTTTGTTCGCCGGACAGCCAAACACCGGCGTCGCCAGCCTCGAGATGAAACTGCAGAGACGCGCGGCCTCCGTTGCCCTCGACGGGCTCCTCGACAGGTACCGCGCCGCGCTCGATGGGAAGGCCACCCTTCCGAATCCGCAGGGGCAGTACCTCTACATCCGTCTGCACGGCCATCTCGCGGCCCTGTGGCGCTTGCGCGACTCGCGGCGTAACCCGGCCTCCTTCCGGAACTTCCGCGACTCGTTTGCCGTCACCGTGCCGGTGTCCATCCTTGTCGGAGTGGTCCTCACCGCGGTGGGTGGTCTGGCGCGCGCGCGGCGGCTTCCCTCTGACGTGCCCGCACCGCCAGTCGGTCGGCGGCTGCGTTTGCGCCTGGCAGATCGGCGCCGTGGTCTTCGCCCTCCATACCGTGGTCAACCTCGGTATTGCTCGGCCCGGCGGCGCTAAACAGGGAGATCGCCGCCGTCGGCTCGGTCTACCGCACCGCGCGGCGGCGCATCCGCATCCTCCTTTCCGACGCCCTCCTCCCCCGGCGCCGGTCCGCCGGCCCCCCGGACGCTGCAGAGGAAGAGCTGGCCGCGCACGACCGCGTGCTCGGCTCCTTCCTCGAGGCCGACGACGACCTCCGCACGGCCTTCTTCGGCTTCCCGATCTCGTACGGGTTCGTGCGGACCTTTGCCGTGTCGTCGGCAACGCTGGGGATCGGGCTGTGGACGGTGCTCAGGGCGCTTGGGGTGTTTTTGACGTGGGAGAGTTTCTGTCCGGCTCGTTGATGTCGTGTTGGGGTGAGACGGGGGGGCCTGGGGTTGCGGGTGGAGAATGGAGCTGCGACGCAAAGATACCTGTTCTGTAGCGTATCAAGCGGCGGGTCTCCCAATAGGTCGGATGTTTGGATTGCACCATCAATTGCAGCTGGATAGACGTGGCTTCCGAAGGCATGTTGCCCCAACGTCCTTGGCGCCACGCGCCAGCCATGCGGCAGGCCCGTGCCGCCCTGTGCCGCCCCGCGAGGACCCCGGAAAACTCGGACCTGAACCCAAAAACCAGCACCCCGCCCGTCTCCGCCCGGCAAAGCAGCGCCGCCTCACGATGACCGACGGTGCGGGCGCGCACGAAGGCTCCAGACGCGCCGCTGACCCTCCCCTCCTCGCTGCCCCTTTCGACCCCGCCACCGACGCGCATTCCGGCGCGCGCCCCACCGGACCAGTCGAGGTCGCCAACAAGTACTTCGCGGCCCGCAAGAAGGGCGACGTCGCCGGCGCTGTCGCTCTGATGACCGACGGTGGGCGCGACGTTGTAAAGCCCGGGGTGCCGCTCATCTCCCTCGCCACCGGGACGCAGACATCGTGCTCGAGACGCCGCGGGACAAGGCGACGGGCAAGGAGGCCGCCAAAAGTCGGTTCGGAGGGCGGTTGCCGCGGGTTTCGAGGGCAGGCACTGATACAGGCCGCGCTTTCTCTGCCGCCGCTGTGCACCGCGCCGGATTTTATTCGCCCACTTGCAGCCTATCTGGAGAAGAACCCGTTCGTCGGCGAGTGGGATGCTGAGGTCAAGGAGGAGGGTGGTCGGTTCTTTCCTCCACTCCACCCGGTAGCGCTTGAACTCACAACGCCTATCACCGCACAGGTGTCCCCACCGTCCACGGCAAGAACAAAGTCATGTGCGTTCCGCGGCTCGGTATTGCTTCCTGCGTTTGATGATGTCGTTGTGCTTCAGGATGAAGACCATCAACCTCAAAATCACGTTCACGATCAAGGACGGCAAGGTAGCCAAGGTCGTAACCTCCCAGGTCTGAGCGGCACATGCTGGGATTCCTGGGTACGATGGGTGGATGTACGTGGCCTCTTCCTAGGATCAATCTGAAAAAGATCATTGTGATCCGACCTCACAACGACCCGGCGTTCACCCCGGGCACAAGCTCCCCAGCACCACCCGACACCCCGAAGCCCCTCACCGCGCCCCACGCCGCGAACGCACCGTGGCCAGCGACCCAGCAGCCTCTTCAGCGACCCGTACCCGATCTCGAACCGTTCCTCCGAAGACCAACTAGCACACGAGCTCGCTTACAGGTCTTCCGAGATTGATTCCACGATCCAAAGTGTCATCTTGTGTAGGCGCTCTGGTACAATCGAGCGGCCATACTGCTTCTCCGTGCTGGGATCCTCGAAACTTGCAGCACCATCAAACGAGCAGAAGACAAGAAGACGCCAAGGGAAGACGGCACTGGCATCATAGGAGCATTCTTGATGGAAATCCCGTGGTGACTTCGACCAAAGGCCCAGCTAGCTCGTTGCTCATCCGGCCACCAGAGAAGGTGGCGAAGGACCCGCCTGTCTCCCCGCGCGGCCGCCGTCCTCCTTTCCCCTTGCACCGCCCGACCGCGCTCGGAAACCGCTTCTTCCTTTCCTTCCCCTCTCTTCCCAGCGGACTCCGGTCGGCACTCTCTCCCACGGCCGCCGCACTCCCCTCCCAGCCGCGCACCATGGCGAACGCCACTTCCCCCTCCTCGGGCCCCGGCCTTGCGGACCGCCTCTCGGACTTCCACATGGCATTCGTCAACATGCTCCTGCCTACGTTCGGGGAATGGCTGACCTATACATTGATGCAGTACATATTGCTGAAGGTTTGTTTGCGGCGCCGTCCGGCGAAGAGGCGGGGAGCTGACCACGCGGCCCGCGGGGGAAAGATAATCGGGGTGACGATATGCTGGACGTTCGAGATTGCCGAGGAGAAGGGCTGGTGGCGGCAGTACCGGTCGGTTGCCGGCCGCGACGGTGCGACGCCGCCCAGCGGCTGACGTGCCGCGCTCCGGGCCGCAGGATCCAGCCGCACCGGAACCTGTCCAAGGAGTACATTGCCGACGAATGGGATAAGTTCATTGGGAAGCAGGCCGTCGTCGGCTTCTTCCTCGTCGTTCTGCCAATGTACTGGGCGTCGTACCACGTGCACCGCTTCCTCAAGGGCGGCGAGATCGGCGTCGGCGTCGACCCGCGGGACACGGAGCTCCGTTGGGGTTGGGGGCTGTGGTGGAGGATCGCGGCGGCGATCTACATTGACGACACTGTGCTGTTCGTCATGCACGTGATCATCCACAAGACCCCGTGGCTCTAGTGGGTCGCCCTCCGGCCCTGGTTCGCTGCCAAGCTGACCTTCTGGTCCCAAAAGCCGTCTAGGAGGCCATAAATTGTGGGCCTGCCGCTGACTGCGCTTCGAGTGACGGGAGCTGACCCTGCGCGGGCAGCCACCACGAGCAGATTGTCAACCGGCCCCTCGTCACCAACCACATCTCGATCGGCGACCTCATCCTGCAGGCCCGCTTCGCCGACCTCATGGGCACGGGGCTGATGAAGCTGCCGTGGCACGGATGTGTGGGTTCTTCCTCCCGGGCCGTTCAAGCGGGCGACCTGACTCTGATTCTTCTCTCTGCCCTACTTTCCTCCGTTTTCCTTGCCTCTCCCCTTCTTTTGCTCGCCAGATGGTCTACTATGCCATCACGACGTACATGGGCTATATGATCCACTGTGGTAGGCCCAGACGGTTCTCCCGCGCAAAACGCGGCACTGAATCGCCTTTTTCGGCGCAGGTTACGACCTCCCCTTCGAGCCGTACAACGCCCTGATCTGGCCCGGGCCCGCGGTGCACGAACACCATCACATCACGTTTAAGAATTCCTACCAGGCTTACTTGCCGGGCCTGGACTGGCTATTCGGATACGACAAAGCCTTCTGGAAGTGGAACGCGGAGCGGAAGCGGCGGATGAAGGAGGGGACTTGGTGCGTCCCGCGCACTGGCTTCCCCACCGCCTCCGATGGCTCAACCGTCTTTTTCCCGGCAGGTACGGTGAGGAGGGCAAGGCGGGGGTTCGATACGTGCAGGACGTGGACAAGCAGGACGTGGTGGTGCAGGAGGCCGGGGCGGGCAAGGCCGAGTGACGAGATTGCCGCCGCCTCGCCACCGGGCCGCGATGCGGATGTGGAGGGAGTGACGAGGTGCCGGTTGCCTCGCCTTTGGGCGATCGAGAGGTCACCGGTAGCATCCGTGGGAATGATTTCACCTCGAATTGAATCATTTTGGACTCCCCGAATGGCTCGCTGCCTCGGTGGGAACCGGTGCGAATCCAGCGGCGTCGGGGATGCGCGTCCCGTCAACAACATCCTCCCCCGCGCCCTCCCCGCGCGATGCCAGGCCCGACGCTCCCCGCCGAGCTCGTCTTGACTATCATTAGGCTTCTTCTCGCGCGCCACCAGCGCCACACGCTCCTGGAACTGTGCCGCGCGTGCCGTTCGTTCTACACGCTCGCCATGCCGCTTTTGTTCCGCCGCATCGACGTGCACGCCGGAAACCTGGACGCGGTGGCGAACCGGCTCAAGTGGTCGCGGCCGTGGCGGAGGTCGCTCGAGGCGCTGAGCCCGATGTTCGCGGAGCTGGGCGCGGTCTCGGAAGTTTCGGTGCTGCTGGCGGACGTCGACAGTGCGGGCGTGGAGACCCTCCGCGACGCTCCTTCTGGTCTGTGGAACCTGCAGAACCTCCATTTCGACTGCGGGGGAACGCTGCTGCACCACGCGCCCCTTACCGCCATCTCTTGGATCAGCAGCCCGTTGGAGGAGGTCGTGGTCACCTCGGCAAACATCGCGACCATCCAGTTCATTCTCGAAAACCTGGCGAAGTGCCCCTCAAGCACTGAAAAGTGCCTCCTGGTTTTCCATCCCGCCGACCCAGCCTCCCTCGGCTGCCGCAGGGTCGTCCGCGGGCTCCGGCGGTCGCCCGGAGCCGTCAGGAGGCGCCGCGGCTGGAGGGTCGAGATGCGGGGGCTCGTGGACTCCAGGGCCGCGGGGGGGTGGAGCCTGTACCAGCAGAGCAACTACTGGGAGGCGTACGGGCACGGCGCGTCCGCGGTGCTGTGAGCGGTGTCGAGCGGCGCACAGCGCACGTCGATCCACTGGGCAACAACGAGAGTACGAGGCGAAAACATGTAATGTCTCTGGGGACGTGCACCTGTAGCGGGCGAGTTAGGATCGCGGCCAAAAGGAATGGAGCGCCCGAGGAGGCTGCCTGTCACTCCCAATCCAGCATCCTGCGCCGCAACCGTCCCGCGCCATCCGCTTCCAATCCTTCTCTCCGCTCCTCCCCTTGAATGTCGGAACCTTGTTTGGGTCGCGGTGCGGCAAGCGGGGGTTGCGCAAACGGATCTCGGACGGCGGGGATGCGCGGAGGCGGTGCCGCCGTCGGGACCCTCGGACGCATCCCCCTCGCGCGCGGGAGCACGGCGCAAGCCCAAAAGCGACCAGGAGGACGCGCGGGAGCACATGCGACGGGTACGATGCGGATTGCGTCCGCGGCGTTCTGGTGAGGCGAGCCCTTTTTGGTCGGCGAGGGACCCGTGGCTTTCTCCGACGGATTTCGGCCGGCCTCCGTTACGTGGTGGGACGCATCGCCGCGTTCCCGGTGCGTCCGGGGGTGTCTCTTGGGTGATCAATGGGTTGTTTGCCGGGGGGGTCGAGGGGTTCGGACGCTCCTCTTCGCGGAACGGTAGCCGATGACGACAGGCTCGTGTGAATCGTCGAAATCCCAGCCTGAAATCAGGGTCGTCGGCCCTCCCCCGCGAAAAGGACGCAGAACGACGGACTTCTGAGCCTCTTCTTCTTCTCATCGACGCCGACGACGCGGGCGGCCGGCCCGGTGCGCCCGTCGACCGCCGCGTCCCCCAGTTCCGTAGGATTTCACGGGCCGGCCGAAACTCCGCCCGCCACCGCCGCGGCCCCAGCAACAACCCATGCAGGCGGACCCGGCACCGCACGCCCGCTCTCGCTCGGCCTCCCTCTCGCGCGACGCATGCCGGTGCGCCGACCCGCGCGCTCCGCGGGCCGGGGACGAGGCGGCGGCCGCGCGGCCGGGGTGGAACCGCGACATTTCCTTTGTTTCCCAACTCGTCCCCCGCTCGGCGGCCGCAGTGCTCACGACGGGCGATGACTCTCGTTCTCTTCGGGGCGCGACCGGCGACGGGGACGTCGGGGTCCCCTTCCCCTCCCTTGCGTCCCCGCCGCGGAAGCCCCCCCGGCCCGCACCGCCGCACGCACCCGCCGCGCCCTCGCCTTCTTCCTCAGGGTTGTGGGGCATCTTCGAGGCGCCGAAGCCGGGGCTGTGGAGCGGCAGCCCGCTCCCGGCGGCGGGGAGCTTCAGGGACTGCGGGTTGGACTCGGACTCTGATACCTATTCGGCGGCGCCGTCGGAACACATCCTCTCCTTCCACTCCACATTCGTCCTCGACGTTCCGAAGAGCCAGCCTGCTGTTCCCCGCCGCGCATCGGAGCCCCTGCCCGCCGCGCACCGCCGCCCCGCCGAACAACCCCGGCGGAGCACCTGCCCCACCATCCCTGCCCGCCTCCATCCCACCGCATCTGCCCCACGGCACGTCAGTTTCCACAGTCTCGTGGCGGTAGGCGTCACGCACTCCCCCTCGGACTACACCCGCGGCATCCCCGCCCAGGAACAGGCGCGCGCGCTCGACGACGCGCTGCGGGAGCTGCTCCTCCCCGCGGCCGACGACTCCTCGGACGGGAGGTCATCGACGCTCGTGTATGCGAGCAGGGACGGGTAGGACGGGGGGCTGCCGGATCTGAAGGGCTATTGGAAGGAGGGGCCGGTGCTCGCGACGGAGAGGGATGCGGAGCAGAGGGCGGGGAGGAGGGCGGATGCGGCAAGGGTGGGGCAACAGAGCTCGGATGGATGACTGCAAGTGGTTGCGGACCGGCCGGCTCGAGTCTGTGTCGTCGATTGCGACCTTGACGTCCACCGCAAGGATCCCGACAAAGATCTGACTGTCCGCCAAGCTAGATCAAGAAGGAAAACAAGAGTGCGACATTGATGTCGTTCAGGCGACCTGCAAGCTGCATGGATCCGTCAGCCCGTCCACAGATCTGCCGTGATCGGCCCGACCCACATCCGTCGCAGGGCCGCCTTCAGCGCCCCCGCCAGCGCCTGCTGCTGCCCCTGCCCCTGGCTCTGGCTGGGTCCGCGGTACCCTGTGCGTCGTTGAACGACCGCAAATCGGCATGAGTTCCGACTCGGCCGCGGGGAGACGACGCACCGATCACCCCGCACGCGAGCCTCCCCCCGGCGTTCCCCGTCTTCTTGCTCAGCTCGTGGCCGCCCTTGCCGAGGTCGTCCTCGTTCTCGTGGACCACCATCGTGCGCCTGTGGGATGCATGCATCAACCCCGGCCAGAACGGAAACCCCAGGCGTTCCGGCGGGGCGGGCGACCACGACCCACCCGACGACGCTCCGCTCCCCCTCCAGCCGCACCATCCTGTCCACGATCACCCCGCTCGCCTTGCCGTCCTCCCCCGCCTCGATGTTCCCCAGGTCACCTAGTCTCCAATCAGCACAACTGGGTCTCCCGATACGCGCAAGGAGACGGACCGGCATGCCTCTCCTCGTCCTCCGGCGCCCCGTGCACCTTCCCGAACGGGTTGTAGTGGTCCCCCGCGCTCGTGCTTCGCATCTCTCAATCATCCGTGCACCGCGAGAGGGAGGGGACCCACCATCCGTTGGTGTTGTCGCCGAACTGCGGGACAGGTCAGCGGTACGCGCGGAGGGAGGGGGAAGCCCACCTCGTGGACGTGGAACCCGTGCTTGCCCGGCTGCCTCGCCGCTTCAGCACGGTCTTTCCAACCGCAGGAACGAGCGGAGACCCGCCTTGAGCCCCTGCACCTCGTACTCGACCCGCACGCCGTCGCCCTCCTGAGCGAACGAGACGGTGCCCGAGACGCCCGCGTCGCCGCGGAGCACGCAGACGGCGGTCGGAGGGGAGTTCATGGCGTGGGGGAGGGAGACGGGGGTGGCGAAGGCGGCGACTTCTTCGGGGAGGGCCATGGTGGGTCCGTGATTGGTGGGTGACGGGGCGACCGGTGAGTCGACGGTCCGCGGCCGCGAGCAGAGCGCATCAGCCGAGCGAATAGCCCGGAGCTCGGGATCCAACCAGCAGAGCCCGGAATCGATGGAAGAACGGACGTGATCGGATTGAGAAACGGGGGATGCCGACAACGCGTCGGCCACTGGGCTACCCCCTGCTCCCTGCTGGTCCCTCCGGCACGGAGCCTCAATCACTCCCTGCTCCCACCTCGAATCTCCGCCTTTCTCCTCCGCCTTTTCTCCCTTCCCTCCTCCTCCGCTCCGGCGGCCGCCCCGCACCGACCGGCATGTCGGCCGCCCAGCCCCCGCTCCCCCCACGCGCCGCCGCCCCTCCCGCGCTCCCCCCGGGTTTCATCGCGCAGACCGACCCCGCCACCGGCAAGGTGTTCTTCGTCAACACCGCCACCGGCCAATCGCAATGGGAACACCCCTCCGCCCCCGCCGCCCCGCCCGCGCTGCCCCCCGGGTTCTTCGCGCAGACGGACCACTCCACCGGCAAGGTGTTCTACGTCAACACCGCCACGGGGCAGTCGCAGTGGGACTTCCCCTCCGCGCCGGCGCAGTACGCGGCACCGCCGGTGCAGCAGGCGAGCATTGTGCCGGTGGCGGGGGCGATGGTCGTCGCGGGGTCGGGGCAGGCGTCGGGGAACACGTATGCGCAGGTTGGGATGGGTCCGGGGTGGGTTGGAGGCGTCCCATCGGGGAGGGAGGGCGGCTAAGGGGCGTCGATGGCAGCGGACCGTCAGCGAGCGTCACAAAGGGGGTCGGGAACAACGGGACGTCGGTGACCGTGGGGACCAACGGCCCCTCGGTCCAGAACTACCAGGCAGTGCAGGTTGGTGGCCGCCGAGGTACGAGGGCGGCATCTGACCCCGCGTTTCCAGGTCAACGACAAGACCACCCTCGTCGGCGGCGTCCGCCTCACCGAGGACGGCCTCTCGACCAGCGCCACCGCCAAGGTCGAAGTCTCGCCCAACACGGACATCTACGTCGGCTCCGGGGGGCCGAGGGCGGTGGTGGACGTGGCGCCGGGCACGCAGGTGCACGTGGCCAAGGGCGGGGCGACGATGAGCAAGCAGATGGGGAACATGAGGGTGAATGTGAGCAAGGACGGGGTGAGCGTGGGGTTGGGGAGCCTGAGGATCCCGTTGAGGAAGGCGTGAGGGCGGGCGGCGCAGGATGTCGCGTGGGAGTTGGGAGCCCGTGCTAGGGAGGGATCTCGTCTCATTTCGAGCTGTTTGCTCGCGGTATGGTCCTCAGCAGGACTAGTGGCATTCTGACGCCGCGCCCGAAGCCCGCCGTCCGCCGCTCACGGCACCACCGACGCGCCGTGCCCGTACGCCGCCCAGTACTTGCGCTGCCGCTTGAGGTTCCAACCTCCTCCGGCCCTGCAATCCACGAGCCCGCGGATCTCGACCTTCCATCCGCGGCGCTTGGTCTTGGGAGCGGAGTGCGGCTTGAGACTCCTGACGGTCTCGCGGCTCCCGAACGAGGGGGGATCGGCGGGGTCGAACACCAAGAGGCCGGTTCCTTTCCACTTGCTGCAGTGCTGGAGCATGTATTGGACGGTCTTGACGTCCGCCGAGGTGACGGCCACTTCCGCGAGCGCCTTCTTGACCCAGGACATTACTTCGTAGGCCGCGTCGTGCGAACCCGCGCCGGTGCAGTCGATTTCGAGCTTCCGCAGGTTCCGCATGTCGACGAGCGCCTCTCGGAGGGTCATCCCCAACCGGTCGACGTCCGCGAGCGCGACCGACACCTCGCGCACCGCGCCCAGCTCGTCCAGCATGGGGCTCGGCGCCTCGAGCGACCTCCTCCTGGGCCGCGTCCACTTGACCCTGTTTGCCACCGCGCCGAGGTTCCCCGCGTGCACGTCGATGCGGCGGAGCAGCGCGGGCATCCCGAGCGCGTAGAACGAGCGGCACGCGCGGGAGAGGGCGAGGAGCGTGCGGCGGCGGCGGCCACCGGCGAGGATGTGCATGATCATCAGGACGAGCTCGGCGGGGAGCAGAGGACCGGGCATCGCGAGAGGGTGGCGACGAAGGTGGGGTCGGGGGGCCGTGCGGCCCGCCGCGCCCGCTGCATTACGTTGCCCGCGAACTGCCCCGCGGAAGCGCGCGAAAATGCCCTCCTACCTGCTCGCATTCGCTTCCTTTCTCCATTTCTTCACCATGGCCGGGCACTTGTACGGCCACACCCTCGTCTTCTCCGGCTCCCCCTCGCGCAACGGCCACGCTTCTCTCGTCGCCCTCGCAAAGGACACCTTCGAGGACTTCGGCACCGCGCGCTCGCACTACATCTACTACGAAGGCCTCAGCCACCTCTGCACCGCGTTCGAGGCCTACCTGGGCCTCACGCTCGCCGCGCTGGCCGGCACCCCCAAGAAGGACCGCGCCATGGCCACGGTGGCCGCGCTGCTCGCGTCGGGGGCCATCGCGGCCGTCTCGTGGGGCCACTTCATCCAGCCGCCGGCGGTGGCGACGACGGTGGCGACGGTGCTGATCGCGCTGGACCTGCTCGTCGGCGGGGGAAAGGGAGACAAGGCCGGCAAGGCGGCGTAGTACTTTGGCGGCACGGGGGAGGGAGGTTCCAAAGCGGGGATACAGTGCTGTGTCTCCGCACCCGTGGCTTGGAGGGCGGTGGTGGCAATCGTTGTGGCAATTGGTAGTTGCGTTGTCTCGAGATCTTGCACTGCGGCCCCCGCGGATACGTGGCCTTGTCCCCCCGATGCGGGCCCAAAACCCCCGCCGAACGCCGCGGCAATCTGTTCCGTTATCGTCCGCATATCTTGACTCAACGCGGCGCGCATCGCCGATGCCGCGCGTGAGAAATCGGGTCGTGACGTCGAGAGTTCCGGCGGGAAATCTGGGCCCTTCGGGCGGAAGCTTCCCTGGACCCCCCGAACCGTTCCTCGATTCCCGCGCGAAACATAGATAAACCCGGTCTTCGAAGCGGCGGAACGCCATCGCAAACACGAGCAGCAGCACCTCCGAGCCACCTCTGCTCCACCCAGCCCCCCGAACGCAACCAGACACCATGGGCCAGAACGCGTCGCGCCCCCGCTCCCCCTCGCCCTCCTCCTCCCGCGCCGCCACCTTCCCCGGCGCCTCCGCCCCCTCCCTCTCCCGCACGGACTCCGCCTTCCCCTCCCGCTCCGCGCCCTCGGACTTCTACTCCCTCCACGCGGCCGCGGCCGGCGGCGGCCTTCTGGTCCCCGCGTACGCCCCGTTCTCCCTTGACGGCCCGCCCTGCGAGGAGGTGCCCGCCGGGAGGACCCAGGCGAGGCGGGTGGTGCCGTACAAGAGCTGGCGGGAGGTCGCTTGAGCCCGGGCCTCGAACGGTCGCCGACACGGGACAGCAGCCGATGGGCGGAGATACCGACTCGGCCCCGCGAGGCTCCGGCCCCGGGCCATCTGGACACGCTTCGCGTTGCGCTGCATCATGGAAACGTCTGATGGTCGTGGATTTGAGTCTTCCTGGCAATGTAGGATCGGTAGTTCGTTGGAGGCCGTGATCCGGCACATAGATCGAGTCGTTGCCTAAGCTGCTCTTTCCGACCGACTCCAATGGTCCATCTTCCGCCGTCTTTGCCTGGTGTCTTGAGCCGCGAAGACGGATTGCGACTCTCGGACTTGCTCTCGACGTTGTGACTACCAGAAATCGCTAAGCCGACCCACGCAGTACATCCGCTAACCCCACCGCCACCGCCAACGACTCACGAGCTCTTTTCTTCCGAGTCCCCCGCGCACCGCCGCGACCCCGCGAGTGCCGAGCGCCTCCTCCCACATAGCACCCAGGTGCGCCCGCCCGCCGCCGCGCCCGGCCGCCCCTCAGACTCCCCCCGGCCCGCAGAGCGAGGCAACCCCGCCGCACACCCCCGTCCGACGCTTCATGAATTGGCGGCCCGCAGACGCGCCCAGTATCGCACGCGTGAAAGGAGCCCGCTACCGTCCGCCGCCGCCGAGGCAGAGAAAGCTGCGGGGCCCGCCCTGAACGCCGACCGGGGCAGACCTTGACCGCCACGGATAACCGGAGCTTTATGCTTGTGGACGCCGGGGAGGGACGGAAGTGCCAGGAAACGGGACCGCATAGGACGAATTCGATTCTGACGGCTTAGGAGGGCAGGAACCGCAAGGATGGCGACCATCGTGGGTCCCGCCTCCCGACCCGGCCGCGGGCCGGCCCCCGGCACCCACCGGGCCCTCCCCGCCTCGGATCTGACCGGTTTCCAACCTTTCCAGAACATTGCGAACCGGGATGACCCGTTCTACCGCTACAAGATGCCCCGGCTGACCCGGACCATCGAGGGCCGCGGCAACGGCATCAAGACGCTCATCCCCAACATGTCCGACATCGCCAAGGCGCTGCACAGGCCGGCGACGTGTGCGTGTCCTTTGTTTCGCGCCGGATCTACGGCCGGCGCGGTGTCGAGAGGCCTTGCTGACCCGGCGCGCCCCCCGCAGACCCGACCAAGTTCTTTGGCTGCGAGCTCGGCGCGCAGGTCTCCATGGACGAGAAGAACGACCGGTACATCGTCAATGGCGCGCACGACGCCTCGCGGCTGCAGGAGCTGCTGGACAAGTTCATCGACAAGTTCGTGCTGTGCGGCAACTGCGCCAACCCCGAGACGGACATCATCATCAAGAACGGGGACATCACCAAGAAGTGCATGGCGTGCGGCAAGACGACCAACGTGGACATGAAGCACAAGCTGGTCACGTTCATCCTGAACCACCCGCCTCCGGAAAAGCAGAAGCAGTACTCCAAGTGGGTCCCACGTGGCCTCCCGGACGGCTTTTTCTGATCCGCATCCTTGCCTGCAGGGCCGAGAAGGCGCTCAAGAAGAAGAAGCAGGACGCGCTGGGCAACGGCGGTGGCTCGCCCACCTCGGAGGTCGCCCCCTCGACCCCCGGCGGCCCCGACGGGGACGACGACGACGAGATCGCCCGCGAGGCCGCGCGCCTGGTCGTGGACGACAAGGACGAGCACGAGTGGTCGCAGGACGTGTCGGCGGCCGCCATCGCGGCGCGGCAGAAGGAGGCGCTCCAGGGCGCCGTGGCCAAGCTCGCGGCAACGGGCGACGACGACGACGACGAGGACGGGAACCCGCTGGACGCGTTCGGCGATTTCGTCAAGCCCGGGATGGACGACGAGGAGATCGCGGCCAAGGCCAAGGAGCTCGGGATCCGCGGGGACAAGGCCCTCGTCGTGCTCTCGCAGGTGCTCTTCGACGCCGGCATCGAGCAGCAGCTCCCGAAGCGCAAGGAGCTCCTCGCGTCCTTCCTCAAGGGCTCCAAGGCCGAGAAGGCCCAGAAGGCCCTGCTTGGCGGCATCGAGCGGCTCGTCGGCGAGATGTACCCCGAGGAGCTCATGCCCAAGGTCATCAAGGTTCTCAAACTGCTGTACGACGAAGACCTGATCGACGAGGAGGTGATGCTGGCCTGGGCCGACAAGCCCAGCAGCAAGTACGTCAAGAAGGTGTGTTGGCGTCGTGCAGTATCGTTCGTGCGTGGCTGAGTTTTGGGGCTTCAGGACGTCAGCAAGGAGATCAGGAAGAAGGCCGAGCCCTTCTTCAAGTGGCTCCGCGAGGCCGAAGAGGAGTCCTCCGACGAGGAAGATGACGACGAGGACGAGGACGACGAGTAGCCAGCTTGCTCAACGGAATTCACTCTGTAGCACATCTTCTGGTAGACATCTTCGAACATGAAGCAACCTTGCCCCGCTAGGACGCCGGCACCTTGCAGACCGCGACGCCGATCATCGTGTCGCGCGTGATAAGGGTCCTCAGCTTCTCCTCGCTCCATCCCTCCGTTCCGGCCGGTCGCTCCGGGATCACGATGTAGCGCAGGTCCGCGGTCGAGTCGTGCACGCGGAGCTCCGTGGATTCCGGGACGACCAGGCCGAAAGCCTCGGCGAGGAGGGCCCGAGGCGCCCGGACCATCCGTGCCCGGTAGGTGCGGCTCTTGAACCAATCTGGTGGGAACCCGAGTACAGCACGGGGATCTGATTGCGGCAGTGAGGTTGACGCGACCGAATATGCCACGGAGAAGACTCACAGCAAGAGCAAAGCGTGCACACGGTCACATTATGGACCCCGGGCCCGTTGGCGATGGCAACCATTTCCGGCTCGTCGTCAGAATCCGCTCTCAGGTCCAGCTCCGCCGCCGCAGCCTTGCAGTCCCGGATTAGCCTCTCCTTGAAGGCGGGATCGACCCACGAACGCGCCACGAGGATCGGCCCGGTGACATTCCCTGCGTAAGCAGCATCCTGGTCCTCGATCATCTTCCGGATCTCCTCCCTCGTTGTCCAGCCCTTTGCAATGCAGATGTTGAGTAGGGCGGTCGCCAGCGTCTGCTCGGGGTGCGGTTCGCCCTCCTTGTCGACCGCCGCCTGCTCCACCTCGGCCCGCGCTTCGTGCTTGTGCCCGTGATCCCCGCCGGCGTGGTCATGATCATGATCATGGTCATGGTCGTGCGAGTGGCCGCCGTGCGAGCGTCCGTCGTGGGAGTGTCCGCCGTGAGACGACTCCGACCTTGCGACGGGGGCAGAAGCCGGAGCAGTTGAGGCAGGAACGAGCCAGTGCTGGTAGATCTCCACATCGATCGTCGTATTGTTGTTCTCGCCGTCCGGGTTCTCCGGCCAGACGTCCTTGAGGTTGAAGCGGACTCTGGTCGAGCGGTGTCAGCGTGAGTTCGGGCTCAACGCGACAAACGAAGAGACCGACCGATACAAGGGCGACATAATCTGGTGCGAAATCCGGAAGGCTCCAACCTCGGGATTGGGAAACACGCCGGCAACGCGTTCCACGATGCCGGAACACCCAAAGATGTAACCTGGGGTCCGGAGGCTGGGAGAGCTCGGTTGGCCCAGGAACCGCGAGCCAAGCACCCCACGAAACGACGTACTGCGGCTTCCTCCAGCGCGACTTGGTGAGCTCCGGCTTGACGGTCACCCGGTCGCCGACGGCGAAGGCAACCTTCTCCTCCGACTCGACGGGTCCCAACTCGGCGTCAATCTCCTCTTGGGTAACCGCTCCGTTCTCGATCAAAGATCGGGTCATCGTGGCAGCCCATTTGCCGTAGTAGGACCACGTGCTGTATGCCTCCGGTTCCAAATACTCGATGCCGCGCCGGAACTGATCCAGGCTGATGAGCTGCCTGTCTGTCGCCCGGCAAACGCGTCGGTACGGACACATGGTTTCCACGTATGCAAATCACCGACACCATATGACGCCAAAGAGCACGTCCATTTCCTTCTCCCACTGGTTCTTGGGGTGCTCCCGAAGGTCGAGCGGCAACTTGGCGTACTCCGCCGATGTGAGCCCGCCTACGTCGTGCGGACCGAGGGTGCCGGGGTGTCCCGGACCCGAATGGTCCTCGGGCGATCCCGTGTCAGATGGCATCGTGTGCTCTTGACGGAACGGAGGATTCGAGAAGGGGGACAGATTGTTGACGGCGTTGCGCGATCGGGAGCGCCCATGCACGAAGAAGATTGTCGATCGGATCCTCCGTCAGATCTTTCCTCGCGCAAAATCAACGAGAAACTACTGTCCGCCAAGGCTAGTCCTGCACGTGATCTGCATCAAATCTTGGGCGTGCCCTCCGAGCTGGGAACCTTGCACACCGCGACGCCTATCATGGTATCGCGGGTCACCAGCGACCTCAGCTTCTCCTCACTCCAGCCCTCGGTGCCCGCCGGCCGCTCCGGGATCACGATGTAGCGCAGGTCGGCGTTGGAGTCGTGGACGCGGAGCTCGGTCGATTCGGGGATGACGAGGTCGAAGGCTTCAGCGAGGAGCGCGCGTGGGTTGCGGACCATCCGGCTGCGGTACGTTCGGCTCTTGTACCAGTCCGGCGGAAAGCCAAGCACCGCGCGGGGATCTGCGTCGAGCGCGTGAGGCCGGAAACAAAGACGGAGGCACGAGCAACTCACAGCAGCTGCACAAGGTGCAAACGACGACGTTGTGCCTTCCAGGTTCGTTGAGGACCGCGACCATCTCCGGCTCGGCACCGGTGGTGGTCTTCAGCCCCAGTTCTGCCGATGCCGCCTTGCAGTCCTTGACGAGCCTCTCCCGGAACTCCGGGTCGACCCAGGCTTTCGCGACCAGCATCGGTCCCGCCGTCATCCCCGCGTACTGCGTGTCTTGCTGGTCGATGGAGCTCCTGATTTCTTCCCTGGTCACGATGCCCTTGGCCACGCAGAGGTTCAAGAGGGCGGCGGCGAGGGTCTGCTCGGGGTGCGGCTCGCCCTCCTTGTCGACCGCGGCCTGTTCCACCTGGGCGCGCTCTTCGTGCTTGTGACCATGGTCCCCGCCGGCGTGGTCATGGTCGTGGTCGTGGTCATGGTCGTGCGAGTGGCCGCCGTGCGAGTGCCCATCGTGGGAGTGCCCCTCGTGCGAATGAGCGTGCGCCGAACGCGCCGGTGCGGGGGCAGGCGCCGCGGCCGACGAAGCCGGGACCAGCCAGTGCTGGTAAATTTCGACGTCGATGGTGGTGTTGTTGTTTTCGCCGTCCGGGTTCTCGGGCCAGACGTCCTTGAGGTTGAACCGAACCCTGTCCCTTCCGTCAGAACCATGCCAAATGAAACATATCAAAGGACCAACCTGTAAAGCGGCGACATGATCTTATGCGAGGTCCGGAACGCTCCGACTTCTGGGTTGGGAAACACGCCGGCGACGCGCTCGACGATACCCGTGCACCCGTAGATGTAGCCCGGGGTGCGGAGGCTGGAAATAAAGCCGGTGCTCAGCCGCGAACGAATGCTTGCTACACCGATGTCACTCACTGAGGCTTCCTCCAGCGCGACTTGGTGAGCTCCGGCTTGACGGTCACCCGGTCACCGACGTTGAAGGCAATCTTATCCTCGGACTGGGTGGGCCCGAGCTCGGCGTCGATCTCCTCCTGCGTGATGGCTCCCTTCTCGACGAGGATCCTGGTCATGGAGGCCGCCCATTTTCCGTAGTAGGTCCACGTAGCATAAGCCTCAGGCTCCAGATACTCGATTCCCCGGCGAAGCTGGTCGATGTTCATCATCTTCTTGTCTGTCCGGCGCGTCCATGAGCATTGAGTTGCGCAGCCGACGGCGCACGTGGCCTACACCAGAGCAAGCCAAGCAGGACGTCCATCTCCTTCTCCCAGTGAGCCTTGACGTGGTCGCGCAGATCCAGCGGCATCTTGGCGTAATCCGCCCACGTGAGCCCCCCGACATCGTGCGGGCCAAGGCTGCCCGGGTTCCCGGGGCCCGAGGGCGCGTCGGACGGAGCCTGCTGCGATGCCATCGACGCGGTGGAGGCAGGGAGACACCCTTGTGGATTTCTGAAGGGATTTCTGCTCGGGGCTTAGCTGTGGCACTGCGTTTTGAGACAAAACCGCGGGCCCGCATCGCGTCGAGGACAAGCAAATCGCGCCGGCAATCGAGCAGGTAAACTTAGATACACGTCGCACGTCGCGCTGAGGTGAGCGGGGGTGCATCGGTGGGCGTGGAGGTGTGGAGCCTGACTTTCGTCGCCGCAGCTGCTCGATGGCGCCGAAGATGGCAAGCATCGCCATGGCTGCAAAGAATGCGGAGGCTCAATGATCTGCGAGCATGGCCGGCGCCGCTACCTCTGCATTGAGTGCGGAGGGTCCGGCATCTGCGAGCACGGCAAGCACATGTACTTCTGCAAGAAATGCGGCGGCCAGAAAGTCATCTGCGAACACGGTCATTGGCGCAGCCTGTGCACGGGTTTGGACTCGTGTGGGAAGGGCAAGCTCACGGGGAGATCCGTCGAAGAAATTCATGCCTTCGTGGGCTACCTGGCCGCCGTGGCGCCCGAACTGGTGCGCGATTGGGACGCATCGAGGATCCGTGAGCTGATGATCACGAGAATTCGGGTGGCCACGACCGAGAAAACTGTCACCGGATGGATCTCGCCCGACGCAGAGCTCATTCTCCCCGGGGAGGACGACGAACAGGAGCGCCGAATCGCGTTCTTCTACGATGGCTGCCGCTGGCACGCGGAGAAGTATGACGCAGACGTCTTCAAAAGCCAAGTGCTTTGCAGCCTTGGCTATGAAGTCGTGCGCATTAGGGACGGCCTGCCTCCCATCGAGGTCGAGGAGGGCACCGTCTGGAACCTGGAAGTCGATGCGACTCGAGGACGGAAGGCGCTCCTGCGGCAGGTGCTGGATGCCTTCTGCGGAAACGGCGCCCAGCAGCAGGCGGATCCGTGCACGGAGCGTCCCAATTTCGAACAGCTTTGTCTCCTAGCAAGGAACCTGATCGCCCTCTTCGTCGGTGATCCGGCGCAGAATCCCATCACTTTGTACCTCAAGCGCAAGAATACCTCGCACGACCCAGCAGAGCCTGACCTTCCTCCGGCCCAACCAGCCCCTTCTTCCTCCGACGCGGCCCTGCTCTCCGCATCGACCCTCCGTAAGCGCAAGGGGAAATCCACTGACCCCTCGGCCCCCCTGCTGCTGGATGCACAGGTAGTACAGCGCAGGAGCCTCGCCTCAGTTGTGCTCGGCGTGCAGGAGAGGGAGCCGGGACCCGTCGACCATTCTGGGTCGGAAGGTGAGCTATTCGTGCCCCGGTGCCCCTGGCGCACCGATCTAAACCTCTGCTGTTGATCTACAAGACGACGATGCCGAGGTCGAGATTGTCGACTAGTGTAGCACCACATGTGTGCTAGTTCACTTCCGCACAATGTACATGAATCCTGTTCAATCTCATCCGCATCGCTCCGCATCTCTGCTAATCTCAAGCTTCATGACCCCTTTCCTGGTTTGCGATCACGCACGGGCCCGCCGTTGGTTGACTATAGCCAGGTCTCTCATCGGAACTTTGCCACCCTCGGCAGGACCTGCACACATCTCTACCGACCGTTCGACGACTTCCTCGGAACGCAGTCCTTCTTGTGCTCCTTCCACGCCGCGCGCTGGCACTCGGCCCCGCAGTACCTCGCGACCCCGCACCGGCCGCACCGCATCAGCTTCACCTCGCCCCGGTGCTTCCAGCACCGATCGCAGCAGTCGTCGCCGGTGGCGACGTTCGGGAGCCCGCCGTGGTCTGACCTCTGCGGAACGGAGTAGCCCGGGCCCAACGTCTCGGGAGCCACGGCTTCCGCGATCAGAGCCAATATGCGGACCAGGTCGGAGTAGCTCTTCCCCATGTCGGCCTTCCGGTTGGGAGGAAGGTCCTTGACAATCCGCGCCGCGGTGTCGAGCATCCGGAGGAACGGGATCCTGTCCCTCACCTCGACCGTGTCGCGGCAACCTCCGAGCTTCTGCTGCACCAAGCGCCTGATGGGCCCCGGACGCTCCCTGATGAACGTTATCATGATCGACATGAAGCTCTCGACTTCCCGGATGGCTTGGTCCAGGACCGGGTCCGGCGCATTCGATTGCCACCGGGGGATCCAAAGCAGCTGCATGAGGCGGGGGCCGGAGGCTGCGCAGCTGGCCAGGCTCTCGAGCAGTTCCACGTCGTCGGCTATGCGCCGCCGCAAGGGCTGCGAAAACATGATGATCCCCAACAGGGCCAGGGCTATCTGCATCACGGGCGAGAGGCCGCAGTCGAACGGCATGCTCCGGAAGCCCGCCGACGCTCCCGGCGAGCCGCTGCAGGCGTTCAAGGTCTGCTCCAGGGTTGGGAAGCGCCAGGCCGAGCGGACGTCCGCGTCGAGGAACAGGGCCGCGATCCTCCGGACCAGGCCGACGACCGGGTTCAGAAGGCGGCCCATGACCCGCTGCGCGAGTTCCGGAGCAGGCTGGCCGGCCGGCATGCGGTCCGGATGGTCCGCGAAAAAGGGCTTAAGCATGGCGCGCTGGCTGCGGTCCGCGGGTTCGATGGAGGCCTCCACAAAGGCTTGCAGGAGGTGCACGGTCTCCCACAGCGAACCTGCGAAGTCTGAAGCGCTGCGAACGAGCGGCTCATCCTCCAGGTGCGCTTCGTCGAGGAGCGGTCCGGCCTTGGCCGCCTTGGAAAGCGCGTCCAGACATTCGGTGCGCGCCCCGAATTGGCCGTCGAGCGCGTCCAGGAACGCGGCCTCGTTGAAGGAGCTCCAGGCCATGGTCAGATGGCGATCGGAACGCGTCCAAAAAGCCCGGCAATGCAAAACGAGGCGGGGAGCCCGGGGACCAATGAGGGGACGACAGCCGCAGGCGTGGCGCGCGCGCGTGCTTCACCCGCGGGGATGAGGACGAGGCGATTGCTGCGCGTTTCGTGTCCTCCCGCTGCTTTCCGCCGCCCGCGACCTCGAGCTCTTCGCCACGTCGGACGCGTAATCCGGGCTAGAGCACTGCGCAATGGGCCGACCGGCGCCCCGGCCATAATCCCGCAAATGCCATCGTCCGTAGCCGGGTGTCAAGCCATCCACCTCCGAGCGAGTTTCACGTATGCCCTGCGTCCAACGGGCCAGCCAAATGACGTCCAACTGACCCGGGCGCCGCCGTTCTCCGGAAAGGGCCGATTCCCGCTGCCCGAGTTTGGTTGATCCGCCTCTTCCCGGGCTCAGCAGGCTGCAGTTAAGCACTCGGAAGTGGGCTTTCATTTGGAGCCTTGTCGCCAGAATCCGGCGGCAGAATCTTGGTCAAGGGATGGGAAAACGGGCAGAGGGGTTTGGGGTTTGAGGGTCCGGGCGACACGGCCACTTCAAAACCTGCAATTCCCGGGCCGCTATCGGCCGCAGCCACCTCGGAACCATTGCCCGGAGCGCGCAACGCCGCCATGAAATCTCTCTCCGCGCGATTCGCCCTCCTCCTCGCCGCTACCGCCGCCCTCGCCCTCCTCGCCGACGCCGCCCCCGCCGCCGCGCCGCACGCCGCCAAACCCCGCCCGAAGCCCCTCGGCGAGCACTGCAAATCCTCGGGCCCAGAATGCGCCTCGGGCTGCTGCGTGCGGGCGCAGTGTACCGCACGGAGCGTGTGCTTCCCCCCCGCCCCGGCGCCGCCTCCGGCTGAACCCCTCGCTACGGGCGCGCCGCCGGCGTGGATCATCTCGGGTTGCAAGCACCCCAACCAGATCCACCTCACCTTCGACGACGGCCCGCTCCCCCCCTACACGCCGCAGATCCTGGACATGCTCTCCTCCCGGGGCGCCAGCGCGACGTTCTTCGTCATCGGAAGCTATCTTGCCAACAACCCGCAGGCGCGGGAGCTGCTCAAACGGGCCCACGACGAGGGGCACTGCATCGCGGACCACACGATGCTGCACCCGGACATGACCTCGATACCCATCGAGCGGGCGCGGAGCGAGATCCTTGAGACGGCGGACCGGATAAAGGGCGTCATCGGAAGGTACCCGAGGCTGTTCAGGTTTCCGTTCGGGAGCTCAAACCAGGCGCTGCTGGACCTTGCGGCGGAGCTGGGCTTCGCCAGCATCGGGTGGAATGTGGACCCGCAGGTGCGTTGCGTCCCCTGGCGGTCGCTCACGGCGGAAGGCTCACCTCCCCCCCCCGTCCAAAGGACTGGCAGGAGATCTCGCAGGACGAGTACAGGGGCTACCTCCGAGAAGGCTTGGGCTGGTTCGAGCAGTACGGCTACGTCTCGATCACGCACGACTACAAGTCCTCGGCGCCGGGCATCCTGCGGAGCCTGTTCGAGGAGATCGACGCGCGGAAGCTGCAGATTGTGGACGCGCAGACGTGCTTCGCGATGCCGTGCTATGCGGACTAGGCGGATGGCGAGCGGGAGGGAAGCTGGAGCACGGGAGGCGCTATAGAGAAAGGGCCCGGTCGCGGGCGGGCACTCGATGCCTAACGTGTTGATATCATGTGCTTGATCCATTGTCGCCAATACCATTTAGAATGGAACAGAAAGCGTCTTCCAGCTGCCAGTCATGGAACGTCCGCTCCGAGCACTTCGCGGCCCGCTCCTCCTAACCGCCGCCCGGCTACGCGATCGTGGCCGTCTTTGTGAGATCATTGGCCCGCGGGCCCCCGTCCCACCGTCCCGACCAATCTGCCCCTGCACGGAACGTCATCGGAATTGTCCCCAGGGATCCGGCCAAGCCACGACTCCTTTTTGCTTGCTGCGGCGTGGGGGATCTGCCGCGGGGACGTGCAGTTCGTTTGAGGGGTGATCGGCGGGAAGACTGTGCGGAATCGCCCGAGCGGGACCACTGAATTTTTTGCTGGCGCCGATCGTGCTGGATCGGCAACTGGGTTGCGTGCAGGCTCCAAGAAGTCGGTGCAGGGACGCCTGCGGCGAGGTGACGAAGCGCGTCCCCGTCGTGGCGCAGCCAACCTGCCGCAACCCAAAGAGGATGACCACGGCGGTGCCCCGCAGCATTCACGAACACACCTCGGACGATCTCTAGACTGATTATGGACCATTTGCATCTCGGGACTTGCGCCGGCGGCCCGGATCCCGCGGCGCCGGCAGCGCCAGTCGGCCCCCGCCGCAGCGCTTTGTCTGCCGGTTCCGGCGGACCCTTCGTGCCCCCTCGCCCGCCGCTGCATCTTCTCTCGGACTCTCCCGCCCCTCGCGGACGCCGTGCCGTGCGGATCCCCGCCGCGATGGGCGCCCGGCTGGCCGCCCTCGGCCTCCTCGGCATCGCTCTCTTCGCGGCCCTGCTCGGCGCCGCCCCGTCCTCCTCCGCCGCCGCCCGGCACGATCTGCGGGAGCGGCAGATTGCGCAGCCGGCAGAGCTCTTTGTCGGCAGCCTGCGGGGAGATGACGAGGGGTCGACGGACGTCGACGGGGCCGAGCTCGCTTCGGACCGCTCGTCACGCCAGGTCGGCGTCAAACTGGTGCCGAATGCCCCGGCGAAGAAGGTGACAACCCGCCGGCGGACATCGACGAGGCGGAGGATAACGACACCCCGAAAATCCTCCACTCGCAAACTCGTCGTTCTCAAGAAGACAACCTCCCGCCGTCGCAAGACGACCACCAAGCGCCGCAAGACGACCACGAAACGCCGCTCGACCTCCAAGCGCCTGACCACCCCGAGGCCCGTGGCGACTACGACGCGCGTCGTGCCCGCCACCACCGCCGCGGCCCCGGGGTCCGGCTCGGTCAACTGCCCAACGTACCCCATCTCCTACACGGGCGGTTGCGGCGCGGCGGTCGGGCTGGCCTGCCCGGCGCCTTATTGCTGCTCGTCAACCGGATTCTGCGGCTCGGGCGAGCCCTGGTGTGGTGCCGGGTGCCAGATCGGCGAGTTTCTTTCGTTGTCCGGATGCCTGCCGCATGTGCTGACCCCGTTCTCCCTCCTTGCACCAGGGTTCGGCAACTGCAACGCCGGCACCTGCCAATCCGGCGCCGGCACAACCCCTTCCGGCCCCGCAACCACCCCCGCCAACCCCGAGCCCACCGATCCCGGCCCGGGAACGACGAACCCTCCACCCAACCCGACCCCCGGCGTCTGCCCCCTCGCCTACCCCGCGTCCACCGACGGCACCTGTGGCGCCCTCTACGGCCGCTCCTGCCCGATCCCCTACTGCTGCTCCTCCCTGGGATACTGCGGCCTCGGGGACGGATGGTGCGGTACCGGATGCCAGAACGGCTTCGGGCAGTGCAACTCCGGGGGATGCACGCCCGGTTCCGGTGGCGGCGGCGGCAGCGGCACCGGCACCGGCAGCGGCACCACCGACACCGGCTCCGGAACCCCCACTGCTCCCCCCCCACCCCCGCCTTACACTCCCCCCGTCCTCCCCACGGCGACCGGCTCCCTCCCCATCCCCACCGTCACCATCCCCCCCGGCAGCATCCTGCGCTTCCCCGTGCAGCCCGAAGTGGGCGCCTACTTCACGCAGTGGGGCGTCTACGCGCGGCAGTTCAAGATGAAAAAGGTCGCCGCGTTCCCCAACGCAAAGGACGTGACGTTCGTCAACTACGCGTTCGGCAACATCTACCAGAAGGACGGGGGTTACGAGTGCGGGATCATAAACAGGATGGAGTCGGGCAACGGGGACGGGGGGGACGCGTGGAGCGATTACGGGATGGGGTACACGACGGCGGATTCCGTGGACGGCGTGGCGGACAAGTGGGACCAGCCACTGTGGGGTCCTTCTCTTTTGCTCCTCCAGATGATGGCTGACCCACCCTTGTTCGCAGAGCGGGCAACTTCAACCAGCTGAAGAAGCTCAAGGCGCGCTTCCCCAAGATCCGCGCCTTCATCTCCCTGGGCGGCTGGACCTGGAGCAAGTGGTTCTCTGCGGCGGCATCCACCTCGGTCTCGCGCAAGCGGCTCGTGGCGAGCTGCGTCGACCTCTACATCCGCGGGAACCTGCCCCTGTTCGACGGCCGCGGCGGGCCGGGGGCGGCGGCGGGGATCTTTGACGGGATCGACATCGACTGGGTGAGTTTGCAGCAACTCCCGCGCCCATCGGCTTCTGTTCCTGACCCCGCGACCCGCAGGAATACCCCGGCGTCGTCGGCCTCCCCTACAACACCGTCTCCCCCGACGACAAGGTCAATTTCAACCTGCTACTCGAGGAGTTCCGGTACCAGCTCGACGCGCTCTCGCTCGAGACCGGCAAGGCGTACGGGCTGACGGTCGCGCTGGGCGCGGGGCGGGACAAGATCGACGCCACGGATCCGGCGGAGTACAGCAAGCACCTGGACTGGGCCAACCTGATGTCTTACGATTACAACGGGTGGGTTTCTGCGCCGCACAATCGCCACCAGTTGGAGCTGATCGGATGCCGATCTACAGAGCGTGGGCGGCCGCCGGCCCGACAAACTTCCAGTCGCACCTGTACCCCGACCCCGCGTCGCCGTCCTTCTCCTCCCCGAACCCGAGCATGCGGTACTACAACACCAAGGACGCCGTGGAGAGGCTGCTGGCGGCGGGGATGCCGGCGGGCAAGCTGCTCGTGGGCGTGCCGTTCTACGGCCGCGGATGTGAGTCCCTCCGTTGCCTTCCCCCACGATGATACGGATGCTAACCACGTTTTTCCTTATCTAGGGACGGGCGTGAACGCGGGCGGCACCAACGGCCTGTACCAGCCCGCCACCGGGCCCGCACCGGGGACGTACGAGCAGGGCATCGAGGACTACCGCGTGCTCAAGGCCTCCCCCGGCACGGTGTACGTGCACAACACTACGCAGCAGAGCTACAAGTACGACCCCGTGTCGAGGAACTGGTGGTCGTTCGACATGCCGAGGGACATCGACCTCAAGGTCAACTACGCGAAAGCCAACGCGCTGAGGGGGGTGTTTGCCTGGAGCTTCGACGGGGACACGGAAGACGGGGAGCTGCTGGCGCGGTGCGCGCTTATGGCTTCGTGAGGGACTCGAAACATGGCATTGGAGGAAAAGCATTGCGGGAACCATGGACATTGAACTGTGTCGGAAGATGCAACATCTGCGTCATCTGCATCGCACGATATCATTGTAGATAGCAAGCACTAATTTATTCCATCATCACACGCTCCACAATCGCCGCGGCGGAGGCCCTACTTCTTGTCGGTGAACTCGTAGTCTGCGGGGTTCACCTCCCGCGTCCTCTGCCAGTACTCGAGGCAATTCCCCGGCCAGTTCTGCGCCACGCGGCCGAACTCGTTCCTGCGATCCAAGTCAGCTTCCGTTCCCAAACCCACCCAGTGCGCCGGCGAGACCCACTTGTACCACGAGCTGACCGTCGAACCCGGCCGGCCCCACGCGCGCTTGGCATTTCCGTCGTCCACGAACTTCTGGTAGGCGTCGTAGACGTCCCTCTTGGGCTGGAACGCGCCGCCGTAATGCGGCGACGAGGGGTCGAGGACCTGCTGGAGGAGCTGCATGATGTGGCCGATCTCGCACTCGGAGAAGAAGACGATAGAGCCGTTCACGACGATGTTGGTGTTGGGGCCGTACTGTGGATGGCGGGCGGTCAGAAAGGTCGGGCGTGGGCGCAACGGGAGCGTCCCCGAACCGACCATCATTGTGAAGTTGGGGAAGCCAGGGACGGTGATTCCGAGGTAGGCACGGGCGTCGCCGCCCCAGGACTCGTGGAGGTCCTTGCCGCCGATGCCCTTGAACCGCATGGGGTACAGGAAGCGCGAAGCGTAGAAGCCCTGTGGGTCCAATGGCATCGGGCTCAGACGTGGGCCAAGGTCGTCGTCCCCGCAGAACAGCTCAACCCACCGTGCCGTAGAGGATCGCGTCTCCCTCGTACTCGGTCACCTTGCCCTGCGGATCCCGCACCAGCAGCCCCTTCTCGGTGATCTCCTCGATCGTGTGCCCGTCCACCAGCTCCACATTCTCCCTCATAAGGCACCCCAGCCACGCCCTCGTCTCCAGGACCACGCGCTTGGTCCCGATCGGGTAGTTCGGCCTGATCTTGTCCACGAGGTCGGGCCGCTTCTCCTTGACGAAGGCCTCCATCATACCCCAGACGGCGTCGCCGACGATCTTGTTGAGCTCGCCGCAGGAGCGGCCGGTGGGGTCATTCCAGCCCTCGTCGACGGCGACGCCGGGGAGGAGACCGTCGGAGATGTTGAGGAACTGCCAGAACCGGTGCCAGGACGAGTAGGAGGGGACTGAAGGGGGAATGAGAGGATTTCTCAAGCCACGGAAGCCGGGCCGGCCCACCGTGAGCGTAGAGGTACTTCTGCCCATCGCTGATGTCCATGTGGTAGGCCGGGTTGTCGAACGTCCAGTTGCGCGTGCGCTGGAAGACCGTGACGTGGCTGGCGATCTCGGCCACCTCGGGCACCATTTGCGACGCGGAACTGCCGGTGCCGATGACGAGGACCTTCTTGCCGGTCAGGTCGACCGACTTGTCCCTGGATAACGTGTCAGCGTCGTCCGACAAGACTTCCGGAGGGCACGAACCAGGTGGCGGTGTGGAACTTGGGCCCCTTGAACTTGTCCGCGCCCTTGATGGCCGGGATCTGCGGCCGGTTGAGCTGGCCCACCGCGACGATGAGCGACTTGGTCGTCCACGTCTCCCCGCCCTTGGTCGACACGCGCCACACGAGCTCCTTCTCGTCCCAGGTGCTCTCGACGACCTCCTGTTTGAAGCGGATGTACTTCTTGATGCCGAACTTGTCGGCCACGTCGGCAAAGTACTCGAGGAGCGTGGGCTGGGGGGACCAGAGCTTGGGCCAGTTGAGCTTTTGGGCAAAGGTGTAGGAGTAGAAGAGGTTGGTCGAGTCGACGCGGGCGCCGGGATACACGTTCTGGAGGGAAGGAGAAGGTGGGCACAGAGGACCGGTCCCGGCAGACGACGCCCACCTCGAGCCAGGTCCCGCCGACGTCCGAGTTCTTCTCCAGCACGACAAAGGGAATCCCGGCCTGCTTGCACCGAATCGCAGCCAGAATGCCCGACATGCCGGCTCCGATGCTGCAACAGAGTCAGGTGATGTCGACCAAGGAGCCCGCGGGTGAGCCCACATGACCACGCCCAGCTGGTCGCTCGGCTTCGCGACTGCCGGCTCCTGGGAAGCGGAAGCGCCGGCCGCGCGCCATTTCGGGGCACGGGGGTCCTCCCCGTAGGGTGCCAGTTCCTGCCGGGGTGTCAAGTCTTGTTCCCCGAACAGCACCTCCCCCGCCCACCTCGATCATCAGCGGCAGGTAGTCCTCGGACGTGCGGCCACCGGTGAGCCAGTCCAGGCCCTTCTTGACGATCTCCTCGTGCGCGGCATCGTGCACGTACGCCTTGAGGGTGCCGGCCTCCTGCTGCCGCTTCAGCTCCTTGATGCCCTCGAACGCGAGCGCGCGGCCCTTCTCGGTCTGCTCGGGCGTGAAGCCGCCGGTCGTGTCGAACAGCGCGGCGACGCGGTCGTCGATGGCGTTCGGCCGCAGCTCGTCCGGGATGTACCGCGTGTCGCCCAGCGTCTGCGCCAGCGCCGCCAGCAGGCACGGCACGAACGCCTCCTTCAGCGCCTCCTGGATCTCCGCATCGCTCTCCTTGACCGGGAGCACCTCCGACTGCAGCACCATCGCGGCGGTTCCGGCGTGAATCCGGTTGCCGGTTGCCGGCGGCCGTGGAATGTTCGACTGTTCACCCGATCCGAGCCTTCCCTCGCCAAGCCCAACTGTGGCAAAACTGCTGGAGACTGTAGGCGGCGACAAAAGTGCTGCCTACAGCCGATAACTACTGGTTGCCTTGATCATCCTCGTTCTCTCCGGCGCTACTTTCCTCGTCGGACTCATCAGCTTCGATGCCGGGCTCAGTGTGACCGGCCGCCGCCGACACCGACAGCACCCATCTCCAGGAGAAGATGGGGTCCACCCTCGCCGAGTCCTGTTCCCTCGGTCCCGTCACCTCCAGGATCACCTTCTCCCAATCCGCCTCCAGGCCGAGGGCGCGAAGCCGCCTTGCGATCTCCACGCGGAACGCCTCCTCGCCCAGCAGCTCGAAGAAGTTGTCCGCCCTGCCCCAGGGGTGCTCTACGCCGCGGCCATCCTCCGGGATGCTCTTCCCGAACGTCAGGTAGCGCCCGGGACGCTCGTTGTACTTGTTGATGTAGTAGAGCTGGTCCGAGTCCAGCATCTGCAGGAACTTGAACCCGGCCGACGGAACAACCGCCCTGCGCATCTTGTGTAGGATCATGGGCACTACGAGCTCCAGCTGCTGAGCGCGGAAAAGGTGCAGCCGCCCGCGGAGGAACCGGCCCGTGTCGGCGGGTCCCGACAGCGTGGCCAGCAGGGCTTCGGGGTCGACTTCGAGCGCCAAGAAGTCGCAGACGGCCAGCAAATCCTCCAGCTCGACGCCATCGGGGACGGTAAGGCGATCATTGGGTCCTGTGGAAGAAAACGGGGATGAACACATTGTGCCAGCTGGCCTTCCCGGGCTTCTCCCACCGGAGAAGTACGACCGCACGAAGTCCGCCATCTGCTCCTTCCAAGCTTTTCCCACCGCGCCCACGATGTCGATGACCAGGGGAGAGGAAGGGCCGGCTGGCGAGGTCCAGGAATCCGAGGTGAGGTGGGAGAACGGGGTGCGCCGGCCGCGGTCGCGGGCGCGCAAGAGAGAGTCGGGGAGGTCCACTGCGGTGCCGGAAAGAAGGAACGTGGGCATTATTACAGTGGAGCAGCGTCAGAGAGGTGGCTGAAGAAAGGCTGCTTGTTGATTGCCGGCGAGCGACCGAACTGTTCTCCGCGCGATTTGTGACTCATCGGTCGGCGCCTGGACATTCTTCCCCTCAGTCCTCTCCCGCCGTCATGCCTCACTTCATTCTCGGCAAGTCGACGCTGGACGTGTCCCCGGAGGCGCTCCGTGCGCGTGACCCCGAGGGCGAGACGCTGAGCAGCATAGATGGAGCGATTGCGAAGAATTGTTTGGGCTCGTGGAGGACAAGAAGTTCAGGGCGGCCGCGGGGGAGCGCCTGGCCGCGCTGGGGATCCGTGCCACGTGGTCGCAGCTCCGGGTGGAGCTCAAGGGGCCCAAGGATCTGGAGTACCATGTCGTCGGTGTTCGCGACGAGGTGGATGCTGGTCGCTTGCGTGCGTTCGGAGGACGAGGTCGACGAGCTGTCGGATTCCGAGGCGTCGGGCGATTCGGAGTCCTCTGGCTCCGCCACGGACACGTCAAGTGGAAGCGAGGACGATAATGACGGTTGAAGTCTGTTCGAGCGCGATGGCTGTCTACCGATACAACGCCCTGTACGTCGAAAGAACCCCGCCAGATGTCCCGATCGCTGTTCGGCGCGTTGCCGTCTGCCGCCTCACTCGATCCCCAAGACGCCAAGCATGGCATCTCATTCAGCACACAAACTTCCCGTCGGCCTGCTGGAACATCATCCCTCTGAAGCACCCGTTGTTTGGATTCTGGCTCTTGAACTGCGTGCATCGCGGGACCGCCGATCCGGCCTGCGGGTTGTTGTCCGACTTGAGGAGCTGGATGTTGGTGCTCGCGCCGGCGTCGTACTTGATGGTGAACTGCGAGGGGAGGTTGAAGTTGGAGTAGAGGCTGCGCGGGCGGGGTCAGATGCGGCGGCACCTGGGTTCGGTGCGGTGTACCGACGTGCACGTGCGGTGGTTGGGGTCCGTGGTGAACTTCCACACCCAGTTGGTGCAGGTGCCCTGGCGCGGAAGGTCAGTGAGCTACCGGTCGTTGCAAAGCGGGCAGCCGATGAACCCACCCCTCGCTTCAGGCAAGCGAACGCGCAGTCGCACGGCGACTTGATTCCCTGCTGGAACGTGAGGTCCACCTGGTCCGGAACGTGATCAGACTGCGCGTATTGGCGATAGGAAAGCCCGGGCAACCTCGGTAGTGACGCCGGTGATGTCGAAGCCGGTCACTGTGGGAAGGGAGACATGAAGCTTTCATCCGGGCCGTCGGGCTGTTCTGCCGGACGCACCGTAGCGGAAGCACGCGCCACCGCGGAGGTTCCTCCACGAGTTCTGGAACCGGTCCGAGACGCCGCCAAAGTCATGGAAGTTGTGGAAGCAGATGACCGCGGGGGCGTGCTATGGGTGGACAGGCCTGGGGCCGAGCTCCGGGGCCGGCATGCGTATGATTCGCATCGGCCGTGCCTCCGCGGCGTCCCGGGCACACCGCCGATGCCGAAACGCCGGTGGGAAGAGCGATGCGGGCGCACGTTAGGGCGCGAGAGGTTACGGTTGTCCATTGAGGGAACCGCGGCCCCCGCTAGGCAGCCTTGAGCTCCGACCCGAAGCTATCCCTGATGGACTTGGGCCTCTTCCCATCCACATCCACAAAACCGTACTCGTCCCCCAGCTCCGCCGCCACCACGCACTCCCCGCTCCTGTCCATCACCTTCGGGTCCGCCGCCAAGGCCGCCACCGCGCGCCCGACGAACAGCGGCGACTCGGAGTTGGAAAAGTCGAAGACGCCCGCGGGAACGGCGAGTGTGCCTTCCGTCCGCACGAGGCCGGGGTACAGGGACAGCGAGGCGATGTGGTGCGGGCGGAGGTGGTTCGCGAACGCCGCGGCCATCCTGTCGTCCGCGTTCTTGGACAGGTGGTACGGCACGTTCTCGGTGCCGCGGTGCAGGGCGCCGGAAAAGTAGCTCACGTTGACGATCAACCCCGGCCGGTCGGGGGCGGCCGAGCGGAGCATCAGCGGCGTGCAGAGCTGCGTGGCGACGTAGTGCGCCCGCACGGAACCGAGCATGTCGTCCAGCATCGATGCCGGCTGCTCCCAGAACGGCGCGCCCCATGTCCGCCCGCGGTCATCCATCAGGTGGAGGCCTTCGTAGCCCCACCAGACGTTGTTCACGAGCACGTCCAGGCGCCCGGCCCGGGATTCGATTTCCGCGACCGCGGAGCGGACCTGCGCGTCGTCCGCGTGGTCGCACTTGATGGGAACGATCGTCCCCTTTGCCCCGCCCGCCGCGCACTCCTCCACCAGCTCCTCCAGGCTCCCCGGCAGCGGCACCCCCCCGCTTTGGCCCCGGAGCGTCCGCGCGGTTGCGAACACCGTCGCGCCGGCCTGCGCGAGGGCCAACGCCACGCCGCGGCCGACGCCGCGGGAGGCGCCGGTGACGAGGGCGACGCGGCCTTCGACGGACATGGTCTCCGGCGCGGGAGACAGGGAGACGGCGGGAAGGCGGGCTGAGGGAAAGTCCCTTGAGATCGGCGGCGCCGATCCCGGTCGGGAAGGCTGCATCTCGCGGGAGACGTGGATGCGCCAGCGGATCCCGTTGGGGGTTCGAAGATATGAAGCTTCCGTGTGTCTTGTAGGCACGAGGACGGGCAGGACGGGGCGGAGGGGGCCGAACGGGAACCTTCGTCCCATTTCGGCGCTCTAATGGAGCGGATTCGGGGCGGAATATCTGGGGCGTCGTTGCCAGAGGCCCGGTCCGGATGGGATCGGTGGGGGTAGTGGACCGGTGGCGAGGTGCAGGGGCCGCACGGCCGCTCTGCAAAAGATGTGCGGATCCGGCCGGTGCGAGACAACCACACCGCGGATGGCGATCCAGAATGCCCGTGCGAAGCCTGTGGCAGGCGCGATTCGCCCAGTCCGACGACAGCGGAGTGTTTAGGCTCGATGGGCGTGGGGCGCCAAGGGGTTTCGGGGTTTCGGTTCACCCGGCGCATCAGGCCAGGCGCTGCCCTTGCGGCGTAGGGGAGACGATGTCGTTCGACGAGCGGCGGCGGTCGACGGCGTCGTCGGACTCGGGCCGCGCGGAAAAGCGGCGGCGCGGCGACGAGAGCGCGCGCACGCTGGTCGACGGGCCGCACGCGCTGACGGCCCTCACGCCGCTGTCGCCGCCCGGCCCCCTCGTCCCGAACACTGGTTTAAGTGGAGCGAACTCTCTCAGCGGGCAGATGGGCGGCGGCGGCGGCGGGGGCGGCTCGCCGGGGGGCGGCCAGGGCAGCATGCCGCGGATCCCCAGCCTGCCCAGGAAACCGCCGTCGGACGACGCCGCCTCGATCGTCACGATCGCGCCCGTCGGCCTGGGCGACCTGCCGACGGAGCTGCTCAAGGCGATCCTCGAGTACGTGCTGGCGCCCAACGCGCCCGCCACCGACGGCGAAGACGCCGACGACGACTGGGACCCCATGGCAGAGGACGGGCCGGCCGCGGGGCCAAGTCGGCCCTACTTTGCCAGTCGCGTGGGTGGGCTGCCCGGCGCCGCCGGCTTCCTTGCCCCCGACGGCGAACCACACGGCTCGGCGGCATTCCCGGCGCCGTACCGCGCCTTCTGGACCTACCCGCAGCCGGCCACCGCGTCGGGCTCCCGCGCCCGGCCCACCGCACCCCCGTCCACCTCGGCCGCCCAGACGGATTTCGACGTCGTGCGGCCCGACTTTGCCTCCCTGGCCCGCGTGCTCCTCCTCTCGCGCCCCTTCTTCCACCTCGCCACCCCGCTCCTGTACAACCACCCCGTGCTCCCCACGCACCGCTCCCTGCGCGTGTTTTCCCGCTCCCTCGGCTCGCGCCACCGCGGCGCCACCTACGCCGCCGCCGTGCGCAGGCTGACGGTCGGCACCGCCGGCGGCGAGGTCTCGGGGATGCTCCTCGAATCCGTCGTCGCCAAGTGCGCCGCCATTTCGGCCGTCTCCATCGTCGGCCGCATGGACCGCCCCGGCACCCCGGACTCGCACCCCGAGGACCCCGACTCTGCCATGTCCGACCTCCCCCCGCGCCTCCCCTCCTCCCCCCCGCCCAACCCCTCCTCCCCACCCCCGACCCTCGTCCCCTCCTCCCGCCCCTCGGCCCCCCGCCCCGCCCCCCTGCTCATCCCCAACCCCAACCCCCCGCCCGAGGCGCAGCTCTCCCCCGCCGCGCACCACGCCGCCCTCCTCATCGACGCCTACGGCGCCTCGGTCGCCCGCGCGCTGGAAGAAATGCGCACCGCGGCGCGGCAGCGCACCGGCGCACCCTCCGCGGTCGCGGAGGGCGGGTTCAGGGAGTACTTTGCCGCCGCGGCGAGGGCGGCGGGGCAGAGCGCGGGTGTGAGCGTGAGGATCGAGCCGCAGAGGGGCAGGGAGAGGGAGAGCAAGCATCGGAGGTGGGGGAGCAACGGTACGTGTCGCTGCGTCGGTGCGTGCGGCGGAAGGGCGGGGGCTGACGAGCAAGCGCAGGGCAATCCGGGCCGTCGACCCAGCATCCGCGCCCGGTGCGCGCGTCGGACTTTACCAGCACGCCGTACTTTGCCACCGCGCTGGCGGCGACGCAGGGGCTGCCGCCGGGCAACCCGGTCGTCGGCGTCGGGCCGGTGGCGCAGACCGGCGGGGGCCCGGCGCAGGCCGTTGGCGGGGCGGACCCTACACCGTCGCAGCCGTATGCGGCAGTTGCCACCGCAGCTGCATCGCATCGCCCGCCCGAGCAGGCCGTGGCAGCTGCGCAGATCGTGTGGCCGTTCACGGCTGCGCCGCCGGTTCAGGCGCCGGCCACGGGGGGCTCGGGTGACCTCCCGGCGCCGTCGCAGCCCTACGCCTTGGTCGCCACCGCCGCGGCATCGCACCGCCCGCCCGAGCTGGCCAGCTACTTCGCCAGCGCCACCGCGGCCGCGGCCGCCCCGAACCGGAGCACCGTCACCATCGCCCCGAGCGCCCCCGCGCCGCGCCCGCCCCCTCCGATCCCGGCCCCGCGCAAGGGGCTGTTCCGCTCGACCTCGCAATCCCGCGGCGGCCGCACCGGATCGCCGTCCAACCCCCTGCGCGCGGTGTCGCCCCCCGCCTCGCGCGGGCAGGCGTCGCACTACACCCACCCCCGCCTCGGCTCGCCCCCACCCGCTGCCGCCGCCCTGCCCTCCGCCACCGCCTCCCTCTCCGTGCTTCGCGCCCACACTGCGCTCTACAACGCATCGCTCTACCCCCCCGCCGTCCCCGGCCCGCTGCTCAAGAGCGTCTCGACCTCTGTGCTCCCGCAACTCCTGCCCCGCGCGTGCTTCCGCTCCGTCGCCTTTGCGCACCTCTCCTTCCCCCGCGGCGCCTCCCTCCTCGTGCGCTTCGGGGGCGGCGGCGGCGGCCTGCGCGACCTCGAGCTGCGGCACTGCCTCGTCGATTCCCGGGTGCTCTGGCGCGCGGCGGCGAGCAGCGGGCGCACCCTGGAGCGACTGTGCATAAGGGCGTGCAGGGTGCCCGAGGCGGACGAGAGGGAGTTCGTCAACCGCGCGTGGGCGTTCTGGGAGCCCCTTTTGGGCGGGCTGGCGGCGCGGCCGGGGAGCAAAGGGCCGAGCATACGCGTGCTGGACCTGCTGGACCCGCTGAGCCCGCTCCTGCGGCCGGACGACCGGGCGGTCGCGTACGCTTTCCGCGCGCTGGGTTCCTCGCTCGAGCGGTTCGCCATGGACGCGGGCGCGTGCACCCGCGTGGGGCTGGTGCGCGCGGCGCGGTGGGCGGCGGGCAACCTCGGGTGGGGCGGCGACGGCGGCACGCGGATCCACGGCGGCGTGTGGGAGGTGCAGGGGAGCCCGGCGCGGTTCGTCAAGCGGCCCGAGGCGGGCAAGAAGGACCCCGCGGTGCCCGGGTACGTCCCCTTTGCCGGGGATCCGGACGCCAAGGACTACAAGGAGAAGGAGAAGGAGCTGAAGGAGAAGGCGCGGGAGGAGGACGGGGACGGGATGGCGGCGCTCGCGAGGCTGGTGGAGGGGATCGAGATATCGGAGGAGGACTGGCGCATCATCGAGGGGTTCGACGAGGCCGAGTTCTGGGGGTACGTGGACAGCGTGGTGGGCGCGGTGGGGTGGACGGTGAAGGCGGTGTGAATGTCGGTGCGGCGGTCGTGAATGTGAGAAGTCTGACAAGAAGTGAGGTCCGGTGGCGCCTTCCTCGCGAACCCTTTTGGCTCGTGATCTATAGCGCCTGACGAGATGGCAAGGCGATGGTATATGTAGTTGGTTTCTTTCAATTCCAGTAAACACATATCGATGCTCTTCTGATGGGGTACCTTTCCTGTTGGGCACCTTGGCGTAGTCAGCGTGCGCCACCGCGGACGAACTGAGCAGGACCCTCGACGGCTTCGCGAATGAGGAGCTTCCGTCTCGTTTGCACATTCCTCTGGGCCTCCTAGTGCTCCCTCTGCATGTGTAGTTGTTTTCAGTTGAAGAATCACCTTGCGTCGGGCCTTGGCTTCCGGGGAAGCCCCCCGGACACGTGTCGATACGGATCCGGCAAAAGCACTCTGATTTCAGTGGCGATTCAAGCGTTTGCGTCTTTCTCGTAGTGACACTGTTGGTGAGAAGGAAAAGGTGATGAGTTGTCGCCGACGGGGTGCCGAGGTCGGTGGGAACGCGAGCGCCGACAACTCCGACCCACCTCGGGCAACCCCCCACCCCGCCACCCCGCCTCCGCCCAATGAAGCTCACGCTGACAAACGAGCGCGGCGAACTCCGCACCGTCGACGCCGCGCCGGGCACCACGCTGTCCGCGCTGCGCGCCCTCGCGGCGTCGGCGTTCGGGCTCCCCGCGCCGCCCGCCCTCCTGCACGGCAGCGCCGAGCTGCGCGGCGACGAAAAACCTCTGTGACAGCTGCGAATCACCGACGGCGAGGTGCTCCTCGTGCGTCCGGCGGAGGGAGGGCCGGGGGCTGCGGCGGGGGAGGACGCGGAGATCGAGGCGTTCCGGCGGGAGCTGCTCGACGACCCGCGGCAGATGGCCATCCTCGCCCAGGTGGAATTGATGGCTCCCCCGCACTTAATCTACTGACGTGGAAACGCGCTCCGGACGCCCCGTTCGTGCAGCGCGATCCCGAGTTCGCCGAAGCCGCGTTCAACGACCCCTCTGGCGCGAGATCCAAGCCGCGCGGGCGGAGGAGGAGGAGCTGGAGATGCTCGCCGAGGCCGACCCGTACGACGCCGACGCGCAGAGGAGGATCGAGGAGGCGATCAGGCGGGAGCAGGTGCAGCGCAACCTCGAGGTGCGAACACTTGGCGCTCGGGACGTCGTTATCGGGCTGACCCGGGAGCCGCACGGCAGATGGCGATGGAGCACAGCCCCGAGGCTTTCGGACGCGTCACCATGCTCTACGTAGACGTCGAGGTGAACGGCCGCCCGATCAAGGCGTTTGTCGACTCTGGCGCCCAGCGCACCATCAGTGGGCCCTTCCCCCTTCCTCTCCCTGCTCCCGCTGACCGCTCCTCCCCTGTACAGTGAGCCCCTCGTGCGCGCAGCACTGCAGCATCGTCCGCCTCATGGACGACCGCTTCGCCGGCACCGCCGTGGGCGTGGGCACCGCCAAGATCCTCGGCCGGGTGCACGCGGCGCCGATCAGGGTCGGGAAGAGCTTCCTGGGGTGCAGCTTCGACGTGGTGGAGGGGGACGACGTGGACCTGATCCTGGGGCTGGACATGCTCAAGAGGCACCAGGTGGGCGGGCGCCGGCCGTGCCGATTACGCCGTGGCTTGACGGGGATGGCTGACCGCCCGGGTTGCAGGCGATCATCGACCTGGCGGAAGGCTGCCTCCGCATCCACGGCGAAAAGGTGCCCTTCCTCGCGGAGCACGAGCTCCCCGAAAAGGCGAGGCGGGAGCCGCCCGGGGACCGATCCAAGGCGGTCGAGAACGGGGGCGCGCAGGCACCGGCCGCGGCACAGGGACCGGAGGCGGACAAGTCCCCGCAGGAGAGGGCGATCGAGACGCTGGTGGCGCTGGGTGCGGGCAGGGAGGAGGCGGTGCGGGCCTTGGAGTGGGTACCGCCGCGATCGGGCCGGTGAGCCCCGCTGACTGTCCGTTCCGGCAGGGCGTCGGGGGGCAACGTCGAGCTCGCGGCCTCGTTCATACTCTGATGGGTATTCTCGGGTGACGCAACATTGGCGGGCGCGCGAAAATTGCTGTAGAGCAAGCCCTAGTTTGAGTCCAGCAATACCACGCCTCACTCCACCGCCCTCGCCTCCTCGGGCTCCTCCGCCTCCCCGTCCACGTGGAACGCCGAAATGATCGGATCCGTCGCCGTCGCGAGCTCCAGGAACGGCACCTGCCCCGACTTGCGCCCGGACCCGTCCGATCCCGGCGCCCCCGGCAGCGGAGGCGGCGACCCACCGGCATCGCCGATCGCGAGGGGGACCCCCGAATCCGCCACCATCCGCCTCACGAGAGGCATCTTTGCCCTCGCGGCGATCGGGAAGCCGGCCAGCACGGCCTCGGCGAGGCCCAAGGCGGCCCGCGCCCCTTCGGCCGCGTGCTCCCTTGCGGGGGGCTCGCGCACGGTGCCCGCGGCCGCGAGGTACAGCGCGGCGACCTTTATCGCGCAGGTGAAGGAATTCTGGTGCACGCAGCGTGCGGCGCCCAGGACCGTCTGTGCGCGCATCAGGTCCGCTGCCACGGCCGCGTGCTCCAGCACGGCCATCAGCGCCCCCGAGGCGAAGTACGCCGGCCCCGGTGCCGCATGGGAACCGGGGGGTTGGAGCCACAGCCACGCGGGGAGCGAGTGGATGCACGCGAACAGGCCGACGAGCGCGTGCGCGTGGGTTTCGGTGGAGAGGAGGGCTGCGGCGCGGGCGAGGAGGCGGAGGGGGTCCCCCTGCGAGAGGGGGACGCCAAACTCGAGGGGGACGGCGGAGGAGGCGGCGACGATGCAGGAGGTGAGGGCGTCCGACCCGAGGCGGAAGGCGCGCTCGGCCGGGGTGTCGTCCGCGGGGTCCTGCGTGGCCAGGGAGACGAGGTCCAACCCAGCCAATGCGGCGTCCTCGCGGAGGCGGTGGACGAGCTGCTCGAGCACGGAAAACAGGTGCAGCACGGCGTACCGCGACGCGCGTAGGCGGAACACGGGGGCGACGAAGGCCCGGGCGGCGTCGGCACAGGCGGCGGGGTCCGGCACCCGGGAGAGCAGCGGGCCGGGATCAACGATCTCCCTGAGGGGCAGCCCGGCGCCGACGAACGAGGTGCGCAGCACGGCGTGGGCGTGCACCGCGGGCCGCATCTCGAAGAAGAGCTCGTGGCACGGCAGCGGGAGAGGCGAGGCGAAGAGGTCGGCGGAAAACTCGAGCTTGGCGTGCAGCGCGGCGCTGGCCGAGACCAGGCCGGCGTGGATGCCGCAGCGCAGCACGCACTCGTGCGCGACCCACTGCCACTTGTCCTTGGGCAGCTCGAGGATGCCGTCGCCGATGTCCCGCAGGCACGCCGCGGCTACGCGGGCCCCGGCGGCGACCATCAGGCTGGCCTCGAGCCCGCGGTCTGCGCCGAACAGCAGCCTGCTCAGCACGAGGCACGTCTGCGCGGCCTCGACGCCCGACATGGGGCGATGCCCGGGGTCGCGGGAAAGGAAGCCGGCGAGAAGGAGGTCGCGGGCGCGGGCCACGAGGGCGAGGCCAAAGGCGCGGCGATCGGCCGCCCCGATGCCGGGCAGGTGGCCCGCTCCGAGGGCGCCCTCGGCGGCGATGGCCGACAAGAGCGCGGCGGGGGGATTGGGCCCGTAGACGGGCGAGCCGCCCTTCAGGAACGCGCCCTCGAACGCCTCGCGGTGCACCACGGCGAGAACCTGGGAAGGGCCGTCCCACCACATGGCGAGGCGCGCGTAGAGCAGCGACGGGGAGGGCGCCGTCCACGCGGCGGGAACACCCGGCGGCACCCCGACGCGGACTCGGGCGGCGCCTCCCACGGGTCCCGCGTCGGTCCGGGTGCCGGGCGGCCCGCCGCCGCGCTTCGCGATCTTCCGGACGACGGCGATTGGGGCCGGAGACGGCTCGCACTTCCGCCCCAGCCGGCGGCACCGCCCGCACGGCCCGTCCGCGGCGGCGTACTCGCAGCGTTTGTGCAGATCCGAGCACCTCAGGCACGCCGGCCGGGATCCCGCGGGAGGGGGCATGTCGCGATTTTCACGGGCGTTTCGGTGGATCCGCGGATCGACACAGCCTCACTGACCCCACTCTTCCGTCATTCGCTGCCAACCATTGCAATCGGAAGCAAGCACAGGGACGGTACACACTGCAACCCGGTCCTCCGCGTCCCCCGCCGCGAATCAGCGCCTCGCAAGCCCGGAGGACCGCGAGTCCGAGGACCGCGACGTCCGCGACCCGAGGTCGCTCAGAGCACCCCTCCCCAGCACCGACGACCTCGGGTCCTGCACCATGCTGTCCGGGAAATAGAGCGCCTTGCCCTCGGCCTCCTCGTCCTCCAGCACCGTGTCCTCGTCCTCCACGTCCGCCCTGCCCTTGACCGCGCGCACCGAGAACTCGATCCTGGGCAGGTCCATCCCCGCCAGCGTCCCCGCAAACTCGTCCGCCAGGGTCCTCGCCTGCACCCCGTACTTGTTCCCCGTCGAGGCGAGGTACCGCGCCACGACGTCCAGCGCCCCCGCGAGCTCCGCGACCCCCGCCAGGCGCTCCCACTCCTCGTCCGCGCTCTCCCCCGGCGGCGCATCCATCCGCTCCCGGACCTTGGCCACCAGCATCAGGCCGGCGCGGTAGGCGATCGGCACCGTCGAATTGAGGGCAAACTCCGACCCCGGGTCCGCAGCCAGCATCGCGCGCAGGCAGGCGGCGACGCGGAGGAACCTCTCCGCGGCCGCGTTGCCGAACCCCGACTTGGCGAGCACCAGCGCGACCTGGTCCTCGCAGTGCGCGTGGGACTGGAGCCACCCGACCGCGGCGCCGAGGGAGGGAAAGTGCCGCGCGTGGTGGAGGACGGCGGCAAAGGGGTCGATCCCCCGCGCGGGGTCGCGCAGGTCGAAGGGGAGGCGGGAGGAGACGGCGCGGTCGAGGAGGGCGGCGCCGGTGGCGGCCGCGAAGCGCTGCGGGCCGTCCGGGGCGGCGCGGTCGACGAGGTCTAGGTGGCGGAGGTAGTTGAAGAACATGAAGTGGGTGACGATCGACCCGCCGCGGAAGGGGGCGGCGGCGAGGGCGTCGGTGACGGCCGCCGTGGACCCGGCGTCGCCGGTGCCGACGGGGATCGGGGGAGGCGGGGGCTCGGCAAAGAGCCGCGAGAACGCGGTTTCAGGGTGCGGGTGGAGGAAGAGTTCGTCCGAGCAGGGCAGCTCGAGGTCGTGCGGGTGGTAGTAGCTCCCAAAGGTCTGGCTCGCCCCGCCGCTCAGCACCACGCCCTGGTCGAGGGACACCAGCGCGCTCCGCAGCCTCAGCAGGGACTCCTTCGCGACCCACTCTTCCACGGTCGGCGGGATGCCGGGAGGCATGTCCTCGTAGAGTGCCTGCGCGGCCGCGCAGCACCGCCGGAGGATGAGGAACATCCGCCCCGGCGCGCCGGCGAGGAACAGCGCCACCAGCATGAAAAACATGGTCTGGGCGGCCTCGAGGTCCATCCTGCCCGAGGCCAGGAGCAGATCGCGGGCGCGCTGCAGGCACGCCCCGGCCAGCCGCAGCCGCACGTCCGGCGGCACCGCCGGGTCGACCCGCACGGCGAGCGCGGCGATGGCGTACCGCAAGCGCCTGCGGCGGCGAGGGGTAGATGCGCGTGGGCCGCAGCAGCGCCCGCTCGAAGGTCGCGCGGTTGACGCACGGGAACGCGGCGTGGTCCACGCGGAAGAAGCGGTCCACGGCGGCGGTGACCAGCCCCGCGGAGCCCGGCAGCGGGGCCATCGCCGAGACGAGCGCGCGAGAGACGGGCGTCGCCGGCCACGGCGCGAAGGCGACGGCGTCGGCGGGCGCCAGGTCGGCCGCGAGCTTCAGCGCCGCGGCGCGCTGCACGAGCGCCGCCCAGTCGTTGGCCGCATCCGATTCATCGTCCGAGTCGTCGCCGCCCTCGTCCGGCCGCCGCCGCGCGATGGGCGTCGGGGGCCGGCGGGCAACGCTCAGCATCGTCCCTACGCGAAGCGAACTCCGTTTCGGCAGGCAAGGGGGAGGAATGGCGCGCGAGAGTTGCTCGGCGATCCCCGGCTCCTGTTGGGGATCGGCGCCGCGGTCGCCGCGCACTGCTTCCGACCGACCCTCGGCCCTCTGCGCCCGGGCCCCCTCAATTTCTCTGTTCCGTAGGTTCCGGCTTGGTTCCCGTTCCTATTCTCGCGGTGGTCGCCCGGGGAAACTGGAGCTCGATGCTGGAAGAGGTACCATGTGGACAATCCCTTGGTTCCGGTGGCGCCCTCCCTCATTACCCCCCTTCCCCGTTCGCACGGGCGCATCCCGTAGCGTCCGCGAGGACGATAAACGGATGCGTTCACGGCGCATGCTCATTTCCGCGTGGACCGCCGGGGATCGAGGCGACATAAGGACCTCACTCGTAGGTGCCCGGAATGCTCCCTCGTAGCCAAGAGCGGAGCCAGCGCACCACCCCGATCAATTCTCGGGGCTGATCCCGACTTACTACGGCATGCCGTCACCGGGGGGATCGTGAATTCCGCGCTCGTCCGTGCCCGGCTCCGTCGGGCTGCTCTCGGCCACGGCCCCGTGCGCCCTCGCTTCCGCCCACGTCTTCGCCTCCTCCCACCACTTCCCATCCTCCGGCAGCATCTTCTCCGTCAACTTCCCCATCACCTGGTAAAAGTAGTGCTCCTCGACCTTCCCCCTGTCCTCGAGCGAGAACGCGTCCACGACCTCCCCGAATGCCTCCCTCGGACTCCTTCCGTACCGCCTCAGCACGTCTGCGGCGGCATTGCGCAGGTCTGTTTCCCAGAAAGTGACGGCGGGCAGCACCCTCGCCACGACGTCCAGCGTCGGCTTCCGCCCCGCGGCGCGCGCGCGCGCGTCCAGGACGAGGCCAATGAGGACGCCCTCGAGCAGGCTGTCCGCCTCGCGTTCGGAAAGGAACGCGCCGATTTCCGGCGGCAGGGCGGTACCGGGGTCCGCGGAGACGCGGGCGAGGAGGGCCGCGAGCGCGGACTCGCGGGCGTGCTGCGTGTCCGGGGAGAGCAGGGCGGACCGGTCGCGGGGCGCGGACGCGTCGGACGCGTCATCGGGCATCGCGCGCCGGGGAACGAAGGCATTCGCCGGAAGGTGCCGCACTTCCGTGGGAGGCCACACGGCGGCTCTGGCGCTCCCGCGATCGACAGCGCATCGCCGCTTCCGCTCCGCATCCCCTCCCCCGCACCGCCTCCGCCCCCGCAAGCATGCCGACGTGGCAGGACGTCGCCGCCAAGGCTTCGGCCGCCCGCCTCGCCGCGATCCCCGCGGAATGGCGCCTGGCCGACGCCGAAATCGACGCCGCGGGCGACCACGGCGGGCTCGCCCTCATCGAGAGCAAGCTGAGCGAGGAGGAGCGGCGGATCACGGCGCTTACGGCCTCAGAGGCGGTGGCGAAGCTGGCCAGCGGGGAGCTCAAGTCGGCGGAGGTCACCAGTGCGTTCGGGAGGGATGTCGCCCGCGGACGTCACCCACGCGTTCCTCCCGCCTGGCAGGGGCGATGTGCCACCGCGCTGCCCTCGCGCAGCAGCTCACCAACTGCCTGACCGAGATCTTTTTTGACGAGGCCATCAAGCGCGCCGAGGGGCTGGACGCCGAGTTCGCCAAGACCGGCAAGCCGACGGGCCCGCTGCACGGCCTGCCCGTGTCCATCAAGGACGACCAGGACAAGAAGGGCACGCGGACCACGTGGGGTTTCATCGCGTGGTACGACGACATCAGCGAGCGCGACTCGTCGGTCGTGCAGATCCTGCTTGGCGCCGGCGCGGTGCTCTACTGCAAGACCAACGTGCCGCAGGCTCTCATGGTGGGTCCGTTGTTGGTATGCCGTGTTCTTTGCTGACGGTCGATGATGTCGGGTTGCAAGACGTGGGAATCCGACAACCACCTTTGGGGACACGTCCGCAACATCCACAACCGCAAGCTCGGCGCCGGCGGGTCGTCCGGGGTGGGTCTTCCGCTTTGTCTGCCGGGCAATGGCCTTGCTCATTCCGCGAGACCTGCAGGGCGAAGGCTGCATCGTCTCGTGCGGCGCGAGCTTCCTCGGCGTCGGCAGCGACATTGGCGGCTCGGTCCGGCTCCCGGCGTCCATCAACGGCGTCTACGGCCTCAAGCCTTCCGCCCGGCGCTTCCCCAACGCCGGCTGCAAAGCTCTCGACCAGGGCTCCCCCGACGTGGGCCGCTTCCCGCCCTGCCTTGGCTCCCGTGGAGCTCACCTTCACCCCGTCACAGCTCATCGTCCCTACCAACGGTCCCCTGGGCCGCTCCGTCGACGACCTCGAGCTGTACACCCGCCTCCTGGTGCAGCAAGGCCCCGCCAAGGACCCCGAGTGCATCCCCATGGCCTGGACGCCCGCGAAGCTCCCCGCCAAGCTCCGCTTCGGCTACTTCATCGACACCGACATGTACCGCGTGGTCCCGCCCGTGCGGAGGGTCATCGAGGGCGCGGTGGCGGCGCTCAAGGCCGAGGGCCACGAGGTGGTCGAGTTCCCCGTGTCGGATGCGCTGGAGATCTGGGCGCTGGGCGCGGGGCAGATCTTCGGGGCGTACAACGACAGGCTGTTCGAGGTGCTCAAGAAGGGAGGGGAGGACCTGATCGACGGGATGAAGTGGGTCGCAGCCTCGGAGCCCAAGGTGGGACCCTCGCCGTGCGTCTCTTCTGCTTTGCTCATCGCCTTGTTGCGCCGGATCCGAAAGACAGTGGGGGTCGGCGACCTCTGGGACTACCACAACCACCGCAACGCCGTCCGCGAGCGGTGGCTGGCCCGCATGCTCGAGGCCGGCATCGACGGCATCGTCTGCCCCACCACCGGCCTGCCCTCGACGCCGCACCACCAGAGCGCGACCAACGTGCACGCCTGCGTTTATACTGTGATGTACAACCTCCTCGACCTCTCGGCGGGCGTGGTGCCGGGGGGCAAGGTGCTCGCGAGCGACGCCGTGCCCGCGGATTTCAAGGCGCAGAACGAGCTCGAGGGCGCGCTGTACGGGTTCTACACTCCGGAGACGTACCTGCATGCGCCTATCGGGGTGCAGGTCGTGGCGGGGAGGCTGCAGGAGGAGAAGGTGCTCGAGCTGATGAAGGTGGTCGACGCCGCCATCAAGAAGGCGTCGAAGAAGTGAGGATCTTTCCTTGTCTTTGGCAGATGTAGAGACCAACGTGTTGGAGAGTCCTGATTTCGGACCATCGCGAGTGAGGGGGCGAAGCACCTGTGATAGAGATCTGTGGGCGGGCGGAACGGACGGCGCTCCGGTAGAAGCTCCGTCTCCCACTCACATCCGCACGCGTCCAGATGGCGCCGCCGGTTCCCGTCCAGGTCTTCTCGACCGACCCGCCGCTCTCGGGTAACGTCCCGCGACGATTCGCTCCCCGCGGCGCCGCTGAACCCCGCGGCAGGCTATGTCGCCCCGGGCTTCGAGCGCGTCCGGGACCAGTTCCTGCTGCAGCTGCGGGAGGGCGGCAAGCTCGGGTACAACTTCCAGGAGCTCGGCTCTTCGTTTGCAGCTTTCCACCGCGGGAAATGTGTCGTCTGCCTGTGGGGAGGCTACGAGGACCGCGCAAAGACCAAACTCTACGGCCCCGACACGCTCTCGGTCATCTTCTCCTCGGGCAAGGCTGTGATGGCCATCGTGGTTGCCGCCATGATCTCGCAGGGCCGGCTGAGCTGGGACACCAAGGCCGCCGAGCTCTGGCCCGAGTTTGCCGCGGGTGGCAAGGAGAACGTGACTCTGCGGGACATTCTCACCCACCAGGGCGGCGTCGCGTGGCTCGTTGGTGTCTTTCTTGAGGTCCGTGAGACGCGGCGCTGACGGTCCGGCACCGGTAGGACAAGGGGTTCAACCCAACCATCGACGAAGCCAAGGACCTGGACAAGCTCGCGGCCAGGATCGCGACCCAGCCCCACAACCACGGCGGCAAGCTGGTCAAGTCCTACCACGCCATCACCCAGGGCTGGTACCTGAATGGTGGGACCCAGATGGCAGCGGAGCTTTCGGTTGGCCCATTTGACCGGCCTTCGGCACAACAGAGCTCGTCCGCCGCGCCCACCCGCAGCGCAAGTCCCAAGGCATGATCCTCAAGGAGGAAATCAACCCGCGCCTCGGCATCGAGATCTATGTCGGCCTGCCGCCCGCCCTCCACCCCCGCGTGTGCCGCATGGTCATGGACGACTACCAGCTGCGCCCCAGGATGGACTGGAAGCGCCCCCCCGGCTTCAACCCCAAGCACTTCCAGGGCTCGATGGTGATGACCGGCATCACCAAGCTCAAGGACCGCGTGCGCGAGCCTGCGGAGGAGAGCAACTACGCCAACTCGCCCAGCCTGCTCGAGTGCGAGACCGCCGCGGGATTCACGGTCTCCAACGCGTACAGCATCGCGGCGCTGGCCTCCGTCATGAGCCGCAAGGGCGAGGGCTGGCTCATGTCGGAGAAGACGTGGGAGGAGGCGCACAGGATCGAGGAGCGCAACATCGGTTCGTCGCCCGCGCTTGCCCCTGTCCGTCGCCTAATCGGACGGACCGCATTTCAGACCAACCCGACACCGTCTCTGGCTACCCCGTTCGCAACACATGGGCGGGCTGGGCCAAGTCCGACCCCGGTATCGCCGTTCCCCAGCACCTGATCGACCTCGAGACAGGCAGCCGGAAACCTTTCCCACCCGAGTTCCACAAATCCGGCTGGGAGGCCGTTGGATGGTTTGGTGGGTTGGAGCGTGCCGCATGACTGCTCCGTCGGCCGGCTGACACTCACCAACAAACTCTGCCCGGCAGGCAACGGCGGCTCCGTCTTGCAGTGGTACCCCGACCACGAGATCGGAGTCGGCTACGTGCCCAACCTGATGCACGCCGGCGGCGGGGACGAGCGGAGCGCGTACCTCATGCTGCGTGTCGTCGAGGCCGTGGAGGCCATCGAGAAGGCCGAGAAACCGAAGATGTAAAGAGCTGGGGAGAATGGAAGTAATGTGACTTCAGCTGCCCCAACACCGTGTTTATGTCTGTGTTTCTAACATCCCCGTGCGGTTTCGCAACCGGGTCATTCCCGCGATGCGCCCGCAAGGTTCCAATTCCGAGCCCAAAGGATCCCCCAGATCCCGCTTCCGGCATGCGACCCGGCCCCCGATGTGCTCAGAGCGCGACGGACCGCGAGTTCTTGAGCTTGTCGACGGACGTGTACACCGGCGCGATGTCGTGCGAGCCCTGCGACCCGGGCAGGAAGCCGACGATCTCGTCCGTCTCGACGTCGACGATGACGGTGCCCGACTCGTAGCGCTGGAAGCCGCCCACGGCCATGAGCAGGTACTTGTGGTCGTCCGTGAGGGACATGCTCTGCGTTGTCGCGGACGATGTAGCGGATCTCCTTGATGATCTGCATCTTCTTGAGGTCGATGATGGCCAGGGAGGAGCGGGCCGTCTTGTCGCTCTGGTCCTTGGCAGCGTGGGCCGGGTTGAGAACGGCGACGTACACCTTGTGCATGATGGTCGGGTGGAAGCTCATGTGGAAGGGCGAGTGGTACATGCCGGTCCTGTCACGAAGGATGGGCGAGGGTGTTCCCGCCCGGATAAGCGCGGATCGTTGCACTGAACCGGTCCCGTACCCACCCAGTTCTCGTACCACAGGCTGGCCAGCGTGAACCGTCGCGCTCTGAGCATACCGGGGGCCGGGTCGCATGCCGGAAGCGGGGGCTGGGGGATACTTTGGCTGGGCCCGGAATTGGAATCTTGCGGGCGCATCGCGGGAAGGATCCGGTCGCGGGACCGCACGGGATAGCAAGCAGTCAGAGATATAGCTTTTGGAACTCGAGACGCCTTGCTGATTGATGACACCCTCTTCTGTTTGCGTACCTGGGGAGCGATGAGTTGGGCCGACCGGTGGGAGGCAAAGAGCAACCGGGGTCTCCCACCCAACTTCACCCACAATGACCGCCGTTCAGCCCTTCAAGTTCTCCATCCCGGACGCGGACATCGCCGACCTCCGCGCCCGCCTCGCGCGCGCGCGCCTCCCGGACTCCCCGCCGCTCGACGACGCGTGGGCGCCGGGCACCCCGCCCTCCTTCGTCCGCGACCTGATCGACCACTGGGCCACCAAGTTCGACTTTGCGAAATTCCAATCGGACCTGAACGCGCACCCGCAGTTCGTCGCCGACGTCCGCGGCACCCGCGTGCACTGCATCCGCGCGCCCGCGAAAAGGAACCCGAACGCGCCGGTGCTGCTCGTGCTGCACGGTTGGCCCGGCAGCATCGCCGAGTTCCTGGACATCATCCCTCTTCTCACCGACCCGGAGGACCCGGAGGACGCGTTCGAGGTGGTCGCGACCGGGCTGCCCGGGTTCGGGCTGTCGTGGAAGGAGGGCCAGCCGCGGATGGGCATCGCGGAGATGACGGCGGTGCTGGCCGACTTCATGGCCGCGCTGGGGATCGGGAAGTTCTTCGTCTTTGGCGAGGATTGGGGCGCGGCGATCGCCGCGCGGCTCGCGGCGGAGCACCCCGACCGCATCCTGGGGCTGCACCTGGCGTACCTCTACCTGAGCGACCCCAACCCGGCCATCGGCGACACCGCAGAGGAAAAGCGGATGAAGGACGCCGTCGCCAAGTGGTCGTTCGACGGCATCGGGTACCGGCAGATCCAGCAGACCAAACCGCAGACGCTCGCGGTCGGGCTGACCGACAGCCCCGCGGGCCTGGCCGCCTGGATCGGGGAGAAATTCCACGCGTGGGTGGACCACGGCGGCGACCTGTGGGGCACCGTGTCCAAGGACAGGGTGCTCGCCAACATCTCGCTGTACTGGTTCACCGGCGCCGTCGGGTCGACCTTCTGGCCGTACTACGCGCGGCACCACGGGCAGTGGCCGCTCCCCGTTGGGTGCACGATAGGGGTGCCGACGGGGCACGCCGAGTACGTGAACGAGATCTTCAGGACCCCGCGCAAGGTGGCCGAGACGACCTATACCAACATCGTCAGGTGGACGGTGATGGAGAGGGGCGGGCACTTTGGCGCGATGGAGAGGCCCAAGGAGCTGGCCATGGAGCTCGCGGCGTTCGCGAGGGACGTGCGTGGGGCCAAGTAGGGTCAGCGTAAAGGCGAAAGCTCGTTTTTCAATCATCCCCGAGACGAAGAACCCCGAAGTCCACCCAATCAGCCATCTACATCCTCCCGTTCGGTTCGTTCAGTTGAAAAGAGTCCGAAATGTCCCCTGGTATGCCTACTCGACCTCGACCTCGATCTCCACACCGGCCCCGACCTCAAACTCGCCGCCGTCGAACCCCCCCTTAAAGTCCGCCTCGAACTCCCCGTCGAGCCCCCCATCGAACCCCTCCGGAACGATCTGCCCCACCAGCTTGTCCCCCGCGTCCCCCATCCGCGCAAAGTTGAACTCGAGCGGGTTGCACGCCTCGCAGAACCCGTACGAGTCCGCCACGGCGGGGTTCCCGCACCACACGCAGATCCGCAGCACCAGCTCGATCTCGCCCACGTGCGCGTGCAGCTCGCACCGCTCGTTGCGGCCGACGAGGGACCCCCACGTCGCGGGCTCCCTGCACCGCACGCAGGGCCGCCACGGGTCCAGGACCATGCCGGCGGCGCGGTGCTGCAGGCACCGCACGGCGTGGTGCCCGGGGGGCCCGTAGCACGCGGTGGAGGTGCAGAGGGCGCACTTTTGGGACTTGAAGTACTTGAGGTTGATGGCCGTGACGGGCCTGCCGGGGCACTTTGCGCACCAGCGCTGGCGCTCGTCCGTCGGCATGCCGAACGAGGGCAGCGCGGCGCCGCACTCGCACCGGGGGTTCTTGACGTTGATGGCGGCGGCGGGGCGGGTGGGGCAGCGCCTGCACCAGCGCGCCTTGCGGTCCTCGGGCAGGCCGTAGACGGGGCGGACGGCGCCGCACTCGCACTTGTGCGTCTTGACGTCGACCGTGCCGGGCGGCTTGTCGGGGCACTTGAGGCACCAGGTCGGCTTCTTGTCGCCGGGCATGCCGAACAGCGGGCGCGAGGCGCCGCACGCGCATTTCTTGTTGAGCACGTCGACGGCGCCGGCGAGCCTGCCGGGGCAGCGTGCGCACCACTTGGGCAGGCTGTCGCCGGGCATGGCGAGGAGCGGCGTGCCCATCCCGCACTCGCACTTGCGGTGGCGCAGGAACACGGCGTCGGCGGGCTTGCCGGGGCAGTCGTCGCACCACCGCGGCCAGCGCGAGGCGCCGTCGCGGTCGCCGAACGCGGCGGCGGCCTTGCCGCACTCGCAGCGGATCTTCTTGACGTTGACCACGCCGGCGGCGGGCTTCGCGGGGCACGCGGCGCACCACCGCGCGCGGTCGTCGGTCGGCAGGCAGAACGACGGCGCCGCCTTGCCGCACTCGCACTTCTTGGCGGGGCGCTGCGCGCGCGGCGCGCCGTCGAACGAGCCGCGGCCGCGCTTCCGCGACGGCGGCGCCGCGTGGACGGCCGGCGGCTCCTCCTCGTCCGCGGGCAGCAGCTCCAGCGGGTCGGCCGGCTCCGTCTTGGCGCTGCCCGCCTCGCTGCCCGCGTAGCCCGGGTCCGTGTCGCCGCTCTCGGACCGCGCCGCGTTCGCCATCGCGGGCACTTCTCCGTGAGGGGACGAAAAGGGGGTTGGTGAATCGGGGCGGCCATCGAGCTCGCTCCTGCAGATCTTTCCCCTTCCCGGACAACCCACGGCCCGCATTCGTGTGAATCATCAGAGAGGACCATTGCAATAAAAGAATTTTGCTGGATGTAACGAACCTCCGGGGCCCTGGGCCTTGATTGCAATTCGAGCGTGCCGGGGACGGACTGGGAGACTGTGGTCCTTTCGAAGCCACACAGGCGCGGCAAGCACCTTGCGGTGAGAGATCACCGCAATGTCCGCGATCTCTGCATCCATAAGCATCGCCCTGGACGGATGATCTGGCACCGCGGTGTCGCATTGCCCTCTTTCCCGCGCACCCCCCCCCCCCCCCCCCCCCCCGGCCCCCACCCGCTCACCGCGCCGGGCACACGTTGTCCATCGTGAACACGATCCCCGTCCCCCTCAGCAGCGTCCACAGCCCCAGCGCCACCGTGAAGGCCGTCGCCGCGAACGCCCTCGCGGTCCCGTACGTCACCCCGAACCCCATCCACCGGCCCCTCGCGCTCCCGAGGTCCGCCAGCAGCGCGAGCTGCGCCTCGTGATCGCGGAGGTGCTCGGCGCGCGGGGAGCCCGAAAGCGCGAGGCGGCGGAGTTCGCGGCGCGCCTGGGCGTACAGGCCTGCCACCGAGTCCACGGAGGCGTTGGCGGCGGCGATGGCCAGCAAATCCCGGAAGAACAGCGTGAAGTAGCACGCGTACGCGAACAGCACCCACGCCGGCACGCACGACCCCGCGCCCGCCGACGCGATCCCCGCCAGCGCGGCGGTCACCAGCAGCGCGGCGACGAACCCGCGCCCATGGGAGGCGTGGTCGGATTGGGAGCGCCACATGGCGGCGAGGAGGTCGTGCAGGCGCACGTAGGGTTCCGCGACGGAGGGGTCGGGGGCGGTGCCTGCGCGGCAGCGGGAGAGGAAGTCCGAGAGGAGGAGGTGCGCGGCGCGGTGGCGCAGGCGGTGGGCCAGTTCGAGGAGCGGGGTGACGATGCTGACCTTGATGTGCGGCTGGGTGTAGTACGGGAGCGCAACGGCGACGTACAAGGCGCCGAGGAGCGCGGCCCAGGGGCTCGTCCAGGTGCGGGGGGCGAGGGTGACCAGCGCGGTCCAGGCCAGCGCGACGGTGGTCATCACGTCCGGCACCATGACCGCGATCGTCATCGGCATGCGCCTCCAGAAGGCGGACGAAACGACGCCGCCCGCGCAGGAAGGCGCGGGGCACGGGCAGAAGGGGTCGCCGTCCACGTGCGAGACCAGCGGGCTCGTCTCCCGGTGGGACTTGCCGTCCTCCAACCTGCCGCCCTCGGCAGCCGCGTCGTCCCCTCCCGCCGCACGGCAAAGCATGCTCCACCTTGCCAACCCGGCGTAAGCGTGGTCATCGTACAGCTGCTCCGTCCCCGTGGCCCGGAACACGAGCCGGAAGCTCCTCCCCGGCCCGGCACCGAGCGGCAGCCCGATCACGAAGGCGGCATGCACGGCCTGCGCCACCGACGCCGCGACGAGCGCCGGGAACGCGAACCGGTCCCCGCCGAAGGCCCAGGCGGCGGCCACGAGGACGGTGGAGAAGGAGTATACGGCGCCCACGAGGTTGGGAGCCGCGCGCGCCAGCCCCGCCGTGGCGCGCTCGAACTGCACGGCGCCGCGTAAGGGTGGGGAAGGGATCGCGGCCAGCAGCGCGGGGAAGGTGAGCGGCGCGGCGAGCCGGGCGTCCGCGCTGCAGCCCCGCGAGGGAGAAAGGACGCGGAGGCGGGGAGGGCACGACGGCGAGCCATTCGTCGCCGGAGAATTCGAGCGGGGCCGCAGGAGCGGCGGGATCCGGCGCCGGGTCCATTGCGGGGGACGGCGTGTTGACTTCAACACACGCACGCCAACAACCACGGCGCCACCAGCTTCCCCTCGGATCCCTCCAAGGCAAGGTTGCTGGGCCTCGTGGCCACCGCAGACTCCCTGTGCACGCGTTTCCCGGCCGCGATGTGCCTCACGGCGGGCTCCGGATCGGGATTCGCGGCACGGGCATGGTGCCCGTGGGATGGTCGCATTGCCCCTCCAGGTCTCGATGGAATGCTCCTCCGGCGTTACCAGAGCATTGTACGGGTCCTGAATGTTGCGATCGGCGACGATGGCGGGAGGATTCTTGCTTCCAGGCGATGCTATCGGGCACACTGGTCAATGGGCCCGGTGAGGCCGCGGATCTCTACCAAATCATGAAGATGAAGATCAAGATCTAAAGCCACGATCCCCAGGCGTCAAAGTTGATCGCCTCAGCGAAGCCTCCGCGTTCATCCGGGCCGTCGGAACAACTGCGCCGAGTTTGCCGCCAAGGTTCTGGAGACGGCCAAGCCCCCTTAGCAAATCGGCCGGGGATGGTTCTCCGCGGCATCCGGAGACCAGCGTTGCATTGCAACGACCACCCTCGAGATTTTCCGTCGGTCGGACGTTGCTTTTCGTGCTTATCTTGTGACGGTGAAGATCAGCGGTGGCCGCGTCTCAGAGGGGGGCCAGCTCAGCGCGCGCCACATCAGCGGTAACTCTGCATTTTGGAGACATTCGGAACTGTGCCGCCGGCGGAATTCCCGGCCGCCGAACTTATCTCCAAGCACTCTCGCGAAAGCTGTGAAACACCGCACCCCGCAACCATGGCAACCGCCGCCCCCGCCGCGCACGGCGCCGCCGTCGCCGCCCCCGCGCCCGTCGAGGAGCACAAGGCGCCGGACGACGACGTGCCGCCGGAGCTCGAAGAGCTGCTCCACACGGACCCGCGGCACGGCCTGACGTCCGCCGAGGCCGCCGCTCGGCTGGCGCAGTTCGGCCGCAACGGTGGGCCGCCCGCCCGCGACGCCGGCCCGCCGCGCTCACCGCGGCGTCCCCCTGCCCCCGTTTGCAGAGATCCCGGAAAAAAAGACCAGCCCGTTCCTCAAGTTCCTGTCGTACTTCCTCGGCCCGCTCGCTTACCTCCTTGAAATCGCCGTCGTGATTGCCGCCGTGGTGCAGGACTGGATCGACGTCGGCATCATCCTGGGGGTGCTCTTCATCAACGCCATCATCGGGTTCGTGGAGGAGGCCAAGGCCGAGTCGGCGCTGGACGCGCTCAAGAACACGCTCGCGCTCAAGAGCAAGTGCTGGCGCGACGGCGAGCTCGTCGAAGTGTGGGTTGCACCGACGCGCATGCCCGGCCCCCACAGGCCCCTGATCTGCGCCCATTGCGCAGCGAATCTTCCCTCCTGGTCCCCGGCGACGTGGTCGTGCTCCGCCTCGGCGACATCGTGCCCGCCGATGCGCGCCTGCTCGGGCTCAACGTCACGGGCGAGCCCACCCGGCTCCCGCTCTCGGTCGACCAGTCCGCCCTCACGGGCGAGTCGCTGCCCGTCACCCGCCACGAGGGGCAGACGGTCTACTCGAGCTCGGTGGTCAAGCAGGGGCAGCAGCTGGGCGTCGTGGTCAAGACCGGGGACAAGGTGGGACCGCCAGGGTCGGAGCGCGACGAACGCTGACGTGTTCTCCGGGCATCGCATGCAGACCTTTGTCGGCCGTGCGGCCGTGCTCATCGCCAGCACCAACGAGACCGGACAGTTCCAGAAGATCGTCAACGCTATCGGCAACTTCCTGATCCTGATCAGTCTGGCGTTTGTCGGTACGTTTCGCCCTCTTTGTTGCCTGGGCGCCTTCCTGAACCATTTCGCAATCAGTGATCATCCTCGGAGTCCAGATCGGCGTGCACCACTACGGCGTCCTGCAGGCCCTCAAGCAGGTCATCATCCTCATGATCGCCGCCATCCCCATCGGCCTCCCGACCGTGCTCTCCGTCACCATGGCCGTCGGCGCAAAGCAGCTCGCCGCCAAGGACGTCATCGTCAAGCGCCTCCCCGCCATCGAGGAGTTCGCCTCCGTCTCGGTCCTCTGCTCCGACAAGACCGGCACCCTCACGCTCAACCAGCTCACCTTCGACCAGCCCTACCTGCCCAAGGACGCCTCGGGCAAGCCCAAGAGCACGCCGGAGGAGCTGCTCAAGTACGCGTACCTCGCCTCGGAGGCCGGTGCCAATGACGCCATCGAGAAGGCCGTCCGCACGGCGGCCGAGTCTACCTGCAAGGAGCTGATCGCCAAGGAGGACAAGGGGCACGGCTTCCCCGGGTACACGGTGCAGGCTTTCGTGCCGTTCGATCCGTCGACCAAGTACACGTGGGTGCACGCCGCATTGGCAGTTCTCGGATGCCGCCGACTGGTTGCATGTGCAGCGAGGCCGAAGTCGTCGAAGACGCAAACGGCGATCGTTTCCGCTGCATCAAGGGCGCACCGCAGGTCATCATCCGCAAGTGCGGCGGCGACGAGGCGGCCGACAAGGCCGTGACCCTCTTTGCCCGCGCCGGCCTCCGCGCGCTCGGGGTGGCCCGGACCACCGATCCCGCTCTGGAAAAGTTCGAGCTCGTGGGCCTGATCTCGCTCCTGGACCCGCCCAGGCCGGATTCGGCGGCCACGATCAAGCAGTGCGCCGAGCTCGGCGTCGAGGTCAAGATGATCACGGGCGACCAGCAGGTCATCGCGGTCGAGGTCGCGAGGCGGCTGGGCATGTTCAGGAACATTCTCGATGCGTCGCATCTCATCAGCGAAGGCGAGGACGAGGACACGGTGATCAACAAGGTCGAGAGGGCGGATGGGTTCGCGCAGGTGATTCCGGGTGCGTCTATCGCTCTCTCGCTTTGCTCTTCGGGGTTCCTTGACGCATTCATTTCGTGCAGAGCACAAGTTCAACATCGTCAAGTACCTCCAGGAGACGGGGAAGCTCGTGGCCATGACGGGCGATGGTGTCAACGACGCGCCCGCCCTCAAGAAGGCCGACGTCGGGATCGCCGTGGAGGGTGCCACCGACGCCGCCCGCTCTGCGGCCGACATTGTTCTGCTCAGCTCTGGGCTTTCCACGATCGAGGACGGGATCATCATGGCACGCACCATTTTCCAGCGGTGAGCTCGATCGTCGCCCATCAGACCGCGCCCGATCGCTGATCTGACCTCATGCACAGCATGAGGTCCTATGCCATCTACCGCATCGCCTCCACCCTGCACTTCCTCATCTTCTTCTTCATCACCCTGCTGGCCTTCAACTTCTCCCTCACGGACCGCGAGATCATCCTCATCGCCGTGCTCAACGACGCCGCGACCATGGTCATCTCGGTGGACAACACGCAGATCTCGCGCAAGCCGGACAAGTGGAGGATTGGACAGCTGCTCACCCTCTCGCTCGTGCTGGCCCTCTGTGGGTTTCCGCGCGGACGGTTGGGCCGAGCCTCCGCCTAACTTTCCTGATTCGCAGGCATCACGGGGCTGTCCTTCGCCACCTACTTTACGGCCCTCTACGCCTTTCACGTCAACCCGGAAGAGCTCCAGACCATCATGTACCTGCAGATCTCGTGCGTTCGCTCGCATCTCGTGCTCTTTGCGGTCGCTTACCTCGTCCATCCGAAGGGCGACCCCGCACTTCGTCATCTTCAGCACGCGCGTGCCTGGCTACTTCTGGGAGAAGTGAGTCGTTTGCCTGCTGCTCCATGCCGATCTGACCCTCCCGACCCGCCTGCAGCCGCCCGTCCTGGGTCTTCGTCGCCGCCATCCTGGCCACGCAGGTCTTCGCCATGTTCATCTCGATCTACGGCCTGCCGGGGGTGATCGACGCCGGGATCGGCTGGGGATGGGGTGTTTCGCTCCTGGCCGTCTCGCTCGCGTCCATGGTGCTCCTCGACGTGGTCAAAGTGCTGGTGCGTCGCAGCTTCTGCGCGCCGGGCAATGGCCAGATTCTCAAACTCCGTTCCCCAGATCATCAAGCACTGGTCCTTCGAGCTCACGGCCAAGCTGGCGCCTACCCCCGGCCGCCGTCGCAAGCTCGCCGCGCGCCAGGAGGCCGCGGCCCGCAAGGAGCGCGTGGACGCCACCAAGGCCCGCGTGCGCAACGTAATCAACGCCGTCTCGTTCGTCAACCTCGTCGCCAGGGGCATGCCCGAGAGCTGGAACGAGGGCGTGCGCAGACTTTCGATCGCCATCACCGACAGCATGACGGGGGACCATGACGAGCAGTCGCAGGCCGAGCAGGGCCGGGCGTCGGTGCGGCCGCGGTCGGCGTCGATCGGGAGCTTGGGAAGCCGGAGGCCGTCGCTGATCTCCAGGGTGTTCGGAGAACGGCGCTCGGGTGAGGCGCCTCGGGTTCCGGAGATGACCGAGGCCGGCGACGCCGTGGGGTTCGACGGCTCGAAGAGCAGTGTGCGCTTCACCCCGACGCCGCCGTCTGCTTCCGTGGGCAACGGTGCTCCGGCGCCTTCGGAGGCTGCCCTGGCCGACGGGGCCACTGACGTCATCCCTCTCGACACGGCCGTCGCGCGCGCCGGGTGAGCGTTGACTGGTCGTCAAGCTGTAGATCTTGATGGGACGCGCGAGAGCTTGTGTTTGGGACTCCAGATTCGGTAGTGTGATGGGTAGTGGGCGGATCTTGTAACATAGCGTCGAATGTGTGCTGAATGGATTGTGGAAGAAAGTTTGCAACGTCCCTCACGGTTCGAGCTATAATCCAATTCATTCTTCAGCAACAAGAAAGCCGCACAAGACAAGCCATGTCCGAGACGCCTCCGCCGACAGCCATATCTAAAGATCCCCGATCAACCTCCTGATCGCGTCCCACTCCGCCCTCGGCACATCCTTCTCCGTCCAGTGCAGCACCTTCAGGTCCTCGACCGCGTGCTCCCTGCTTGACGTCCCGTTAAGGGGCGAGCACCCCAAGCCGTGGATCAGGAATCCGTACAACGCCTGCTCGGGCCCGGCACCGAGTCGCTTGGCGATGGTCCGGATGGTGTGGTGCGAGAGGAGGTGCGGGTTGGCCGTGAGGGTCCAGAAGCTCTGCGGAAGGGGAGCGGGACGGAAGTCAGGGACAGGCACTTTGCGTCAGCTTCGTCAACGCCCACCTGGTACTCCATCCCCTTTTCCCGGCAGAAAGCGCGGACCTCCTTGTCCCATGCCGTTGCCGAGTAGAAGCGGTTCTGGACCACCGCAGGCTTCACCTCAGCCTCCTCCCACAGGCTCCGGAGCAGCTGCGGGTCGTAGATGTTGCTGATCCCGATCTGGCGCACCGTACCCTCCTTGACGTGCGACTCGAGCTGCCGCCACGCCCGGGAGAGGTCCGGCATCGGCAGCGGCGAGTGCAAAAGAAGGGAGTCCACGTAGGCAGTTCGCAGGTTCTTGAGCGACGTCGCGACGCTCTGCTTGACCTGTTCCGGCACGGGCTTGGACGGGTCGTACGGCAGCGGTTTGGACCTGTCGTGCCCGTCGATGGGCGTGAACTTGGTCTGTATCCACAGCTGCTCCCGCTTCACCCCGTGGTCGCGCGCCAACTCCTCCACGGCCGACCCGACCAAGTCCTCGCGGTAGTGCTTCGGCTGGCACGCGGTGTCGATCCTCTGCGGTTCCGATTCCGGCCCGACGACGCGTCCCGACCCTCGCGTTAGACGCGTTCGACGTGTTCGACGCGTTCTTGGCCCACCCGGAAGCCCGCCAGCACGGCCTGCACCACGAGCGCGTGCGTGCGCTCCGCCTTCCACGCCGTGCCGTAGATCATCGGCGGCCATCCGGGCGGGGACATCGCGCCGACGGAAAGTTGCAGATCGGCAAGGGACTTTGGAACCCAGTCCGACTCGGGCCGCGAGCAGCTGTTGGTCTTTCCTCCGTTTCACATGTCGCAAGTGCCGTCTTCCACTTGGATCCAAGCCCCGACGCGACGCGTGAAGAGAGTTAGTCCGTGGAAATCCCCGACCCATGAGTCAAAAGAGGACCCCGGAGGATTCTCCAAACCTCACTCGCCCGGAACGGACGACGATGGCCTCCTCCGCTGCCTCCGCAACCCGGCCCGGACCCGGCGCCATGGGCCCCATCGAGGGCATCGTGCTTCGCGGCGCCGCCTTCGCCTCCGCGGGTGCCATTCTCTTTGGCATCCCTGCCGTGGTCCGGCCCCGCTGGGAGCGCATCGTCGACCTCCTGGGCGGCGAAAAGGCGACGGTACAGAGAATTGTGTTCGTCACGAGCTTCGGCACCGTGCTGCTCGGCAACTTGGCCATGCTCCCGGTCTACTACGCGAACCATCCATGGTTCGAGCGGTTCCGTTCCCTTAAGAAGGACTTTCCGTGGAGGTCCGAGGACCCCGCCAAGCGCGCCGCCTTCTGGAAGCTCTTCAGGAGGTCACTCGCCCTCACGCTGTTCAACAACGCGGCCCTCGGTTACCCAATCGGCCTGAGCATGTGGGATACGCGCGAGACGAAGTTGCCCGCGGGGTCCTTCAGCGCCAAGGCGGCCGATTTCCCCGGGCCGCTCAAGATCGTGCTGCAGGTTTACTTTTCGCTGCTGGTCGAGGACGCATTCTTCTATTGTGGGTTTCGGCGGCGGAATTGACAGCGTGTGCTGATCACTGACCTCGTTGACATTCCAGGGTCGCACCGCGCCCTCCACCACCCTTCGTGGTATCCCTACATTCACAAGGTCCATCATCAGTACAAGGAGAACGCCACCTTGGCCGCCGAGAACGCCCACCCGGTCGAGTTCCTCCTCGGCAACGTGATCCCGGTCATCGCCGGCCCCCTCGTCCTCTCGGCCCTCTCGGCCCGCTTCCCCTCGCTGCGCGTGCACATCTTCACCGTCGCCCTGTGGGCCATGGTGCGGATGGTCGTCTCGCTCGACGAGCACGTTGGCTATACGTTCCCTTGGAGTCCCGTGAGGGCGCTGCTCCCCGACGTCGTGCGCCACGAGCCCGCGCACGCGTTCCACCATTCCGTCAACATGGGCATGTACGCTAGCCAGACTGGCTTCTGGGATTGGCTGTGCGGGACGGATCGGGTGTTCAACGAGTGGATGAGGAAGAAGGCCGAGGGGACCGCCGAGGAGAAGGATCTGACGGAGGGGCAGGCGTGATTTTGATATGGTGCTGTAGCTGATTCGAAGCGAAATGCCCTCGCCGCGAGGTGAGAGGATTGAAGGCGTCCGGCCACGGGTGAAATACGGGTCCCGGCTGTGGCCGAACAAGGGCAAGAAGACGATAGGCGAAGGCAAACGACCCTTTCCTGGGACGCGGCCAACCACACGTCCAATAGGGTAAACGCGTCGGGAACATATTGTTTGCTTGCTGCGTCGTGGATCGCCTTCAGATAACGACCATGACAACGATCTGGGTGGTTCGAGTGACGATGGCGGTGGCTGGATATACTTGGCACAATGTCGCTTTCGAGGTTAATCTTGGTGCGATCCGATGTCGACACAGCTCTGCTCTTGGGGTTATCCCTGCGCAATGCCGCCTTTTTTTTTACGATCGCGGTGCTGACTTGACTGACTGATTTCCCTCCGACCGTCACTTTATCCTCCCGCTGCCTCTCGCCTGTGACTCTACACCGAGTAGGACAACTGGAATTGCTTTCGCCGCGCCCGTGGATCCTTCTCTCGGCACGTCGCGGGCGCCCAGGATGCGGGACTGGCGAATCGGTTCCCGCGTTCCCGAAAACCGGGAACCACCCACACGCAGCAGAAACGCGACGATTCGCACCCGCACGGCGTTGTCACTCGCAGGGATTGCCTGTGCCGTCGCGATGGTGCTCTACTCCGCGACGGACGCGTCGGCAGGGCCCGTGGAATGGCCGAGAAACAGTGAGCGCGACCTCCTTCCCGATTGGTGAGCCGCCGGCGGCCGCGGAGGAGAAGGAGGCTAACGCTGACCGCGCAGCACCGCGACCGTCTTCCGGACCCGCACCCAAACCGTGCTTCAGACTGTGGGCCGGACATGTGCCCCGTACTGCGGGTCGTGCTGATCACTCTCGCAGTGCGCCGAGATCACCCGGACTAGGACCGTCTTCGTTACCATGCGGAACAATCTAGCCGCAATTGTGGATCTCGCGGCCTCGTGTCCTTGCCTCACATCGGTGAGATCACGTCATGGCCCCATCCTGCGATCTCCCGCTGATCCTGCCCTCCCAGACAACCTCGGCGACCGCGACGCAAACGCCAACAACGGTACGGACCGGTTGCTCTGCTGGAATGGCGGAGCATCCTCTCATGAGTCCGTTCTCCTGAACAGAGCTCCCGCACAAGCTCAACCAAGTCGCGAACAGCCAGCTCTTCGACGTCACAGACACGTTCGACCACCTCCCTTTCCGGAACGACGTCGCAGACGATGGTCAGTCCTCATGTTTGATTCATGGCGACCGCCCACGAGACTCCGCAGAGCTCCCAAACCACTTTGACCCGCACCGCGAGCCGGAGCAGCACTTCTCCGACCCCGACGCAAACGAGCAGCACTAGGAGCTCTTCGAGAAGCACCAGCACGGCGTCGCGCACCTCAACGTCGACCATTGTGGGCCGGCCCCCTCTCCTTGCTCCGGCATCCGCTCATGCGCGATCCAGATCTCGATCACCAGCAGCACCAGCACCAGGTCCCAGACTTCCAGCACAAACAGAGCCACGCGAACCAGCAGTATCACATCGCAGACATCTACGACGGTAAGCTGCTCGGCCGCTATTTCCCCTGCTGCCTCCTCACGGACGCATCACAGACCTCACGGACAAGCAGCACCAGTTCCAGGTCCCAGACATCCCGTACAAGCACCTTCACTAGAACGAGCAGCACCAGCTCGAGGTCGTGGACTTCGAGCACGAGCAGCGCCACGCGAACGAGCAGCACGAAGTCCCAGACATCTACGACGGTAAGCTGCTCTGCCGCTGCTTGCCTCGCGGCCTGCCGTCTCAAGGACGCATTCCAGACCTGGAGGACGAGCAGCACCAGCTCGAGAACCCGAACTTCCAGCACGAGCAGCTTCACGAGGACCAGCAGCACCGCAACACGGACATCTACGACTGTGGGCAGCCGCTCCCAGAGTGCGCGTCCCATGCTTCCACTCACTGGCTCGCACGTCCAGATATCCCTGACGACCAGCACGACCTCGAGCACTAGCCTCACTACCACCCCCACGACCACCATTGCGGTCCCCGTCGAGCGGTTGGCGCTCTTCTGCGACGACAGCATGACCACCGGATCCGTCCACAACACGACCCGCGTCGCCAACAACTCGTTCTACTCACCGATCGAGAGGTCCTGCACCGAGTTCAAGAACATTGATCCATACGACCCCTATGGGAGGAGATACAACGATCTAATCCTGAAGAATATTGGGGACGAGTTCATCGACGGGATCACAGCCACCATTTCTGTTCCCACCGGCGTCAACAAATCGGCCTGGATTGTCGACCAGGTCCCCATGAGGCTTGCTACCCAGCATTTTTGGTGGGGGACCCGATTCCGAATCGGCACCATCCCGGACCTCGCATCAGGGCTGGAGGCCACCGTCACCATAACTGCGACGAGCCCACCGGACACGGCGCCCCTCGTGTTCAGGATCTACGGCAAGCCCGCGGTTTACAAGGCCGACCTGGCATGTACCTTAACTGGTCCGACGATTGCAAATGGCTCCGATTGGAGCCCGGGAACCTGCACCGGTAGGCAATAGGATGCAGCAAGATGATGGCAGGCCGCTTACACATTGTCACGCCATGCAGACTTCCGGGAGGGACGGGGAAATTACCGTCCGCTTATCATCCGGAACAGCGGTGACGGAGTGTTAGCCGGAGGCACCCTAACCTTCACTCCTTCGGATCGATGGGCGGCGGAGTGGACGGAGGGTTTGCTCGAGGGCAGCACCAGCACATACGCGCTTCCGCGGTATTGGCCGGGCGATAACCACATCCTCATCTACGCACCGGACGGCGTTCCCCCGACGACGGTGACGCTCAAGTTCGCGAATCATCCGGACCTGGTTTATGGATTCTCGGGTCGATGCAAGATAATCGCGCACTGGGGGGAGTGTATTGTGCCGTAATGTGTTTAGCAATAGTCTTCGATGAATGCAATGGTATGTTAGAGCCAGAGCCGTACGGACCCGGCGTTGAAACGAGCGGGTGAGGCCGGAAAAACCGCCGAGATGGCATAGAGGGATCCGAGTCCACCGAGTGGGCAGGCATGACTCGCAAAAGCCAGATCTAGTGCTGGAGCTGACAACTTGGATTGATCTCATGGCGTGCGTGCCTCGCCAGGCTCTGCCTCACAGGTAAAGTGCTTACAGATTCCGGAGGAGCGCGGGGACCAGCGACCCGAAACACGTGCCTCCACCTTCCCCGTCGCCAGAATGGGGCCCCCGGTCCGCGCTCCCTGCCGATAGCTTTCCCATGGCCGAGTTTCACGAGCTCGTCAAGGACATCGTGCTGGCGGGCTGGAGCTGGGCCTTCACCGTCGTCGGCGCGTGGTCGCTCGCGTCGCGCTGGCGGCGCCCCGCACGCGCCCGGGAGCGCCTGGAGGCCGAGCGGCCCGGGGCCGAGGACGACGAAGTTGAACTTTTCTTGGCGGACACGCTCGGGGAGCCGCTGTCGCTCGTGTTCTTCTTCTGCACCGTGGCCGTCGCGGGCGTGCTGCAGAAGCTTACCATGATACCCCTGGCCACGGCCGGATCTGCCTGCGCGTCGTGGGGCTGGGGAAAACCGTGGCTGACGCCCGGGTTGCTGGCGAGAATGGGCGCGGCGGCGGACGTCGTGGCTGCGGGCAGCCTCGCGTGCCTTTTGCCGACTGCGTATTTGTACCTCGAGACGGACACGGGCGCTAACGTCGGAAGACGTTTGCGGGAGGCGGCCAAGTCGTTGCTGCTCACGTACGCCCTTGTGGCCGCTCTTTTCGTCGCCGCGGGCCGCCTGTTGGGCTTCTCCTCGATTGGATCGCTCTTCCTCGGGGTGCTGCGCGCGCCAATGTACCTTTTGTGCCTCCTTGCCTCGCCTCTCGGCGCGGAAGTGGGCTTCCGGCGCGTGGCTTCGGCCTGGATTCCGCTGGACCTGCGAGCGAGGCTCGAGGCGCGCAACGAGGCCATCGAGGTGGAGCGGAGCTACCTGCGATCCCAGCTGGAGAACCCGGCGCCGGGGAAGCACGGGGCGGCATCCCGGCTGCTCGCCCGCCAGGATTCGGCAGTCAACGGGAACCTGCTTTCCCCCGACACCGCGGCGGACCGCCGCTCGCGGTCGCTGTCGACGCCCAGGAGCGCCTCGCGCCCGCGGGAAGTCACGCGGCGTTACGCCCGCCACGTTTCGATTACTGGCCTTCTCTCCCCGCAACCAAACAAGTGGGAAACCCCGCTTACCAGGCCCGCGGACGACACGCCACTGGACCGGGAATCCATCGAGCAGCAGATCGAGGCGCTGGACTTCGAGCTGCTGGTGAACGAGAGCACGGCTCGGGTGCCGATCGCGCTCTGGGACCTGGCCTGCGGGGCGGTGTACCTGTGCCTGTTGGGAGGGTGGGCCTGTCTCTCGGGACACGTGGCGGCGTCGCTGCTATCCTTCCTCGGCTTCTCCCCGCCGGCCGGAGCACCCTCCACCTCATTTTCCTGGACATCGGCGGCGCTGCTCCTCGCGAGGTTGTGGGCTCAGCTGTACCTGATCGCTACCTCCTTGGCGGGCCTCTACGCCCTGCCGGCGCTCGCCCCCGTGCGGCAGAACCGCTCGTCGTTCCCGCACTTTGTCGCCGGGTTGACGCTGCTCTCGGCCCTGGCTCTGGCGATGCCCCGGGTCGCGGCGGATCTGGGCGTGGCGGATGGATCGCGTTTGGCTAGGGGCCCTGGGGGCACCTTCGTGGCTTTCTTCCTCGTGCGGCTCGCGGCGAGGGGCAGGCCGAGGTGGCTGTGATTCGTGCGCTCTTGCGAGGTGGAACTGGAACGTGGTGACGGTGATGGACAGACAGACGATCTACACTAGAGCCTACCGCGGTACTCTTGAACCTTGTTCCAGGCGTAGCGTGTTGGGGACGCCTCCTATCCGTGCGTCTCCCCGCGCGCCACCGCGTCCCTTCCTGGGCCCGCGTGCACCCGTGAACCTCCATCGGGGTTTCCTCACGGAGGTTTTGGTCAAGGACAGCGGGAGCGGCGTCGCGTCTCGAGCTCTGAGGCTTTCGGAGGACGAGCAGAAGCGGCGGCAAGATGCTGTCGTCTCGCGCATTGTGCCAGTGGCTGCGAATGTGCTCTTGAACAACCCACAGCAACGTACTGTGACCGAGCTGGCCGAAATCGTCAGCGAGGAAACCGCTCAGCAGTGGCGAAGGAAGGCTCAGGTGGGAAGCACCTCTTGAACATCCGAAAGCCAGCTGAAAGATTAACTCCGCTTCTTCAGAACCACCAAGTCCGGCTCCTGACGGAACTCTCGTCTGTGGCCCGCCTGCTGCAGAGTTTTGCCAGCCTGGATGCCGAGGATACCCTCCAAGCGGTTCTCTTTTACATCAAAGACTTTTCGCAGCGGGTGCGTGTTCTTTGATCTGCGCCCACATTGTGGGATCCTCACTCCATTTGTGTCAGTGGGACAAGCCGGAAGCCAAACGGCAATATGCAGAGCTGGTCCAGAATAACCTCTCCTTGATTTGGAACCCGGATTCCATCAAGGAGATCGTCAAGTCGATTGCCTTGGAGTGCAGTGAGCGCCGAATGATGGGAGCCGAGTGCAAGGACCTACGTGAGAAATGTCCGTTTCGTGCCGGTCCCAGGGCTACTTGTCGTGTTCTCACCCTGATCGTCCTACTGGCAGACCTGAAAAAGGGCTCTAAAGCGCTGGCTGGGATCTGCGCAAGGATCCAATTCCAACGCAGGGCGGTTGGGCCGCCAACAACGCCACTTCCTTCTCAGTTGCACCGCTTCAGAACCTGCTCGTGGAAGGCATCGCACACGATATTGCGAAGCGCTTCGACACCGTCATGGAGTCTTTCCTCGCGGAGAAGCTGAACGACTCCCCTGCGGGGTCCTCGCGACGCAGCAGGGCGGCCCGGGCCGACAATGCTCCCGTCACGTCAATCACCGAGATCATCAAGGACGACTTCGACAACCTGGACCTCGACGATGCTGACGAGGATCAGACGCAGCTGGCCACGCGGATTCTGAAGGACGAGCGAGCCCGCTTCGTCGATGATCTCCGGACCACGTGGACAAACAACGCGTGGACGACTCTTGCGACCCTGCGAAGGGAGCTCAGCATGAAGCTGGATCAGGAGACGAACACCATCCTTGGCAAAACGTTCAATCGAGCACGGGGGGCGAAGAAGGCGAACAAGAGAACGGTCAATGAGACGCGGCTGGCCTCCCTGATGCGCGACACTCCGTCGGTTTGTTGCCTTCCGTCGCTTGCTCCCCCGGGGTGCACCGCGGTAGCTGATATTGATTGCAGGCGGCTAGCGACATCGCCAAAGGCGTCCAGGAAAAGGCGCACCGGATCGTCCTGGGCGCGTGCACGACAATGAAGTTCCAGCTAATCATGAAGCTGGGCCAGTTCACAAGCCGCTTCTCGCGGATGACGGTGCAGGACGTCCGGCAGCTCATCGACACCTCGAATCTCCAGCAGCTGCGAAGGTGGGTCTCTCCGACGGGCTGTCACCACTGACGGCGCTGACGCATCCTTGCAGCAACGCCGCGGATGCCTGCCGGGTCCTTGTCGGGCTCTGGGACAGCTACGTGGCGAACTTCCACTCAGAGGGGGGCGAGGCCGCAGCCGCGGAGGTTGTCGCCTTGGACGGCGCGCCGACGCCGGAGGAAAGGGTTGCCCTGATCAGGACGTACCGCGACTTCGCGAACAGGCACTAGGCGTGGAAAATGAGAACTTGGTCTTGTGGCAAAGAATCTACTAGAGTCTAGAGTACGTCTAGCATCTAGCGCAGAACGTCATAGGGGTACTCCACAATCGACAGTAATGCCAGAAGTCAATTCCTGTCCGATTCCCTGGGTCTCCAAATGTCCCGCATCACGGCGAGAGGTGCGGGTTCAGGATGTGCGGGTGCGTGTACGAGAAGCCTGTGGGTGTTCATACAAGCACATGCGTCAGAGGCCGAGCACTGACGTCGCCGCATCCCACCCACCCTTGAACAGGCTCTTGCTGAAGAACCCCGAATGCGGCGACTCGTGCGGCGAGTCGAGCGGCTGGCTCACGAACGACTCGTCAAAGTTGGTCACGTCCTCCGGGTGCCCGCTGTGCGGCCTGATGGGCGGCTCGGCCTCCTTGGCCGCGACGCGGGGCCAGTCCACGTTCCGAAAGAACCGGTGCGCGCGGATGTCGGCGAGGTCGGGCTTGCCGGCCGCGAGGCGCTGCCCGGGGGTCTTGCGGAGGAGCTTGGTGAGGAGGTCCTTGGCAAAGGAGCTGAGATAGTTCGGGAGGGAGAGCTTCTGCTTGAGAATCTTTTCCATGGTCTTCTTCTTGTTGGGGCCGACGAAGGGCGGGGAGCCGGTGGTGAGGTCGTAGAGGAGGATGCCGACGGTCCAGATGTCGACCGACTTGTCGTACTTTTGCTCCGCGACGATCTCGGGCGCCATGTACTCGGCCGAGCCGCAGATGGTATCGGACTCGACGGCCACCTTGCTCAGGCCAAAGTCGGTGAGGAGGACGTGGCTGGCCAGACGATATCAGCACGTGACGACTCCGCGGGAGAGAAGGGGACCCACCCGTCACCCCCGAGCAGGATATTCTCGGGCTTGAGGTCGCGGTAGATGATGCCGATCTCGTGGAGGTGCTCGAGCGCGAGCAGGATTTCGGCGAGGTAGAAGGCGGCGGTCGCCTCGGGGAACATGCGCTCCTTGGTCAGGTACGAGAAGAGCTCGCCGCCACTGGCGTAGGTGAGGATGAGGTGCAGCTTGTCGTTCGTCTGCCAGGCGCCGAAGAGGCGGACAATGAACGGGTGGCGGACCTCCTCGAGGATCTCGCGCTCCGTTTTGGCGTGCTCGGTGGCCTTTGCGTGCAGCGTGACCGAGGCCTTCTTGAGCACCTTCATGGCGTAGCATTTCCCGGTCAGGCGCTTCTTGACCAGGTAGACCTTGCCGTAGGCGCCGCGGCCGATGACGGCGAGCCGGTCAAAGTCCTCGAGCGACAGGGTGCGGTGGGCGACGGTGTGGACGCCGTCCGACCCCGAGCCGTCCAACGGCGTGGCCGAGATGTCCGTGACGACCTCGCCGTCGTCCTCGAGGCCCTCGTCGACGTAGGAGACGACGTCAACGACGTACTCGTCGTCGTCAGCCGGGGGCGTGGAGCGTCGCACCAGGCCGGCGTCGCGGAACGGCGAGTCGGGGTCGTCGACGTCCGACAAATGGCCGCCTTCAACCAGGTCGGCGTCCTCGAATTGGAAGACGCTCATGGCGGGCGGCGGTGGCGGGGGAAAAGAAAGGGGCGCGCAGGCGCGGCGGGGCGCGGGCGACTGCGGTGCCGGGAGGAAAGAGCGGCTGCGACGTGGAAGGAACGCACAGCCGCTGCGGCGACTACATCGGGCTCGGCCCTCTGACAGCTGCTGGGTGTGGAGAAAGAGGGCGCCGGTGGTCGCCGCCCGTGGCCGCCGCACCGCCCCCGCCACCGGCCCCCTGTCAACCGTCCTCAGATGGACTGCCGACGACAAATCTTTCAAGCGTGATTTCCGCCGGATCGAGCTCCTCATGGACATGTCCGTGTCTGACGCGCCTCGATGGCTGGCTCGCGGATGCTTGTGGTCGGGGAACGGATGGTCGAGCGGCCCAGTTACTTCGAAGCGACAGAGGTGATGGCATTAGCAGATTGCCCAAACCAGGAGTAACAATCTAAAGAAAGAGAAGCTGCACGGCATCCATCTCGCGATGTTGCAAGCTCAACATGCCCCACGTTGCCCGACCCCCCAATCGGCAGCAACTACCTCCCTCAGGAGCACCTCATTGAAGGCACGATGAACGCCGGGCATGAAATGGCGCTTGTTCCAAAAGAGCTTGCGCTTTTCCACCCGTCCCTTCTCAACCGCCGTCCGTGCTCCCAACGACAGGCCCTCACCACGTCGTTGAAGGCGTACGAGACCCACAAGCCCGTGTTGTAGATGATGGTATCCGGCTCGAGCATCGCAGCAAGCCCCGCCAGCGCCCCTTCCGGCGGGTCGAAGCGCCAATCCCAGCCGACGCTCCAATCCCAGCTTATGCCCCGTTGATCATGCCCTCCTCGTCGTCCCCGCCCTCGGGGTCGTTCCACCCCCAATCAGCCCGCATGATCGCAGCCGCCGAGCACTCCCCCCCTTTCACCTTGCCCAACCACGGCACTTCGAACGTCTCGACCATCTTGAACCCCCTCCCCTCATAGAATTTCGTCATCCCGAACTCCCCGTCCACATCCGTGTAAAGCCACAACCACCGCATCCCCATCGCCTCCCTCGCCATGCGGCACGCGTACCGGACCAGCCTGTCCGCCAGGCCGAGCCCGCGGTGCCCCGGGGACACGTAGACGGTGTTGAGCCACGGAGAGACCGCCTCATAAGGGTGCGTGGGCCGGGGGAGGCCAGGGCGGGGGCTGAGGTCCTCGACGTCCAGGAGGGCGGTGCCGACCAGGGTGCACGAGGCGGGGTCGAGGTCCAGGAGGGAGGCGGGGAGGTCTGCTGCGAGAAAGGGATGCTCCACTATCGAGTCCTTCGTCGGTGTGTCGGTGCCGAGCAGGAGGGCGGCGCACATCTGTGGCGTGCACTCTGGGGCGGGCAACGCCTTGCAGCAAGGGCCGATGTACTCGTCGGCAAGCGATTCCGGCGTATCCAGGCCGAACCCGGAGAATTCGGCCGTCCAGTGCTCGTGCACCTCGGCCGCGAACCGGCGGAGCACGGGCGCGATCCGCTCCGTCGCGCTTTCGGGGCCGTGCCGCGCGGCGATGGCGTGAAAGAGCGTCGAGATGGGGAGGATGTGGACCTCGGAGGGCATTGTTCCGCGGGGCCCGGGGAGACGCGAATCGGAGCTCGTCCAGCAACACTGCTGGACGGAAAAAGAGCCCGGAACGGAGGCACAGCAGGAAAACGCAAGGGCAAGAGTCGGCCCGACGGGCGCGCGCGTCGGCGATCGAACTCAGAACCGATCGCGCTATCGGAGTCGCTTTCGCCCTCGCTGGCCTTAGAATCGCCCGGTTCCCGTCGATATGATCGAATTCTACATGATCTCCGGCGCTCCGGAGCCCGTGGCCACTTTCAGCCACGCCACCGAGGCGGGCGGTTGGATTTTCATCACCGGCCAGATGCCCACGCTCCCCGGCCAGCCGGACGCTCCATTGCCGGAGGGCATCGAGAAACAGACGGTGCGGGTCATGAAGAACCTGGAGATTGTGCTGGCGGGGCTGGGCGGGTTGACACTCGCGAACGTCACGATGGCGAGGGCCTATCTGAAAGAGTTTGACAGGGACTACGCTGCTTTCAACGAGACCTACAAGTCTTTCTTTGCCGAGGGGAAGCTGCCGGCCAGGACGTGCATCGGGGTGACAGGATTGGCCAAGGGGGCGCTGGTTGAGGTGGACCTGATCGCTCGGCGGTTTTGATGAGGGGAGATAGGTGATAGGCGGAGCCCAGAACGCGCCAGACGACTTTCGGTCTGCATCAAATGTGCTGGCTGGATGGTGGGCGTGGATTTTCTCGGGCGTTTCGGGCCGGAGCTCGAGGTGCGGCCACCGGGGTGACAGCGGCGAAATGGGGGGGGGCGGAGATAACATGTGGGCGAAAGACACTCCGGAGCTGGGCTGCTTTAGGATTGTCGATCCGTTGTCTGTCATTCTGATGCGCTGGTGGCTGTCCACGGCCTAAAGTCGCGTGGCCGAGGGTTCAGGGATGTCGTTGACTGCGGCTGCGGGCGGCCTCGGGGACAGCAGGGCTTCACTTCCCGCTTCCACTCGCGAGCAGTCCGTCTGCCTGCGGCGTTCCCAGCCGGACGCGAAATTTCCTTCGCACCGCGGGCGATGGCGGAGCCAGACGCGGACGCGGGGCCGAAGGTGTGGGACGAGTCGACGGGGGACTGGGTGCCCGGCGTGGTCGTCGCGGGGTCGGCCGCGGAGCCCATCGAGATGCGCGCCGTCACCGCGCCGGCGACCTCCGTGGCGGCGGCTGCCGCGACGGCGCCGGCCGAGACGGCTGCCGCGGCGGGCCTGGCCAACGGCGCGTCCTCCGGGCTCGTCTCCCCCGCGACGCCTCTGCCCCCTCCCGTGGCCCAGGCCGCGTCGACCGCCGCCACAAACCCGTCGACAATTTCCGCGGCTCCGACCGACGCCGCGAAGACGCTCACCCGGCGGAAGACCGTCGTCAACTTCGAGCCGACCCCGGGCGTGGCCGAGGGCCTGACCGACCTGGCCATGCAGGCCGTGGGCCTCGCCTCGCAGCAGGACAACTCGATGAAGGCGATCGCCTCGCGCAACCCGTCGTACGCAGACATCCTGGCCCTGGCCGAGCGCACCGCCGGCGACGCCGACGCGCGGCTCGACCCCGCCGACCCCGCCTTCGACTTCGAGTACGTGTTGGGCAAGATGGCCCAGATGCGCAGGGAGCGCATGTCGGCCGTGGGGCTGACGGACGCGCAGCGGCGCGGCGGCGTGGTCTGGAAGGGGCTGGCCGTCCAGGGGATCGACCTCAGCGGGCGCGAGATCAGCACCGTCGTCAATGTGGGTTCCACTAATTTGCGACGTCTTTCACACCGAATTGCTTATCTCCGGTCTCCCCCCGCGTTTAGGCCATGTTCTCGTGCTACAAGATCGCCCAGGCCCTCAAACCGCCCGAGGGCCCCCCGCCCGGGCCACTCCTGCAGAACTTCACCGGCTTCGTTGGCGCGCAGGAGATGGCCCTGGTCCTCGGCAAGCCCGGCTCGGGCTGCTCCACCTTCCTGCGCGCGCTGGCCGGGCAGCACAAGTTCTTCAAGTCGGTCACGGGCGAGATCAAGATCGCCGGCGTGGAGCTCAAGGACTTCCTTCACAAGTACAAGGGGCAGCTGAGCTACTCGGGCGAGGACGATTACCACTACGCGACGCTGACAGTCAGGCAGACGCTTGACTTTGCTCTTCGGTGTCGGAGTGGGTTGACGTTGGCGTGCCTTTCTCTTCTCCTCAACTGACGATTCCCCCTTCCATTAAAGTCGGCGAGTCGGGTGTCCCGTACACGGACAACGCCACGACGGCCGACGTGCGCCGCCGCATCGTCGACATCGTCATGCGTGTCCTCGGCCTCACCAAGGCCGCCAACACCATCGTCGGCAACGCCTACGTGCGCGGCGTCTCGGGCGGCGAGCGCAAGCGAGTCTCCATCGCCGAGCAGTTCCTCGTGGGCTCCACCATCGGCTTCTACGACGGCTCGACCAAGGGCCTCGACTCGGCCTCGGCGCTCGACTTCGTCTCGGCGCTCCGGCTGTCGTGCGACTACCTCGGCAAGACCATCTTCGCCTCGCTCTACCAGGCCTCGGAGGCCGTGTACGAAAAGTTCCACCGCGTCATCCTCATCGCCGGCGGCCGCTGCATCTACTGCGGCCCCACCGAGGAGGCCAAGGCCTACTTCGAGCGCATGGGCTTCGTCTGCCCGCCGCGGGCCACCACCCCCGACTTCCTCACGGGGGTCACGGTCCCCGCGGAGCAGGTCATCCGGCCGGGGATGGAGGGCTCGGTGCCCAAGACCCCCGCCGAGTTCGAGGCCCGCTGGCTGGCGTCGCCCGAGTGCGCGGCGATGATGTCCGAGATGTCGGAGCACGACGCCGCGGGGGCGGCGGCGGCAAAGGAGTTCGACGAGGCGTACGGGGTCTACAAGGAGACGAGCGGCAAGACCAAGGTCGCGAGCACCTACTCGACCACCTACGGGGAGCAGCTCGTCGCTTGCCTCATCCGCGAGGGGCAGCTGCTGTGGGGAGGGAAGCAGGAGGTGATTTTCAGGACGGTGTTCAACACCATGATGGCCATCATCGGTGGGTTCGCCGGGGCGTCCGCTGTTTCCCACTAACGGACGGTTCCTACCAGTCGGTTCGGTCTACTTCCAGCTGCCTTTCACCGGCACGGGCGCCTTCTCCCGCGGCGGTGTCCTCTTCTTTGCCCTCCTGTTCAACTCGCTGGCCGCGCAGTCCGAGATCCCCGGGACCATGGACGGCCGCCAGGTGCTCTACAAGCACAAGAGCTTCGTGCTGTACCAGCCCATGATCTACTACTTCGCCAAGGTCGTCTGGGACATCCCGATCAAGCTGGTCCAGATCCTCTTCTTCACCGTCATCTTCTACTTCATGGTCGGCCTCAACATGACGGACCGCGGCGTGCACTTTGGCATCTTCTACTTCGTGCTGTTCCTGTCCTACGTCTCGTTCGCGGCCTTCTGCCGCATGATGGGCACCTACTCCGTGGACCTCAACAGCGCCAACCGCGCCGCCGGCATTATCATGATCCTGTTCCTCGTCTACAACGGGTATCTGATCCCGTTCAACCAGATGCCGCCCTGGTTCGGGTGGATCGTCTGGGTCAACCCGCTGGCCTACGGGTACAAGGCGCTGGCGCTCAACGAATTCGTCGGGCAGAACTTCTACTGTTCCGGGTCGACGCTCATCCCCCCGTACCCGAACGCCTCGCTCGCGTACCAGACGTGCACCATCCCGGGCGCCGTGCCGGGCCAGGACTACGTGTCGGGGCAGGACTACCTCAACGCGCGGTTCGGCGACATGGGGCACCTGTGGATCAACGTCTTGGCCCTCGCCGGTAGGTCCCGCTTGTCCCTGCGCTGCCCAGCGAAGCTCACCGCCCGCCCAGTCTTCTTCATCGGTTTCACCTTCCTGGCCATGCTCGGCACCGAGCTCATCGAGTACGGCAAGGGCGGCATCTCGGTCAACGTCTACAAGAAGCAGAAGCTGCGCAAGAAGAAGGCCGCTGTCGTGCCCACACCGGCCGCCACCGTCGTCCAGGTCGACGGCAAGGGCGTGCAGGCCGCCGCCGCCGACGAGGACGTCCAGATGTTCCACGGCCGGCCCTTTACCTGGATGCACCTCAACTACTTCGTCCCCGTGCAGAAAGGGCAGCGCCAGCTCCTGCAGAACGTGGCCGGCTACGTCGTTCCCGGCAGGATGGTCGCCCTGATGGGCAGCTCCGGTGCTGGCAAGACCACGCTCCTGGACGTGCTGGCGCAGCGCAAGACAATTGGCAAGGTCGAAGGCGAGGTCTACCTCGGCTCGTCGCCGCAGGGCCCCGACTTCAAGCAGATCACGGGCTACGCGGAGCAGATGGACGTGCACATGCCGACACAGACGGTTCGCGAGGCGCTGGTGTTTTCGGCGGAGCTGCGGCAGCCGCCCGAGATCAGCAAGGCGGAGAAGCTCAAGTGGGTCGAGGAGGTGATCGACCTCCTCGAAATGCGCAGCATCGGCGACGCCATGATCGGGACCACCGAGTCGGGCCTGGGCATTTCGGTCGAGGAGCGGAAGAGGCTCACCATCGCGGTCGAGCTGGTGGCGAAGCCCGAGATCCTTTTCCTCGATGGTGGGCTCCTCTCTGTTCGTGGCTGCGCCTCAATCTGAATTCTTCTCCCTGCAGAGCCGACGTCCGGCTTGGATTCCACCGCGTCCTACTCCATCGTCCGCCTGATCAAGAAGCTGACAAAGCGCGGTCAGGCCGTCATCTGCACAAGTGCGTCAATTGCTTGCCTATGCCGATTGCGTTGCTGACCATTTTGCTCTCCAGTCCACCAGCCTTCTGCCGTCCTCTTCGAGTATTTCGACGACCTGCTCCTCCTCGGTCGCGGCGGCCGGACGATCTACTTCGGCGCGATTGGCGACCACTCGAACACGCTGCTCTCCTACTTTGAGCGCTACGGCTGCCCGAAGCTGGACGAGCAGGGCAACCCGGCCGAGTACATCCTGGACGCCATCAACGGGCGCGAGGGCTCGGCGTCTCCGAAGATGAAGGGGCAGGACGAGTGGGTCGACGCCTGGAACGCGGCGCCGGAGAAGGGTGTGATCGAGGCTGAGATCGAGAAGCTGCGCTCGGGCAACGACGGCACGATGAAGGCCGCGGGACACGTCACGGACGGCAGCCGGAACCCCAAGGAAACGGCCATAGTTACGGAGCGCATGCTGGTGAACTACTACGTGGGTGGCCTTCGACGACGGGCTCGGGCTCTGGCTGACCCACTCGGGCATTCGCAGCGCCAACCAAACTACAACGTCGGACGCGCCGTCATGCAGTTCGCCACCGGCCTCATCCTGGGCCTGACCTTCTTCCGGGTGCCCGACACCTACGCTGGCCTGCAGAACCGCATGTTTGCGCTCTTCCAGACCTGCACGCTTGGAGCCCTCGTCATCAGTCAGGTGCAGCCCAGTCTCATCGAGGAGCGCAAGTGGTTCAACCGCGAGGTCGGTAGCGGGTTCTACAGCTGGAGGAGCTTCTTCATCGCCATCCTGGCCGCGGAGCTTCCGTTCGCTTTCCTTTCGGCCGTCTGCTTCTACATCCCGTTCTACTTCTTGGTTCGTGATCCTTCCTCTCTAATTCTTGCTTGGCCTAACGGGCAAATGCCTCAGGTCGGACTTCCTCTGGGTGGCCAAGCCGCCTATTTCTTCCTCCTCTACATCACCTTCACGTTCTTCTGCGTCACTCTCGGTCAGAGCATCGCTGCGTTCTCGCCGAACATCAAGGTGGCCGGTGGGTAAGGCGCTCCTCCCTCTTGATGTCGAGCTGACGAGGCTGGACAACCCCTGCAGCCATTATCAACCCGATCGTCACATCCATTATGAGCTTGTTTGCCGGTATCACCATCCCTGTCTCGGCCATGGTGCGTCCTTTTTCGCTTAGTATCATTGTTTGTTGGTCACACATGTCCTCTTCAGCCCGTGTTCTGGTCTAGTTGGATCTACTGGTTGAGGTGCGTTCATCACGCCCTGCCTCCTTCTACATCGCCCTGATATCCCGCAAAGCGTTTACCACTACTATTTGGAGGGTGCTTTGGGCTCCCAGCTCGGCGGCCTCATTGTCACCTGTGCTCCCAACGAGTTCGTGAGCTACAACCCCCCGCCAGGGCTGACTTGCGGGCAATGGTCCGCCGGGTTCCTGCCCACGGCCCCGGGCTACCTGGAAAACCCCTCGGCGACCTCGGGCTGCCTGTACTGCCCCGTCGCCACGGGCGACGCCTACCTGGAGCTGCAGCTGAGCTGGAGTTCCGGCAACACGTGGCGCAACTACGGTATCCTCCTCGCCTTCACGGTGTTCAACGTCTTTACGACGGCCGTGTTCGTCTACCGGTGAGTGTGCTGTGGGTTTGCTCGCCGACGGCGAACTGACTCTCGCTCCAGGCGGCGGAAGGGCGATCCTCGCTAGGCGTTTGCTGCGTGTACAGATTTGGAACAACAAGATACGTCTCTATGTCACTGGAGCCCGAGCATGTCTACGACACGGTCGCCAGCAGGACTTTCCACGGCCCTGATCTGCCCCGCCACCCCTCGGAACGGCCCGGCGAGCCACGGCAGGATCACCTCGTCCACCTTTATGCGCACTTCGAGCCAGGGATGTCCTCTTACCAGCTCCAGGAAGTTCTCCACCCCGCACGGCCTACCCAAGATTTCGACGTTCAGCCTCCTCACAGTCCTCGGCAGGGCGACGGCGGGCAGGAGCTGCCACTCTTTGGCGTACATAGTCGTCCGCCAGACCCTGCTCGCCTCCGACAGGGACCAAGAGTTCGGTTCCGAGATGCGAAAGACGATCCGGTTTAGGCGGCCGAACTCGCAGACCAGGTGGAGGATCTCCACGGCCGCGTAGCAGAACAGCGACGTGGTCCCCGAGTCCTCGAAAACTACCGTCGTCGCCACATCTCCGATGAGCCTGGCGCACCGGCACACGGCGCTCGATCCGACCTCTTCGATCCTGATGCCGCGGAACACTACCGTCAGGGGGCTTCTCACGTCAACGCCCCATGTGTTCGGCAAAAGGGCCGCACAGAGGAGGGAATGCACGTTGGTGACCGTGACTTCGATGCTGGCAGATAGGAGGCGGGAACCCCAGGCATAGGTGTCCCGGTTCCCGAGGGAGAATTCGAGCAACGTGCGCCTCCAACCGGCGGGAGGGAAGTGCGGCCCCGAACAGTCCCAGGAGCTCTGAGGGCAAAACGGGACGAGATTTCGTTGGCATTTCCTCGTCCTCTGAAGGGAGAGCAAGGGCCAGCGCTCGTGGATTTCGCGAGGAGAGTTGGGGTGATGGTCGGGCGACTCGCGGGACGAGCGCACCGTGCACCAGTTTCACCCATGTTCCCCGACCGCGACCTCATTTCGAGCGTCCTGCGCTTTCAGTTCGTGCAACCAGTCTTCGTAGCCACGGCGACGGGGAACGTGGCGCTCCTGCGCATGCTCGCGCGCGGGGGCCCCGGACCGGGAACAGCGGGCTGCGCGCCTGAGGAACGCCCGATTCACGCACCGTTTTGCACCAAACTCCGTCGTCATCTACTCGGCTCCCGAAGTCGCCGCCGCCGCCAACCATGCGGAGTTCCTGGAAGCCTGGGCGGCGCTCCGGTGGTGGGCGGCTCTAGCGCGCGGTGCCACTGGGGGTCAAGGTATTGCGGGCTCATGGGCGACGTGTTCGAGGTCGCGCGGTGGAAGCTCTGGATCGCGGAACGTTCTTTCGGCTGCCTGCGGAACTGACGGAGAAGATCATGTTCGAGACGTGGTCGAGATGCTCCGGTAGTGAGCACGGAGAACGCGCGAATCGTCGCCAGCAACGGATGCTCGGCCATCGAACGAGCGGGGGACGAATCCTACTTTCTATTCGTCTATGTGATGCCCTCATTAGAGACCAGCCAGTGCGATTGCAAGCAACAGCTGGCCGCGCCGGACGGGTTTCGACGGAAGGAGCACAGCGCTCCGCCCCGCTCCGCCACGCGCCCGGAACGTCTCCCCGGAAACCCTGCGCCCCGCGTCGAAATCCGCATGGCGGAGCGACGCGTATATGTAGATGCTCACCGGGCCTGGCCTCCCCATCGAACTCGACAGCAACCAAACAGCAACCGACTCTCCGAACCCCGAACCAGACGACAATGTTCTGCTTCAACCTCACCACCTCCGAGCCCTCGCCCATCGCCGCCTCCGGCCTGCACCCCGCCGCCGCCGCCGTTGACCTGTCCAAGGTCCGGCGCCGCGTGCTCAAGGAGAAGCAATGGACCGAAGAGCGGGTCGACGCGGCCGTGGCCGAGTACCGCCGTTTTGCGACGCTGGCGGCCGCGGGCGTGCCGATGCCGCCCTGCCTCGACGTTGACGAGATCTGGTTAGCTTCTTCGCATCGACCTGCTCCGATTGCCCGCTAACCTCCTTCTTGATAGGCACGCCCACATCCTGCACACGATCGACTACGCCGCCTTCTCGGCCGCCCTCCTCGGCCCCGGCTCCTTCCTCCACCACATCCCGGCCGACCCTGAGGACACCCCCGTGGAGCAGCGCGAGGCGATGAAGAGCGGCTACTCTGCTGGTCTCACGGCCTACCGGGAGCGCTTCGGCGCCGAGCCGCACGCCATGTGGGGCGGAGAGTTGCCTGCGGAGGCGGACGCCGAGTGCGCGCCATGCCTTTACAAGGCCGAGGACAATGATGAGCCAGCCGAGCCGTCTAGCCCGGCGCCGATCTGCATCTTCTCGGTTTCCAAGCCCGAGCAGGCGGGCCAGGCGCTCTGCATCCAGCCCAAGGCCGCGGACTCCGGCAAGGCGTTCTGTCTCTACAGGGCCGAAAAAGCCGGATGCGTGCCCTGTTTTGCTTTCAGCAAGCAGGCTGCCGCGACCGGCGAGGCCCTCTGCAGCCCCATCAGGGGTGTCAACCGCGAGGAGGCCAAGACGGCGGACTCGAAGCAGGCCTTCTGCGGCTTCGGCATTGCCGGCGCCCCCCGGCAGGCCTTCTGCGGCTACGGCCTGGCGGCGCCCGCGGCGCGGAGCAACCAGGCCCTGTGCTTCATGGCACCCGCGGTGCAGGCATGATCTGCTCCGAGATGACGTGCGATTCCATCGATGTCCAAATCGATACAATACATTCTGTGCGTTATAACTTCCAAGGCTCAAAGAGAGGTCCATTCTTCTGCACACCTCCGTCCTCTGAAGACGGGAAACCGGGGCAGAGCTTGCAGATCTGGCGAGAAAGGCGTCCGAAGCAGCGGGCCGCGCCGAGGTCGCGCCGAGGTCGCGGCCCCCTCCACCAAACACGTCGAACAAACAAGCCCCGGCCGGCCCACCAGCACGTGCCGCTACCTCCCGCGGGCGCATCGCGATGGCCTCGGCCTCCCCGCCGGCGACGCCCCGCGCGGGCGGGCCCGCCGGCGCCCCCGCCCGACCGCGCCCGGTGCCGGGAGCCGGGTCCACCGAGAGCGACGCGAACCTCCGCCGGCTGGCCGACTTCCTGCGCTCCGGCCGCGGGAGCGGCTTCATCGAGGCCCGCGCCGGCAGCGGCAAGACGACCGCCATCCTGCACGCGCTGCAGCACGTGCCGCACGAGGGCGTCGCGTGCCTCATGTTCAACCGAAGGATCATGGAGGGTGGGCGCCCGCCCTGTGCGACCGCGTTGCCTTGTCTGACGCCTCCCTCTTCCTCCGCCGCCGCCCCCAGAGCTCGGAGAAAAGATCCAGGACGGTGCCGGGGCCAGCCGCAGGTGCTCGTGACAGCTGTCCCACGCGCGTTTCCCCTTCTAACGCGGCCATCGGGCAGGGTCTTCACCTTCCACGCGTTCGGCCGGCGCATCTGGTTCGACCACGTCAAGGCGCTCGCGCGGCAGCCCGACGCGGAGGATGCCGACGAGTCGTGGGACTCGTCGCTCAACTGCGACGACGACGACCTGGACGACCTCGAGAACGACCCGGACTACTGGACCGCGGACCTGCAGGACGACGGGGAGGAGGGCGACGACGAGCGGTCTGCGGAAGCGAGGTCGGCATCGCGCGGGGCCGGCGACCTCATCAGGCTCGACGGCGCCAAGATGTCCAAGATCCTCAAGTCGCTGCACGGCGAGGAGGTCGAGGCCGCCATGAAGCGCAAGGTCCCGCCCCCCGTGCCGTCGATCCCGGATCTCAACAAGGCCTTCCGATTGCGGCACCTCGTCTCCCTCGCGCGCTGCAACGCTATCCCACCTCCGCTCGACCCCGTGCAGCACCTTGTCGTCGACACCAGCAGGAACCTCCGCGACCTGCTGCAGCCGCTCCCCCCGCCCGCGGTGGAAACGCCGACCGACTTTGCCTCTCTGTTCCGGTTCTACGGCAAGAAGTTCGAGCACAAGGATTTCGCCCACCTGCCCCTGGATGCCGTCGAGCGCAGGGTGGTCCAGGTGCTCGGCATGGCCATGCGCCGCGCCGTGGGCTGGGCGTTGGAGCCCCGCAGGAAGCACGTCGTCGACTTCGACGACCTGATCTACCTCCCCGTGCTCGTGCGCGGTGTCAAGTTCCCGCGGCTCAAGTTCGTCTTTGTGGACGAGGCACAGGACCTCTCCCTGATGCGGATCGAGCTCGTGCGGCGGTGCCTGGACCAGGGCGGGCGGCTCGTGGCCGTGGGGGACCGCCACCAGTCGATCTACGCATGGTGGGTGGTGTTCAATCCGGGTGTGGTCCAACTCGGCTGACACGAGTGCTTCACAGGGCCGGCTCCCTCCCCAACTCCCTGGACCACCTCCCCCACTCTTTCGGCGCCCTCACCCGCTTCGACCTCCCCATCACGTGGCGCTGCCCCGCCCTCCACGTCGAAGCCACGATGCAGATGGCCAACCTGCTCCAACGCCCCGTGCGACTCGACGCCCGACCCGGTGCCGCGCGCGGTGCGCTCGAATACCGACCCGGGATCTGGGACATCGACTCCCCCGATGCGGGCCAGGCTGCTGCCGCCATCTTCAGGCCGGGAGACCTGGTCCTCGCGCGCCTGAACCAGCCCCTGAAGCTGCTCGCCTGGAAGCTAGGGGAGTGGGGCATCCCGCACACGTGCTCGGCGGTCAACGTCGGGAGCAGGCTCGCGGCGTTCCTGAGGAAGCACGGGGCGGCGGTTCCGCGGTTCCCTGATCCGTACCACGAGGGGAGTGCGGTGCCGCTGGCGGAGCTCCGGGCGATCGCGGCGGCGAAGGTGACAGACAAGCCGCTCGATCCGGGGTCACTGCTCGTGCGCATCATCGACCGCCTGCTCGCCTCTGCCACGGGGCCCGGACCGGCGGTCGGCCACGCGCTGTTCGAGGAGCTGCACCGCCTCTACCCCGCCCTGTCCCCCGGGCACTCCCCCGGAGCGGCGGGGGCGGCGCACCTCTCGACGGTGCACAAGGCCAAGGGGCTCGAGCGCGCGAGGGTGGTGATCGTGCAGCCGTGGGACTGCCCGTTCTTCCCCCGGGGGGAGAGGGGGGCGATGCAGTGGGAGAGGGAGCAGGAGGCGAACCTGATCGTGGGTCGGACCGTCTCTCGGTGCGCGCCGAGCGAGCTGATGTTCCCTCTTCGGGCAGTACGTCGCGCTCACCCGGTCCAAGGCCGAGCTGCTGCTCGTGGACATCAACTGCGGCCCGCTGAGCTGGAAGTACGGGAAACTGGACTGGCTGCACAAGAAGAACTCGGAGGCGTTCAGGCGGGCGTTTGGCGGGGCCGAGGCCAGGGTTCCGAGGGTGGCCGCGCCGACCCCGGCCGCGGTGCACGTGGCGCCGGTGCAAGCGGCCCCGGCGACGCCGGTCAAGCGCAAGAATCAGCTGCAGGAGCCGACCCCGGCCGCGGTGCACATTGCTCCGACGGCGCCGGTGCAAGCGGTCCCCGCGACGCCGGTCAAGCGCAAGAACCAGCCGCAGGAGCCGACGCCCGCGAGCACCACGCCGCCGTCCAAGAAGCAGCGCCCGCCGCCGAGGACCCCCGAGACGCCGACCAGGGCCAGGCGGGCGATCCGCGCGGACAGCGACGACGAGGTGGGGATGTCGGACGGGAACGAGGGCATGTCGGACGGCGACTTTTCCGTCGGGCAGAAGTCGCCGAGGAAGAAGGGGTCCCAGCGGGGCAGGGGCAAGGGCGGGCGCGGGGGGAGGAAGAAGTGAAGGATCTCGGTCTGGGGAGGGGGAGGAGGAGGGATACCAGGCAACCAACGCTGCATCTTGTAGAGAAACACGCATTGAAGGAATCGATTACCGCACATCGTCACGACGTGGCTTCATCGACCGTTGCGAGAATTGGTCAGTCCATGAGAAACCACTACCTTGTTGCGGTGAGTAGCCCGATCAATGACCTCTACCATGGAATGGCCCAACAAGTCATCAGGTCCAAAGGCGGTGCCTCGAGGCCTGCAACCATGGCGGTGCACGGACCAGTGTGCCTTCTGGCACTCGGGCGAGCAGTACTCGGTCGTTTTGCACCTCGAGCATCTTAGTCCCACTACATCTCGTCCTACATGCATCCATTTCGGACGCCCGGGGAGAGTACAACCTTCGTTCCACACTCCACGGTACCAACAAGCTCGGATGCGAGGCATAGAAGCCAAAAACGCTCACGAAACATGGCATGGAATTGGCGGTCAACACTTCTCGGGGCCTCACCTCTCGGATGGGGCACGCCGGCTTTTGACTGGATCGCCCGTCATCCCTCCGTTACTTCGTCTGGTGCGCTTGCGGGGCGATTGACGCGGTCTTGGAAAGGCGGTAGAAGATCGACGAACCCCACGCGATGAAGATGGCGGCGAAGATGACGCACACGATGCCACTGTAGAGGTACGACACCATTTCCTGCAGAACGCGGGTCAGCACGTCCGAAGTAGCGGTTCCGTTCGCCCGGCAAGGGAGCCCTACATAGCAGGTATATGTGAAACGCTGGTATCCGCAACGCTGGGTCGCGTACAGGGCCAGCAGGGCGGCGCCGGCAATCGTAAGGAGCAGACCGATGCCAAGGTATGTCCAGCCGCTGCGCTTGGTCGGCGGGGTCTTGGAAGCGGCCACGCTCTCGTCGTCTGTTCCGTCGGAGACGACGACGGTCGTCGACTGCGGGGGGTAGTAGTCGGCCGGATGTGCGGGGTAAGCCGGGGGCGGGAGCGCCGGCTGCGCCGGGTAGGCAGGCGGGCCGTACGTATAGCCCGATGCGTCCGGATAACCCAGGTCGGACCCGGGCTGGCCATAGTAGTAGGTCATGCGTGGGGAGGAGCCAGGCGGCGGGGAAGGCTCCGCGTAGTCAGGGGTCGGGATTGCCGGCGCGGCGGCGGGCCACGCTGCGGCCGAAGGCGCCGGCGCTGCCGCCGGGCCGGGTTCAGGGTAGCGGTACGGGTTCATTGGTGTGGTGTGTGTGCTTTGGGGCACGATTCGCAGGATCGCAGCTGTGTGAGCTGTGGATGACTCCGACGGTGGCGGAGCCCAGGGACGCTCATGATTTGCCACACAACTGATTCATCCGATGGGGTTCTGAGGCCTGCCTCCAAGGGAAAGTGAATGCAGTGGTAGCGCAACGGACGTCCCGCGCAACTGCAATGGCAATGCGTCATAGAGAGGGATGGAAAACTTGGTTCTCTGCGCCAGCTCCTTTCGGGAGCCCGGACACTCTCCTTCACACCCCAAACGGCGGAGCTGAGCTGAGCTCGACAAATAAGGGATTGAGGTTAATGAATCACTAGATTTTGGCCAAACGATGCAATGGAAGAGGGAGGGGCTGCAGCGGTCGACTTCGAGGAAGGGGGGCACCGGCGCTCCGCCCGCTGCGCCACTCGTCCTCGAACGTCCCCCGGAACCCCGCGCCCCCCCGCCGAAAGTCCGCATGGCGGAGCGCTCAGCAGCGAGACTATATATGACCGGTCACCCCGCCGGCCTCCCCATCGAACCCGACAGCAACCAAACACCCAACCGACCCGATAAACCATCCCCGAACGACCATGCTCTGCTTCGCCTACGCCTACGACTCCGCCGACATGTCCGCCTCCGGCCTGCACCCCGCCGCCGCCGCCGTTGACCTCGCCAAGGTCCGGCGCCGCGTGCTCAAGGAGAAGCACTGGACCGAAGAGCGCGTCGACGCGGCCGTGGCCGAGTACCGCCGGTTCGCCACGCTAGCGGCCGCGGGAGTTCCGATGCCGCCGTGCCTCGACGTGGACGAGATCTGGTGAGCTTCTTCTCACTGACCTGCTCCTTATGCCTGCTAACCTCTCGCGGTGACAGGCACGCCCACATCCTGCACACGATCGACTACTCCACCTTCTCCGCCGCCCTCCTCGGGCCCGGTTCCTTCCTTCACCACGTTCCCGCCGACCCCGAGGACACCCCCGCAGAGCAGCGCGAGGCCATGAAGAACGGCTACTCCGCCGGCCTCACGGCCTACCGGGAGCGGTTCGGCGCCGAGCCGCACGCCATGTGGGGCGGAGAGTTGCCCGCGGAGGCGGACGCCGAGTGTGCTCCCTGCCTCTACAAGGCCGAGGACGGTGCAGCGCCCGCCGAGCCGTCCGGAAGGGCTCTCTGCATCAACGCGGCCGGCAAGGACGCGGGCATGGCGCGCTGCGTCAACTGGACGACCGCCCCTGCGGCCCTCTGCATCTACAACAAGGCCGCCGGCAGCGACGCCATGGCTACCTCCCGCGGGGGAGCCCTCTGCATCAACGCGCCCGCGCAGGCCTTGTGCTTCAATGCCTCTTCCCGCGAGGCTCGCGGAGCAGCCCTTTGCATCAACGCCCCTGCGCAGGCCCTGTGCTTCCATACAGTCTCCCAGAAGCCCGCGAACTCGAAGCAGGCCTTCTGCTGGCAGGCTCCCCAGGTTTCCGTGTGATGCTGCGAGATTCCGACGATATCCACTCGATCCAATACATCTGTGATACCTACAATGCCCGATCTTTCGGACCTGGATCCTCTGCCCCATGGTCCTGGCCTGCAGGCCGATGTAGATGTAATAACGCCCAAGAACGACGAACAACGAACAACGACCGCCCCACCATGCCATGCCACAGCTGCGAATCAGATCCAACGATTGCGTGCCAGAGTCCAAACGCCCGCATCCTTTCAACTCCGCCCCTCCTCCCCCTCCTCGTCGTCCTCCGCCACCCACGCCGCCTCCAGCTTCAGCTCCGCGAACCCCATCTCCGCCGCCTCCACGTCGACCCCCGAGTCCCCGAACCGGACCTGCTTCCTCCCCCGCGTCCACCGCGCCCTTCCGCCGGTCCCCACCGCCGTCCCGTCGAGGACGGGCACCACCCCGCCGGCGCGGATCGTCACCCTGGTCCCCGAATTCCGCCTCCCCAGCCGCTCGGCACCGGGGAGGAGCACCTCCGTGATCTCCACCCGCTCCGCTTCCCCCGGTTCCTCCTCGTCCCCGTCCTCGCCCGGTTCCCACCCCCCCGCGGCGTGGTGCACCGGCATCACCTCCCCCGTGCCCTTGCGGAAAAACACCTCCAACCCGCTCTGCATCCTCTTGAGCTTGGACATGCCGCCGCGGATCCACGGGTCGCCCAGGGCTTCCCCGGCGTCGGGCCGGCGCGCGGGGTCGGGGTCCAGCAGCCGCGCGAGGAAAGCCAGCGCGGCGGGGGAGGCACCCGCGGGCGGGGAGTACCGCGCGGATTCGATGCGGGAGAAGAGCTCCGCCATGGAGCGCGAGTCCGAGAAGGGGGAGCGCCCGGCGAGGAGCTCGTACGCGATGCAGCCGAGGGACCAGAGGTCCACCTTGGAGGTGTAGCTGTTGCCGTGTGCGATCTCGGGGGCGAGGTACTGCGGGCGGGAGGTCAGCGGCGCAAAGCAGAGGGAGACGTGGGATGCCCACGAAGGGGGTGCCGGCCATGGTTTTCATCTGCGAGTCCGCGAGGGAGGCGCTCGAGCCCGCAGCGAGCGGATCGCCCGGTCCGATGAGGGCTTCGCCGACGAAGGCCTCGCCGAAATCGGCCACGCAGATCGAGGCGACGTCGTCTTCCCTGCGCAGGAGAACGTTGGCGGGCTTGAGGTCGCGGTGCACGATGCCGTGCGCGTGAAGATAAGAGAGGGCGCGAATCAGCGTGGCCACGATCCCGGCGGCTTCCGGCTCGGGGAGCATGCCCCCCCTCGAGGCGAGGTAGCGGGCGAGGTCGCCGCCGGCACAGTACTCTCCGACGACGTAGAACTTCGATTCCGTCTCGAAGACCTCGTGGATCTCGGGGAGGTGCGGGTGCCCGCAGTGGGTCAGCAGGGCCAGCGCGCGCTTGCGGATCGCGCGCTCGCGGGCGTCGCGCGCCTCGAGGGTCGCGGCGGGCGCATTGGGGGGCAGCTGCACGCGCGGGATGCTCTTGATGGCCACCTTTGTGTTGGTTTCGGTGCACAGCGCCAGCTTCACGGTGCCCTCGGAGCCGACGCCGATCACCGCGATGTCTACATGTGCCTTGCGGCGCCTCCGGCCGTGTGCGATCAGCTCCGCGCGCTCCGGCGGCGACGGATCGGCGGGGTAGCTCGACGGCGCGGGCGCCAGCGTGGAGGGCGTGGTCGACGACCTTCGGGGCGCGGGCGGAGCCGAGTGCGGCGACGGCGACGGCGGCGGCGCGAGCAGCGCGGCCAGCGGCTCCGAGTTGCTGCGCGTGACGATCGGCGCGTGCGAGGGAGAGCGCCCGCGGCCGGGGCTCGCATCGGTCCGCGGGTGCGGCAGTGTGAGGGACGGTGACGGGGACCGGCCCCGGGGCCGCGAAAAAGGTACCGCGAGGGCCGAGAGCATCTGCCGCGCCGTGCTCCCCCGCCGCCCCGGCTCGGGAGACGCCATCGCGCCGGTGCCAAGGGGGGTCAGCGGCGCGAGGGCAGTGTCGGCTGGCTGGCGGCGGGGTGGGCTGGTGCCCTCATCTCCCATCTAGCCGCCAAGGCCCGAAGCAGCTTGGGGGCCGGAAAGAGCAGCAAATGATGCGGGTCTCATGTGGAGATGCGCTGGGCTAAAGCTGATTGGTGATCGTCTCGTGTTGGTATCGACGTGCCCCTTTCACCCTTTTCCGACGGTTGCTTGCCTCTACATCCAGCTCCATCCCTCGGACGTCCGGCGGCGGAGAAATCAAGAATGACACAGTATGCAAAACATCGATGGATATCGATGGAATCGTACATCATCCGCGGCAAGATCACGCCTGCACCTCGCGCGCCATGAAGCACAGGGCCTGGTTGCTCCGCGCCGCGGGCGCCGCCAGGCCGTAGCCGCAGAAAGCCTGCCGGGGGGCGCCGGCGATGCCGTACCCGCAGAAGGCCTGCCGGGGGGCGCCGGCAATGCCGAAGCCGCAGAAGGCCTGATTCGAGTCCGCCGTCTTGGCCTCCTCGCGGAACGCGAAACAGGGCACGCATCCGGCCTTTTCGGCCTTGTAGAGACGGAACGCCTTGCCGGAGTCCGCGGCCTTGGGCTGGATGCAGAGCGCCTGGCCCGCCTGCTCGGGCTTGGAAACCGAGAAGATGCAGATCGGCGCCGGGCTAGACGGCTCGGCTGGCTCATCATTGTCCTCGGCCTTGTAAAGGCATGGCGCGCACTCGGCGTCCGCCTCCGCAGGCAACTCTCCGCCCCACATGGCGTGCGGCTCGGCGCCGAAGCGCTCCCGGTAGGCCGTGAGACCAGCAGAGTAGCCGCTCTTCATCGCCTCGCGCTGTTCCACGGGGGTGTCCTCAGGGTCGGCCGGGATGTGGTGGAGGAAGGAGCCGGGGCCGAGGAGGGCGGCCGAGAAGGCGGCGTAGTCGATCGTGTGCAGGATGTGGGCGTGCCTGTCACCGCGAGAGGTTAGCAGGAAGTAGGAGCAGGAAAATGAGAAGAAGCTCACCAGATCTCGTCCACGTCGAGGCAGGGCGGCATCGGCACGCCCGCGGCCGCCAGCGTCGCAAAACGGCGGTACTCGGCCACCGCCGCGTCGACCCGCTCTTCGGTCCACTGCTTCTCCTTGAGCACGCGGCGCCGGACCTTGGACAGGTCGACGGCGGCGGCGGCAGGGTGCAGGCCCGAGGCGGCGAAGGGCGAGGGCTCGGAGGTGGTGAGGTTGAAGCAGAACATTGTCGTCGGGTTCGGGGTTCGGAGGGTCGTTTGCTGTTTGTTTGCTGTCGAGTTCGATGGGGAGGCCAGGCCCGGTGAGCGTCTATATATACGCGTCGCACCGCCATGCGGATTTCGACGCGGGGCGCAGGGTTTCCCGGGAGACGTTCGGGACGTGTGGCGGAGCGGGGCGGAGCGCTGTGCACTTCGATCGAAACCCGCCGGGGCGGCCACTCCCTAAACCAGTATGCTAGCTCGATCGCGCTGCATATACTGTTTCCAGTCTTCCAAGGTGTACAAGTTCGCGGCAATATGCCCGGACCGGGGGATTCGCACATGTCTGTTGAGCAACGAGCCGATCCCCCCGGCCGGACCATCCGCTCACCCCCCGCACGCGATGTCCATCGTCGCCACCACCCCCAACCCCCTCAGCACGCTCCAAATCCCCACCGCCAGCGTCAGCGCCGTGGCATACACCGTCCTCACCACCCCGTAGTCCACCGCGAACCCGAGGAACCGCCCCCTGCTCCGCGCCGCGTCCGCGTACGAAGACAGCGCGGCGTCGTGCCGCCGCAGGTCCGCGGCGAGGGCGGGGGAGGCGGGGAGGGGGAGCTCGCGGATCTCGCGGCGCGCGTCGAGGTACAGGTCCACGAGGGAGGTCACCTGGGCGTTGGAGGCGGCGAGGGAGAGGAGGTCGAAGAGGGAGAGGGAGAGGAGGACGTAGAGGAGGTAGGCGATGTAGAACGAGGGCACGCAGGAGCCACTTATCTGGAAAACAGGGACGTGTCAGTTAGGATCCGATGAGGGAGCGGAAGCCGCGCACCATGTTGATCCCGGCCATGACCACGCAGATTGCAGCCGCAAACAGCACGCTACCGGAGGTGTGGAAAGCAGAGACCCTGGTGCGCCACGCGGCGGTGAACACCGCGTGGAGCTGCGCGTGGGGCTCGTCCGAGATCGGGGTTGAGGGATTCGCGGCGCCGGACGAGAGCCGGTGGAGCAGGTCCTCGAGGGCCAGCTTCATCGCGCGGTGAGATACGCGCTCGGAGAGGCGGAAGATGCCGACGTTGCCTGTGAACCGGCAGAGGGCGTTTGGAAACGAGTACGCTAGCAGGACAAATGCTTCCCGGATCGTTAGGCGGCTGACTAGCGCGAGGGGTAGGGAAACTCACTATTGAGAGCAGCGAGTGTGGCGGCCCACGGCGAAGTCCAAACGACGGATGCCAGGGTCACGGTGGGCGTCCAGAAACCGCACAAGAAGACCGTCAGTACGGTTGTCAGTTTGAACGCAAACTCCAGCAGCCGGAGGATCGTTATCTCGCGCAACAGGCCTCCGGAACAACCGGGGAGCGCGCACGGGCAAAGCTTGTCGTCGGGGTCGTGCCGGAGGAGTCGGGAGGTGCCGCCGTCGGCAACGAGTTGATTCCAACGCACCAACCCCGCCAGCGGCGAGGCGTCCAGGCTCGGCCTCGAGGCCGACGATTGCCCCTTCAGCCCCAGGCCCCGCCGGAACCCGGCCGTCAGCGGGTTCACGATCCCCAGGCACAGCCAGAGCGCGATCCACGTCGCGTAGCCCACCGCCAGCTGCTTGGTGCCGAAGCGGTCCCTCCCGAATGCCCACGGGAGAGAGTTGACCACGATCCCGGTGGCGATGAATGCCACGGTGCGCTCGCGCGCGAGGGCGGCGAACGGGGCCACGCGGAGCTGCGCGACGGTGATCCAGCGCAGCGCCGGCGCGGCGGACAGGCCGTCGAGGAGCGCGCGGCTGTCCAGCGGGCGCGCGTCGCGCAGTTCCGCGGCGCGGTCGGCGGGCGGCGCGGCGCCCCTCAGCGACGGCGGCAGCGCGGGAAAATGCGGGACGGCCGCGAGGTACTCGGCGGCGGAAATGGGGAAGTCCGCTGCCCCTGTGGCGCCCTCCGGCGCAAAGGTCGCCTTTTCTGCGTCGTCTTCGTTCGACGGCGGCATCTTGGCTCGAGATATTCGGTGAGTGGTCGTGGGGGACACGCGCAAACACTGCACTGCGATCGCGGGGCGTCCGAGCCCCAAGGCTGGTCATCCTAAACCGGGTCGTCCGTGGTGCCGTGCCGCAGATCGAGCCCTCTCCAGACTGCATAGCACCAGCATGCAAATCGCCGTACATGGCTCAAAGAACGGGATCGGTCCACGATGCCTTCAGACCAGCGAGCCGATCACCTCGTCGACGCACTTTTCCACCTCGTCCTCACCCGCGTCGAGCGGCAGCCTGCCCAGCGCCGCAAACACCGCCTTCTCCGCCTTCTTCCTGATCGACAACTTCTTCCTGGCCACCAGCTTGGCCCTCACGAGCTCCTTGCGGGCCGCGTTTCCTGTCTCCGCCTTGTCCACGAGATCCTCCCCCTCCCCGACCTTCCACAGCCGCCTCGCCGCCCTCTCCACGTCTGTTTTGCTCCACACGTCGAACCTGACCCGCTGCCTGTTATACCGCGAGTACCTCTCCCCCCAGCCGGCCGGGTACGCGGCGGCGAGCTGCGCCTTGCCCAGCCCGTGGGGCAGCTCCCACTCGGCGACGGTGCGGGCCATCTTGCACGGGCCGCAGCATCGCCATCCCCAGGGGGCGTAGACCTTGCGCACCCGCTGCGTGCCGCAGAAGGTGCAGCCCTTGGAGGCGTGCTGGTGCAGCACCACGGGCACGCGCAGGTGAGGCTCGATGGCGAGCATCTCGGCTGCGAGCGGTTTGGCGGCGTCCCACGCGAGGCGGCGGTCCGGCGTCGGCGGGGCGGCCAGCCAGAAGTCCCAGAAGCCCTTGTCGAGCACCATCGCCCGCAGCTTCTTCGAGACGCGCGCGCAGGCGAGCAGCTCGGGCGGCTCGGCGAACTTGAGCACCTCGCGGGCGACCTCGGGCGGGAACTCCCCAAAACGGAAGCGTGGGGGGGCGCCCCTGCGGGGACGCTTGGGGGCGAGGCGGCGCGCGCGGAGGGAGTTGCCCCACGCGTGAGGTCCTCGATGGAAGCGATGGACGTCATTTTTCGTAGCTGGGGGAGAGTGGGCTGCTCGGGCTGTCGGTTGAACGCAGCTGGTGAGTTGTTGTTCGGGAGACGTGGCAGTCGAGTGGGGTGGACCACCCGGCAAGCCACTCGACCACGATAGTCGTTCGCCGTGATCATCGCCTTCGGGCCGCTCAGACGGGCGAATGATGCAATTTTCTGTCCCATGGCGAACTTCTGTGCGGACACTTTCGCGCCTCGAGTCTACGATGTCCGTTGGCCTTGACGGCACCAAAACCTTGCCGGGCCGGTGGCAGCCGTCTACGACACTAAACCTTGGACTGAAATCCCGCGAGCACCGACGTCTGCCTGCCCATCACGCATGGTGGACCGCCTTGCTCGTCCCACCAGCTGGTGAAGGAGGCCGGTCGGCATCAGTGATCGCCACCGGCAGGAACTCGACCATCACGCACATGAACTCGAGGATCACATCCGACGACCTGAGCGCGACGTTGTACGAGCTGCGCAACCACGGTCCTTTCGGCAGTCGGATGAAGTTCACGGAAGACGAGGCCGTTGCTGTTGAATGATGCCGAGTCGGATACCAGTTCACAACAAGGTCCATCAACAAGGCATCGACATACCGGGAGTCAGCTTGGCCCCTGCTCCGTTGCCGCCGACGATGTAATACTCCTCCACTTGCTTCGGCGTGGGCATCACAAAGTCCGCCATGAGCGCCAACATCGGCCAGGACACGGGGCTCTCGTCCAGGCCCCATCTGACCCAGTAAGCCGCGGGTCCGGGCACGAGGTGGCCCTGGGAATCCAGCATCGACGCGTCCGGCTCGCATTCGACGGTCCGGAACATGCTGCGGTACTGTCCCTCGGCCCCGCTGTGGAAGCCGCCCGCGTCGGGGGGCGGAGGGACGGCCGGTGCCCGATACAGGCTGCGCTGCGCGCGCTCCATCTCGGCGGCGCTGGCCGAGTCGCGGCCGAACACGGCGAGCGCGAGGACGAGCGGCGCCCCGCCCTCCGCCGGGCTGATCCTCGCGCTCAGATGCGCCATCGTCGCCCCCTTCCTGGCGACCTCCACAGCGATGCGCACCCGAGCCCCGAGCCGCATCGGCGCCAGGTAGTCCACGAGCAGCGAGACGGGCCGGTACGACGGGCCGAGGGTCTCGCACGCGGCGCGGATGAGCAGCGCGTTCGCGAGGGACCCCGCCGCGGGGAGCCCCGGCCCGCGCGCCCACGCGGGGTCGACGGAGGCGAGGAACGCGGCGCCAGCGTCGGTGCGCGATTCGAGGGAGATGGCGGTCAGCGCGTCGAACGACGGCATTTCTCCGGGTGGGTAAAGCGCGTGGAGCTTTCCGAACGATGAAATGTGCGGGCGGGTCATCGCTGGTCATCGCCTGTCCTGTCTGTCCCACAAAAGCGCTCGCCCAACCATGCCATGCGGACTTACAGCTGCTTGTCCGATGCACAGGATGAAAGACTCATCTTCACTGGACCAATGTGACCAGTGTCAGACCGATTGCTGTCCTTCTTGCCGCTCACGAAGCTAAATCATCCATGGGCCTTCGATGTTGGGCGTGAATGGATGATTCGACAACGAGACAGAAATGTGAATGCACTACATCAAAGTTCAGGCCTGCTGAACCCTGGCAACGGCCGCCTTTCCCGCACCGCCCTGCTTCCCCGTGGGGACGGCATCCAGGGCCCTGTAGCCACAGAAAGCCGGCTCTGACCGGTTGGCGGGTTTGGCGACGCAGACCAGGCATCGCCAGCGGTTATCATCCGTGGCACCCTCATCATCGGCCTTGCAATCGTCGGCCTTGTAAAGGCACGGCGCGCACTCGGCGTCGGCCTCCTCGGGCAGCTCCCCGCCCCACATGGCGTGCGGCTCGCTGCCGAACCGCTCTTTGTACGCCGCGAGCCCGGCGGCGTAGCCGCTCTTCATGGCCTCGCGCTGCTCCGCACGGGTGTCCTCCGGGTCGGCCGGGACGTGGTGCAGGAAGGAGCCGGGGCCGAGGAGGGCGGCCGAGAAGGCGGCGTAGTCGATCGTGTGGAGGATGTGGGCGTGCCTGTCACACTTCGAGGTGAGGAGCGATCGAATGCCAAGTGCTGCGATGCAACGCACCAGATCTCGTCCACGTCGCGGCAGGGCGGCATCGGCACGCCCGCGGCCGCGAGTGTCGCGAACCGGCGGTACTCGGTGACGGCGGTGTCGGCACGGGCTTCGGTCCAATCCGGCTTCTCTTTGAGAACGCGGCGGCGGACCTTGGCGAGGTCGACGGCGGCCGCGGCGGGGTGGAGGCCGGAGATGGTGAAGTCGGCGGAAATGGTGGCCATCATGGGTTGGAGAATTGACGAGTGCGTTGGTTAGGTCAAAGTCTGCTCGTGCTGGTTGCGAGGTCTGGTCGCCGGCACCCAACGCCTTTATAGCCGAGCGGAACGGAGCACCGGAGCGCGCAGGAATCCGCTCCGCCGATAGAATCTTCTACGGTGGCGCGGGGATCGTCCCAGAATAGGGGTATCCCCGCCGGGGCGCGGCGATCGTTCTTTGGGACGCGTGGCGGAGCGCGGCGCAGTGCTGTGCAACCCCCGTTCCTGATCTGATCGGCAAGCCATAACTTCTCGCCGGCCGATCGGCACCAAAAATGGCAGGAATGCCTCGGAGTGCATTGCCTCTTCTATTATTGGACGATGTTCAACGGGGAATGAATGACATCCCTCCTACTGACCCGGCGTGCAGACGGTCCCGAGCACCACGCGCACCCCGAACCCCCTCATCGCTCCCACCGCCGCGAATATGATCGTGATCCCCGTAATGGCCAGCCCCCTCGCGGTCCCGAACCCGATCGGCTGCCCTAGGAACCTGACGCGGCGCTCCAGCGCCGACGCCGCGGCGCCGGCGAGGAGATGCTCGTGCGCCCGGAGCGCGGCGAATGCCTGCGGGTCGGGGGAGCCGCCGGCGTGCTCGGTGAGGAGGCTGCGGGCGGCGGCGGCGGCAGAGGCGCACAGCGACGCTACATCCTCGACCTGGGAGTTATATGCCGCGGTGATGAGGAGCTCCCGCGCGACCACGAAGATGATGCCGGCGACGTCCGCGATCTGGAATGCCGTGATACACGGGCCGACCGCCAGGTTCACGATAAAGGCGACCAGGTTGGCGATGATGCATGTGACCAAGAGTCGGCGGTAGAGGGGCAGGTAACCCAGCTGGGAGGCCCATGCATACTCGAGCAGGGCGAGGATGCGCGCGTGCAGTTCGACCGAGGATGCTGTTGCGGGATTCTCCCCCAAATACTTCGAGAGAAACTCCCTGTAGCGCCGCAAGAAGGAGCGCAAGGATGCGGAGAGCGCCCTGTGGAGATTCCTCCGCACGATGTTGGCGCTGGCTTCTGTGTGGACGGTGTACTCGCGCACGGAAACCATCAGAGGATAAAAGAGGGTCGTCCAGATAAGAGCAAAAATGGCACCAGTCACGCCCCAGGAGTGCCAGAAACCTTTGCCCGCAAGGGAGACCATGGGAGTCCAAAGCAAAAGAAGAGTGACCACGGCGGTGCGGAGCACATCGGCCCAGAAGTCAAAGAAACGGATGTAGGCATCCCGCCTCAGCTGTCCACCCCCGCACTGCCCACGCGGGCACGAACACATGGCGTCGGCGTCGTCGTGCAGCAGCAGCACAGAAACCGGCGTTTCCGACGACTCCCCGGCCTTGCCGCTAACGTCGCTGCGAAGCTGCAGCCACCTCACCGCACTCGCTAGAGCCAGCTTGTCATACGGACGGAAAGGTTTCGGCCTTCTCAGGCCGTTCTTCGCCAAGTAGTCCCAACACAAGCAGACCATGCTCTCCCAAGCCACCAGCAGCGCAACGGCAAGTCCGGCAACGGTGGCCTGGCTCGCATAAGGACTCTCTGTCGCGTGCAGCCCGGTCCAGGCCAGGGCAGGTGCGATTCCCAAGGCCACGAGGTAGAAGAACCAGGTGAAGCTCCTCACCCACGGCAGCCGCTCGTGGAAGCGCACCAGGCGGGCTGTCCACCGCAAGCCGGCGGAGGCAAAAGCTTCACGGGCGGCTGCCAGCGTGAGCGGATCCTCGGCGCGCCGGGCGGCAGCAGGGTCGGGCGGCGGCTCCGCAACCGGGCGCGAGGGGGAGGGAGACATCCCGGCGGGGAACAGGACCAGCCATTCCTCCGGCGACAGAGCCGTTGCCTCCGGGGCAACTTCCCGTGGCGACATGCCGTCCGTGCTCCAAGCCTACGCGAGCACTGGCGCCAAGACCGTTTCGGCACAAGCGCGGCGGAAGAGCAGAGTTTCGATCTAAGGGTCAGCCACGCAGGTGATCTTGGCCTAAGTTGCCCACTGATCTATTCCAGGGGCCGAAATGGTTCATCTGAAATAGCAGAGGTAGCCAGGTCATCTTTGACTGGGCAGACCGGTAGAGACGGCTTTCAGAGGGCGCTGGGCTGGACGAGAGCAGGCTCGGAGCAGACTCAGTCCGGCGGAGCCAACGCGAATGGACATCCGGGGGGGATCACCACGCCGTTGCGTTGCAGAGGAATGCCCGGCTGACATTGTCGACGCCATTGACCGAATTTGAGCCGAACTGCTTTGAGGGCTTTGGGAACGGCCACGGCGGCATCTCCATCCCTTCGAGATCCCTCTCACGTCCCTCACTCCTCCACAAACTCGACCTCCACTATGCCTCCGCGGGCTCTGCAGCTGCCCGCTTTCCTCCTCCTCTTTCTGGCAGCCCTCGCCGCCGCGGCGCCCGACACCTCCCGCCGCGCCATCGTGCTCGTCGGCGGCGGGGCCGGCAGCCACGCCTTCTCGACCCCGACCTCCTGCAGCTCCTCGTCCTTCGACACGATCCGCTCCAGCTTGGCCCGGGCGGGCCTGGGTGCTTATGTCGCCCCCGCGCGGAAGGGGAGGAACTCGACAGCCCCCGTGCCGGCGGCGGACTGCGTGGCGTTGGGGGAGAGCCTCGAGGTCAACTCCGTGGCCGGTGTCGACGAGGCCGGTGCGACGCTGGCGCGGTTCCTGGGTTATCTGAGGGACAACCACGGCAAGGACACGTTCGACTTGGTCGGCTATTCCTACGGGGGCCTGGTTGTGCGGGCCGCCGCGGCCGACATCATATCGGGGCAGCAGGCCAACCTCACCGGCCTCCGCGTGGCGTCGGTAACCACCCTCGTCACCCCGCACCAGGGCTCCTGGTCCTACGATTGGGTCGCCGGCCTGCTCACCGACGAACAGGTGGTTGCCCTCGTGGGTGAGCAGGGGTTCAACCTCACAGTTGGCCTGAAGGGTCAGCCGGACGAGGGGGCGGGGGCCAGCCTGACTACCACCTTCCTGAACGGCCCGCAAGGGTGGAACGCCAAGCAGGCGGGCGTGCTGCAGGGCGTGGACGTCGCGCTGCTTGGTGGGGACGCGCTCGGCGGGGCCGGCTACCTCGTGCACGACGGGTCGGTCCCGCTTGCGAGCCAGCTTTGCTTGCAGCCGGACGGCGCGATCCCGCAGAATGCGTCGAGGAAGGTCTGGGGCGACGTGCATTCCGCCTTCATCTCGGTGCCCATGGGGATGCCGCGGGAGAGGGAGATCCACAACGACGTCAACGGGAGCGTCGCGTTCCTGGTGGAGCGGATGGCCAAGCTGTGGGGGAAGAAGGTGGTGACTACCAGGCCCGCGGGGGCGGGAAGGGCGACGGTGGGGGGATGGGCCGCGCTGGCGGCGGCAGTGCTCGCAGGCATCATGGCATGAGTTGTGAAGCGGATCGATTGACATCGGATGCTCCCTTCCACCGTCCGTGACAGTAGCTGAAGATCCGGACGATCGAGCGAGTTTTGCGTCGGGGAAACCGGGTTCCGGGATGGCGGCGTGGTGGGGCGAATCCCGCGAAAGGAGCCCCGGAAACCAGCGGAAAGTAAAGTTACGATGCTGCAAAGTGCCGTTGGCTCTTAGGGTGGGGCCGGGGAGGTCTCTGTGTATGTCAGGCATTACATCGAGGTCCGGGCCGGGTGCGCCATGACAGCGGGTCGGAGGAGCCGGTTGCTCCGCAAGCCCTCCCTCGCCGCGCACGGACGGGTGCTTGCGGCCCTCCGCCGACTCTGAGAACCGCGAGGCCAATTGCGGGCTCCAGCGGGCGTCTTGCCGCGCAGAGTCCCACAGCCGAAAAGGATGCGCAACGCCAACGATCACCCAGCCGCCGATGCCCGGGAGGGGATCGCCCTTGCGCACCAACTCGCTTGTCGACTCGCCGATTCCATTCCGGCGTGCGCGCCCCCTGCCCGTGCCAGAGAACTCCCCCGCGATGGCCTCCGTGTCCTCCGCGCCCGGCCGGCGGCGCGGCGCGCTCCTCGCGGTGGCGCTCGCCCTCCTGGCCGCTCCGCGCGCCGCCGCCCTCTCGCTCTTCGGCCGCTCTTTCGGGCAGCAGTCCGCGATCACGGCGGGCATGGAGCACGACAACGACGTTCCGGAGGGAAACTTGTCTTTCGCGCACTCGCCCTACCGCCGGTACCGCCGCGCCCCGTCGCGCAACTGGGGATTCTCGCTCGGAGGCGCCTACGACGTGCCGGTGGGCATCGTGGCCCCGGATCTCGTGGATCTGGTGCATTTGGGTGCGATGCGGGGCGGGGACTGACCGGGGATCCCGCCTTCCGCGTGACAGAACACGAAGCAGAACCCGGCATACCACGTCTTCCCGGACGCGCACCTGACCATCATCCCAGGCGACGGCGGCTGGATCACCTTCTGTTCGTGTTTTGTCGTATCTGCATCGCATGGCGACCCGGTCTGACCCCCTCCCAGGGTCCAACTGCGAGAACTATCGCACCGTGTCAACCGACCGTTGGCTCGACTCGTCCGGCTACCAGGTGCCTTACACTCCTTATCCTTACATTTGGGTAAGCATCCGGTATGCCTTCATACATCGGGCTGAGAGTAACGTCGATCAAGTTCGGGGGCCGCAGAGACTACCGCGGCTTTGACAACGGAGGAAAGTGGCTCATTTCCGTCCACCGGCACCCCACCGACGGCAACCCAAACGTGGGCCTCATCTTCCCGCTGCCTAATCCGCTTTCTGACGCGCCACGCGCCCCGCGCAGCACTTCATGGCCTTCTACCACGCCGAAGACGGGTACTGGCCGCGCCACCCCGCGGGCGGTCCGGCGTGGAAGACGATCGGCCTGGTGCATTCGTGGGACCAGGGCATCACGTGGCACGACTATGGCCAGATCATCTCGTCCCCGTTGCCCCGGCCGCCGGATTACCGCCCCATGTTCGGCGGAACGGGCAACCACATCGTGGCATGGGACCGGGGAAGCAACAGGTGGCTCATGGTGCGTCTTTCTATGGCTGAAGGACGTGCTGGTGTTGTTGACCCCCCTTTTTGCTTCTGCAGATCTTCGCCGAGCACCAAATGGGCATCGCGGTCTCGTACGACCCGAACGCATACCCGCACACCTGGTTCAAGTGGAACGGCGGCGGCTTCGACTCGCCGGGGCTGTACGGGCCGTACGTGCCCGCGCCGGGGCTGGATTGGGTGCCCGGATCCAACCCCTCGCTGCACTGGAACGTCCTGCTCGAGAAATGGGTCATCATCTTCAACGGATGTAGGTTTCGGCGCCTGCTTGTCCCCTGGTGTACATCGCTCAACCTGATGCGCGCAGGGGACAACCGCCTGCACATCTCGGCGTCGGACGACGGGATCTACTGGGAATCCGTGCGCACCCTCACAGGCAGCATGGATGGGAGCCGGGCGTGGTACCCGACTATCATGTCGCCCGAGGGGAGCAACTACTGGGGGGGCAATTGGGTCAGACTATACTACGCCGACCGCTTCCAATGGCCCGACATCCGGAGGCCGGTGCAACGCCAGCTCGATTTCTGGCGGGGAGACTGATGATCGCGGGGATGCCACGCGTGCGGTCGGAATTGGAGAGAGGAGTGCGTGTGCGGCGGGCAGAGCGAACTATGGTCTTCATGATCTTCGGCTCATCTTCTTCCTGGGACTGGGAAACACTGTAAAGTGGGCAACTAGAGGCTTGAAAGGACGCGGGCATATGGAGTTCACAGCCAAGGGCACCGTCTGCTGGCGATGCGGTCTGAATCCTCAGCAAAGGCCCTCGAACAAGGCCGTTTAGGTGCTAATCGTTCATTTGATGCCCCGCTTAGAGGCATGTCGTTGCGATTGCAAGCGGGAGGGTGGCCGCGCCGGACGGGTTTCGACGGAAGGAGCACAGCGCTCCGCCCCGCTCCGCCACGCGCCCGGAACGTCTCCCCGGAAACCCTGCGCCCCGCGTCGAAATCCGCATGGCGGAGCGACGCGTATATGTAGATGCTCACCGGGCCTGGCCTCCCCATCGAACTCGACAGCAACCAAACAGCAACCGACTCTCCGAACCCCGAACCAGACGACAATGTTCTGCTTCAACCTCACCACCTCCGAGCCCTCGCCCTTCGCCGCCTCGGGCCTGCACCCCGCCGCCGCCGCCGTCGACCTGTCCAAGGTCCGGCGCCGCGTGCTCAAGGAGAAGCAGTGGACCGAAGAGCGGGTCGACGCGGCGGTGGCAGAGTACCGCCGGTTCGCGACGCTGGCGGCCGCGGGCGTGCCGATGCCGCCCTGCCTCGACGTGGACGAGATCTGGTTAGCTTCTTCGCATCGACCTGCTCCGATTGCCCGCTAACCTCCTTCTTGACAGGCACGCCCACATCCTGCACACGATCGACTACGCCGCCTTCTCGGCCGCCCTCCTCGGGCCCGGCTCCTTCCTCCACCACATCCCGGCCGACCCTGAGGACACCCCCGCAGAGCAGCGCGAGGCCATGAAGAATGGCTACTCCGCCGGCCTCGCGGCCTACCGGGAGCGCTTCGGCGCTGAGCCGCATGCCATGTGGGGCGGAGAGTTGCCCGAGGAGGCCGACGCCGAGTGCGCTCCCTGCCTTTACAAGGCCGAGGACAATGACGGGCCCTCCGAGCCGTCTGGCCGGGCGCCGATCTGCATCTTCTCGGTTTCCAAGCCCGAGCAGGCGGGCATGGCGCTCTGCCTCCAACCGAAGGCCGCGGACTCCGGCAAGGCGCTCTGTCTCTACAAGGCCGAAAAGGCCGGATGCGTGCCCTGTTTTGCGTTCAGCAACCAGGCTGCCGCGACCGGCGTGGCCCTCTGCAGCCCCATCAGGGCCGCCGGCCGCGGGGAGCCCAAGCCCGCGGACTCGAAGCAGGCTTTCTGCGGCTTCGGCATTTCGGGCGCCCCCCGGCAGGCCTTCTGCGGCTACGGCCTCGCGGCGCCCGCGGCGCGGGGCAACCAGGCCCTGTGCTTCATGGCGCCCGCGGTGCAGGCCTGAGCTTCGAATGTGATGCAGGCCTGAGCTTCGAATTGTGATGTTCTTGATTCCATCAATATCCAGTCGATACAATGAATACTGTGTCATTCACTTCTTTCGCGAACCGCTGCTTTCCCCAGTCCGTGGAGCCGCACACAAGAGAAGCCTCAACGCATTGGCACGGCAGCAACGAACTCAAGCATCCGACGCCGCCGCGAAGAACTGCACAAAGATTCCGTCCGGATCGCGCACCATCACCGTGTCCGTCAACTGCCCACCGGGGCCGGGAAACCTGAATGGGTCCGCGACCGTCCTGCCGCCCGCTCCCTCCGCGACCTCCAGCGCCCTTCCAATGTCCGGAGCCCAGAGCGCAAACCTCGATATGCCCAGGCTGTTTGCTTGCCGGTACGGCTCGGTAATCCATGGTGGGGCGAAGCGGACGAGGTCCAGGATCATGCCCCCGTCGTCTCCCCTGATCCTGAGGAAGGCGGCCCGCAACTTCCGCGCCTTGATCCCCATCGGCACCCCCAACGCTTCGTTCTCCACCTCGATGTCGCCCAGGACCTCGAACCCGAGCGCACGGTAGAATTCGACGGACCTGTCCATTTCCGCCACGTTGAGGTTCAGGTGGTAGAACCGCCGCGCGCGTCCATCCGCCCGCTGGGCATCCACTGGCGCGATGAACTGCAGCATCGTCCCTTCCGGATCGAAGAACATCGCGGTCCGCTTGTGCTCCCCCAGCGGCGTCGCGTAGGTGACGTCCGGCCCCGCGAACTTGGCGCCCTCCTTCTTGAGCAGTCCCATTGCAGCATCCAGGTCCCACGTCTCCAGGCATACCCTGCTCGCCCCGATGTGCCCCGCGTGCGGGTACGGTCCTTCCCCCGCCGGCGGGTCCACGAACTCGACGAGGTCCAGCATCGGGCCGTCGGCGGCGGCGGGGAGCATGATGCATGCCTTGAGCGCGCGGACGTCGATGCCGAGGTGCGGGGCGATGGAGGCGCCGGAGGGGGCGACGAGCTCCGTCTTGCGGAAGCCGAGGGAGGAGTAGAAGGATACGGCGCGGTCCATATTGGACACGGTGACGTTGATGTGGAAGAAGCGGGATACGGCGGGGCGGTCGCTCGCGGAGAAGTGGCGAATGCGTTCGAAGCGTGGAACCGGGACGGGGAGACACTTCGCGAGGACGCGCTTCGGTGCCGCCGCAGCGCGGAACATACTGGCGTGCGGGTCTAATGGATCTCGCGGCGAGAGAATGAGCCTTTTGCCGAGTTGTCCCCGTGATGTGCGGAAAGAGTTCTATCGCCCGGCTTGGCAGACGCGTCGGCCGCGGCGACATGTCGGAGCTCCGCAAACGGGCCGCGGCGGGCTCCGCCGCCCCTCCCGCGCCGCAATCGCGCGCCCGCGATGCGGCGCCGCCCAAGTCGGGCGGGTTCTCCGTGCTGCGCGTCCTCGGCTGGGCGCTCGGTGCCGTGGCAGCGGCCGCGGCCTCCCTCGTCGCTTGGCTGGTGTACAGCAACGGGGGCGTCGGAGGCGCCCCGTTTCCGGACTACTTCCCGCAGATGGGCGCGCCGCTGCTGCCGGAGTCGGCGATCGAGGTCGTCGCGACGCTCCCGTCGCCGCCGGGGAACCTCGCCGTCGACAAGGCGGGACGCGTGTTCTTCGTGCGTGTCCTCGGCCTCATCTCCCCGAGAAACGAGTAACGGGCGCGCCTATATCCCAGACCTTCCACCCGCAGTACCGCTTCCCCGTCAAGGTCGCGGAATGGCTGCCCGCGGACGCGCGCTGGGTGCCCTTCCCTCAAGACCAGTCGATCTTTTCCAGCGTCCTCTCGGTCCGCGAGCGGGACGGCACCCTGTACGCGCTGGACTACGCCGACTTTGGCGTGTCGGGCACGCCGTCGATGGTCGCGTTGGACACGGCCACGGCGAGCGTCAAATGGCGCTTCGAGTTCAAGTGGATCGCGGGATTCGGGTGGGTTCCACTTGCCAGAACTTCCGCGTTCACGAGTTCTGAAGCCGGCCCCAGCTCCATGCTCAACGACTTCGTCATCTCGCCCGACGGCCGCCACATCTACATCGCCGACACCTCGGTGCTCCGCGGCCGCCCCGCTTTGATCGTCCTGGACACGGTGGAGAGGAAAGCGGCGGTGGCGCTGCACTCCCACCCGTCGCTCGACGCCCTGAACGTGGTGCTGGCGCTTAAGGACGGGCCGACGGCAAACAAGACCCTGCAGCTGTTTGGCGGCCTGCTCAAGGTTCGCCCCGTGGCCTGCTTTTGGCTATTCCGATCCTCATCGCGACCAACATAGGTCCGGCCGGCGGTCGATTCGATCGCCCTCTCCACGGACGGCCGCACGCTCTTCTACTCCGCTGTCGCTGACACCTCCCTCTACTCGGTGCCGACCGCTGCGCTCCGCGGCGTCCGCGAAGGCACAAACACGAACGACGAGGTGGCTGCCGCGGTGAACGTGGTGACGTCCAAGAAGACGAGCAGCGACGGGCTGACGACGGACGTCGACGACAACGTCTTTGGTGGGCCCTGACCGAGCCTCCGCTGTTGCGCGGCCTCATCCGCGCCCGTTCTCCAGTGAGCGACTTTGTCAACTCGGCGGTCAACGTCTACCCCACCCGCGGCGAGCGCAAGCCGTACGTCCTCCTGCGCTCGCCGGAGCTCCTCCGCTGGCCCGACGGCTTCTCGTTCGGCCCGGGCAACCACCTCTACATCTCGTGCTCGTGCCTGCAGTACGACATGGCGGGCCTGGACTACAAGGAGTTCGCGCCCTTCCACATCCTGAGGGTGAAGCTCGGGGTCGGGGGGACGATCGGGATGTGAATTCGATCGGCGGACAGGCGTCACGGTTGTACGGCGATGGGCTGCAGCGACTAGAGCGAGCAAGATATCTATGTCCCTGGTATCCCCGCAAGAGGGCCTCTACCGCTAGATCCCAAGCAGATATTCACAGTATGTACAGCGGACCATCAAGGCACGATCACGTCGAAACGGAAGACGAAGTGCTCGAAGTGGGCGAGAGGTCGACGACGACGCCCTCGTCGACCCGCCTCTCGGTCACGATCCTCGGCTTCCGCACATGCTCCACGACGTGCTCCACGTAGGGACACAGCCTGTGGTTCATCCCCCTGACCTCGATCTCGAGCTCGTAGACCGTCCCGACCCCGGTCTCCATGGACGCCGGCACGTCCCTGATCCTGTACTGCCCGGTCTTCTCAACCTGGTCCCAGGTCTGCGGGAGGCACTCGGTCGCGTAGCGCTTGTGCGAGTGGTACAAGAGCCCCCTGTCGCGGAGCATCTCCCAGGTATCGCGGAAGAGCGGGTCGGGGAGGTACAGGCAGATGTGCGGGTTGTTGCGGTTTCTGGGCGGCGCGCCCTCGTAGTTCTCGTCCGCGCGGAACACGATGCTCTGGTCCGTGCCGATGGTCACTCGCAGCTCCCGACCGTCTTCCGACACGTTGCACGGGGCCATGGTGCGCCAGTACGCCGCGAGCGAGGGGATCGCTTCGGGGAGGCAGGGCAGCTCGAGGCCAATGATCGAAACCGTGTTCTCTGTCTCGGGCCAGTAGAGCTCCTCCATGGCGCGGTTCTCGGCCGGCGGGGGCAGACGGTGGCACGGGAGCCCGGGGGTGTCGCGGTCCGCGTTCAACCAGTACGCCCGGGTGGCGTCCGATCCGTCGCCGGCGGTCCCGACGGGCCTTGCTTGCCTCGCCAAAAGCCGGTTGCCGAACGGGCAGCGGATCCGGATCTGGCCGATGTCACTCTCGTCCGAGAACTCAAAGAGCGTCCCGCGGAGGTCGCTTTGCAGGGCGGCGAGGTCGGCAGCGAGTCGGTCCAGCGAAACAACGCCGATGACGACCGTCCCGGCGAGCAGCTGGGGCGAGGGGGGAGCGGCATCGACGTTGGTGCACCAGTTCGTCGGGATCACGGGCACATGGAACTGTTGGAAGCCAGCTGGGGAACGGGCAACGTGAGCGACGAACACCCGGTTGATCCTCGCAGGAAGACGCACCGTCGACCCAGAATCCCCAGGACTCGTGCCTTTCGAAGACTGCCTGCGGTGTCCAGTTGCGTCTGCAGCCGAGGCCTTTCCCGTAGAACAGCCGCGCCTGGTGGACCATCTCGGGCTCGAGCGCCACCGAGAGGTTCACATGCTCCAACAACTGCGCGCCCCGGCCCTCGCCGGCCGCAAAAGGCCCCGCGCGCGCCTCATCGAGGGTCGGCAAGGGCGGGAGCTCGGCCTCGTCCGTCCGGGACATCCCCGGAGTTTGCTTCAGTCGGTGTTGACGCGGGATGTTTGGACCAACGCCGGCGGTGCCCCGCGCACGTCGGAGACCTCGGGCGCCGCCCGAGAGCTCGGCGGGCTTCAATGTAAAGAAAGCGGACACCGTTTGTCCGGTGTGCCGGCCCTGTTGGGCTGCGGGGCTCGAGAATTCTGGAACGTTTGTGGTGACTGCGTCACGCGCCCTTGGTTTGGCTTTCAGGCATCCCTCAGGCACCTCCGAGTCACCGCGGTCCCTAACTAAAGGCTGTCAGCACCTCTAGAACGACGGTGCTTGTATCGAGTCGCTCGTGCATTCGTCGGCAAGCGGATGCTGCTGCTGCCCTGCGCCATCTGGACCTGATCCGCGCCACCTCGGCAGATTCAATAGCAAATGATCTTCGCTCATCGCATACACCCGGGAACGTCAACCTTGAACGTCCAGCGAGCCCGCCCCAACACCGCCTCCATCACTCCGCCTTGGCCGCCACCGCCTCGTCCTCGGCCTCGTCCGGGTCGTCCCGCCGCTCGGCCTCCTCCTCGAGGCCCTTTGCCTTGCGCTCGGCTTGCCGCTTCTGCCACTCCAGGTAGGGCTTGTTGGTCCCGAAGAGCATGTCCCAGTGCGTGAGGGCGTAGTTTCCGACGTTGCGGTAGTGCTGGTGGGCGGATGCGGCGGAGTGGGAAAGGGGATCGGAGGGGGGAAGACCCGTCAGACCACTCGATCTGCATGCCGCGCACAGGAACTTACGTGGAAATCGTGAACGAGAGGGTCCTCAATCAGGTTGAAGGGGTTCCACGGGAACTTGTAGCCTGAATGACACGATCCATCAGCACCACACAAGCCCCGCAGACCGGGCGCCCACGCACCGCAGTGGATGTGGAAGTCGAGGTAGTTGGCCAGCACGGTCCAGCAGAGCCAGGTGAACAGGTCGAACTTGAGGACCATGGCCGTGAGGTCGTTGAGGACCATGATGCCGAAGGACTCGCGCATGTCGTTCCAGGAGGTGGCGCCGCGGTTGGTCAGCTTGAACTCGTCTGCCGTCGCGGTCAGAACAAGGCGGAAGGGGGCCGCGGATGAACCCACGGTGCTGCTTGTGCCAGGTCTTGTAGAAGTAGGGCAGGTGTTCCATGCGGTGAAGCCTAAGACGAGGCGGGCGCCGTCAGACCACGGCCACCACCGAGGTCGGGCAAAACGCACCAGTAAAAGCCGAAGTCGAAGATGAAGTAGCCGATGACGAGGTTGCCGAGCAGCGAGAGGGGCGACTTGGGGAACGAGAAGACGGGCTGGCGGCCGAAGCTGAAGAAAACGCCGTAGGCGGCCGCCATGCGCACGGCCTGGCGATTTCCCGTCAGCCGGTACCCCGGATCAGCGGCCGATAGGTACCCACCCCCTTCCAGAAGCCGCTCTTCATCCCGTCGACGACCTTGTCGTTGAGCTCCTGGGGCTCCATCTTGCCCGGGTGGATCTTGTACTTCTGCAGGCCCCAGAGGTTGTGCTTGTCCACGGCGGTGTAGAAGTTGTACATGGCGATGTAGCTCGTCCAGAAGACGGCAAAGGTGAAGGCGGTGTGGGTGCCGACCCCGCCGAGCTTCTCGAACACCGGCTTGGTGAAGTTCAGGAAGCCGCGGCCGATGCGGGCCCACAGCGAGTCCCCGAGGAGGTGCGCCGGCATGCCGGCCATGGCGCCGACGACGGCGCTGGATGTGGTGTTGGCCATCGTTCGGGAGCGTCCGGGTTCGCCCTCCGCTCGGTGGGTTCGGTCGGGGAAGGCTCGGGAGGGGAGCAAGCGGGCGTCTGCGTCGCCCGCTGCGGTGTTCGACGGTCCCGGACGGCAGTCACGGGAGCCTGGGGTGACTTGGATCGAGGGTCGATAGGGACAGTCTTTGACCCGCCCGCCGCCGGGCCGACCAGACCCCCGATCGAGATCAATCGACGCCACGCCACTTTTGATCACGGCCAATCGACCGCCGAGCGGGTCCTCGACTTCTCACCGTCGCGGAAGCCTGTGGTCGGGCATCAAATCTCTGGCGACGGTCCGGCGCACCGTCAGTCCGACGACGAGGAACCTCGAACTCCTCAAATGGTCTCGGTGAGTCAACGAAGTCGGATGCACAAGACCGTCCAAACCAGCCGAACGATGCATCGCGCACAGCAGAACCAATCGTCTAGTCTCTTCTCTATCCTGTACATCCGCAAATCCGGGTAATCCAATGCCCAACCGGCAGCTCCAACCCCTACATTTGTGGATCCGTCACTCCTCCCACGCCTCCTCCGCCTCCCCCGCCCCGCCGCGCGCCTCCGCCTCCCTCCGCCCGGCCTCGATCAGCTTCCCCAGGTGGCGGTACAGCGCGTCGGGGTCCATCTGCGGCACGCGGAAGTCCGGGGTCGCGGAGAGGGAGGGGGGGTCGGCGTGCGTGGGCGCGGTGCCGTCGACGTCCGCGAGGAGTTCGAGGTCCTCGTCGTCGTCGGGGGTGCGTGCGCGTTTGGCGGACAAGGCGCGGGGGATGTCGATGCCCCCCGGGAACTCGTCGTTCCCGGAGAAGGACGACGAGAGGGGGGAGGGTGCGAACGGCGGCCACGGGGATGCGGGGGACGAAGGCAGCGGGGAGGCCGAGGTGTGCCGCGCGAGGTCGTCGGCCGAGAGCCGCATGGCGAGGTGGGACAGCGTGGGGGCCGAGGAGGAGGAGAAGATGTCCGGGCGGCGAGGGGCGGGGTGGTGCATCGCGATCGGGGGCGGGGACGGGTCGGCAGAGGGCCGGCGCCGCGGGCGCGGGGGGCGGTTCCGCCGGGAGGGGCTCTCGGGGGGTTCCGGGGGTGGGGTGTGCTTGCCGTGGCTGCTGGGTGCGCGGCGGCGGGAGCTGGACGAGGAGGGGGAGGAGGCTGCGCCGCCGCGCTTGCGCTTCTTGATGACGTCGGTCTTCATGGAGACGGGCCGCATGGTGCCGTGGAGCTTGAGGAAGAGGCCGCAGGCTGAAAAGCGGACGCAGGGATGTCAGCATGCGAACCGCGCATTCCGCAGAACGCGCATTACCGTTGCACAGCGGCTCCCCATCCGCGGGGTTCCGCCGCCACAGGCTCGAGTTCTCGGTGCCGCAGTTGCTGCACAGCGCGATGGCCACGGCGGGTATGGTGTTGTACTTGCCCTGCTTGGGCTGCGCCTGTGCCTGCGCCTTGGCGGCCCTCGACAGCGCGGATGCGGGCCGCTGCGGGGGCACGGGATCGGCGCGGGCGGAGGACCGGCGCGCGGGTTTGCGCGGGGATGCGGGGCGGGGGGAGTCGTCCGCCGGCCGGGGCGGGGAGACCCTCCGCGTGGGCTTCTTGGCGAACATGTCGTCCGCCGGGGCCAGAGGTGGCGGCTGCTCGTGGATGCTGGCGAGCTGAAAGTCGGGGAAGTGCAGTCCTTGGAGGGGGAAGCCCGCGCCGGCCTCGAACGCCTGCGGGGCGAACCCGTGCGCGGGCAGCGACGCCGCCATGCGCATCGGCACCGCGGCGGGCAGCCCGCCGGGAAAGAGCAGGTCGTGCAGGGCCAGCTGGTCGATGGTGGGGAAGAACTCGCCCCCGCCGAAGGAGGGCGGGCTGGCGAGCTGGAAGCTGCCCGGCCTGCTGGCGGTCGGGGTGTCGCTGCCCTCGTCCTCGTCCTCCTCGCGGCCCTCGTCGTCCGACAGGATCGGGTTGAGGTCTGGCCGGTAGCCCTGCAGCAGGGCCAGCTCCGGATGCAGGAAGGGGGCGTCGAGCTCCAGCATGTGGTCCGCCAGCGGGTCGTCCTTTGGGCTGGGCAGCGCATCCCGGGCCAGCACCATTGCGCGCCAGCTGAGGTTCGCCAGCCGCTGCGCCAGCGCCGCGTCGATCACCGCCGGGTCCGCCGGCCCGCCGGGCTGCGGCGCAAACAGGTCGTCGATCGTGTGGTGGCGTGCGGGCAGCGCGAGGTCCGGCAGCGGCACGCGGTCGGCCAGCGCGGCCACGCGCGCGAAGAACGAGTGCGACTGCAGGCACTCGCGCAGCAGCGCCGCCGCGTCGGGCGCGCCGCCGACCGTCGCCTCCGAGTCGGCCGTCGGCGCGGAGTACACGCCGGGCAGCGCCGCGGCAAGGTGCGACACGAGCGCCGCGGCGGGCGGCGCGAGCACGTCCATCGCGGCGGACCCCGAGCGCGGCGCCGCCAGCTCGGGCCGCATGTGCCGGGAGCAGCGGTCACGCGGCACCGGCAACCCCCGACACTATCTGTCTTCACCAGCCCGCGCCCAGGATCCAGCTGCACACGGCCATCGGGGGAAGCCTACCTGCGGATGTGGGTCCGCACGGCTGGAAAGCGGTGTTCATGGGTCGGGGAATAACTTCGGAGGAATGCTCGGCGGAGGGACCGGGATGCGGGCGAAGCCTTGGATGGATGGCCGCCCGGCACCGGTGACTCGCCTGCCCGGTGGCCAAGGCGATTCCCGTCCTCCGCGGTCCACCGCGCAACCAACAATAGATGGATCGGCAGCTCTTTGGCTCTTTAGCTACTGACTCGATTTCGCCTCTCTGGAGGGTTTCGGTTCGCCCGTAGCCGGAAGGGAACAGGCAGCCTCCTTCCAGTCCGATGCCCGTCCACCAGAGACGAGAACGCTGTTCTTGATACATGGGCTTTCATGCGCTGTCATGTTTCCTGCACTTTGTTCATCCCGGCCAGCCTTGATCATCTTCCCCCGGATGTGCGACGGCGGACGGTGCCGTTGGGCGCGGCCTTCGCCACCGGGACGGCGTCGAGGATCCGCCGACCCAAACCTCAACGCCATCGGGGTTCCGCGCCCCGACCATGGAAATCGACGCCGATGGCGGCCTCCCGGCGCCCGCGCCCCGCGCCCCCTCCCCGTCGCGGGAACCCGACACCGTCTCGATCCGCTTCGTGCAGGGCCCCTCGTTCGCCTACCTCCGCGGGACCCTCGCCTCCTTCCCGGACAGCATCTTCGCCCCGCACTTCTCCCCCTCGCACCCGCTGAACGCCGGCCGCACCCCTCCGTCGTCGTTCCTCCTGGACCGCGACCCCGAGCTGTTCCGGAAGTACGTCGACCCGCTGCTGAGGGGGTACTCCGTGCCCGGGAGGGAGCCGCTGCCGCCGCCGGGAGCGCCGGAGAGGGCGATGCTGAGGGACGATGCGTTGTTCTACGGGCTGGACGCGCTGGCCGAGTCGCTGGAGGAGCCGTCGGACGAGACGCCGCCCATCGAGCGCGTCCTTTCCGTGCGGGGACAGCGCGACGACGACGGCATGGACATGCGCGGGCACCCCCTGCGCGGTGAAGGTGGCCCGTGCGAGGTCTACCTCTCGGACACGCCGCGGCTGCTGGCCGCCCTCGACGCGGGCCTCGTGCGGGCGGTCCACCCCGCGGGCGCCGCGCACCCGGACCCGGCGGCGGAGTACGTCCGGATCAACCTGCCCGAGGACCGGCTCAGCCCGTACGACTTTGACCCCGCGTGCCTGTTTGCGGTGCGGCTGGCGGGGATGGCGGGCTTCTCCGTCGACGTGGACGCGCGGCCGCGCAACAGCCCCGCCTTCCGGCATGCGCGGCACCACATCCGCATCGCCGTGAAAACGTGGGAGGACGAGGGGCTGGAGAGGCTGCTGCGGAGGATCCACGGCCCTTTCTCGCGGTGGGAGGCCGCGGTCACGGACGTGGCCGTCGGGAGGCGCGGCTTCGCCGGCGCGCTGCTGTCCCTGCTGCAGACCAGGCTCGACACGCCGCCCGACGCGCAGTCGCTGGCGTTCGTATCCTCGCTGCTGCCGCGGGGGCTGGCGGGATCGGCCGGCACGTTCGGGAGCCTGGCAGAGGCGGTCGAGTCGCGGGGGGAGACCGCCGCCGCGGCATCGATCGTCCTGGAGAACCCCATCTTCGTGTTCCAGGGGGTTTTCTCGCTGGAGAATGACGTGCTGCGGTTCATCTGCACCGTGTTTGGCGACTTGGACTCGATGCGGACCTTTTACGCGCCGATCTACCGTTGACGGCACGCGGTCCGCCGATCAGCGTACGGAAAACAGAATGATTTTGGATCAACTGGATATCGAAATGGAATCGCACTACATACACGAGCTTTTGCCCGGATTCCCTCCCCCTCATCCCCCCCCCCCGCGCGCGACGCCGGCTCACGCCCTCTGCGCGCCTGCAATGCAGAACGAGTGCGCGCATCAGGCCTGTGCCGGGTGGATGCTCATGCAGAAGGCCTGGCCGGAAGCGGCCTTTGGGATGCAGAAGGCATCGCGGGGGGCGGTTTTCGGCATGCAGAAGGCCTCGCGCGAGGCGGCCTTCGGGATGCAGAAGGCGTCGCGCGAGGCGGCCTTAGGGATGCAGAAGGCGTCGCGGGGGGCGGTCTTGGGGATGCAGAAGGCGTCGCGGGGAGCGTTTTTTGGCATGCAGAAGGCCTCGCGCGCGGCATCCCTGGGGATGCAGAGGGCCCCGCCGGGGGCGGCCCTGATGGGAAGGCAGAGAGCCCCGCCGCGCTCGGCGGGCTCTGCGAGCGATGCCTTGGAGAAGCAGGGCGGCGGGAAGCAAAAGGCCGCCTGGCTATCCTGCGCTGGCACGACGCTCTCCTCGGCCTTGTACAGGCACGGAGCGCAGTTCGCGTCGGCCTCCTCGGGCATCTCGGCGCCCCAGATCGCGTGCGGCTCGGCGCCGAACCGCTCCCTGTACGCGGCGAGGCCGGCGGCGTAGCCGCCCTTCATAGCCTCGCGCTGCTCCGCGGGGGTGTCCTCGGGGTCGGCAGGGATGTGGTGGAGGAAGGATCCGGGGCCGAGGAGGGCCGCGGAGAAGGCGGCGTAGTCGATCGTGTGGAGGATGTGGGCGTGCCTGTCAACGGAGGAGTTATGACAATGTCGGGGCAGATCGATGCAAGGCGACGCACCAGATCTCGTCCACGTCGAGGCAGGGCGGCATCGGCACGCCCGCGGCCGCGAGCGTGGCGAACCGGCGGTACTCGGCCACGGCCGCGTCGATGCGGGCCTCGGTCCAGTCCGGCTTCTCCTTGAGCACGAGGCGGCTGACCTTGGACAGGTCGACGGCGGCCGCGGCGGGGTGCAGGTTGGTGGCGCTAGCATCGGCCGGGTTGGAGGAGTCGGTGCGGGAAGAGCTGCCGAAGAGAATCATTGTCGTTGTTCGGAGGTTCAGTGCGTCGGGTGGATGCTGATTGCTGTCGAGTTCGATGGGGAGCCGGTAGGGCGGCCGGCCATATATATTCTTCCTGCTGAGTGCACCGCCATGCCGATTTCGGGAGCGGGGCGTGGGGGATTTCCGGGAGACGTTCGGACTTTCGAGGATGTGTGGCGGAGCCGTGCGCGAGGCTGTGTCCTTCCGACCGAACCCGTCCGACGCGGCCACATCCCGATGGACGCCACTCGATCGCATCGACTCGCATCAAAATCCGATTCAACTCGTGACATTTTCCAACGGAAGACTGCGTTGTGCCTGCTTGCTCGAGGATTTCCAACGCTCCGCCGAGCCTCCAACCTCTCCATCCCCTCAGAGCGACGCCTTGGGCGCGTACACGATATCCATCCCCTCGAGCTTGTCCTCCAAAGCCCAGTTTCTGATGAGAGAGAAGTAGGCATTCTGGCCCGCGCCGTACTGGAGGTTACGCGCCTGCCGACGGAAGACCTGACCCTCGCCCTGCATGGGAGACGCCCCGGTCAGTCCAGAGAACGCCCAGCGTTACCAAAAAATACATTGTAGTAGCCCGGGATACAAGACTTGCATTAGGGCAGTTTCAGGTGCACGGGGGGTGTTCGGGGGTGCGGTAAACGGGCGAACGAGGGTCCGAGCGGAACGGGCTCATGCGTCAACTGGAGCAGGCAGCCGCACATCTGCACGTTCCCACCTCGAAGAACGACCTTCGTAGCGACGCCAGCTTGACGATCAGGTCGGTGTAGCGACCCTCGGCCTCCTGGGTGGGCTCCATCGACAGTATGCCGCGCTCCTTGTACTGCTTGACGCAGTAGACGATGTAGTCCGACAGCTCGAAGAGGAGATGATGCCAGTTGAAGGGGAGAGCCGACTGTACGCTGGACATGAAGAAGAGTGAGGGGAAATCCCTGATCTAAACTCCAGGTGACCATCAGAACAGAAAGACCAATCTCGCCCGATTTTGACCCACCGTCATGCCGTGGAACGTCGACGCCCCGTCCTTCCACTTCTGGGTGAGAGAGATGCCGTTCCGTCCTGTGCACTTGATTCCGAGCCGGTGCTCCCAGGTCCCGGGCGAGATAGCTCCGTACTCGAAGCCGGTGGCGAAGATCAGGAGGTCAACCTTGTACTCCTTTCCGTTCTGTGGTCGATACGAGAGGTGGGGGAATTGCGGTTTAGTTCCGGGTTGGCACGCGTCCATAGACCCACGCACCGCAACGACGCCGTCTTCGGTCAAGCCCTGAACGCCCTTGCCGTCCGTGTCCACGAGTGTGACATTTGCGCGGTTGAAGGTCTGCAAATACGTGTCGGAGAAGCAGGGCCGCTTGCCTGGAGGAGGGCCGGGACAGGTCAACCAGCTAGTCTTCGCGGACGCCGTTCAACCATCGGACTGCACATGAGCCGAGATGATAGGCACGATACGCACACCAGAAGCCGAAGTAGGGTTTGAGTTTCTCGGCGGTCTCTTTGTCCTGGACGACCTCGTCGACGAGCTTCCGAATGCTGTTCATGTGCTCCATGTCCGCCAGCTGCAGCATGTCCGCGACCTTGATCTTCATGCCAGCGAAACGCTGCTTGACGGTCGTCATCTTGCGCATCACCGCACCCCATCCGTCGTTGACCAGGTCCTCGTCCTCGATGCCCGAAGTGACGTTGCTGAACGACTCGATCCTCCGGCGCTGCCACCCAGGCTTCGACGTCATCTCTTTCCACCAGTCCAGATCCGTCTTCTTTTCTCCTCGCCTATCGACGGCCGACGGCGTCCTCTGGAAGACATAGAGGTGCTTGGCGTGCTCGCCCAGCGCCGGGATGCACTGGATAGCCGTGGCTGGTTGGGACTCTGGATCAAATGGGGACCGAAAAGACACCAGGACAAGGCCTACCTCCCGTCCCGATGATGCCGACCACCTTGTCCTTGAGCTTCGTGAGGTTTCCCGTCGAATCCCCGCCGGTGATGGAGTAGTCCCAGCGGCTCGTGTGGAACGACTGCCCCTTGAAGCGGCGGATGCCTTCGATCCCCGGGAGCTTGGCCCTGGTGAGGTTCCCGACCGAAACCACGACCGTGCGGGCGCGAAGGTGGTCGCCTCGATCGGTCCTGATGTGCCAGCGCTTCTCGACGTCGTCCCATTCCATAGAGGTGACGTGGGTCGAAAGAAGGGCGTTGTCGTAGAGGCCGAACCGCTTAGCGAGCGATTCGCAGTGCGCCAGGATTTCGTTCTGCGCGGGGTACTTGGTCGACGGCATGAAGCCGGACTCTTCAAGCAGGGGCAGGTCTACACCGAGGTGGCAGTTCGCATTCTGTCGGAACAATGAGGAACGACGGCGTTCCACCCACAGACATAGCTCTCGGTGTCGCACTTGGCGTTCGGGTAGCGGTTCCAATACCCTGGTGAAGGTTTGAAGCGCCGAGTGACAGAGAGCGAGAGGCCCCGGAGAGAGGGAGATTAAAAGAACGATCCGTGGTGGTCTGCGCCTCCACCCACAGGTCCCGCCGAAGCCGCCGCCCTCCTCGATGACCCTGATCCCCGTAACTCCCGCCTTGGTGAGCTTGGACCCGACCACGAGGGTGCCGAACCCGCCGCCGAGCAGCGCGACCTCGCATTCCTCGTCGACCGCCGCCCGCGGCTTCGGCTTCGTGTGCGGGTCGTCGCGGTACTTTGCGAGATCGCCGTCGGTCAGGATCCACTGCTCGTTGCCGTCGGGACGCAGGCGCTTGTCGCGCTCCTCGTCGTCTGCGGGAGGTTCAGCGGCGTCGCCGGAGGACGGTCGAAAACACCCACACTTCTTCCGGAGCGCGACGGGGTCAAAGTCCAGCTGGGAGAGAAGCTCCGCCGGCAGCTCCATCGTCGCAGTAGGCCGCTACGTGACGGAAACTTGTATTCGCGAAGGTGAGGGAGACAGTTGGTTGCGGGCGGCCAAAGCCAAAACTCCTCGCGCGTCGGTGGCAAGGACGGAAAGACAAAGATCGGCCGAATCGCTCCATGAATGGAACCCTGCTCCATTACAGCAAAGCACCGTCCATCCGCCGGCCCGATCCGCCGTCTCGAGGAGATCGCCCTCACGCCGCCTCCTCCTCCCTCTCCTCCCTGTCCGTCATGGCGTCCAGCACCCTCCTGCCCTCGCGCGATCCGAACAGCCTGTCGAGCCGCGCCGGGTCGGTGCTCCCCATGCGGATCCGCAGGCCGTCGTAGGCCAGCGCAACGAGCATGCCCGGCGTCGGCGGCGGGAGGGGTGGGGCCTTGGGGTAGCGCTGCGAGAAGTGCGTGAGGAGGAGGAAGCGGGCGTTCATGCTGTGGGTTCGTAGGCAGCGAGTTGTCAGCGCAATTTGTTCGCAAACGGCCGTCCCTGAACCCACGCTTGCCCGATCGCCACCGCCTCCCCCACCGTGCAGTGCCTCTTTGCCTTCGCCTCGTCTTCCATCCCGTCCTCGAACGTCGCCTCGTGCACCAGCACATCGCAACCCCTCGCCACGGCCGCAAACAGCATCGACGGCCTGCAGTCCCCCGAAAAGCCCACCCTGAACCCGCGCGGGGTGGCAAAAGTCCCCGCGAACGCGGCGGCGCAGTGCTTCACCGGCACGGTGGCGAACGAGGCCAGGGGGATCCCGTGCTCGCGGAACAGGGGGCCGATGGTCGCGGGGGAATGCCCGCTGCGCGGGGCCCAGCCCGCGGTGCCGTGCCATCCGCGCCAGTTGGCCCCCTGGGGGTCGTTCCCGTGGCAAGCCGGGTCGACGAGGGCCTCGCTTTCGAGGAAGAGGACCTGCTCGCGGACCGAGCCGGGCTCCTCGAGGTCCGAGTATTCGTCCAGGAAGAGGCGGTACTTCCACGGGGCGACGAGGAGCACCTTGGGCACCTGTTCCGGCGGGGTACCCCGGAGGCGGTGCAACCTCCATCGCTCGCGGAGAACGCCAACCAGGCCGAGCTGGTGGTCTGCGTGGAGATGGGAAAGGAACACGAGGCGCAGGTTGAGGATGGCGGATTCCGAGGCGGGGTGCGGCAGCAGCCTTCGGATCTGGCCAAGGGTGGACTCGCCGCAGTCCAGCAGCACAGTCGGCCGCGGATCGGGCGCGTCTGGATCCAGCAGGCCGTATGCCGACGGTCGGGGGAGGATGACGAGGGTGGAGGAGACGTTGCGGTACTTTGACGGCACCGCCGAGCCGGTGCCGAGCGGCCACACCTCAATCTGCGAGTCGGGGTCGGCCGGCTCCACGAACGGCGGCTCGTCGTCCGCGCCGCAGTAGCCCGGGAGCAGGTCCGGCAGGTCAGCAGCCCAGGTCTCGGCGCCCTCGGCGTCGATCTCCTTGCGAAGGTCCGCGAACGGCCCGGGCAAGTTTGCGAGGTCGACCTTTGGCGGGGCCGGCTCAACGACGAGCTCGAGCAGGGGCAGGGCGGGGATTACGGCAGGCCGCTTCGGCGCCGCGGTGGCCGGCTGCACGGGGGGGTACGTCCGGGCCAGCTCGGCGGGGTCGGGAAAGACGGTGCCGTCGATCCGCGAGAAGCGATACGCGATCCCGGCGGCCTTTGCAAAAGTTGGCGAGTAGCGCCGCACCGCTTCCTCGACGGTCGGCTCGCGAGGGGGCTCCAAAGCGTCCGATGCAGTCCCCGAGTGGAAGAGCAGGTGCATGACCCGATCGCTGGCTTCGCGGCCGACGATGGTTTCGGCCGCGGCAGCCATGACATCCCAATACCGGTCGCTCTCGACCACCTCCCGCGGCGCAGCGTGGATAATGACGAGCCTGTTGGCCCCGTCCACCCACCCGGCCCGCCCGTTCAGGGCGCCGTCCAGCTCGGCCGCCTTGCGCGCGAGCTCCTCCGCGAAGCCGGGCAGGTACCCCGCGTCCGGCACGTCCACGACCAGCAGCACCGCGCCGTGCCTCGACGGCCCGATCACTTCCTCCGGCCTGACCTCGCGCCCCTCGATCTCGACCGGCGTCCCGCGCTGCAGCTGGCCAAACAGCGGGCCCGGTTTGATCCCCAGCGCCTTGGCCTTGGCCGGGTCGAACTTGCCCGGGATGCCGGGGGTCAGGATCAGGTACGACAGCGCGAGGCGGGAAGGGGCGTGGTGCGGGAGGCGGGCGAGGGAGCGGCGCGCGGGGCCGGCGTAGTCCGAGTCGGGGAGGGGGGCGAGCGGGTCCGAGGCGGAGGAGGAGAACATGGAGGAGAGGACCTGCTTCTTGTAGGCGTGTGCCTCGGGGGAGGGACCGGGGTGCGCTTTGCGCTTCGAGCCGGGGGCCGGCGACGGCGGGGAGGGGCCCGGTTGGTCCGACGGAGAAGTGACCACGAAGCCCATGGCGGCGGGAACGCCTCCGCCGTCGTCCAGCGAGCCGCACTGCTTCTCCAGCTCCTCAAAAACCAGGAGGGCTTGTTCGTATTGGGCTCCGAGCGCGCCGTCGGCCGACGAGGCATCCGGCAAGTGGCCGGCGTCCGGGCCGGGAGGAGCGGCCACCACCTTGACGCGCAGGTTCTCGTCCTCAAAGTCAAAGCTGCCGGCGGCCGGGGCGTGCCGCGGGTATTCCTCGACCTCGACGCGCACGGAGCCGCGGTAGACGAACCAGCGCATGGAGCCGAGGCAGTGCGTGACGCCGTCGCCGCCGTGCACGTGCAGCGTGCGGCCCGCGGGCACGGCGTCGGCGACGGTGAGCAGCAGGCCCGGCAGCCCGCCCCAGCGGCCCCAGCCCGGCGCGCCCGACAGGAAGACGTGGCGCAGCTTCGTGGCGACGCGCACGCCGCGGGCCGTCAGCGCGCGCTGCGCCGCCTCGGGCGCGTTGAACAGATAGCTCTGCGACGCGAACCGCAGCGCAAACACCGCCGCGCCCACCGCTCCGTCGCTGATCGCGTGGGCGGCCGCAGCCGGGGCGTCGGGCGTCCCGCCGGCCGTGCCGCCGCCGACGACCTGCAGCGTCCACCGCATCGCCGAAGCTGCTGTCCCGCCGAAACCCCGAGAACCCGCAGATCGAAAGGCCGGAAGGGCAAGTCCAAACACAGTCCGGCCGTCACGCCATCGCATAGGCGGGGAGCCGGGTCGGATGTGCTGGCAATTGGTTTGTCGACTTGTTTGGCCGCGCCTCCAATCATCGCACGGGCTTGCTTGCCTCGGCACGATCGTCGGACAAGCATGAAGTCTTGACTGCCATGGAAACAAGATGGATGGAACAGTACACCTGGCCAGGATCCCGTCACTCTGCGGCCCCGGCCTGCCCGTCGGCCCACGCCGCAAAAGCGATCGCCCCTGCCGACCCGAACCACGCATAGTGCGTTTCGTACGTCTCCTCCTCCCCGTCCTCTCCACCTTCCCCCCCGGCATTGTCGAACATCCCCCACCCGGTGCTGCTCCAGAACTCGGCCTGTCCCGCCCACCGCCTCCACGGCATGGCCTCGCGTACGCCTAGAGGCGCACCGGCGGCGCAGGCCTCCTCCCACGCGTCGTTGCCGAATGTGGATTTGAGCTCCACAATGAGCGAGGGCGGGGCATCGCGGAGGACGAGGGAGGAGAGTCGGCCGCTGAAGGGGGCGAGCATTGCGGCGAGATCGGAGCGGGAAGCGAGGTGCCATGCCGAGGCGGAGAGGCGGCGCAGCGGGCTGCCGCGGTCCACCTTGGCGGCGGCCACGCTAGCGAGAGCCGAAGATGTCAGCGGACCCCAGGCGACCTGTTTGGAGTGAGAGTCCATGAAGGCCGCCTTGAAGTCGAGGTGCGAGAGTGACGGGAAAGAGACGTCAAGACGGGTCAGGAGGGAAGCAAACAGGCCGTCCCGTTCGCCCGCTTCCAGCGAGGTCGAGTAGGAGATTTCGAGCGAGAGGCGGAGGGTTTCCAGCGCCGGAAGCCGGAGGGCTTCGAGCGCGGCCGTCAGCCTTGTGAGCCCGTTCAGCTCCGCTTTCGGATCGCGAAAGTCAAAGTAGAGCGTCAGGTGGAGAAAGGTCAGCGAAGTGAGTGATGGCAGGAGCGCCAGAAAGGGTTCCAGCTCCGTCGCCGCGGCGATCTTGACGCGCAGCGACGTCGTCTCCGCCACCGCGCGGCCGGCCGCCGAGCCCGGCCTCCCCGCGGCCTCGATCATGTCCCCGAAGATATGCCTAGCGTCGTTCCGTTTGAAAACAAGGCTGTGAAGCTGCGGACACCGCTCCAGGAAGGGACGCAGCACGCGGCAGGCCCGCCCGTCCATGGTCATTTGGAACAGCCCCAGCTCCTTGAGCGATCCCGACACGGCCTTGGCCATCCCGTCGATTTGCGCCTGTTGGACCGCAATAAACCTGCCCGGCTTCTTTGCGGCCCAGCTTCCATGCCCCATCCACAGTTCCTCCAGCCGCGGCAGGCCCTCGAGCACCCCGAGCAGCACCGCCGGGTCGAGGCACGTCTCGTGGACATAGAGTCGCCTCAGATTGGTGCACCGCGCCGCGGCAGCCTGCAACAAAAGCCCCGGGCGCTCGATCAGCTCCCGTTTCAACCCCGTCGACACGTCCGAGATGTCCAGCGTGGTCAAGCGGTCCGAGAGGTGCGACGCGAGCGCGACGTCCGACCCCTTGGCGGCATGTTCGGCGCGGATCCGGAGGCGCCACAGGTCCAGCTTGGCGAGGTTCGCGCCCACGCGGGACAGCACCGCGTCCAGTGCCGGCGAATCGAGGGCAAACCACCCCGATACGACCGAGCGAACGAATGAAGTATAGTCCGCGAAGCCTCCGCCGGCGAACGACGCACGCGGCGGCCCGCCGAACACGTGCATCTCGCACCAGAGGCAGCGCAGCGCGGGTTCGGCGAGGAGGGAATGCGTGCGCGCGGCGCTGAGGAGGTCCCACGGCGGGAGACGTCGCAGGACCGCGTCGAGGATTTCGGGCGGGAGCAGGTGCAGATTGGGGGCCGGACGCACGTCTGCCCCTTCTTCGGCTTCTTCAGCTTCTTCGGCAGAAGGATGTTTTAATGACGAACACATGGCGGCAGTGGAACCGGGATTCGCGGTCTGTTTGGTGACAGCCCGCCGCGGCGGCATGCGGCAGCGTCGAGTGAAGCCGCACAGCGGTTCGTCGTCTGGTCAGACAATATGGCCGCCGGACGCTCTCTCGAGTCCATGGCCGTAGAGCTTTTTGCCTTTTCTTCGTCGCTGGACGGCAGCTGGGCCCCCGGCCACGCGGAACCGCCCACGCTCGGCTCCCGCCTGCTCGAGATCCGCGGACTCCTGGAGGATGCGCAAATCCTGGTGCTACAGCTGGAGAACCTGGTCGACGACCCTCGTTTGCGGGTGATGGGATTACCGGACGATGCAGGGCTCGCATTCGCTCCCACATCGTGGGCAATGGGTATTACAGGGGTTCCGGCCAGGGCGTGCAGATCGGCAACGGGGCGCTGGCGCCCGAGCCTCGGTCCAAGAGCGCGTCGCCGACGCGGTCGTGGCGCGGGCGGACACCATCACGGGCAACATGGAGTCACTACTGACGATAGCCAAAAAGGAGGGCAGGGATGAAGATTTCTCACCTCTTTCCCCTTCTCCTTCCCCTCTCTTTCTTATTATGTACGTCCGTACCTTCTAATGCACAACAAAGAGGCTTATCGACAAAGCACAGCCGCAGACGCCCATGCTGCGAATCACTACCCATGCACACTGAGTCCCGTCCACCACCAACGATGCCCTTGAAGCTGTCACGCCACGTTCTTGGTGAGGAGGCCCTTGAGTTCCCCAACATCCTTGTGCAAGTGCTGCAGTGTGACCTTTTGGTGGCACGCAGTCAGACAACGACTGCGGAGGCACGAGAAGAAAAGTACCTCGATGCGACCGATATCAGTTTCGACGCGGGCAATGTCCCGGTGTATCTCCGCTTTCATAGACTGCATATCAGACTTCAACGAGCTCTGGATCGAACCAGCGTCAGGAGTACCACGAAGAAAAGGGAACGGCGTAGGTGGTACCTCAACGCGGAGGCCAAAGGCCAAAAGAAGGCCGAAAGGCGCGGCGAGGAGAGAGTACGCTCTCGCATTTCGCTGCAAGTGCTGTATCGGGCTCTCGGACACGAGGCTGTCGGTTGAAAACCGAGCTCCCGCGAGTCGCGACAGCCGGAAACGGCGGAGGCCCGTAAAGAGCGCCGCCATGGTGTCCCTGGGAATGCGAAACAAATGAGAAACACGAAGCAAGATTGCGGTAGCGGCGCAGAAGTCCATGGTGTCCACTACTGCGGCACAGGCGGGGCTCGCGTCCGCGGCGCCGCTAGCAGCCTTCGCGCTTCGCCCGCGTCGGCTCGTGCCACATGCCGTGTCGAAAGCAGTGACCCGGACTGGTCTGCATGTCAACCCACCGGCCCGTGATGTGTGTAATAAAGCTATACTTGACCACCGGCTAGCGGGTTATTGACTTTCCATGCATGCGGCGAGAGCGCGAGTCCGCCCAAACCAACTTCCAATTCGCGAGCTGCGGCCCAGCCATGCGGGCTCCAATCGGCTCTTGCGCAGCGCCGCCAGCCTATCATCGAAGCCCGCATTTAGCGTCGGCCGCTCTTCTGTGCCTGTGGGGCGACCGGACATCGCAAACAGCGCGAGAATGTTCAACGGCGCTAACTACGTCTTCGCAGGCTCTGGGCGCCGGCGGCAAGTCGCGCATCGAGCTTGTCTGTCGCTTGGCGGAGCTCACGATCTATCCGACGCGCCACCGCCTCGCCATCGACCCGGGCCTCAAGCGCTCCTGGTACGCCCTCCACGACAACCAGCTCGGGGTGCTATCCTCCGTCGGCGTCCTCGAAACCGTGCCCCTCGCGACGGAAGGGTATCGCGCCGAGCGCTTCGTCTTCTGGGGCCGTGCCTTGACCGAGCGGCTCTCGGCCGCCCTCGCCGAGACCGGGATCAACCCCGTGGAGGTCACCATCGTCCTCGAGCGCCAGCATGTCGTCGACGGCCGCACCAACTTCCAGGTCCGCAAGGGCACCCACAAGTTCGTGGCCTGGGAAGTCACCATGGTGGCCGCGCTGTCTGCCGCCGGCTTCAAGGTCCTGCTGGTCGACCCCAAGCGCATTGACGCCGAGTTCGGGCTCATGGTCGGCGCTCCCACCGCGCACCAGAACATGACCAGCAAGCAGAAGACCGCGGTGAGCAAGCGCCGCTACAAGTACCGCAAGGCCCGAGCTGTCGAACGTGCGCGGCACATGATCGGCAACGCCAACTTCGGCGGCATGGTTGTTGCCGGCACCGTGGCCGCGATCTTCGAGATGCCCGGCAAAAAGGACGAACTCGCCGACGCCATGCTCCTTCTGGTCGCCTACCACCGCTGGGCCGCGCGCGTGGAGGAGCTGGCCTACTGACTTCGCCTTCATGTGGGTTCTCGGGCCATCGCCCACAGGCCCGCTGCTGATACGCATGAAGGTACTCGTTCTTTGCTCTGAAACTTCTTCTTCTATGTTGGTTAGGCCCTTTTTTCGGTGGAATAGACACGGGATTCGAGGTCTGCTCATGATCTGCCCCATCGAAGACACACCTTCATGATGCATGCAGCCTACTGTAGTGTAATGAATGTGCGATAGTAATATACGCATACACTGCATCATGCACATCCTAGCATTGATGTTCCACATCTTCAACAGTCCCTCGTCGCTACTGCCAAGCCCACGAGGCTAGCTCAAGGCGCACCTCCCTGAAGCTTGGCCGGGTGGCAGGATCCTGCTCCCACATCCTCTGCATGAGTGCCCACGCTTCATCGGTCGCCAAATCCGGGCGTTCAGGACGCCCGCCTTCTAGAACAACGAGGTGAATCTGTTGACCAGCCGCGATTATGTGAGACGGCCCAAAGCAAGGCAAGCCCGTGGAAACCTACGACCGTCGCATGAACATGTTCTAACGGAAACTCCCCTTTGCTCGTAACTTCAAACATCACCATGGCGAATGCATAGACATCGGCAGGCGCTTGCAGCTTCTTGCCTTGGAAGAGCTCAGGTGCCATGAAGGAAGGGGTTCCGGATACCGAGTCGGTCTTGGAATTCGTTGAAGCAGCTGAAATGGAACGAATGCGAGAAAGGCCGAAGTCGGCTATCTTGGCAATGCCGTGGTCTAGAACAACGAAGTCACATCACTGATTGAACCCAGCGCGGAACCAAGAGGAGTGACGTACCTATTAGAACGTTCATGCACTTCAGGTCTCCATGAAGAACGTTAAAAGAGTGCAGAAAGGCCATGCCATCAGCAACTCCGCGAAGATAGTCGAGACCCTTGACTTGATCCCACTCGATTCGACCCATATGGTCCCTCATGTTGCCATCCGATGCGATTTCCGATACCATCATGGGTGGGTCATCGCAATAGGCAAGAAGAGGAAGGACTGGAGAGTGTATGCTCGAATGAGAACGGTGGAATTGTTGAGCATCAAAAGACAAACTCACTGTTGCGTTGCGTTAGGCCGCCCCATATGCTGATCTCTTGCAGGAACAGCTTGATAGCGCGCTGGTCAACAATCCCCTTGATGGTCTTGATGGCTACAATCGTTGTATCGTGCAGCAAGCCACGGTAAACCGTGCCGAAACCACCTTCTCCAAGGCGGTCGGCTTCAGTGTAAGTGACGTCTGCACGAGAGATGCGCATCTTGTTGACTGTCACGGGCAAGCTACCCTCATCCTTCTTGTCAACGGCAGGGATCTTGACAGAGATGCCAGCAATGCCGCTGTCCTTTGCTTTGTTTTTCGGCGGAAGCGCTGGGATCACTGGTGAAGAGCGTGCCAAGGGACGCGCGCTGATTGGTGGAGGTAGGACTGTGACCGTCGGTGAAGAGGTCGCCGAACCATGTCCGCCATCATTTGCCATTGCTTGAGCATCTTGTCCTCCCCGCGGGCCACCTCCCTGCAGCCGGAGCTCAGCGAGCTCTTTCTCGATCCGTAGTTGCTCCTGCATCATACGAAGCTCTTCTGCTTTGAGGCGGAGCTCCTGCTCTCGGGCAAGCTGAGCGGCATTTGCGGCGCGCTGTACGGTGTCCGCTGCCGCACGGCGGGGTCCGGCAGCTATATCAGTCTGATGCAAAGGTGACGCGCGGTCCTTTGGTGCCGACGACGATTCCGCAAGCCGTTCCGGCATGGGCGCACGCTTCTGTGACTGTTGCTCGCCCTTTTGCTCGCGCTCGAGGATCTTTTTTATGCGTGAAATGGCCGCAGTGGTCTCCTTATCGTCTTCATCCTGCTCGGCTGCAAGCTCATAGAGACGGAGCGCCTCCGACAGGTCCTTGCCCACGCCTGTTCCGTGCTCGTACCAATCTGCAAGAGACTTCATCGCGTCCACCAGGCCGGATTCCGCTGCTTGCTTCAGCAAATCGAGGGCTCGCTCCTGGTTCCGTTGGACACCTCGCCCTTTCGCGTAGAGCATTGCGAGCCTCAGCTGCGCTTCCACGGATCCGTGGTCGACGCCCAATTGATACCACTTGGCAGCCTTGGTAAGGTCGCGGTCCACGCCCTCGCCGCGCTCGTACAGGTGGCCGAGAAGAGTCTCCCCATTCCTGTGCCCTAGATCCGCAGCTTTGCGGTAGTACTTTGCGGCTTCACTGAAGTTGCGCTTCACCCCTGTGCCGCGCTCGTAGAGCAAGCCCAAGTTGACCTGGGCGTCCGGGTCAGGGTCGTCGCTGTCCGCTGCCGTTCGGTACCACCGTGCGGCCTCCGCGAAGTTCTGAGCTACCCCACGTCCACGTTCGTAAAGAGAGCCGAGGTTGTATGCGGCTTGTGCATGTCCCTGATCCGCTGCTTTACGGAACCAGCGTGCGGCCTCGCTGAAATCTTCGCGCTCCGAAGCAATGAGCCCTAAGCCCATCTGCGCATCTTCAGAGTCCTCAAACTCGGCAACATCTCGGTACAGACGTTCGGCCTCAGCGAGATTTTCGGGCATCCCGAGCCCTTGGCGATGCATTTCGGCGAGGTAGAGCGTCGCGTTGGTGTCACCGTTGAAAGCGGCGTGGGATAGAGGCTTGAATGCCGCCTCGTACTCTTCTCGATCGAATAGAATCCTTCCCAGTCCCAGGGAACCCTCGGTATCACCCTGTTCCGCAGCCCTACGATACCATTTCTCAGCTTCAAGTTCATTCTTCGGCATCCCATCGCCTTCGAGGCACTTGTCGCCAAGTTGCACCTGAGCTTCCGCGGAACCATTCGCAGCGGCTTCCCGCAGCCAGCGCGCCGCTTCCAGGGCGCCTCCGGTGAGGCCTTGAAAGTCCTCCTCGCAGAGTTCGGCCATCCGCAGCTGTGCATCCGCGCTGCCAAGCTCTGCTGCGCGGCGCATCCAAGTGATGCCATTTCGCGTGCGGTCGTGCTCCAATGCGTCTTCCGCAAGCTCGATGAGCGCAACCGGGTCGTTCTGCAGGCGGTCCAAGGCGACGCGGGCAGGCGTATGGCCTGCAGCCAGAGAGCGGCGGTACCAGTCCATCGCCTGCGCCACATCCTGGAGCACCCCCACTCCGCGTTCGTAGCACGACGCGAGCGCGTACATGGCGAACCCATCCCCGCTCTTGGCGGCCGTCTCGTAGATCTGTGCGGCGGTCTCTTCGTCGCGCTCTGCCCCCAGGCCGTGCTCGATGTGCCAGCCCAGGTTGGCGAGGCACGCGATGTCGCCCTTCTGGGCGCCCTTGTCGAACCAGCGCGCGGCCTCGGCGTGGTCCTGCCGCACGCCGTCGCCATCCCTGTACTTGATGCCGAGGCGGAAGCAATCCTTGCCCGATTTGAACATCGTTGTGAGCGTGTGGCGTCGTAGTTCGGACTTTGGCTTCGTCAGGGTCGCAGCAGTTCCATGGCTCAGTCAGACCCTGGGGAAGCCAAACGAGATCCAGAGAAGTTGGCGGTCGGCTTCCATCGGGTATCACCCTCCAAACAGCAATGTCGCGAAGCATCGCATTGTAATGCGAAGCTCTTTACAAAGATCCGAGCGGCCGGAGACAAGACGTATTGGCAGGGCGGCGAGTGAGACGTTTCCGACTACGTTCGCCACAAAAAGCAGCAGTTTACCGAGGCCAGCTAGTCTGCAGTTCTCTTGAATGACATTACACCGAGACCCCGCAGGGAGGGAGCAGCGGGGCCGTTGTCTTCATGGACTCTGTGGACCCCGGTCCCAAACAGATCTCCATTCCGGTTCCAATGGGAGTCAGCGGCACGCTCAGCGGCGGCGGCGGCGCGCTGTTTCCGCGGCTCGAGGCTGCGAAGCAGAGCGTGCGCGTGGCGGCGCTGTGCGGGCCGCGGCGGGCGCGGTTCGCCGGGGACTCTGCGGAGGGCTCCCACGCTCTCGACGTGCCGCAGGCTGCCGGCGCGGGGCTGCACCCGTTCCGCGTGGCGATCGACGCGTCGATCTGGATGTACCAGACGGCGCGGGCACCCACGGGGAGGAGCACGCCGGGCAGCACCCCGACGCCCCGCGAGGCCGCGCACGACCCGCTGCGCACGCTGTTCTACCGCGTGCTGCGCGTGCTGCGGGTGGGCCTGCTGCCCGTCTTTGTGTTCGACAACCCCGACCCGCGCTCGCGCCCGGCGCACAAGCACGGCCGCCCGCACGCGCTGGGCAAGGACGTGTTGGCCATGCAGGACGGCTTCCAGAGGCTCGTCGGCCTGTTCGGCATGCCGTGCCTCGTGTCGCGCAGCGAGGCGGAGGCAGAGTGCGCAGAGCTGTCGCGTCGCGGCCTCGTCGACGCCGTGCTCAGTGAGGACATCGACACGCTGCTGTTTGGCGCGACCGCCCTCGTGCGCGGCTGGTCGGCGCCCGCCGGCCCGCAGGGCGGCACCGTGCTCATCGACGACGTGGACCCCGGCGACGCCCCGCCGGCCGACCCCTCGTCGCCCGCAAAGCCAGACACCCTGGACATCTACCCCGCCGCGGCCGTCGCGGAGCACCCGGACGTGCAGCTCCCGCGCCGCTCCCTCATCCTGTTTGCCCTGCTCAACGGCTCGGACTACACGCCGGGCGTCAAGTCGCTCGGCGCCATGACCGCCTTCGAGCTCGCGCGCGACGACCCCGCCGGCCTGGGCCCGCGGCTGCTCGACGCCGTCGTGGCTCCCTTCGAGCGCGACCCGGCCAAGCTGCGCTACACCCCGGAAGAGCGGGCCGCGATCCAGGCCATGCTCAAGGAGCACCTGACCTCGAACCCCGAGGGCCTCCTCTCGCGCAAGAAGCCCGCCGCCGCCGCGAACCTCCCCGCCGACTTTCCCCCCGAGAGCGTGCTCCTCTCGTACCTCCGCCCCGCCGTGCACGACCGTTACCCCGCGCAGCTCACGGACCACCTGGCACGGCCCTTTTCCCGGCCCGTGGATTTCGCCCGGCTGCGCGCGTTTGCGGCCGAGAATTTCGGCTGGGGCCATGCCAAGCTGGACGCCAAGCTGGAAAAGGTCGCCGAGGCCGCCGGCCTGTGGGAAGTCCGCCGCATGGCGGACGCGGCGCTGCACGCCGGCGCCGGCCCCTCGGGGGAGGTGGAGCTCGAGGAGGGCGGCATGGTCTACTCGTCCCCGCCGCCTTCCTCGCAGGGCGACGCGAGGGGACAGGCGGCCATCACCGACTTTTTCGGGCAGGCCAAGAAGCGCGCCGGCGGCGAGCCCAAGGACGCCAAGCCCTCCTCGAGCCAGGGCAGCCTCGCCTCCTCGCAGGCCTCCTCGGCCGCGCAATCCAGCCAGCCCCGCGCCGTCGCCAACCCCGTCCTCGAGGTGCTCCGCATCCGCAAGGTCGCGCGCCCCGAGGACGACCACCCCGGCGCCTCGCACGAGGCCCGCCTGCTCGTCCGCCTCTCGGCGCTCCCCGAGGGCGACACCGGCCCGCACCCCTGGCCGGATCCGGTGCAGGTGCGGGTGCCGCTTGCGCTGGCGCGGCTGGCGGCGCCGAGGATGGTGCGGGAGTGGGAGGGGATGAGGACGCCCAAGGGGAGGAAGGGGGGCGAGCCGGGTGCGCCGAGGAAGGGGAAGGCAAAGATGGTGGAGACGAGGGAGCTGGGGAATGAGGATGGGGAGAGCGAGAGCCCGAGCCCGGCGCCCAAGCGCGCGAGGAGGGCGAAGAAGGGGGTCGTCGTGGACCTCGACGGGGAGTCGGACGGGGACGGGGAGCCGATGCCCAAGCGCGGGAGGAAGGCCAAGCAGGTCGAGGTCGTCGAGCTGGATGGCACCTCGGAGGACGAAGCCACGCCGGCGCCCAAGCGCCCCCGCAAGGCCGCCGCGGCCGACAAGACGCCCTCCCCGGCGCGCAGGAAGAAGGACGCCGCCGGCGCCCGCGGGTTTTCCACCGGCCGCGCGCGCGCGGCCGGTGGAGGACGCGGGGGCCAACCCGTTCCTGGACGACAGCTCCGGCGAGGAGGACGGGGCGGGTGCGGAGAAACGGCAGGCGAGGGTGGGGTGTACAGGCCCGCGGCGTGGAACGAGAGCTGGTTGGAGGGGGTGCGGTTCGCTGGACACAAGGAGGCCGAGTGATCGGGAAGCGGATTTCTTTTCTCTTGATACCGTGAAACCTGTACGATACCGTACCAATGAAACGATGCACTGCACTATGCCCGCGAACAAGCTAGGACGTCACAAGTCGGTGGCTTCCCTCCCCCAAGAAGAGGACGAACGATCCCCCTAATCGAACGATATTCTTAGTCAAAGATGCCATGTTCAACGACCATCTCGGCCGCCTTGGCCACTTCTTCCCCGGTGATGCCCCTGGATCCGCGCCTCGCGGGAGCCGGGGCCTCGCGAGCGGTGGTGGAGGCGCTCCCCAGGTCGATCTCCAGCTCCCCGTCGCCCAGCTTCAGCGCGTCACGGAGCATCTCCTCGGCCCTCCCCGACCCTCTTGCGGCATTCGAGGTTTGCTGGGGCGCGGCAGCATGCGGGTGCGCGGCGTGGGGGTGCGGGTGGACGAAAGGGGGATGGGGGTGGTGGAGCACGTCCGCGACGTAGATCGACGGAATCAGCTGGTGGCGGGGGGAGCTTGCGTGCGGAGAGGTTGCCGGAGCGTCCGCATGCTCAGTCTGCTTGGCGGCCTCCGTCGCGACGTGGGGCTCGATGGGCGCAGCCGGCGCGGGGAAGAGACGGGGGAGCCGCGCGGCGAGGTGCGGCGCTGTAGAATGCTCGTGGCTATGAGGGTCTTCGGCGGCCTTGGGCATCGTAGAGCTCTGAGTGGGTGAGGTGGCAGCGATGAATCACGCTTTCATCACTGCCACCTCAAGTCGCCAAGCGTCGCCACTGAAGTCACGCCGGAGAGGTTCTGAACAAGAAATGTCACACTGCGAGAGGGCCAATCCCCTCATTCTACGCTGACGGCGGGTGGCTCGCGGTGGCTCGCGGTGGCGGCGGTGGCGGGTCGCGGCGCGGCGCGGCGAAACCTCTGTTGCGGGCCGACGTCTCCCGACGAGAATCTTCTCCGCCCGTCGAAACCGCTTGTCGCGATGTGCATCATTTTCGTCTGCCACGCTCACCACCCGCGTTACCGCCTGGTCATCGCGTCGAACCGCGAGGAAGTCTTTTCGCGGGCAACGGAGCCGCTACACCGGTGGCCGGACGCCCCGAGCATCCTCGCCGGCCGGGATGCGGTGGCCAAGGGCACCTGGCTCGGGCTGGACGTCGTTTCCGGACGCTGGGGCGGCCTGACGAACGTGCACAAGCCCGGGCCGCGCAAGGTCCCGGGGGAAGGACGTTCCCGCGGCGAGATTGTCGACCGGTGGCTCAAGTTCCCCGCGTCCAATGGGGCAGCGGAGCAGTTCCTCGCGGAGCTGAAACGGGACGGACCCGAGTACGAGGGCTTCAACGTCATCTTTGGCAGCGTGGGGGAAGAGCCGACCTCGGCACACTTCTTCACGAACCAGGGGGCGGATGGGGGAGAGGCGGAAAGTGCGCTAGCGCCCAATGCGCTCTACGGACTATCGAATGCCACCTTGGAAACGCCGTGGCCGAAGCTAGTCCACGGCAAGCGTCAGATCGAAGAGCTGCTGACGCGGATCCCCGCGACCGGGGAAGCTTCGGACGCGGAAGAGGACCGGCTCGTCGAAGACCTGCTGACCCTCCTGTGGGACGATTCTGAACACGAAGGCGAGGGCTATTATGGCGTCGGCGCCCGCGCAATCCGATACATCCTCCCGGGGATCGACTACGGGACCCGGGCATCCACGGTCGTGCTCGCGCGCCGGGACGGCACCGTGCGCTACGTCGAGCGGTCGCTTGGACGGGATGGCAACGAGATCGGACGCCGGGTGCACGCCGTGCAGCTGGGAAAGATCTAAGGACATAGAGAGAGAGTGGGGTTTATTGCCTCCACTCCCACCGCCCGTCCGCGCCAAAGGCGTTGGTTCCCCACTTGGCCATCAAGCGCTTCAGCTCATCCCTTTGTTGCGTCAGGCGCGCATCGGGCGCGGCGTAGACGTCCTCGAACAGGTCGTCCAGCCACGGCGGCGGCTCCTTTTCGGCGGCAGCGATCGCCTCAAGGACAGCCTTCGTTGCATCCTCCTTGGAAAAGGCATCAACCGCCGTCCCGAGGTTCCGCGAACCGACCATGTAGCGCCGCAGCTTTTCAACGCAATCGAAGTTCTTCCACGAGCGTTCGATCTCCGCTTCGTCCCTGTACCGAGTCTGCTCGTCCGACGTGGAATGCGATCCCAAACGAGCCGTCATTGCCTCGATCAGGAAGGGGCCGGCGTCCGGGGAGCTGAGACAGTGTTCGCGGGCGAAGACGCAGGCCCGGTGCATGGCGACTAGGTCGGTCCCGTCCACACGAAGCGACGGAATCCCGTATGCGGGACCGCGTGCGGCTACGCCGTCGCCGAGATACTGCTGGCCGTCAGCGGGTGTCGAGATTGCCCATCCGTTGTTCCTGGCCACGAACAAAACCGGGGCTTTTGTCGACGCCGCCATGTTGAGGCCCACGGCAAAATCTCCCTCCGAAGAGCACCCGTCGCCGAAAACGCAGGCCACGACCTGCTTCTTTCCAGCACGCTTTAGCGCGTAGGCGGAGCCAGCAGCCTGCGGGATCTGTTCACCGAGCGAGGCCTTCATGGTCACGCACTTGACGGGACCGTTGTGGGTCATGGTTTGCGGCATCTGCCGTCCCTTCATGTCGTCGCCACGCGTTGCCATGTAGGAGCTGCAGAGCTCCCGCAGCGTCTTTCCGAGGTGGAAGAGCAGCGCCTGTTCCCGATACTGATTGAAGACGACATCTCCGGGCTTCAAAGCAAGGCCCAGGCCGAAAAGCGATGATTCCTCTCCGCTCTCGGTCATGAAGAAGCTAAACCTCCCCTGTCGCTGCAGCTTGTTCATGATATCGTCAAAGGTCCGAATGGTCAGCATCTCCCTCCACACGGCTGCCAAAGTCTCATCGGAGAGAAGTCGATCCGCATCGCGGTCCAGGACATTTCCCTCGACGTCGATAGCCCGATACGTTGGAATGACTTCGGAAGGGGGCAAACGGAGCGCCTTTCCGAACTCTTCCGTGTACGAGGATTGAGGCGCGCCCGAGAAGCCGGCCGGCGCGGCCGCCGTGCCGTAGCATCGCGTTCTTCGTGCGAGACTGTATCCCGCGGTGGCAAGACGCGTCAAGCGCCCAGCCATGGTGCCACGCGGTCCGCAGTCGCTGAGAACGTGCTCCCAATTGCGATTGCAAAGGCTCGATTTGATTTGGCAGGCCACCGAAGCGGGAGTGGAAGACTGTTGATGTGGAAACTTCCCGTGTCTCCCTCTTCCCATCACGTACTCCGGTCTGTGTATCAGAGCTAGGAACACGAAGCTCTGTCACTAACTCCACTACATTCGACCGCTCCTCCGCGATGGCTATCGTAGGATCTGTCGCGCCGTCCATGTCGCGGGTATCGATTTCCACACCCATCCACCATGCCAAAGCTGCCGGCAACCGCCCCGCCACGGTCCTCAGATTCCCTCTGGCGCTCCTCCGGGAACCAAGATGCAGATGTTGGCCCCGTTGAGGAGGATCTGGTCCAGCTTGGTGATCTTCCTGCCTTCCGGTGTCTGCTCGCTGCCACCAACGCGTCAGTCCCGTCCTCCACGCAGGTTCGGCCGTGAAACGCACATCTCGGTCACGTCCTCGAGCACCATGTTGACGTAATCGTCGAAGCCGAGTAGCGTGCCCACGAACTCCTTCTCCGACTTCATGACTATCCAGAGACGCGAGCCCACACACTTGTCGATGAGCTCTGCTGCGGGCCTCAGTGGCCGCCATCGAGCAGCGCAAGCACCGGCGCGAACCTAGCGGTAGTAATTGGGCCGCCATCGCGCGCTAGTGCCGCCGTGAGCGCGGAGAGGTTTTGCGTGAAGGCGTGCGACCGACGCCGCTCGCATCAGCGGATCCAAAGCCGACAACTCACCGAATGTCTCTCGAACCGCCCGACCACGGCGCGGACCTCCTTGTCATACGACATGCCAAGTTGGATTCTTTTGCTGGCGCCGCGCCGGATGGAGAGCTCACGCGACCGCGCGCAGGAGCGGGGAGCCCGCAGGCAAGCCGAAGCCCGCTTCCTTTCCCGCCCCGCGCTTCGGCAACGGCAACCGCTCCGGAAAGTTCCCCTTCCTTCGACAGCAGCGCGAAGTATCCTACGTTCTAGTCTCCCTGCCTCCTCCTCGGTTCTCGAGCGATCTCGGCGCGCGCGAGACGTCGCCACCGCAGCGCAGTGTGAAACTGAACAGCAGGTTCTCAAAGATGCAGGTGCGCGTCCTCTGGTCCTCGAGGGAGCTGGCTCTTACCGTGCGACTCCGATCGCCCAGGAACGAATGAGCAAGCTGACCGACGAGATGCACGGCGGCTTCGCCGCGACTGTAGTCCGATCTGGCACCAACAAGGCGCACCCACTCGTCCGAAAGGCGGCCCCGAAGCACTCGGAAGAATCTCGGCTTCCCGGAGAACTCCTCGCCGCTCCTCCCGGAAACACCGGATCAAGGTGGCGGGCAGGCGGACTGGCAGGAATCGGCTGGGGCGCTTTCGACGACGAGCCTACCGAGCCGAGCCCGAAGGGCTTTCAAGAGAGTTCCGTCGAGGATCTGCGAACGAGCGAAGCGTTTGGGCCGGTCTTTGCCACGCCGAGGGTGGACAGGTTCGACTCTTGCCGGCAAACGAGCGCACTGGCTCGCGGTGACTTCGCCCCCAGGACGATCTCCGCCACCAGGACCGCTGCCCCGACCCCCAAGACTCCTCCGCAGTCCGCGCTGCCTTTCACCACGCCTTCTGGCCTGCGCAAGAGCAAGATCGGATCGCCCGAACAACTGCTGATCAAGACGTCCAACACGCGCGTTCCGTTCCTCAAGATGAGCGGCATGGAGAAACCCGAACCAACACAGGGAGAGGTCGCCGAGGAGATTGCGGAGGACAACATCTTTTTCCGGCAGCTGCAGAAGATGAACGAAGCCGATCGATCGCTGCTCATGGCGGAGGGACAGTTCCGGGATGGATTCGATGCCTGCGATTCTCGAGCGGATCGGACCTCGGATGAGACGTACCAAGCCGAGAGCAACGTCAAACCTGGGCCACTCAACGTCGGACTCGCCGTTCCCGAGGCAAAGATGGACAGCGCAGCCGACGCCGACGACCCGCTCGCTGGATCCCCAACTTTCGTGGCCGGCATCCTCATGTCCACCAGGAGATCGGATTCGAACTCGGCTTTCGACTTCGGGGAGCTGCACGGGGACGACCGTGAGTGATGCCGTTTCTGCATCTCCCGGAAAGCATCACTGATCATGCGTCCGCAGAACACAAGAACCGCTTTCCGGCCGTGAACATCCACGAGTTCAGCATATCCGAGATGGACTGGAAGACTCTGGACATGGGGAGCAACAACGACGCCTTTGACACGCCGCAGTTCGAAGACGATCTCAATCTCCACAGCCTCAATGGATTCGGCCTCTGAGTTACAAGTCCCGCGAACCACATCTGCGCCATCTTTGCGCTACGGGCTGCTGCTTTCCATCGACGTCTCAGAGAGCGTTTCCTTCGACTCGGAGCGTTGACGTCGGGAGAGAGAACTGCGCGGCGACAGGGCGTTGGAGAGCTGGACTTCGTTGACTATTGACAGTTGCTGCGGGAGACGTTCCATTAACTTTGCTATGCGACGATGATGTTTCATTACCTGTTTATCGAGAAGATCCGAGATGCCGAGCCCCTCGCGTCCGATCAAGTACTTCAAATCTTCGGTCACGCAGGTCTCGACCTGATGCAGCGGATCGTCGGGGATCCTCGCCCCGGTGCGCAGTTCTTCTTCCGCCCTCTCGTGGCTCGACTTGAGGTGATCGAAAAGGTTCAGGAACGCCTCCACCTCCTTCGATCGCACGGTCCAGGAAGCCAGTCCGTCCGCGCGATCCCCCTCGGACGATATTCCGAGGGTCCCGCCCATCGCGTGCAGCTCGCAAAGGTCCACGAGGACCCTTTTGGCCTCGTTGCGTGAGCAGGAGACGTACTGCACTTCGTAGCCCGCGAAACCGCCGTCTTCCGTCGCGTCGCCCCTCGTGAATCGCGAGAGGAGTTCCGCAAGCTCGACCCCGTCCACGGCTTCGGGACCTGTCACGTGGTAGCCCCGTCCCCTGTGCTCCGGAGCAAAGCTCATGGCGCCTTCCGTATCGGGCGTGCATGAGAGAAGGATGTTCTTCGCGGCTTCGGCGAGGTCGAACAACGTGATCGGTGAGAAGCGAGCCTCGTCCCTGAAAGACGATCAGTGGAGCGTCGTCCAGCTAGAGGAATGCTTACAGAGGCAGCATGAGGAGCCGCTTTGGTATGGCCTGGAAGAGCATGATCGAAAGAAGCAAGTTCCCGAGCACAGTGGCCGCCAGAGCTGCGCAGGACTTTGCTGGGCACTGCTACGGACGGTAAGGAAGCTGAAACGGGGTGTTTTCCGCACCGCCAAACCTTCTCGAGGTGTGCACGAAGTTCCGAGTGCTCCCTGACGCTGCCTCGCCGTGCTCCCGAATCAGATTGGTACCAGTCGACGAGGAGAACGTTCCCAGCGTTTCCATTGGCGACGACGTTCTTGAGGAAGGTGAGAGACTCGTCGCCGCTTTCGTCGTCCGCCTCAGCAGATGGAAGGATGCAGACCGCGTCGAACCGAGCCAATGCGGCGGAGGCTTCCTGCCCTGCGCCATCGTAAAGGAACTCCTTTTCAGGGGTCAACCCGTCGAGCAACCAGCCGGGAAGATCGTTTGGCGGTCCAGGAATGCCGACCGCCACGCTCCCGCATCGGCGGTCTTTGCTCAGGGAGGTCACGAGGGAAATGGCTTTTGGCGGTGGGAGACCCGTCAGCCGCAGTCTGCACCCCTGGATGCCTTGCTAACCAAGGTCGGAATCGGCGTAGGTGATAAGAACATTTATCGGTCGACCGGCCATCACGGGGCTGGCCGGTTTGTTCAATCCGGGCGGTTGGGGTCGAGGGTCGCGGACCGCTGAGTCACCCAAACAATCCGCAACAATCAACAGACAATGCGTCCAAGCTACAAACAAACTAGCTAGCTCCAATGTCTACATGAACAAACACGATGATATGAAGAGCGCAAGACCGAGGCCTTCGGCAGCAAGCGTCATCATGGCCGCCCAATCCGCTTTGGATGCCGCAGAGTTCTCAGACTCCTGGTTCCTGACGGAGCTAGTCGTACGCGGGGGCGACTCGATTTCCGTCTGCGTGCTCGTGGTCGCAGTTTTAGACTGCTCTGCAGAGGTGACCGAAGCTGTCGTCATCGCCGAGCGAGTCGCCGTGCTGCGGCCCGTGGAGAGCGGGGGAAGGAAGGAGGTCACGGTCCTGGGATCGACACCTTCGGAATCGTAGCACTCGACGCGGATCCAGTCGACCGTGGCGACGTAGTCGGGGTTGCGGGGGTTGTCCCAGTTGGTCGGGCCGCCGGACCTGGAACGTCGCCGCGTCAAAGCGCTGACACGGCACGAGTACATCCTTCGCATACCAATCCATCGTTCCCTGGGGCCCACTGCCGCCGTCCCAGAGCGAGATGGCGACCTTCATGAGCCGATGCTCCCCGGTCCGGTACGGGAAGTCGGTGCTGTTGTGCTGCTCCCGGACCAAAGTGCGCACCGTCTGGTTGTTCAAGATCCATCTGCAGGCACATGATCAGCAAGAGGACTTCCCATGTCCGAAGCTCGTCCAGAAACCCACAGGATCCGGTCCTTTGTCCGCTCGAAACAATACTCGTTCTGCGACTCGGCAAGGTTCGGGGCGCCCCAAAAGTGTTGCGAGTTGTTGTAGTTGAGCTTTCCCAGGGCGAAAAAGTTGCTCTGCGCATCCGACAGCCATTCGGGTTTGCCGACAACTGCGCGGTGAGGGTGTCAGCGATGTCGCCTCCACGCGGGGACGCTTTGTCGCTGATCCCCACTTTCCCAATCGAGCTCGTCGTCAACTTCGTACCCTTGAGAATAGCTAGCCATCATAAACGCCGTAACAATGCCGCCTCCCTTGCCCGTGCGCAGCCGAGCGCAGACCTTGCCCTGGCCGATCCCTGAGGGCTCCAGCAGTAAGACTTACTACAAGACCTGAATCGCCCTTGTCACGACGTACACATCGACGACGTGATCGCAACCGGCCAGCCCATGATCCTTCCCCACTCATTGGCAACCGGGCGAGTGTCCGGAGTCAGGTACATCCTGACCGACCCGTTTATAACCTCTGCGTGAGAAGGGTCGTACTCGGAAATCCAGCGTGGCCTGCCGTCCGTGTTGCCGTCCCAGGTCGTTACATTCACGAGCACCGAGGGGTCCGTGAAGTGCTCGGTGTGGTTCTGGCATCGATAGTGGGGGAATCGGGACGAAGGCAAGCTCCGTGCCAGCGCCGCCGGCAGGGAGAGGGCGACCAGGAGGGCGAGTGTTGCCGCCATCGGGGCCATCGGCGCCGGCGAGGAGACCTTTACGGTCTCTAGAGCTCGCGGCGGGAGACCGGGTCCCGATGCTTTGGTTCCGATGCGTTGTTTGGGCCCCCGGCGCGCTATTTGGCCATCGCTAGCTACACTCTCAGAAACTGCTACTGTTCCCCCTGTGCCGCAATCCTTTGCGGCCTAGCAGCAATGTTCATCATCGAGCCTGCGAATAAAAGGCGGTCCCTGACGGACTCCACCTCGATCAAGCAAATGCAATGGCGCCCACGCGGTGCATGGCACGCCAACTTGTAACTGTTTCCGCGGCCAGGTCAGCTTGCCGGCTTGAGCTTCTTGACCGACCCATTCGCGGCGCTTGCGGCCGTACGCTTGCGGCCTGTGGCGGCACCTGGAGCTCCCGGATCAGCTCGGGATGACGCTCGGGATGACCGTCGCGAATGCGAGCGCGCTCACCCGCGGACTTGCGCGGCGCTGCACCAGTCCCAGCTCGGAGCTTGGGCTGCGGCTTCGGCTTCCTGGTGTCCGGCCTGAACGGCCAGGGGCGCTCCCCTCCGGTGATGAGGCCGAACCAGAAGAGGTGCTCCATGGAGTGCACACTGTTCACGTCGCGCATCCAGAAGCGGCGGCAGAGGGGACAGTATTTCACCCCGCGCACCTCGCCCTTGGAGCCGGGGTTCCGGATTCCGACGACATAGGTGGTCTTGCAGCTGGAAAGGACGTCAGGCGAGTCGGATGATCACGGCGGCTGCCGCACCAGCTGCACATCTGGGACGTGAGGTACTCGTTGACCAAGACCATGATCCCGGCCTTGGCCAGCTCCGCCCTGAAGCGAACGATCCGGGAGGCCGGGCCGCCCTTGCTCGCATGGCCGAATCGCGCGGCGCCGTATGCGATGGTCGTCTGTGGATCGTACTTGCCCGAATACGGGTTGCGACACATGTCGCGACAGATCCAGCTGAGGACCTCGCGGCGCCGGCGAATCGTGCGCACACGATCCAGGCTGCAGGATGCGTGAGCGAAGTCGTTGCCACAGGGATTGGCTTGCCCACCTCCGTTCTCCGGAACAGTAGACGTCCAGGATGCGGTCGAGTTGTGGCAGCAGCGCCCTCGTGTAGTCCGAGAAGGCTGCACTGTTTGTCGTGCGTTGAGAGGGCAGGTCGCGCTCGAAATCGTGGAGAGACTTCTGCACAGGGTTGCCCTCGCAATCGTTGACGTCCAGCATGGTGGTCCGCTTGGTGGCATTCAGACGCGCGGCCGCCTTGTCGTAGCCGCACAGGCGGCGGTCGAGCTTGGCCGGAACACCGAGGATGAGCTCCGGCAGCGCCGGGGTCCCCGCACGGCCGGCACCAGCGACCTCGCCCCACAGCTTGGCACCAAACTCGTCCGTGCAGCCGCCAGGGGTCGGGAACAGTTCGACGTTGCGCCGAGCGTGCTTCTCCGCCTTTGCAGCGTCGTTGGGGCGCGAATCGGGCGCCGGCGGCTTGAACTCCGAGATCTTGGGCTCCCAGAGCGGGTGGTGTCTGCACGCTCCAGCGGCAGGCGGCGACGGACCGAAAGACCTTGCGATCCGCTTAGTATCGGAGCAGGAGTGCTCTAGGTGGAAGCCGACGATCCTCCCGAAGCTGACGGAACCGTCGGCCTTGGACGGGTTCGCCCGCTTCGGCACGTAGTGCGACTTGGTGCCGTCGGCATTGGTCACGGTGATGCGCTCCGTTGTCCCCGGCAGATGACTGTTGGCGAAGTCGTAGCGTCCGTTCGGCCCGGGGTTCAGGCTCTTGGCAACGAGCCGCACGTCGACGCGGCGGTTGGCAACAGCCAGAAACCAGCGATTCGGATCCACGTCGACGACCCCGCCCTCCACTGGCTCGCCGCGCTCGGCCCGCTCGAACATTTCCGCCTGCGTCGGCATGTGCAGGAGATTGGGTGCCAGCACGGACACATGGTCAGGGCGGCTGAGGTAGTAGACGGGAATGCCAGTCTTGAAGTCGACCGGGGGCCGCGGCAACGGCTCGGCAGAACGCGGCGGGAGCGGAACCGGGGTCGGGGCCAGCTGAGGAGGTACGGGGGCAGCGAACTTGCCCTCGACCGTTACCGTCGGCGGCGACGGTTCGACCGCGCAAACGACGACTTCGGGAGGGAAGCAAGAAAGGAAGGGGGAAGGAAGTGGCGGCGAGAAGTCGGGGAAAGGAAGGGCCGCGCATGGATGCACAGAAGTCTCGGGCACCGAGTCACCGGGCGAGACAGTCGCGCAGGGAGGGTCGTTGTGCCCCGAGCTCAGGGGCGCGAACACCTTGGGCGCACAGTCCACGGCCTTGCAGGCGGCATCTTGACAGCACGAGCACGGGTCGTGCACCCAATGCGGGGGCGGTTCCGGGGGAATGGAGGCAGGGAGAGAAGTCGAGGCTGGTGGTTCGACGAAGGAGAAAAAGGGCGGGGGTTCCGGCGGGACCGCGGCGGGGATGCCGCAGTCCGCCGGAGGCTCGGAAGGCATGGTGGTGAAGTTAAGGTTGCTGCTGGCACAATAAGAGGGCTCCCAATCCATCGGGACCGATTCGTCCCCTTGGGCCGTCGCCTGCAGGTAGTAGACCATGCCCCCATGCCAAATCCGATTCTGGCCTGGAAAAGTGAGGATCCGATCAGCCTCCGAACCCGTGCGTCACTGAGCAAAATGCCCACCATCGAAGACAGCCATGTCGCACGGCGGGTCCGGATCGCCGTTTGGCAGCCATGGACCGGTGTAGAGCGGCGGGTAGGGATCCATCGGAACATCGCGAGGGAACGAAACATCCACTTCGAAAGCAGCAAGACCGGCGGGCACATGAGCTGCGGCGGGAACGGAGACGGTGGGCCGAGTTTGAACAGGAGGAGCCGGCGCGGCTGCTGGCGAATGCGCTGCGCGCTTTGGCGGCTCGACGTCCTGTGTCGTGTTTTGCCGCTCCTGCTGCTGCGACTGCTGGAACGAGACCTTTTCCACGAAGGAGACTTCTTCGTTAAGAATGCCCAGGGTGCTGCCGCAATGATAGATGCCCCGGACGCCGGAGTACCTCAGAACGTCCGCGGTGCGACGATAGATGGGCTGCGTGGCGGCGGCATGGCCCCTTGCCGAGACTTTGCCCTGCTGACGGAGGCGGAAGAGCCGGTCCTCGTTGACGAGTTGGTTGCCGCCGTTGAGCAGGTGGCCGAATAGGTAGTCCGAGTCAACGCGCGAGGTGTCGATGCCAGGCGCGACCTCCACGCCCAGCTTGGACAAAAACTCGGGCAGATCCGAGGCCGAGATGTAGACGGTCACGGGGGACAAGCTGATTTCGGCGACCGCAGCCCGAAGCTTCCGCCGCGCCCACGAGGCTGCCTTTTCCTTGCCGGTCTGGGCGGCGCCAAGCCCCGCCATCGCGGCGGCGGCGGCCGCCTTGCGCTCCCGCCGCTTCGTCTCCATGGTCTCCTTCTTGGCGAGTCCCTCGGGCCCCGGCTGCGGTCGGCGCTTACGGAAGCTCACGACGAACCCGTGCCATCGCTTCGGGGAGCCATTCTTGCTGTAATGCCGCTTCTCGACGCGGTGCGGCCGCCACGTGTTGCGGGCCCTCCTGGTCTTGTTCGAAGCCTCCCTGTCCTTGACCGGAGCAGTTGAAATGGTTGGGAAAGTTGGGGTTGAATCGGGGTCCCTGGCGGTGCTCGTCCTCCGCGCCGTTCCAGGTCCCGGCAGTGCAGCAGCCGCGGACGCGGCCCTCTTCTTCAGCGCCTCGTCCTGCTTTTCGAGCTCGTGCAGGGCGATGAAGCACATCTGGAAGCCGAAGGCTTCGTCCGCGGGGTTCGTGGATGAACGACACTTGTCGAGGTCATACTCGCTCATCCGCGCCACCAGAAGCTTCTCGCTTTCCCAGTGGGGCCGGTTCTGCCCCACCAATGCCGCCGCCGCCGCCTCGTTCATGTCCTCGGCGTGCTCGGGGACCCAGAACTTGGGTTTCTGCTCTGTCGACCGAATCGTTGCCGTGGTCACGGCCGGGTAGCGGAAGGGGATGCTCCGAAGCTGTAGACGGTTTGCAACCACCCAGTCCCTCAGCTCCTGCAGCTCCACCTTTCGCAAGTCAGCCTTCTCCGCAGGTGAGGCCCGCGGCAGCGTCTCCCAAATGTTCTGGAGGTAGCTGCGCACCGCCTCCGTTTCCGCGTCGACCTTTCCGCGCGGCTTGCCCTTCGGCAGGTTCACGGTTCGCACCGCGGCCGCCACGGGGTTGCCCGCCTGCTTGTCCTGCAGGACCCGAGCGATAACCCTCCGCTGCGAAACGGTTGCCGGCACCGGCGGCTTCTGTTTTGAATCCCGGAGGTCAACGATCCGGTTCAGCTGCAAGCCTCTGAACGGCCGGAAAAGCCTCCCCAGCCCGACCCTGAGCTCCGTGGCCTCGGCAAGACCACAGCCAAATGCGCTTTCGAACGGGAAATTGGAGAAGTCGTCGTCCCCATATCCGAGCTTTGCCAGAGCGTAGCTGAGGATTGGGCCAATCCGCCTCCGGCCGACGCCCGCGTTCACCTCCCCGCGTAGGAAGCGACGGATGAGAACCTTGAGCGCAGTCAGCAGCCGCTGCGGCACGCTTCGAGCTCGGTTGAAAGCGACCTGCTCGGCATAGCGGAGCAAAGGTCCCTGCACGAAAAGCGGCCTGAGCTTTTCGTACGTCTCGCCCACAAGTTCCCGCGCCTCTGCAAACGCAGCAACGGCCGCCTTGCGGACAAGCTTTGCCGCTGCGTTGTGCTCCGCGACGGTGAGAACGGACGGTGCGCCCTGATCAGCAACCTGCGAGAGATCGGGGGTGTCCTCAGCCGTAACCAAGTCCTCGTCCTCAATCTGATCCAGCTCGCCGTGCAAGAAGTCGGCCAAGATCTTGGCGCCGGCCTGGTCCTCGGCCATCGCGTCGTCATCGTCCTCGAAGTCAACGTCCTCGAGCACCTCGTCTCGATCGTCGTCGTTGGCTCCGAGGTCCGGACCGCCGTCCACAAGCTGCTCCACTCCTGGCGCACACGAATGGCCCGAGTATCTCGCCCCAGCACCGAGCCCGGCCGACTTCTGCTTTCCCGCGCGGCGGGTTCCAACAGCGGCGGACATCTGGCCGGCACCAAGCACGGCGTGGATGGCAATCTTTGCGACGTAAGACGGGGGAAAGCTGGCGAGCATGTCCTGCGTGACGGATCCGTCTTGGTCCGGGAGCTCTTTGTTGTGGATCTGCAACAAGATCTTGGTCCAGATGATCTTGAACAAGATGGCGGCGAGGGTGCAGGCCTTGGTGATGAGGGGCCCGACTTGCTCGTACGGGCCCCGCGCCCATGGGTGGCACACCTCGGCCGCCGGGAACCACTCGACGGCCAGCTCCGTCATCGTCTTGTATCGCTCGTGCTGGGGGTCGCCAAGTGCGAGGAAGCCGTTGAGCGCGACCCACCGCCGCTTCGGAGAGCACTCCTGCCGGTGCCTCCCGCCACCGGCGAAACAGAAAGGGCAGGACGAGCCGCCGAGGCCCGTAGGAATGTTGGCTTTGAGGTTTGTCGACGCGAACGGGACAATGTAGTGTGCGTTGGCAATGAACTGGCCGAACGACGTGGTGAGATTCCTTGGGGCGACCAAACTGTCCGCGGCGGCGGTCAGCTTCGCATCGGTCCCAGGCATGCATGGAAAGCGCGGTGCAACTCACGCCCCACGGTGGTTCTCCTCGACATGCTGCCGGAACTCACTCTCGAGGTCGAACTGATGTCCCTTCCCCGGGCACGCTCTGCAGGTGAGGTGCGCACCCTTGACGTGGTGGAGGAGCCGAAGCTCGGCGTCATAGACACGCTCCCGCGCAGCTCCGTCAGCCACCATCCCCGACGCCGCGACCTTGCGCCGCCGCCCAGCCTTCGCCGGGACTTCGCCTTCCACCTGCACACTGAAGGAACAGAGCGGACAATCCCGCTTCTGGATACGGCCGAAGTCCAGCAGTCCAACGGATTCCGCGAGGAAGTGGAGCTTGGCGTCGAGCGCGGTGCGCGCGGCCTCCTGCCGTGCTTCGGGGTTGCTACCGCGCACCAGCGCGGGCATACCGCACAAGTCCAGGGTAAAATCGCGCATCTTGGGCCCCGACTCCAGCAGCCGCAGCGTCACCATGGAAGAGTGTTCCCACCCGAGCTGCTCCGCCTTCAGGAACAGGGTTGCCAGCAGCTTATCGCCCTCTGCATCCAGTCCAGGTACGCCCGGGCTCATCTGGAAAAGGCCCGGGAACGAAAGCAGCTGCCGGGGCAAAAATCAGTTTGGGATTGCGGGGCTGCTCGACAGGAGATTGCACACCAGCACGGGAACGGAACCCGGATTCTCGATGGCGAGGGCCTCCTCGTTGGCCGCCATCGGGTTCCACACCGCCCAATCGAAGAATCTCTTGCGCCCTTCCGCATTGCGACTCGCCACACTATCCGGCAAACGCGCCGCCATGACTATCTTGCATCGCTGCGGGAGGGAGAGCGAAGCAAGGAAGTACTCCAGGCCGGGCGACGCATCAAAAAGCGAGCGGCCCTGCTGGTCCTTCAGCGTGCGGCACGCTTCCTCCAGTATCTGCCTAAGGTTCCTTGGCAAAGACTCGGTCGAAGCCGCGCGTTCGAGGTACTCCAACCGACAGACCTTCGAAATGGGCTGGTGAACATAATGCAGAGCACGACGTGCTGTCTCGGATGTTTCGAAGCTGTCCATGCGTGCCCTCCCGGCCGGGCCGAGCTGTCCCCAGAGAGAAACAGCGAGCGCACGTAGCCATTCTGGTCCACGACCGTTTCGTACAAGGCCCGATAGGAGGATGGCGAACCTCTCGTCCAGCACGGTGTCGTTTGCAAGGGCTGAGAGCGGAAACAGCTGTTTCAACGCGGCGCGGCTGGCTTTCTTGAACGAGACGTTAAGTTCCGGTGGGACGTCGGCATAGCGGGCGAGGTTATCCAGCTGGGAGATGGAGACGTCGGGGGCTGACGGCGGTCCCAGATCCGCGCCATCGTCCGCGGGGCGGAAAAAGGGAGGTGCCGGTGCGTCTGGTCCGATCAGACTGGGGGCGACCCGGCGCCGCCGGGCGACGATGTTCCGGAGGCGCGCGACGAAAAGCTCGCGCTCCAGCTTGTACCCCCGACCCGATGCCACCCGCTGACAGATGAACTCAAAAGGAGCTTCACCGAGGTTGGAGAGGCCCCCGAGGACGTCCGCAGCGTCGAAGCCCGCGGTCCTTTGAGCGGAGTCCGTGAAGTCGTTCCACGGCCCAAAGAATTCCCTCGCCGAACCATCGACGTGGAGAACTTCCCTCAGGGTCAGCAAAGTGTGCTTTTGGTGCGGGTTGATGTGGGCGACGCCGAGGTTGCGAGCCTGCTCGGAGTGGGCGTTGTCGTGAGTCAGCGCGGTCTGCATGCCCGATGCGCAACCGTCATGGCAGTCCACCTCTTCAGCGAGCCGCTCGGCCGCGTTTGCTTCGGTCTGGGTCGCTGCTGCGCCCTCCATCGCGGAAGGGCACGTCTGAGGAGCCGGAGAAGCAAAGGCAGAGATCTGACCTTGTAGTGTGACCTTCCGCGCCACACATTTGCCGGCGGACGCGGATTCCGCGATGCGCACAAACTCAGCCTCGCTTAGCTTCAAGCAGTGCCGGAACGTCGCCATCAGATCGCCGTGGCCGACGATTTGAATGGCCCTCTCGATGGACCGGACGAGATCCGGCACCGTCCTGGGGCAGTCCCGCCTCACGAGGTTCTTGATCGTGGCAAACACGTACTCGGTCGGGTTAAATTCCGGCGATCTCGGTCGCAGGTAGATGAGGCTCAGATTGTTGGCCTTTGCTACGGCCTGGACCGCAAGGAACGACTTGCCCGAGAGGTTCTTTATTATTGCCGTGCCGTCCGTGGTCTTCCTTGCCCGCAGAGGAGAGCCGTGGAAACCCGCATTGTCCAGGATAACGCCCAGGGACTCGGACCCACAAGCCCCGGCGCGAATAGTCTTGAGAAAAGCACAGAACCTCTCGGTGTTCATGTTGCCGCTGTAGATCTGGTACGAGATCACGTTTCCAGTGTGATTACCGGGTCGCGAAGTGGGTGAGATGGCGAGGCAAAGGGTCACCTTGGGGCCCCGGTTCCCTGGCAGGTATACGACGGCGGGAGTCCCCTTCTCCGAGTAGCCGAAGCGCCCCGGATCGTTGAGTTGGAATGAGGACTCGTCCAAGGCACCTAGGCGCCCCAAATCAAAGGAAGTGACCCTCTCGTGGAACATGCGGTGCCGCTCGGGTTGTTTCAGGGCTTCGGCGCTCTTAATGGTGAGCTTCTTCCTCGTGACCCTGTTGGCCTTCAGCAGCCGCGAGATATGCTGCTGCGACACCAAAACGCCAAACTTTTCCGCCAGGTCAGCAGCGAGCTCCCTTTGCGTCACGCGGACGCGAGCTTTGGCCTCGTCAACTACGTGCCGGACCATTTCCTCGGACACCTTGCGGAAGGCCTTGCGGGGATGGTCCGGAACGGTCTGAGCCCCACATCGGCGGATCCAACGGAAATACGTCGTTCGGTGAATTGCGAGTACAGCAGCAATCTCGTCCGGGCCAAGCTTGCCGGTCTGCTTGAGCCGAACCGCGGTTTCTGGCCCGCTCAGAAGCATGTTTTGGCCGTGCCGTTCCCCGATGCGACGCAGGAGGCACCACGCGCCTTTTGCGATGGAGACTGTGCTCTAGCGGTTGCAAATTCGCACGCGGCGACTCCGGCAAGCTCGGGACCTGTGTGTGAAACTAGCGCCCCACCCGGCCGGTACCCGCAACCCCTTGCCTGACCGACTGCCCTGACGTGGGGTGGCCCGAGCGTCCCTCGACCCCTGCGCCGCCCATCGCCGTCCGCCATGCAGAGCATCAAGCGGTGCGGGAGCCGAGCCCTGCGTGCGCCGCGGCTGACTCCCCGCAGGTGGCTCCGCCGCAGCAACAGCGCCGGCGGCCCCCCGCGCGCGTCGACGCCGCCGGCGATCGTCGCCGGCCAGCCCGCGCTCGGCCACCGCTACAACACGCGCATGCGGTCGCGCGACCCCGCCGCCCCGCTCGACTACCTGGTCGCCGCCACCGCCGCCGCCGCCGCGCCCGCAAGCCCCGCGGGCTCTGCTCCAATGGACATCGACCCCCCGGCCGGCCCCGGCTCGCCGCTGCCGCCGTCGCCGGTCGCGGGCCCGTCTTCGGCCGGCCCGGTCCCCGTGGGATCGCTGCAGAGGCAGCGCAGGGCCGACAGCCCCACGGACTCGGCATTCGAGTTCGAGGACGCCGACTACACCATGGGTACGTCGCCGCCACTCGAGTGGAGTCGCAGCAGTCTTAAAAATTGCCTTTGCCAGATTTCCTGACGGCGCTGCCCTACGAGCTGGCCATCCACGTGCTCACGTTCCTGCCGACCGTGCAGGACGTGGCCAGGGCGTCCATGGTGTGCCGCAGCTGGTACGCCATGACGCGGGACAACGAAATCTGGAGGGTGCTCTTTGTCGAGCGCTGGGTCAAGCCGTGCCCCGTCGCCCCCGCCCTGCCGTCCTTCCCCCCGCTCCCGCTCGTGGATCCCTCGCCGATCCCGCGGGGCCTCGTCGCTTCGGAGCGCAGCCAGCCGCAGGACTACAGCTCCCTGTTCCGGAACCGGCTCGCGCTCAACAGGAACTGGACGGATGCCTCGTTCGAGCAGCGCAAGGTGGAGGGGCACACGGATTCGGTCTACTGCGTGCAGTTTGACAACGACACGATCGTCTCGGGCTCGCGGGACCGGACCATCAAGTGGTGGGACATGCGCAGCGGCCGCAACTTCCGCACCATGCGGGGCCACGACGGCTCGGTGCTCTGCCTCCAGTACAGCAACCAGATCGCCGTGCCCTTCTTCGCGCCCGACGACGACGGGATGCGGCACTCGGACGGCCTTGTGGTGTCTGGATCGTCGGACAGCTCCATGATGCTGTGGGACTTTGCGACCGGGGAGCGGATCAGCATCCTGCGCGGCCACGCGAGCCCGGTCCTGGACGTGCGCTTCGACGAGAGGTCCATCGTCTCTTGCTCCAAGGACTGCACGATCAAGGTCTGGAACCTGGACACTTCCGAACCCGAGGCGGTGGGCACGGTGCGGCGGACGCTCGAGGGCCACCATGCGGCCGTCAACGCCGTGTACCTCTACCGGAACCTCGTCGCGAGCGCTTCGGGTGACTGCACCGTCAAGCTGTGGGACCTCAACACCGGCGGCTGCATCCGCGACTTTGTCGGGCACAGCCGGGGCCTCGCCTGCGTCCAGTTCGACGGCCGCCTGATCGTCTCCGGGTCCAACGACAAGAGCGTCAAGGTCTGGGACGCGCGGACGGGCACGTGTGCGCGCACGCTGGACGGACCCCAGGGACACACGGAGCTCGTGCGGACCCTGGCGTTCGACAACGAGCGCATCGTCAGCGGATCGTACGACCAGGCGATCAAGGTCTGGGACCTGCGCGCCGCGGGGCAGGAAACGCGGCCGATGCTGGATCTCCGGGAGGCGCATTCGAGCTGGGTGTTTCACGTCCAGATGAGCCCGAGGAGGATCGTGAGCGCTAGCCAGGTGGGTTGGGGACGGGCAAACCCATGGTCCGACATCTGACTGGTCGGCTGCAGGATCGAAAGATCATGGTTTGGGACTTTGGGCGCGGCATCGAGGACGCGTGGAAGTTTGCCTAGCGGCAGCAGTCGCAGGCCCGTGACCAGTGACCACCAGCATTATTGCCTGAAGTCGAGGTATTTGCCTGTATTTGTCGGCAACCAGAATTACACCTCGTCATCGGAGGAAGCGTTCCTGTCTTTTGCCATGAAGCATATCTCATCCAAGTGCGCGTCCAGAAGCACGACGGAGAACCGCTCGTGGTGTCCGAACCTGGCCAAGAAGTTGGCGCTCAGGCTGTGGGACCACGACACGACCTCGACCGTCCAGCCCTTCGCTAGAGCTCTCTTTACCATGCCCGGAAACCCCTCGGCCCCCATGTAAGACGGTCCGCCGTCTCCCGTCACGAGACAGAGCGTCGAAGGCCCGTAATCAAGCAAGCTCAGGCCGACCGCGTGCTGAAGAGCCTCGTCGACGCTCTGCTCCTGCACCCGGAGCTGGAGAAAGTCGTTCCGCGGCGTCTTGGATAGCACAGCAGGCGCCGAGGTCTGCAATACAGGCACGCGCCGCAAGACGATCGCCTGAAAACCCCGCGCTCCGCCACCCTGGGCACTGAATCCCATTCGCTCAAAAATCTTGCGCACCTTCCCCGATTGGCCGATTCCTTCCGAAGCAACGACACAGCACTTCTCGACGGGTCGGCCGCGGGAAACCAGGCCCACGAGGTTGTGGTACTCAAGCCGCGCCTGGGGCGCTGCGGAACCGTATCGTTCACGCAAAGCATGAAGAAGGCCGTAGAAAATGTTCGAGTTGTCAATGAAGACGTGCAGCGCCGGCGACCCCGCGGATTCGTTGCCCGCACCGCGCGACGAAGAAGAGGGGGAAGCGGCAAACGTGACATGGTACTTGTCCGCTTTGCTGCCACTGAAGGTCCCGGGCGTGTCCGGGTGCCATAGAACGCGTCCCGAGACCGATGGCCTCTGCCGAACTGTGTCCCCGCCAGATCTCCACGGCGTTGCCACGTTCGGCGCTCCTCTGCCCGAACCAAAGCCAAGCGGCGACAGCTTCTTCAACCTTTCCTCGTATTCGCGCCTTTGTGACGCTAAGACTTCCAACGCGGGGGCGAAGTCGTACGCATAGGGCGTCCCGGCGGCGCCGCCGCTTTCCACCTCCGCACTGCGGCGCGCAGGGGTTCTCCGGGCATTGGCAAGCGTTTGAACTGGCAGCGTCGCGGCTACGTGTGCAGTTGAAAGGGCGATGAGATTGTGGTTCCCTTGTCTAAGACGTCGGCGTTCCTTCGGGAAGTGTGTGGTGCGCTGCCTCATCCAGCACGGCGTGTCTCTGCGCCTTGAATGGATCCCTACCGACAAGAACGGGAAGTGAAGTGGTACACCAGTATAGGCTTCGATCATTCCCGAATCCGAAGGAGTCATTCGGACAGATGATAGAGCCGTGGCCAGACAACAATGTCCCACCCCCCTCCTCAAGGAGCTGGAGAGGGTCTTGAAGAAGGCCCCCAACGGCAAGGCAAAGGAGGAGGATGGGATCCGGCTCGAGTTCGTCAAGTACGGGACTGCAGTACTGAAGCAAGCTGTTGTCAACCTCCTCAACGACGTGCTCAATGGCGTCAAGATGGATGACTGGGGCCAGACACTGCTGGTGATGCTGCACAAAAATGAGTGCATGGGGCAAGAAGCAAGCTTCTTGCTGCACAGTGCCTTTTGCCATTTTGTGTCACCTGTTTTACTGGAGTAGCAAAGTATTGGTGACCCAGACCTGCCCCTGGCTTGGCTGCTGTGTGTTACACCAGTTTTCTGCAGTAGCAATTCTTGCATGCTACTCTGTATGTGTCCAATAAGAGGCACAGTGCACACACACATGCTTCGTTGGATGCATTTCCACGAAAGGAAAGATCAATGATCATTGTTTTTGCGCACCTTTGGCTTCGCGGGTTTGCAGATGATGATCCGCAATGAAGTGAGACCAGCCCTTGGAAACTCGGCGCGCAACGCAGGGTTATCCACAAAGGTTGGATGGAGCAAAAGGTCAGCAGGTGCTGTGAACAGTCCGCTCTTTTTCACGTCCAGAATCTCAGCTCTGCTGAAAAGTACTTCCACTTCCAGAGTCAGACCCTCCACAGACGTAGTTGACGGTGGTGGAATGACGTTTGAAGCAGAGACGTGCACACGACCCGCAGACTGCCTGCTCCATAGCTTCCTCACTGACTGCATCCAACCAAGCCTCCATGCACTTCATTCGTTCCTCATTGTTCTCTGGAGGACAAGCAAACCCATGCGGAACGTTGCATGGGTCGACACGGACGCTGTCGCACAGGTCCCGTACGGTCTTGACGAATCGAGCGCGAGCAAACCCATGAGTAGTTGAGTAGGCGGGATCGACAAGGGGGTCCATTGAGGAGGCTGCCGAATCTGCCAAGCGCGGCCAGTTAGATCACTGCCACGAAGTTAAGCTGCCTGGCACGAACCGGTGCCACCTGCCAACGCGGAAGTGCCGCGGCCGGGTGCAAAAGGGACGGGCTCCGTCCGGCCGGCCGTGTCGCGCTCGAGATTTGTGCCAGATGAACCTAAGAAGAGAAATAAAACCAACGGTCGAAGCGGGACCGAACGTGCGGAGGCAAACCTGCAATTGGGATGTCAATGTCCATAGGATCCACACCGCGTGTGCCCCCGGCCCTCGCGCTTTCGTTTCCGCAACAATCGCGATCTGCGGGACGGAAAGCAAAATGAGGCCGGAAGGCACGCGCAAACAGACAACGCACCCAGGATCGGGTCAACGGTCACCGGACTTGCCGCTCCCGCTACCCGAACACGCTTCTTGGTGGATCCTGCAAGGCACAGCAATCATGATCTGCCCTTGCACATCAAGCGCCTCTCAAACCCACCCAACGTAGTGCCCGCAATCGGCGCGTCCGTGGGTTGCGTGGCCCGGCGTTTGGTGGGTGACGCTGGAAGGGAGGGTCAAAAGGTGCAACGCGTTGCGCCCAAATCGGCGTCCGCCCACAGTGCCGGGAGCAGGCCTCGGATCCGAGATTGGTCTTTTCCACCTCGAAGGTTTCGGAACGCGCTGGACGCGATTCGCAATCAGAACACCCGGCGGGGCTGCGCACGACCGTGTCCAACCTTCCCCACATTCAGAACTAACACATCCGTCGTCATGCCACGACTCTGCAACGGCAAAAGAAACGTCCTCTTCGCGCGCGTAGATAACGACCGTGTGAGCGGCGGCAACGGGTGCTGTGACGCCGCGCTCAACGCACCTGACCGTGCACGACGCCGAGACTTGTTCTTCGCAACGGCATTCCGTGCCCGAAGTTCGGCGCGTTCCTCTTCCGACATAGACGCTACTTTGACGCTTTGGAGCACGCGGTTGTAGATGTACCAAAATCTATAGTCAAAAGGCACTTTTTCCCCAACCTTTTGACTCGATTTTGTACCAAAATCTATAGTCAAAAGGCATGAACGGGTTCCCATATTGGCCCACTGCCTTGACCTTTGTGTTGTAGAGCTTGAGCTGGAGGTCAGGACTCATCCCAGGCTGCTCCCTGATGTCACGGAGCCAGAGCCCATAAGCAGCGTTCATCTTGGCCTCTCTGCCATGCACATGTATGCATGGTCCTTGCTCCGGCCGGTTGAGGTCAGCTGATACCCCAGAAGCTTGAAGCTGTCAACCCTCTTCAGCTCCTGGTCCCTGTACATGAGCTTTACACGGTTAGGTTTCTTCCTGGCCATCCACTCTGTCTTGCGGCTGACGTTGATCTCTAGCCCATTGGCACTGGCATATGCAGACAAAAGATCCAGCTGCATCTTGGCATCGAATCCTTCACCGTCTTCGAGATCAAAGTGGTGTCGTCTGCAAAGAACAGAGCCAGCAAGCTGACCATCCTCTCCTGATCCTCTTCCTCCTCAGACACCATGCCCAGATCCATCCCCTTTGCACCATTGGCCTCCATGAAAGCAGTGATGTCGTTGATGAACAAGATGAAGAACAGCGACGAGAGAGGGTCCCCCTGGTTCACTCCGGTCAGGAACTTGATGAAGTCTGACTTGGTCCCGTCTTCATCCCGGAGCCGTCCCCACACGCGCCCGAACGCCATCTCGAACATGTCAACAACCTGTTTGGGTATACCCATCTCCTCCAGCTTCTGCCATAACCTGGGGCGCTCCACCGTGTCAAAAGCCTTTGTGAAATCTACAAACACCATGATCAGCTTCTCCTTGCGTGCCTTGGCCAGGGAGAAGAGTGCCTCGGCAAGGAACACTGCATGAAGGGTCGATCTCCGTGCACGGAAGGAATCCAAACTGCGAGCCTTCCAGCAGCTTGTTGCACTCAGCCCAGGGAGCTAGCCGAGCGTTCCAGACCAGGGAGAAGACCTTCTGTTGACCTTCTCCAGCATCCTCTCTATGCTGATGCCTCGGTAGTTGCCAGCCACGTTCTTGGGCCCCTTCTTGTGCAGCATCACCAGCAGTGTCTGGCCCCAGTCATCCATCTTGATGCCATTGAGCACGTCGTTGAGGAGGTTGACAACAGCTTGCTTCAGTACTGCAGTCCCGTACTTGACGAACTCGAGCCGGATCCCATCCTCGTCCTTTGCCTTGCCGTTGGGGGCCTTCTTCAAGACCCTCTCCAGCTCCTTGAGGGTGATGGGGCGCAGCAGGTCTCCAGAAGGCGTGATCGTGGCCTTGGGAAGTGGTGGAAACGTGAGCCTTGGATCCTCCTTGATCTTGGTCACGTACTCGGCGCTGGCGACCATCTCCATGTGGCGCACCAGCTCTGCAAAGGGCACGGGGTGCCCTTGCGCCTTGCGTGAGCCTTTCCAAGCAGCTGGTAGTACCCCTTAGGCTCTCGCCTGAAGAGGCATTCCCTATTTACGCGCCCTTAATTTACTGGGGGTGACCGGTCTTTTTCGGATTTTGGGCGTGACCGGTAGCTCATGGGCGTGACCGGCATTCCTGGGCGTGACCCTGTATTCCTGGGCGCGACCGGCCCCATAGCCCGTGACCGTCCCCACATAATCGGAAACGCTCCCCAGCCCCTGATAAAAGCGCGCGGCGGGACTCAATGATCACTTTCAATTTTCCGGTCACGCCCATGAGGCAAAAGTCGCGCAAGGGAAATAGCGGGTCACGCACAGGAGCAAAACGGCTGTAGCCGGTCGCGCCCAGGACTTTTCGGTTGCGTAAATGATTTTTCTAGAGAGGCCAAGATGAATGCTGCTTATGGGCTCTGGCTCCGTGACATCAGGGAGCAGCCTGGGATGAGTCCTGACCTCCAGCTCAAGCTCTACAACACAAAGGTCAAGGCAGTGGGCCAATATGGGAACCCGTTCATTGTTGAGATGCCGAAGGAGGAGTACCTTGCCGGGGAAAGCACTACAGTACTGAATTACAAAGATGAGCGGGAGCTTCAACTCGCCACCCCACACACAATTTGAATGCCATGAATTTGCCGTTTCGTGAGCTGCAAGATGTAGGCAGTGCCCTGCTTTTCCGGGATTTTTGGCCCTTATCTGTGGTGGGAAGCATTTTGGCGTGGGTCGCCGAGTTGAAGTTAGATTCGGGCTTAGGGAAATTTAACCACAGCTAAGGCCTGAAAATCGGCCAGGACCCAGTTCCCCTAACAAATAGTCAATCCCGCGGGGTCCCTGGCCTTAGCCCACCGCCCTCTACCCCCAGAATGGCCGCAATTGGAGACACTCCATCGCCGCCATGGCCGAGAGTCGCGGCTGGTTGGGCCCACTTCTGGCCGGCGGGATCGTCCTAATCGTCCTCCTAGCTGTCTTTGGCATGCTCGGCGGGGCCGACCGTGCCCGGGATGGCCGCGGAAGGTTCTCCCTGGGGGACAGCTCGACTACCTCGACCAGCGCCACGACCGCCATCCGCGAATCACCGGTCGCGAAGCGACGCAAGACCGCCGATGGGCTTGCCATGGAAGATGGAGCAGCTTTTGTTGAGCAGAGGCGCGCTCGGGGCGCCGAGAACACCCCTGGCGGGCACAACCAGGCCGAGGGCCGCAGGACGCCCCGCGCGGCATCCCAGCGCGAGGTGGACGGCTACAAGGATGTTCCTGGCTCTGGGGAGCGTCGGTGCCGCCACTGTACGCAGGAAGGACATTACATCACGACGTGCCCCCAGCGGATCACTTGCGACCATTGCTGCGGCAAAGGCCACGCAAAGAGCTACTGTCCACAGCGATTGCCGGGCCTGCTCCGCTTTGGGAGGACTCTGACCACTGAGGAGAACCTCAGGATGCTTGGAATCCCGGCAGATCTCAACAGGAAGCCTGGAGAACCGCTGTCCTACGATCTTCGCCAAGGTCGTTGTCATGACTCCAAACATCCATGCGCGGCGGTATGAGTACCTGCGAGAGCGGTATCGGATCAGAAAGGTGGAGAAGGAGTCGGACAAGAAAGTCATCTCGGTAAGTCCCCCCCTCCATGCTGTTCTGAGCTCCTGCTGAATCTGCACCCCAGTACTGGCTCGATGAATCGTACGTTCATCAGAATCACGTCAGCAACTTCACCTGGTATCGTCCCGGCGACGAACTTCCCCACCCGGACGGGTACGGAAAGCGGTGGTGCATCATCGGCTGCGGATCGAGATACGGATGGCTCGAGCCTCCCAAAGTGTTCCAGGGTGATCACAAGCTGGCAGACTACCACGGATCCATGAATGCGAGGCACTTTGAGGAGTGGGCGAGGGGTGCATTCAAAAAGATGCGCGAAAAGAACCTGGAAGGGGAGATCCACGTTCACATGGACAACGCTGCGTATCATATTGCACCTGTGGATGGTCAGAAACGCATTTCGCAGCTGACCAAGAAGGCAGATCTCGCCAAGACTATTGTGGACATGGGCACCACTTGGTACACAATGGAGCAGCTCACGGCGCGCAAAACGAAGGCCGGAGGCGGCTTTTCCGTCAAGGAGCTTCGCAAGCTGCTACAGGAGCTCGGATACCAGCCGGAACGCTTCATTGACAAGCTGGCGCTAGAGTTCGACATCTACCTCCACTTCCTCCCCCCATATCACCCCAAACTCAACCCCATCGAGCTTGCATGGGCCCGTGCAAAGAACCACGTTGCTGAGAACAACGATTCGCGCAAGTTCACTGACGTCAAGGTCCTTCTGGAGGAGGGGTTTGCTCTGGTGGACGCCGCCGCGTGGGAGAAGCTTGTCATCCATGCTGAGAAGGAGGAGGACAAATACCGCCGCCAGGACGCGACCATGGTCATTCACGTCGACGAGGACGAGGAAGAGGAGGCATCCCCGGTGCCTCCGGAGCCTCGCAGTCGCTCTTTCCGGACCGCGCAGATGGTCATCGACAACGAGCTCGAGAGCGACGACGACGATTCCGGGGACGCTGTCCGGCCCATCACGGACGAGGACGATGAGGATAACAACGACGAATTGGCTGTGACGGTTCAGGAAGCGCTGGACGAGGAGTTCGACGCGGAGGTCGCTCTGGCGTTGGCAATGAACGCCGACGCCTGGGCGGAAATCCAGGCTGGGCGCAATCCCATGCCCAGTGCCGTGGAGGAGGCTCTATTGTACGCGTCCCGGCAGGATTTCTAGGCGAAACCGTGTAATTGGTGTGTGGGGAACGAGTCGAAGCTTTGTTTGTAAATTTCCCGCCCAAGTACCCCGCACCGGACTGTAGGGACAAAGTGACATGCATGGCTCTTCGTGCCGTCACTCATCTGCCCAAGTCTACCTCCCTGGCCTGTCTGTATGCGATCACTGGCCAGTACCCCCTTGCAGTTCATGACCACGAGTCGGCACTCAAGTTCCTCATGCACATCAAAACAGCGGATCCTGCGCTGTACCTACTTTACAAAGAGCTCAAGATCGAGGCACTGAAGGGGTCCTGGAACTGGGCTGCCTTCCTGAGGGAACTACTTGTATACTATGGCGGCGAAGATGGGAAGGAGATGTGGGAGAAGGACACTTTCTCATGGCCCAAGGAGACTGTGGAGAATCTTGTGAAGGGCAAGTTCAGGGAGGTCAATGCCCAGAGGCTCAAGGACAACGACAAACTGCACTTTTGGAGGATGTGTGACATGACCTTTGGCCACATCAGACCATCCCTGATCCGGGTGGAGAAGCACCGGAGGGATGTCCAAAAGTTGCTGTGCTCTACCCACGACCTGGAGGTGGAGACAGGCAGGCACCAAGGACTTGAGGTGCAGCAGAGAACGTGCAAGCATGACCCTGAGCACATTGGAGACGAACAACACTTTCTGTTTCACTGTTCAGCAAATGCGGAGCGTCGCCAGAAGCTGCAGACTAGATTGGAAGCACTAGGCCGCGAGTGGAACATGGAGACCTGGCTCTGGGCTCTTAGCATCAAGGAGTTCGAGCCCACGATCAAAGCGAGGCGGCAGAAGGAGAAGGCCCTCAACTCCATTGCCAGCTTCATCTCAAAGTCCATGAAGGACAGGAAAACTGGGAAAATGAAAAAGACACACGACGACGATGAACTTTGCAATTAGCAGCAAACTCATGGTGTAACAGCGGCCAAGCCAGGGGCAGGTCCGGGTCACCAATACTATTCTTCTACTATTCTTCATTGGTGGCCCCCACAGAGGTGGCCAAATTGGCACGCAGGAAATACCGATGCCCAATCACCAAAGGCAACCCAAAGGCAAAAAAACCAAGTGGTAGCCAAGATCACCATCCGACAATCCGACACTGCAAGAAGGCGGAGCTCTTCCACGGGAGTGAACGCCGGGTGGTCTTCGTAGGGCTTGTCCATAGCTTTGACCAGGAACACCATCAAGCAATGTCACAAATGCAAACACTCCGTCCATGGCAAACGCCTCCTTGGCAAGGTTGGTGTACGTGAGCACGCTGAAGTCACGGTAATAACGTTCGTCTGACACGCGTATCAGTCTTCCTTCTCGCGGATGCGGGGCAGGGTATCTTGCGAGCCCAAGTGCTTGGCCATTGACAAGGTCAACTTGGTGGTCAGTCACGTTGTTTCTCGTGGCTCCCGGTTTTGGGACAGTGGGCATGGCTTCCAGAAGGCCCGTGAGTCTGGGATCCTGTGACCGGCAATTCTGCCGCAGAGCTGTGCAATCTGCAAAGAAGGACACCCACAGAAGACGGCCCTGAACCAGGGCGAGCGATTTCCCTTGCTCTGCAGGTGCCGCTTTGGCCAATGAGGTGGCCCCCACGGGCGGTAGCTGGTAAAAGTCACCGCAGGCCTTGATGTGGGTGCCTCCAAACATGGGCATTTCAGTGATGTGGATAGAATAGAATAGAATAGAATAGCCCAGGATTAACCGGTCACGCCCAGTAAATCCGGTTGTGCCCATGCAAAATCAGTCGCGCCCAGAAGCCTCCAAAAACCCGGTCACCCCCAGGCTTTTCCGAGCGCGCAAATGAACCGTGCAGTTCCTGAAGAGTCGCTCTAGCAGCTTGGAGTTCTCTCGCTCAGCAACCCTCCGCATCCTCTTCTCCAACTTCTTCCGCTCCTTCTCCAGCTCCGGCGTCTTCCCCTGGTACTCCTTCTTCCACTCGTCGTTCTCCATGAGGGATCGCAGCTCGGCGATACAGCTTCCGATCGATCTCGGCCCTCTCTGCCGAGTCCGCAAAGCCGTTGAGGAACTTGTCCGCCTCTTCGTGTACGCTGACCTTGTCGTACTTCTTCTTCGCGACCTTGTTCGCCGCTGCCATGATCTGGATGAGCCGGTTGCACTTGTCGGATCCAGCTTGAAGTTGCTCGTACTCTTGCATTGCCTCCTTGACCCAGGGCTCGTCGTAGAGGTTTCGCATTATTGCGAGGAAGTGGAAGTCGCACGGCACGGGCTTGCAGTGCGGCTTGTTCTCCTTTGCAGCTGGTCGCACGAGGTTGAACATGGAGACCTGGCTCTGGGCTCTTAGCATCAAGGAGTTCGAGCCCACAATCAAAGCAAGGCGGCAGAAGGAGAAGGCCCTCAACTCCATTGCCAGCTTCATCTCAAAGTCCATGAAGGACAGGAAAACTGGGAAAATGAAAAAGACACACGACCACGATGAACTTTGCAATTAGCAGCAAACTCATGGTGTAACAGCGGCCAAGCCAGGGGCAGGTCCGGGTCACCAATACTATTCTATTCTAGCCGCTGGCGGTGAAAGGGGTCAGCGACACGCAACTGCGCGTCCGGCTAGAGCCGAATTAGGCCCAGCTTGGCCCGGATCTTCGCAGTGCGGTCAAGTCGAGTTATGGGGCCGACGCACCTGTACAGCACCAGCCCGCTGTTTGTAACTAGGCTCCCGTTCGAACCTCGTTGGCTGAAGCAAGTGGTGGCCCATGCCCAGTTCCCGTGCGAATGCCATCCAGTGGAAGCAGGTCATAAACCGGTCATCGATACATGCGGCGTGGACCTCGGCTCAAGGGCGGGCAGACGGGCTTGGGGACGCGTCACTGGCGTCAGTTTGGAAGCGCCCAGGGCAACGTCCAGGGCAACTTCAAAGGCAGCATGGCAGCCAGACTTCTCGAGGTCTCAAGCCGATCACGACATTTGGAAGTGTCCAGGGCAACGTCCAGGGCAGCGTGGTTCTGCCATGAAACCGACCCAGCAACGACGACAAAGGGGAGCAAGGATCCGTCTGTATGCCGGTTTTTTATTTGTGGGCAGTAGAGGTCTATTTCAACACATTCCAACCCTTATTCGTCACTCGGGCAAGAACGTGGCGTACCACGGAAGGCAGACGATCCCGTTGGAAAGTCCCCACATCAAGCAGGTGTTGACCTTTGCGTTGCGGTACCTCCCGGGGACATACCTGTTCGAAACGTAGCACCAACAACTGTTCACCCAAGCGCCGCTCACAAAGTACCTCCAGGACGTCTTTCATCGCTTCGTACAGGTGCCGTTGTGCTCGACGGACCTTCGTGACCTGTGCGCCACGTGGGCAGCGGAGCTCCTTCAGCGATCACAGGGGCACGCCCATGCGTCGCAAGCGTACGCGGAGACCGCCCGGGCGCTCCAGCACACCACAGCCAAACAAAAAGAGTATCGGCGGCCGGCGGACGGGCCGATCGACGTGCCGCAGACGCGCGTCACCGCTGTCGCCATGCTCAGAGCTCGCAAGAAGCTTCTTGCAGGCAAGCGAGTGATGTCCAAGTTCCGGTCAGAGGACGGATCCGTCCTGCCGTCAACCGCGCTCCGGGCTTTGGAAGAGGCGGCGGGCATGGTGTAGCGAGGTGATGCGTCGATACGTCACTTCACCCGCATACGATTCCCGCCTTTGCCGCCTCCCTGCGATCGAGTCTTTTGAGCCGTGCCTTGTCGGCAAGCTTCCCACCAAGCGCCGCGCCTTCCCAAGTCAGCATCTGGTCCGCCAGGATCGTTCCCTGGCTCGTCTTGCAGTGTTCGGCGATGGAGCGGCCCAGTTGGAGGAGCTCGGCACGCTCTTGCGCGGTCGCGGCCCCGTGTTCGGCCAGCGACTTCAGCACATTGAGCATGGGGTTCAGCTTCTTGCTTAGACATTGTTCTTCCTGTTCAATCAAAGGACCTTCCGAAAGATGGAAAAGGTTGAAACGTTGCTGGGGAGTCTGGCCCGCGGGTGCATCCACTGCCGCGGCAGACAGAGGCGATGGTGTTCTCGCCGGCGGGGCAGCTCGCGCTCTTCCCGGCTCCCGGACAGCGCGTGCCCGACGCGGCGCCGTGGCTCTGCGCCTCAAGCGCCGAAAAGGAGGCGGCCGAAGCAGGACGCGTTGCCCGGCCGCTGACGATTCGCGCGCTCCGCGCCGCGTTAGACGTGGTTCCCCCGCTTGGCACGCTGTTGGCAGTCGCCGAGGTGCTTCGCGGCGTGAACGGGCGCCTGGCCGTACGGCTGGCGTACGACGCTTTTCAGCTGACTTTGTTCGCATTCCTGTGGGTCTATGGCCTGTCGCTGTTCGGCACCCGGAACCTGGCCGCAGCCCAAGCCGCGCACATAATCAGGACGGCCGGCTGGACTCTGCCTATGTTCACTACCGGCATGCGCATGTGGGCCGTGCGGGACGGGGACGAGGCGGGGCACGGCGAGGAGAAGACAATCGACGCCCATCCATTTGCGGGGCTGGCACGTTACGTGCAGCTGGCAAGACTGGATCGCGGCCGGGATGGTACCAAGGACGACCCGGAGAGCTCTGCCGGGGACGCAGGAGCCTTGCTCGACCATGACCCAGGGGACGATCTCTGCCCGTGCCCGGTCTGCACTCGCGGTCTGCTCCTGCGGAGCCGGACTTCTGTTTTAGGGCTCCTGGCCATCGGCTTTCCCCTGGTCACATTTGCCTACTTTATCTCGGTGATCTGGACACCTGCAGTCACTCTAGCTCCATCAGTGTGGGATTCTGCCTGGTCGACAGCCCTGTGCGCGGTCTGCGTGGTCGTGATCTTTGTGCTTCTAGAGGCGCAGGTGCCCGGAACCGGGGGCATCCTTAACATCAGTGCCCTCGATATCGAGCTCCGCCTCCGGCATCGTGTTGTCAACCTCGCCCTGGCGGACCTGCATTCCCGCATGGTCTCCACCGCCTCTGTGGATCCTGAATATGAACCGGTCCTCCCCCGCATAGACCAGGAACCCTACGTCTCTTTGCACGGCCAGCTCCAGGCTGCTTGGCGCACCGGCGCTTCCGAGCTTTCCGCAGCGAACCGGGTCGAGCTCTCCGCCCTTGGAACGGAAGCGCTCGCCGCCATCATCTGTGCCGCCGCCGGATCCTGCATCCCGGCAACCTACGTAGCCGGAGCCGCCTTCTGCCTCTGGATGCTCGGCCTGGCCGCCGTTGGCGTCGCCGCCCGCAACCAGCAGCCCGAGCGCGCTGCTGCACAGTACCGCACTGCTGCGCAGGAGCTCCTCGTGCTTTCCGCCTCACTTCCTGCCGGGCGGGAGCAGCTCCGCGGGTTGCTCGCGGCGCACGTGGGGATGCTCAACTTGTTCGCGGGGCAGGAGGAAGCCAGGGCGAGGTTCTTCGGGGCCCACGTGACGTTCGGGTCTCTCAGGGGGCTGCTGGTCGGGGGTTTCACGGTGTTGGCGGGCCTATGGACGCTGCTGCGGGCCGCAGGCGTGGGCTTGACCATGGACTTGGCGTGCAGGGCGCCCACTTGACGTTGGGAGGCACGTGACCTCAAACCACATGTGCCAGACAGCTTCCACGGGGCGCTTCTGGGAAAAAGGAATGAAACATCACTGCCCCATTGCCTCTCCTGAGCCCGATGGTGGACAGAGCCAAGAGCCACATCATACACACAATTCCTTGAGGGAAAGCCGATCCATAGGCGGTGGTGATCTCAATTGGCCTTTCCAATTTCACCCCGAGTTCAAATTGTGGGTTTCTCAAACTCTTTGCCAACAAAATTCGGTCTTGTTGCACATCCACCAAAACTAGCACTAGCGCCCAAGCATTCCTAAACTTTATGTTCATGCGCAAAACAAGGGACTTCTTCTGTACATCCGGGGGTTTTGACTTTTGCGCGCCACCTTCCCCTCGGATCTAGATATCTGAGTCTGAACTGCTCTCCTCCGGCTTCTTGTTGCGCTTCTTTTTGTTGCTCTTTCTCTGGCTTTTCCATCTCTTACTGAGCCTGCACTTTCGCCTGGAGTTTCTTCTTCCCCTTGCTTTTCCCAGCTGAAAAGCACACTGCGCGTGACTAGGAAAACGCGACCCGGACCAGCCTAAAGATTCTGTACCAAAATGTCGAGCGCAAGCTCGAGAAAAGCGTACTTTCACCGGAACTTTTACTGCAAATTAAGGTGGATGGGAGAAGGAGAGAAACGTACCTGGGAGGAGCATCTGAGCAACAATGCTATCCGGAGCAAGGGTCGCGGCAGTGCTGGAGACTTTTGAGATGTATAGAATATAGTCGTATTTGTGACCCGGACCAGCCTCTGGCTTGGCCGCTGTTATCCTATCAGTTTGCTGCTAATTTGAAGTTTGTCGTCGTGCATCTTTTTCATTTTCCCCGTTTTCTGTCCTTCATGGACTTTCAGAGGAAGCTGGCAATGGAGGGCCTTCTCCTTTTGCCGCCTCACTTTGATTGTGGGCTCGAACTCTTTGATGCTAAGAGCCCAGAGCCAGGTCTCCATGTTCCACCCGCTCGCGGTCCAATGTTTCCAGTCTGGTCTGCAGCTTCTGGCTCCGCTCTTCAACAGCTCTCCATTTGCTGAACAGTGGAACAGAAATTGTTGTTTGTCTCGCTCCAATGTGCTCAGGGTCATGTTTGCACATCCTCTGCTGCACCTCAAGTCCTTGGCGCCTGCCTGTCTCCACCTCCAGGTCGTGGGTAGAGCAGAGCAGCTTCTGGACGTCCCTCCGGTGCTTCTCCACCCGGATCAGTGCGGTGCAATGTGACCAAAGGTCATGTCACACATCCTCCAGAAGTGTAGCTTGCTTGTCATTGTCCTTGAGCTTCTGGGTGTTGATCTCCCTGAACTTGCCCTTCTTGAGAGCCCAATCATGGTCATGAACTGCAAGAGGGTACTGGCCAGTGATCGATCGCATACAGACAAGCCAGGGAGGTATGTAGAGTTGGGCTGATGATGTTGTGACACATGAAGGGCCATGCATGTCATCACTTTGTCCCTGGTGCTTTCCCCTGCGATGCAAGGCACTCCTGGCTCGGCATCTCAACAATGAACGGGTTCCCATACTGGCCTTCCGACCGAACCCTGCCTCGGCATAGAATGGCTGGTGAGTTTTTCTTTTTTCCTTCAATTCAGCCAGCGCTTCGATTTCTGACGCAGTTAGGGCTCACGCCTTTGGCTCCAGGATTTGCGATTTGCTGATTAGCACAATATAAAGGGTGATTGGAAAAGCACACATCTATGTCATGCTCCACAGAGGCGCAGGCAGTGCTGAACAGAAGCTGCGGACAAAGTTGGATGCAAGGTGGCCTACGAAGGAACGAAGGAAGGTGAAAGGAACAACTCGATCCCTCTCCTCTACGCAGTGAATATATGCATGACAGGGATCATTCAATCACTTTCTCATCAGAAAACAGTCCAGTTACACGCACTGCAAAAACAGCCCAGCTACACGCGCTGCGTGATGACGGCATTCAGGAGACCAGCTTCTGCAATGGTGGTGGAATCAGACGCAAGAACTTTGGTGGGGAAGCCTGTCATCAGCTGGAAAGGTCTTTGGCTCTCGCCCGGCCTTGACCTGTGGCACAAAGAGCATGAACAGAGTTCCAATCTGGGACGTGCCAAACCTACGCGGCTATGAACGAGCGGATGTCTCCCACGGTATGCGTATGGTTGAACTTGGCAACCAGCCTAGGTTACAGGATGCGTAAGTCGCAGCACATGATCCAGGTCCGTGCGACGTGATCTCACCTTGTTCCGTCGGCCAAACGAATCTGCAACGTCGTCACTGGCTGTGTGTTATCCACCTCCAGCTTGAACATTGGATTCGCAGCAGAAGCCGGGAAGGATCCGGGGACACTCGCAGGAAGATCACTGGCAACACTGCAAGGACCTTAGCGAAGGACACAGGGATCTCAATGGATGCCCTCACCCTCCCAACTTGTGGCCCGCGCCCTGGAAAGGCTTCAGCACCTTTGGCGGCGGCTTGTAGTCCTCATCCAGCTTCTGCATCACTTTCACCTCGACAGATTGGCCAAAGGCAACGTTTAGGAGTTGAGTAGGTGCTCGCCTGATGGCCAAGGAATGAGTACGGCTCGCAGCCCGTGATGGCAGGCCTTACCCAGACTTGATTGCCTGCAGGAAGTCTTGATTCTGTGGATCGTCGTAGCTGAGAAGCGGTCCGTCCTCAACAGTGAAACCGTTGCGCCAGAAGGTGAGGTGCCGGACGGCCTGCATCGGCATCAGCAAAGCCGCGCATACCCAAGGTAACGCGACATACAGTCTCCACCGGCCGCGCCTCTGAGACGGGATTGGTTGAACCTGCAGGCTGAGGGGATGGCTGACCGGGGGCCGACGGCCTGCTCCGGGCATCATCCTCGCTGCCCAATCGGTACCCTGCAACAGGCACATGGGTCGGAGAGACTTTTTCAATCCGCTACGGATCCCCCACCAGCTCCGGTGAAGGCTTGCGGCTTGGTAGGCACGGTGACCTCGTCTTCGTCTTCCGACTCGCCTTCCGGGGGCCTCGCCCTGCGCCCCGCATTAGAACAACGACCCGGAGGCGGACCGACGCCGCACAGACTTGGCTGCCATTTCCAATATGTTCTGAACAACGTCCGTCGCCGGAGGCTTCTTCGGACCGCCCTTCATCATGATTCCGCTGCCGTTCGCAGTTGGTAACGTCCCCAACGCCCACAAGTGCCAAACCACATACGACTTTTCGCCTCCAGCATAGAACGACTGATCTTTGTCATCATCACTGTCGTGGTCATGATCTCCGTCCGCAAAGTCCCGGAGCGTAGCAACGTTGCCCGATCTGGGAGCCGGTCTCGAACTGGTGTGCGCCAAGTCACCCAGGATGCACGGGCGCCCCATGACGCGAGCGATGCGTACCCGCTCTCCGACGCGCGCGGATTGGAAGGGGCAGGAAGCGATTCCGCTGCCTCCTCTGCAAGGTCCTCCGAGGCACCCGCGGCTTCACCCTCCTCCAGTTCCATGAAACTAGCCAAACCCGCCTGGCCGGACCGCAGGTCAAAACTGTCCCATCGCTTCTGCGGAGGCAAGTGCTACCTCCAGATCCCACTTGTGCGAGGACAGATAGAAGTGAGCTGATTCGGAGGAGCGAGAGGTCAACGAACGTCGCTCCCGACAGAGATCAACCGACCCTTGTCCTCGGAGCAGTGAGCTATGTCCATGAACTGCGCCAGAAGCGCGTCTTGGTCCGCCATGGTTGCTTCCGGACGCGCTAAAACGCGTGCAGAGATCCGACGCGGTGCTGGCAACTGCCGGCGCAACTCGCTCGTCGATCACGCTGAAGTCAACAAGCAACCAACGAAACGATGCAGAACGGCAAAGGGCACGGCGGGACGGCTTCCGTCTCTCGCAAGACAAAGGAGACCGATATTTCTTGCACGCTGACCCTCGGGGTGGACCCTGCGGACCAGCGGATCGCGGTGGACACGGGCATCGGCTTCCTGGACCACATGCTTGAAGCTCTGGCAAAGCACGGACGGTGGTCTCTGGAGCTCAAATGCGTCGGTGATCTGCATATTTGCGACCACCACACCGCGGGTTTGTCGCCGTTTGGGACTTCGCGGCGTTCATTCGGCTCATGCGGCTGCTCTCCCAGAGGACGTCGCAATCGTTTTGGGCACGTGCTTCAAACAAGCGCTAGGCGATGCCAAGGGCATCAAGCGCTTTGGCCACGCGTACGCTCCGCTCGATGAGGCCCTGTCGAGGGTCGTTGTCGACATCTCCGGCCGGCCCTTCGCCGACGTCAATCTGGGCCTCAAGCGAGAGAAGATCGGGCAGCTGTCGTGCGAAATGATCCCGCACGTGTTCGAGTCCTTTGCCGTATCGGCCGCGATCACGTTGCATGTCGATGTGCTCAAAGGCTTCAACGACCACCACAGGTGAGCTTTTCGCTCATGATCAGCGACACTTGGTGCTGACGTCTGGGCAAGATCCGAGTCGGCGTTCAAAGGGCTTGCGCTCGCGCTTCGGCAAGCTGTCGAGCGCACGGGTTCGGATGACATCCCTAGCACGAAGGGGACCCTGCAGAGCTTCTAGCCCGGTGTCTGGAAGGTGCCGTCCGCGACGGAGGCGGTGAAGCAGTCTTCCAGCAGATCGGTGGGCAGAGATGTGAGCCTCGCTTGGCATTGTTCCCAGAACTGCACGAGGCCAGCCTTGTCGGAGCAAGCAGCGCGGAAGCTTTCCCACAGCAGATCGGCGGAGGATGAGGAAGCGGCGCCGCGCGAAGCCATGACGCTGCTGCTGTTCGACGTTAGGAACCTGTTGTTGGCCCAAAGGAAACCTTTGCCGGGCCCGAGGAGTTGGATCTGTTGCGCGGGAAGCTGCATGAGCGGTTCTGGTGCTTGGCTGGAGGGCACCACTCACAAAGACGAGTCCCGTTCTGTGGACAAACTGCGTGTACGTGTGGGGAGGGTGCCTATAGGAGTAGAGAGTGCTGTTCTTTGGGAAGCGGTCGTCCGCCTCCACGTCGATGATGAAGCCCTGGGAACGAAGAAATTCCATTTCGAACCACAAGACCGGTATGTCCACCTCCAGGGCGAGGGTGCGCTTAACCTCCTCGCGCAGAGGAGGCTCCACGCTCAAGTGCAGAACTGACACTGAGCGGAACGGGTTGTCTGGAGAGAACTCTTGGATTTGCTCGACCGGAGCCTCGACCATGCGCAGGCCGCACTTGTCCGCAGTGCGGGCCCACGACGACAGCATGTCCTCCATGAGCCTGGCAGTACAAGACAGCCAGTGGAGCTGGAAATGGTAGCAGGCTTTCGGGTTGTGAACCGTATCATAGTGAACGATTGCGAGTTCGCGACGGTTGCTGCGCTTCTGGGGATCCATGTCCACGATCAAAGACCGGCTAAGCTCTACGACATGCCGTGCGGTTGACGGGGTCACGGGTTCTGTTGACCCGGGTTGCGGGTCAGTGGCTTTGCTGGAACCTAGAAGCGCGTCAGACCCTCCGTCACCCTTCGGCTTGTTGGACGAAACGTCCGCAGTTGCGTTCTGCTTTCCTCCAGCAAGCCAACGTAGCCCTTTCGCCAGCATGGACCTAGGCGGCGCGAATTCTTCCTTCAACCGATAGTAGTAGTACCCGTCCAGGAACCTGTGCTTCTGGTTCACGTGGATGAACAACCCCTTGTCGAGGAGCTCGTCTCCAAAGGAAATAGCTGCTTCTCGAGAATCAATGTCAGAGAACGCTTGCATCATCCAATCCACGCATTCGCTGCCCAAGAATGTGCCCTCGTATAGCCGGAAATGCCAACGCCGATCCTTGAACGGCACCGCGCCAGGCTGCTGCATCGCCGCCGCAATGGCGGGCAGAGAAGACTGCCTCGTCAAGGGCCCTTCCTTGCCCGCGGCATCAGATAGTGGGGTCGTCACGGCCTGCCCGGATCCCGCCGCCGTCCCGCCCTTCGCCCGACCCGCCGGATCGTCAGCGGACCCCTTCAGCCACTCGTGCGCGACGTAGCCAGCCGTGCTGAATGTGGTGAGATTGACTTGAACTCCTTGTGGTTTGGCGGCTTTCGACTCCGTTGCCCGCTTCTCCGACGGAGAGAGCCAACGAGCCTTCTCAAAGACCTCGAGAAACTTCGAAAACCCCGCAAGCCTGAGCTCCTCCTCGTCCAAGGTTTCGGCCGTGGCCAGCATGAGGGATGACTGCAGCGGCGGCGCATCCATCGGAATGAGAAGGAAACGGGTCCGCCAGAAGCGCAAGGAATCGGTGAGCTCCTCCTGGTAGCCGGCAATGAGGTGGTCCAGGTAGTTCCAGTTGTAGTTTGTCAGACGCGCATCTTCGAAGCGCACCGAGACGGAGCGGAATTCGGGCCCCTCCCTGGGCCAGATCCCAAAATGGAACGACGCCGTGGCCGCGGCTCGCGACGCTTTGCGTACATATCGCTTGACCTCGATGTTTTGCGCCAGGGAGTCGTAAGTAAGGTGATGAACGTGGTCGCCCAGGCTAAGATAGATGTGCTTTCCCAGCGAAGAATGCATCCACATCCCAGTATCGTTCATGGCGACGGCCTTCCTATCCACTTCGGATGCAGACAGACTCCTGTTGAAGCTCCCTGACGCCGCGCCCTTGACCGAAGGGCCCTTCTGGAAGCTAATGTCGACTGAGCCCGTGAAAACAATGATCTGAAACCCCTGCGCAAGCCGGTGATAGACGAGCTCCATGAGAAGTGCATCCAGATTGCGCACATCCTTGGAGGCAAAGTCGACAAACATGTTGGCCTCGTCTATGAACGGTGAGAGGATGTAGCTGTATTCGTGGTAGCGCTCGGCCAGCTGCTTCGTGTTCGGAAAGAAGTCGGTCGTCAGCGGCAGGCAGGCAGGTGTCGATAGAGAGACCCATTTGATCGCCGGGTCATCTTCGGCGTACTGCTCCAGCTTGGGAAAGATGTGGTGCCAACGGCGAATGTGCGCCGTCATCCGGAGGAGGTTCTTTGAGGGATTGTATGGGTTCAAATGATCACCCGACTTGACGGTCGCTTTGGCCCCGGACGCCTGTTCGTTCGTGAGCAGGTGCCCTGATGGAGCTCAAGACCGCACTAGACTGACCTGCTTCCCTGGGGACGGCTTCCGGAACCTGCTCATGGGAGTCCCACGTGGCAGACTTGACAGGCTGGAGTCCCGAAACCGTTCATCGAAGGAGCTAGCCTGCGACCCGGCGGGCTTCAACTTGGGCCGAATGGAGATGGGCATGGCTCCCAGGAGGGCCTGTCGCGGGCGCTCTGGCGATTGCCCATGTTCCGGTAGCCCGTGTGTGAGGACATCACCTGCAAAGATACGGGAGAAGGGTTGCATCCGACGCACGAGGGACTGAAAGACGCAGTGGCTCACCAGAGTCGGCATTTTCGGAACCTTTCCGCGGACTAAATCCGGGGCCGTCTATGGATAGCTGGATCGCGTCGCCCGCTGGTCGGTCGCTTGCCGCGTCTCTCTCGTGTCCCTGAACAAGGAAGGCACCTGCATCGTGCGCAGCCTGATCCATGCCAGAGACCTCCTGGGGTGCGAAACCGCGTCCGAGTACAATGTCGTCCCCCGCGCTTCGAACGATGTACAAGTTCTGGCAATCGTCGAGCTTTGCACGAGAGAGAAAAGAAACCTCGCCGGTCCCCGCGCGAGTCCAGAAGCTCAGGTCGATCCAGTGCGGAATGACAAAGAGGTCAGATTCGAGCCCGTCCGTGTCCTCCGCATCATCGTAACCACGGTTGTCGTTTGACCATGCCTCCGATTTCTCTGCTGGGGCAGCCACGGATCTTGGCGCACCTCCCGCAAAGAATTGGAAAAGCGGTGCTGTGTAGAGGGGCGGGGGAGACAGGCACACTAGGTCCAATCTACGGCGGCGATCAGGGAACATCAATGCCGCTGACCACGGCACACACGAACCCTATGCCATTGTCCACCATCCTCTGCGATGTGAGGCGAAAGACAGGCTCGTTGACTTTGAACGTCCCGCTGCCAGGAGTGACCAGAACGATGGACAAGCCGGTCCGCAAGAGATCGCGATCGACATAGTGTCGGTCGAACGAGTTGAGGGCCAGGTTTATGGCTTCCAACACGCACCCCTCCTCAGAGCGCGAGTTCGAACCGACGAAGGTTCCGCCACCTGCTGCCGTAACGGAGCCGTAGGAACAGAGGACCGACTCCGCAAAAGATCCTATGGCTCGCTTCACTATCGGAAGCACCGTGGTCCAATCGGAGCGGCTCTCGAAATCGGCCACGACCCGGAAAAAATCCTTCTTCAGTCGCCCAGTGCAGGGATCAATCGTCACCGCAGGGTCGGCAGAGTCGTCCTCTGCCGGATGGCGGCCGTCGTAAAAGATCCGCGTGAAAAGCACGATGGTGACCACATGGTTTGCGCCGCTGTCTTTCCACTTCGCGAACAGCTCCGGCAGAAAGCCCTGGACGGCCTTCTCCACCATGAGCTCCGAATCCTCTGCAAACTCCCACATTTCCCGCGAAAGCTGGAGGAACACGAAGAACTTTGCCGACTCGGAACGAAAAATGAGCTTAGTGGTCCCCAGGACGTATCCGCTGCTGACCTTGTGGACGATGGTTGAGCTCAACGTCGGATGCCAACTCAATCCAAGCCTCCGTACTCACTGGTAAGCCGTTGGCGTAGACGCCCCTGATCCTCGCCCGGATCACCCCTGCGTAAGTCACCTTCTTGCCAATCCAGACGCAGGTATTGATGATCGCCATCTTGAGCCGCCACATGTCCGCCCTGCCAATGTATTGATCCCGGAACAGCACCTCAATGTAGTCCACAGCGACTGTGAGAGGATCGATCTGCAAACGTCTAAGAGAACCGGTCCCCTCAGCTCCACAGAACGAACCTTCCGGACCACCACTTCGGTTCTGGAAGGAATCTCGAACAAAGAAGCCACGGTGCGGTCCAAAGAGATCTGCAAACGCCGGTAAGCCAAGTGGAAGAACAGCACCGCCCGGAAAACGGACTTGCAGCTGGGGCTGCTTGGTCAGCACTTCCTTATCTGCTATGACGGCTTGCAGAATCAGCCGTTTGTTTGGGTTGCGCGGTTCCGTGGGGTTCCGTTGAGCGGAAGGGTCGGATGGTGTGGGCCCCTTCGCAGGATCCTCGTGCGGAACTTCCGGCGCCGAAGAAGCCCCCCGACTGTGAGTCCTAGTGTGCGACGGCGCAGAAATGATCGAGGGCCGCGCCAAATACAGCTCAAGGACGTCGTTGGGCCTGACTCCGGGTAGAACCTGCGGATTGATAAGGATCTCCTGAACGCGTCCGGAACGCGTCCTTCAGCAACCGATCGTGTTCCAACCCCGGCAAGGTACCGACTTCTTTCGAAAAGCGCTCATCGTGGGTCCACAGAGTGAAGACGTCGCGAGAAGCGCTCGTCTTTGATCGCGCGTCTGCAGCGGGTGCTGCGGCCTCCTCCGCGCGATCCTCCGGCCGCTGCGCGGCTCCTGGGGGGGGCAGGAGCCCAAGCCTCGCGGCAAAGGCCGCGCTGACCCCGCCCCGCTGGCCCCTGCCCTGCATCCTGCGTTGGGACAGGGGCCCCTCGTGCTGCTCCGACGAAAACCCTATCTCGATCTCTCCATTCCGCTTCGCGTTTCGCGCACAAAGAGGCCCCCTCCTTCACAGCGATTCGAGTACCCGCCGAGGTGACCTACCGTACCGTGTTTCCAGAGGGTGGGGGTGCCCAAGCCGTCGAGCGTCACGAGCGCCTCGTGGTTGGAGAGACACCCGGTGTCGCTCTCGGCGATGGACACCGCGGACCTTCCGCCTCCGAAGAGGAGCAAGTTTGCAACATCCGGCACAGTAGGATTCAATCGCCGCCGGCGATGTGCGGGATGCTGAGGGTTGCACCAGGTCGGGATCATCAGCGCGCCGTTTTCGGGAGGGCAGCCGAAGAACGGGGTGGAGGAGGGCCCGAGCCACCTTTTGGATTTCGGTCTCGTCGATCAAATTGAAAGCTTGGGGTGGAATGTGGACTACGACGAAGAGCTCCCCGCGTACGAGCGATTGAGACCGAAGGAGGACCCTCCAATTGGAAAGCTCCGAAAGGTGGTCACATTCCCCGGTAACCCACTCTGCCGCGGCTCACGGACCGATCTAGGTCCGCTATGTTTCAAGAGTGGCGGAGGACGTGCATCGAAGGGTGTACGAGCAGTGCCAGAAGGGGAACGTCGCGGTCACGCTCGGGGGGGACCATTCGCTCGCCCTGGGCACGGTATCGGGTTCGGCCGCCCACTACCAGGACCTCGTGGTCGTTTGGATTGATGCGCATGCTGTGAGTATCGTTTGCACCGCTCTTTTGGCTGGGTGCTGACGCGGAAAAAGGACATCAACACCCCGGAAACAACACATTCCGGCAACCTGCACGGCTGCCCGGTCAGCTTCCTCCTGGGGATAGCGGAAGACGTGGAACCGTTGCGGTGGTTGAAGCCGTGCCTAACGGCGGATCGGATCGTCTACATTGGCCTCCGCGGTCCGTCGTGCTTATCTCGCGCCTGAGATCCGTTGATTTAGATCGATCCCTGCAGATCTGGATGCTCCGGAAAAGACCATCCTTCGGAAGCATGGCGTCAAGGCGTTCTCCATGCACGAGGTGGACAAGTACGGGATCGGTCGTGTCATGGAACTGGCCTTGGACCACGTTCGTGGAGACGTTCTGCTCCATGGCGCGTCCGTTGACTTCTCGACCTGTCACGCAGGTGAACCCGAAGCGAGACAAGCCGATCCACCTCTCATTCGATGTCGATGCGCTGGTAAGTACAAGCTCCTGGCCCTTTGGGTATGGCGACGAGCGGCAACACATCCCCGCAATTGTAGGATCCGTCCGTGATTCCATGCACGGGGACCCCGGTCCGTGGAGGACTGACTTTCCGGGAGGGCCATTACATTTGGTACGTGTGCTGACCAGGCGGGGGTCGAGCCTGCCTCACATTTGCGCTTTTTTCAGCGAAGCGGTGGCGGAAACTGGCTGTCTGGTTGCCATGGACCTCATGGAGGTCAATCCTATTTTGGGCGACCAGAACAACATGCTCCAGACCGTCTCCGTTGGTTGCGGGTTGGTGCGATCCACCCTAGGAGAGACCCTTCTGTAGCGTTCTCCATTTCCACTTAGATCTTCTCTGTCAGCAACGTGACGCCTCAATCGTGGGATCGATTGGTCCGACCATTCATTTGCAATTGCACGAACCCGCAGGCAACAAACGACGTCAAACAAAGACTGCCCAAGTCTCTGCCCAACTTTACTTCCTCCGCGCTCCCCCGTTCGAGAACAACGTGACCTTCTTGGTCTTTGCCTTCTTCTTTCCATCCTCCGCCGCAGATGCACCAGCATCGACTAGCTCCTTGGCTTCGAAAGAGGCCCAGGGTTGGACGTGATCGTCATCGACAAGGAGCCCGAAGGTGGCGCTCGACGAAGACCGGTGGTAGACATACTGGAGAGAATCCTCGTCCACGTCATCTTCCTCGTCCAAGGGACGGTTGCGGGGACCCTTTCCCATCTCGTGGCCTGCGAGTTTGACGCGACGTCACCGGCGATTGCAGTTCGCGGGCAACACGGAGACGAACCGATCGTGACCCCGCGGCTCAGATCCACCGGTGGCGGTTGCCCGCGTCCCGCGCGTTCCGAGGGCTCGGGCTTCCTCGCGCCACCAGTAGCTGGAGCTTTCGGCGACGCGATCGCTCGCGCAAAGCTCAGCGTCGGTGTTGGCGTCACGTAGGTAGGGACGGCGCCGGCCAGATCGCTTATATCAAAGATGGGCTCGTCCTCCGCCTCAATGTCCGCCAGGCCGACAGCCGAGACGGGAGCCGTGATGCCCTCTCGCGATCGCGCGTTCTGGATCCGCTGAAGGCGACGCGCCTCCCTCTGCTGACGCTCCTCGTCCTCCTTGGCCTGCTTGCGCTTCAGATCCCGCCGTTCGTCCCGCGCCGCGAGCTCCTTGCTGAAGCTGGCATTTGGTGCGCAAGTTAGCCCGTCTTCTCAGCATCGACAACGCGAAGAGCCTACCTTGCTTGGGTGGCCTCAGAAACGATGCCGTCCAGCACGATCTCCGCCAGAGTGACATCGCATCCCAGAGGAAGGTGGCCCAAGTAACGGAAGCGTTTCCGCAGGTCCGAGTTGACGGAGCCATCCTCGAATTCCTTGACCTGGGCCGCGATCCGCGGCGGAAAAGCGGCGTAGTCGCCAAACTCCTGCTTCAGGATCCTCACGTCGAGGGGATGCAGATACACGTGGGAGCCATCGGCCGCCTGGTAGAAATGGAACGTGCGTTCGCCCGGGAACGGCACGGGAGGCGAGGAACGAAATGTCGGAGGCGACCCGAACGAGCTCTGCGGGCTCGTGAGCGGGGTGGAGGCCGCGCTGGGCGACTTGCCCTTGGCCGGGATGGGGACGCCGTGAATGGCGGGCTGCCCCGTTTGTGCGACGTGCATCCGGCCCAGCGACGTGTCCCTCGCCATCTCGATGTAGCGGCGCTCGAGCGCCTCCAGGTCCTTGTTGTCCTGCAGCACCCTCTCCATCTCCATCGCCTCGCGCTCAAAGATCTCGACGGCGACGTACTCGGGCTCCGCGAGCAGAATCTTGGCGTAGCGCGCGGCTTCGTGGTCCGTCACGCGAGGAAACACTGCCGCAGGGCGGCCCGTGTCGGGATCGACCACGTGTGGGGCAGGGACGTGCATCGGCAAGGCCAGCGTCGACGACTGCGCGGCAGATCGTCGGTGAGCGAATCGTTCTGCAGCTCTGCAGACACGAAACCAACGGCGCTGCGGTGCATCAGGATCATGTCCAGCGAGACCTTGGACGAAACGTCGGCGCGCTCCAGCGTCGGGCTCGGCGGCAGAGTCTGGCTCTCCATGGCGAGGAACGAGACGCTGCGGAGCTCGCGTTCGCGGATGTCGTCGAAGCACACCGGGCAGCGGCGGTTGCTGGGGGGGGAGACTGTCAGATTCCGGCCCGCCGCGACGCCTCCAGGGAACTGACTGTTTCTCCGCGACGCTCAGGTGCCTCAAGATGCATGGGTAGCAGTACACGTGACCGCACAGGGTGCACTTGGGAGCCACGGGCTCCGAAAGGCAGATCGGGCAGGTCGGCATCCGCTGCATGGAGGTCGGCATGATGACCTGCACGACGGATCCCCAGTCGACGGCCGCGTCCGGATCGCGCAGATTGGCCTCGTAGTTGCCGTCCTTTTGCACGACGAAGCGGTTGCTAAAGCGGCGAGACAGGTGAGGTCGCGAATCGGCCCTCCCCGACGGCCGGTGCCCACTTGGCATTGAGGTACCGCTCGCGGGTCATCCGGTCCCAGCCCGAAGACCCCGTCGACCTGCGCGCGGACGATCCGCCGAAGCCGTGCTGCCGCGGCGGGAGCCGGAAGTTCAGCAGGTGGTTGATCGACACCCTGCCGTTCTTTGGCAGCGTCGGCTCGAGGTCGTCCAGCTACAACAGAGGGCACTGGCGTCAGCGGCCAACATCTTCGGTGGACGTGCAGTCCGGTGCCCACGTGGTCGAGGTCCTGCGCCGAGGACGCGCGCGACGAACCGGCACCGGAACCCGTGTAGGCCCGCTGGAAGGAGCGGCGCTTGGGGCCGGCCGACCAGGTGGCGGCCTTGGCCGGCTTCTCTGCATCGCGGACGGCCTGCGGCGGCGTGTCCGGCTTGGGCGGCAGATCAGCCTGGCCGGCCGGCACCACGGGGCCCTGGCGGGGCTTGGCAGCCGAGCGGCCCGCGACGGGGCTTGCTCGCTGCGCGGCCGGCGGGGCGGCCTTCTGCGCGGCGTACAGCGTCATGGGGCTGTCGGGGCGCGGGTGCGTTGCGAGGGCGAGCGGCGAGCGCTGCGACGCGATATCGCGCGGCGCGTGCGGATCGTCGTTCGCACATCTAGGCGAGGGTGGCGGACTCCATGCTGGGCGGGCTGGCTCCTGTGCGTACTCTGTGTGCTCTGCGTGCGCCGGGGAGGGAGGCCGGGTCGCGGGGGTCGGGAGGGCGTGCAGCGCAACGGGGCCCCGGTGGGCCCGCGGGGGTCACGTGCTGCGAAGCGGCGGTTGGCGGGGCGCCGCGGCGGGAGCGGGCGGAGCCCACGAGCAGAGGCGCCGAATTCACGGCGCGACGCGGTCGGCGGTGGCACCGAGTTGGCCACGGGGTCCCGGAGGTCCAGCAATCAAGCGGGGAACAGCCGCGCCGCCGCGACGCGACCAAACACGTCAGCGGACCGATCAGCGGTCGTCCTCACCCCACAAACGCGTCGATGCGCGGCCTTCTGCTGCCGCTGCGGCCGGCACTCGCGGCGTTCGCGGTCCCCGCAGCCGCGATGCGGTCCGTTCTCGGCACCGTGGGCGCCCTAAAGCCCATCTTCGCGCGGCCCGCCGCCACCGCGACCACCGCGCGCCCGGCGGCGAGCGCGCGCCAGGCGCTGCGCCAGGCCGCGCGGCTGGCCAAGCGCAAGGGCCCCAAGCGCATCATCCGCGCGCGCGACCGCAAGCCCGTGCCCACGTCGTGGGACAAGGTCACCGGCCTGCCCGTCACGCAGCACATTCCGCTCGAGACGCGCTACTACAGGGTCGTCGACAGGTTCAAGGTCTACAAGCCGCTGACAAACGGCCTGCGCAACATGAAGCTGCTGGCGCTGCTGGACCACTGGCAGGGCGATCCCGTGCCGCGCCTGACAATCAAAAAGGCCTACAAGGGCGGCCGCAACAACACCGGCCGCGTCACCGTGCGCGGTCGAGGCGGCGGCGGCAAGCGCACGCTGCGATTCGTGGACTGGGTCCGCGCGACGCCGGGCCCGCACGTCGTCGTGCGCCTGGAGCTGGACCCGTACCGCTCGGGCACGCTGGCCCTGGTGCGCAGCCTGGCCACCAACGAACTCTCGTACATCCTCGCGTGCGAGGGCCTCAAGCCCGGCACCGTGGTGCAGTCGTTCGTGTCGGTGCCGCCGCACGCCCTGAGCCGCATGACCTCGACGGAGGACTCGCCCGGCGCCGAGGCGGCGCGGATGTCCAAGGCGACCATGGTGCAGCCCGGAAACTGCATGCGCATGGAGGACATCCCCGTGGGCACCATCATCCACGCGATCGGCTTCGAGGAGGGCGGGCCGGCGCAGCTCTGCCGCGCGGCGGGCACCTTCGGACAGCTGGTCGGCATCTCCGGGGACTGGGCCCAGGTCCGGCTCACCTCGGGCGAGGTGCGTCGGATCTCGAAAAAGGCCAGCGCGACCATCGGAAAGGTCGGCAACAGCGAGTACCGGAGCGTCAACCTGGGCAAGGCCGGCAACAGCTACCACCGCGGCCGCCGGCCAAAGGTGCGCGGTGTGGCGATGAACCCCAACGACCACCCGCTCGGCGGCATGCGCAACAAGAAGGGCAACAGACAGGGCGTCAGCCCGTGGGGCAAGATGAAGAGGGTGGGTTTCGCTCCGTTGGTTCAGCAATCGGGAGCATGCTAACGCTTTCGGGACTCCAGGGTCAGCGGACTCGGCCGCGGGGCGCAAACCCCTACGTCATCACGCCCAAGTGGAAGGTCAAGGAGATGTCGCGGTGAAGTGGATGTTACATTCATGGTTCGAAAAGAACAAGATAATTCCGACACAGTTGGAAGATGATACCTGTCCGCACCCCAACCCCCGTCCCTCAAATCACCGCTTGCGCTTGCTTCCTTTCGGGCTGACCTGGTCCGCCTCCGGGCCGCGGGACGTGTCGAGCTTGAACTCGTCCCGCTCCAGCCGCTGCCGCAGGATCCCGGTGAGCACAAACTCGTTGGTCTGCACCGGGAATCCCTGTTTCAGCAGCTCCTTGCAGAACGCTTCGTCGTCCTGGCAACCGAGAATGAAGGTGCTGCTCTTGTCCTCCATCTCGAGGTCGGGGATGTCGTCGAGGACCTGTTCCGCACGACGGGTCAGGCGGGTTCACGCAACGAGAGAACGGGCAATCACCTTGCCGCCGGCAGCTTCGATGATTTCCTTGAGATCCGTGAGCTTCAGCGCCAAGTTGTGCGCCGTGACGTAGAAGGACTTGCCGGCGAGGACGCGGCTGTTCCTCGCCATCTTGATCGAGTCGATGAGCGAAAAGCCCCACTTCTTCTCCGCATCCTTGTCGCGAATGACAAACTTGGACTCGTCTACGGTAGAGAGGAACGTTGCGCTGAGTCACACCAACCCAGATCGCTTCAACCACTGCCACCCACCGACAAAGGTGCTGGCACGCTTGCACGCTTCGAGCCACGAGGTGCTCACGATCTGCTTGCCCGTCGCGAGCGCGCAGAGGAACTTGACCGTGCGCTTGACCTTGCTTTCCGTCACCACGTGCGTGCACTCGCGCCAGCTCTCGACGACCTCGCCGCCCAGATCGTCCACGACCTTGGGCTGCCCGCCGTCCTCGATGCCGGTGAACATGACCTTGGGAAGCGACCGCCCTTCCAGGTTCGGAGCGACCACCACGTTCTCATCCTTTGGTTTGGCCGGCGAGGGCTCGGCTGCAGCGGCCTTCTTGAGCCTGGAACACGACATCAGCGGAAAACATCGGCACGGCGGGATTCCGCTCACCGCTTAGCTGGCTTCTCGGCCTTGTCGCCCGCCAGTGGCGGTTCGTCGTGCACAGGGCTGCTGCTGCCGACACTCGTGGCCGCTGCCTGCGCTTCGGTGCTCCTTCCCTTTGCTGGCTTGCGCGGGGACGTCCTCTGCTTCTGCTTTCCCGCATAGGTGGTCGACGGTCTCGCGTTCTTGCGCTTCTTGCCAAAGTCGAGCTCGTCGGAAGCATCCGACCGCGGCTCCGCGGCGTTGACGGGCTCGGCAGCTCCGGTCTTGACTCCGAGCGGTCGCACGAGCGGCGCGGGTATCGCCGCGCTCAGCTCGTCTTGTTCCGAGCTCAGGTCGGGCGCCTCCACCCGCGGAATCTCCGCAACCTTCTTGCCCTTGGCGCTGCTCTTCTGCACGGATTTGCCCTTGACTACTGGGGCCACGCCTTCGGCAGGTTCCTCCGAAACAGCCCTCGAGGGTCCCGATTCCGTGGCAGGGGCCGTGATCTCGTCGACCTCGCCTTCAGCATCTGCGCCGGCGGGTACCCTGGCCTTCCCGCCCTTGCGCTCGGTCTTTGCCTCCGATGCCGTTGCCTTCTTCTTCGGCTTGCGAGTCTGCCTCGGAGGCGACGAGGGGGGCGATTCGATCGGCTGAAGTGCCGCGGCATGCTCCTCGACAATCTCCATAGGCGCTTCCTTGGCCTGCGCAGCCGGCGGCTCATCGTCGGAGGACTCGACCACTGTCTTTTTCTTCTTCTGCTTGCGGGTAGCTTTGGGCGGCGACGAAGGCGGAAAAGACTCGGGGGGAAGCGCGGCATCGACCTCTTCGGCCAAGTCCATGGGCGCCTCGCGGTTTTGCGCAGCGGGCTGCTTGCCCTGCCCCACAGCATCGCTCGCAGCGGCCCGCTCATCCGCCGCTGCCACCCTGTGTGACTCCTCGGGCGGGCTTGCGATCGGCTGCTCAGCGGGCTGGTCCGAAGGGGCATCGTCCTCGAACATGCGCTCGAGAGCGTTCTTCTCCGCGGGCACCATGGAGGGAAACGCCTCTGGCGCCTCCTGCTGGGGTCCGGCCTGGATCTGCACCAGCTCAGGGTCAAGTGCGGATTGCGCGCCCGGCGGCGACAGGTCCTGGTCGTGCGGCTGGCTGGAGGGGAGGGGATCCTCCTGCTCGACATCCATGGGAGCGGCACCATCGACGCTAGGAGCAACCCCGCCGACGTTTTCGAGCGAGCCGGGATTTTCGAGCGAGCCGCCGTTGGGTAGAGCAATCTCGCTCGAGCTGTGCACGGGCGACGCGTCGCGGCGGTCCTCGGCCAGCAGGTCGGCGTCGACTTCCTCTTCCCCAGCGAGGTACACCACGGGGTTGGACCCCGCAGCGTGTTCGACCGAGTCGGCCTCGTGCCTGCCGACGATGCTGTCGGGCACTTGCACGCTCCCGAGCTTCGCGCCGGCGCTGGCTCCGACGGAGTTCCGCTGCTGCGCCGGAGGGGCAGCGCGGCCTTCCTGCGAGTCATCGACGAGCTTCGTGGCGGAAAGCGGAGCGGTCTGCTGGACAGAGAGCGTGAGGAAACCCAGATCTCGACCCTTGGTGCGCTCGGGCCCTACCATGACGTCCTCCTCTTCCTCCGCGGCGTAGAGCAGGCCAACGCCCATGCTCGACCTCCACGGCTCCAGGATCTCGTAGCGCGTGGCCACGTTGGCGAACTTGAGGTTCTCGCCGTCAAAGATCTGGTACTTGTACTGCGTGCCCTGGTCGTCCTTGCTCGAATGCAGGAGCCTCGTCGTGATCTCCCTGCCCTTGAGGAAGCGCGAAAACCAGGTGCCGTTGGACGACGTGTCCGTGATGAAGTGGTACAGCCCGTTGCGGGAGACGTCTAATATGAAAACTGGAGTCAGTGGTCCGGCGGGCCGCACGGCGGGCGGGACCCACCTAGCTTGGCGTGGTTCATCGACACGCAGTCGCCGGGAAGGGAGATCTGCGCAGGCCCGTCCGTCCTCCCGAGAACGGTGATTCCCGGGTGTATGTTGACGACCTCGGTCCGCTCGGGGCCGAAGATGTGCAGCCTGGCGACGACGGGGCCGCGCTTTGCCGACGCCGGAAAGGTGGCCCCGGAGGCGTGCTGCGTGGGTGCGCCGCGTGGGGCCGAGCTGCGGCTTGCCGAGGCATTGGGGGACGGGCCCGCCGACGCCGTGCGGGGCTCGGTGCGCGGGGCGGGGTCGTCGTACGGCTGCTCGCGGGCCGATGCAAGGCTCGCGACACTTTCCTCGCTGTCCGACGGGGCTTCCGGCGCCGCTTTCGCGGGCATCTTTCGCTCCGAGCAGGTGTTTGACGAGTGACCGGTGCGGGACGGTTGTCCCGAATTGGTTTGCGATTTTATAGGCCGATCGCACTCGAGCCGTTGACCCCAGCTCGTTCAAATCAAGCCCGAATCAAGTCGCGCCCGTCCACAATGCTGACGGTTGACCCGCACGGCGACGCGGCTGAAGTGCCCGGCGATCCCGTCGCGGCCAAGCGGTCCGCCAAAACGTACGGGCGCAAGCGCGAGCCCGCACGCGGCGAGGGAGGCCGGCCCGAGGAACCGCCCGCCGCCCGCGAGCCCCCGACGCGCGTCCGCGCAGATGCCGCGCTGCACGACGTGTCGGCAGACTCGCTGCTCGATCTGCTGGACGGAGACGCGCCGAGATCCGCCGCAGACGGCTCCGAGGACGCTTTGAGCGAACCGGCCGAGAACAACGGTCCGTCGCCCCACGACAGCCCGACCGCCCCCGGACCCCCAGTCCGAATGGACCGAATGGACGTGGACGATACCATGCCGTCGGAAACGGAGGCCAGACCCGCGGATCCGTCGCCAGCCCGCGTACCAAAGCCGCCCTCGATGAGCTCCCCCTCTGAAAGCCCAGAGGTGGACCGCAAGCGCCGGTCGCCCAAGATGAAATCGCCGTCCCCGAAGGAACAGGCTGACGACGCCTCGGCAGAGTCGGAGTCGAGCGCAGCCGCAAAGGACGCGTCGTCGAAGGGGAAGAAGAAACGGCGGAAGCGCATTCTCGGATCTTCCTCCTCGGAGGCCTCCCCGGTTGCGATCAAGAAGGCCCTTCCCGCGGCCTTGCCCTCCGAATCGGACGCGGGTGACGCCGGTTCTCCCAAGGACGAGAACCCTCCCGCCGATCCGGAAGCAGACCTCGGCTCGAGCCAGATGATGCCCAGCCAGCCCCTCGACCCCAACATGGACCTGGAGCTCCACTTCTCCGACCAGGAAGAGCTCGAGGAAGAGATCCGGAGGGATGCGGAGAACGACCGCCGGAAGCGCGAGGCCATGGGCCTGGAGGATGATGCCCCCATCCCGGAGATCCCCGACGATTCGCAGGTCCCCGGCGAAGGAGGCGAGGGCAAGGCGGGCTCCGCTTCGGATGCAGATGCAGGATCAGGCTCGGATGATGGTGCCAGGAAGGGGAAGCATCGCAGGCTCAAGGTGCGCAGTCGTTTTCCCTGCCGCCCGTCTCTGCTCATCTGTGCTGTTCCCAGAAACTGAACCAAAAAGAGCTCAAGGAGCTCCACCGCGAGTCCGACAGGCTGAAGCGCACCGGCGTGGTCAGCCTGGAGATGACTGTTGCAAGGCAGCTCAACATGAGGGACTTTCTCAGCCGTTTCGGTGCAGGGAAACCGAAAGACAAGTGAGCCCTTGAAGGACATTGCGCGATGCGGACTACGGGCTAAACGGTCCCTTGCTTAGACAAGCAGCGCCCGCCGTCGAGTCAGCCCCCTCGAATGGCGCACCAACCGTCGACGATCTTGCTGACGGCGTCAAGTCGGGAACCGATGGACCTGGAGGCGTCGTGCCGATGCCACACAAGCCGGCACTAGCAAAAGCGGCCGTCATTGAGCTCGACGACGACGATCCGCTTCCCGCAAGACCTCGAGCTCCGGCTTCCCGCCCAGCGGCAAAGCGCGTGGATGCTGTCAGCTCCCTGAAGGCGAAGAGGAATGCCGAGCTCGCCAAGCAGGCCGAACTCCACGCTCTGCGCCAGAAGGAACAGTACAAGAAGCAGAAGGAGCAGGTCCTTGCGGCAAAGCGTGCCCAGGAAAAGGCGGACGACAGACTGGGGATGAAGAGCGGGAAGAAGGGGCAGAGGCCTGCACAGGGGGCGGAGCCAGCCGCAGAAACACCACCAGAGAAGGGAGAAGGTGACGCTCAGTCGGAAAAGCGGGATTCCGACCTGGACAGCGGGGACGAGGACATTGTCAACGCTGGTCTGCCCGAGTCGGAGCGGCGTGGCAAGCGCAAGTTGCATCGCAAACGTAGGGCGGCGTCTGCGTCGCCCGTCCGTACCGTTCGGGCGGACTCCGGGCGGCCTTCGCCTGCGCGTACTGCTCGATCGCCATCTCGGGTTGCATCCATCCTTGTGGCATCCCCGGAACTTGCCAAGCCCGCCGCGGATCGCGTGCAGCCAGCCTCAGACTCGGAAGAAGACACCGATCCGTTTCGCCGCGCGGGATTCCCTGCCAGCATGTCTTCCAAGGTCTTGCAAGCCGCTTATCAGCCACCCCCTGAATCCAACAGCCTCCTCTATCCTTTCCCCGGACTCGATTCCGACGGGAGCGGGGATGATGAAGGAATGACCGATCGCAGCCCTGCGGTGAGTCTTGCGTCGCTCATATGCCTCCCGTTGCTGACGAGCTCTTTCGCCAAAGGCCGCCGAGGTCGTGCAGGAGGGATCATCTATGCAGGTGGATCCCCAACACAAGATTGGCTTCAGCCAACTCTTTGCGGACTCTCAAGCGTCGATCGGGGGCCTTTCGCCAGCCGGGGTCGATCCTGGCCATGTCATCGGCTTCAGCCAGCTTTTCAAAGATTCGCAAGCATCGCTTCCCGCCAATTCTGCCCCGCCAGCAGGCGCCATTGACTCGAGACATAAAGTTGGCTTCAGTCAGCTGTTCGCTGACTCGCAGGTGCCGACAGATGTTGGCGCCTCTGCGGCGCCGCCCCGTGGCGTCGATCCGCGGCATAAAGTGGGCTTCAGCCAGCTCTTCCAAGAGAGCCAGATGGACTCGCCTGCCATCCAGCAAAAAGGCTACAGCGGAGCAGCAAAAGACAGACCCGAAGTAAGCCCATTCGTTGTTTCGGGCGGTCTGGGTGTGACTGCATTCGTATCCGTTACAGCTTACCATCGTCACACGGCCCGGCTTGGTGCCGAAAAGCGCCGAATCGCAAGACTCTGCAGCACCCATTCACATAGAGCTGTCGTACTCTGCGGAAGATTCTCTGCCGGTGGATCCCGTGCAACCGCCAGACGCTGTCGTTCCTCCTGCGTACGCGGACCTCGACTACCTCGCGCAGCCTGCCGTTGTTTCGGACTTGAACGCACGCTTGGACACCAAACGGGAGACGGCGAAGGAGCTCAAGGCCAAGGCAGCACAGCGGGAAAAGGCCAAGCTGGAAGCCGCGAGGGCACTGGGCAAGAAGGGCAATGACATCAGGTCCTTCTTTGCCGGCCCGAAGGCCGCAGATCCGGTTAAGCCGGCTGCAACACTGCACAAAAGCGGCAAATCTGGGGAGCCGGGCTCTGAAACGGACATGTTTGCCGAAGACCGCAGCGATCGCGATGACGGGGGAGATGAGGACGCTGCATCTGACGGCGGGTCCGGTGCCGACGTGGACTCGCAGGATGAGGAAGGCCTTTCGGAAGGCTCCGCAGAAGAAACTGGCGAAGAAAGCAGCGGCGAGAGCGAAGGATCGGATGCGGATGCGGACGCGGATGCTGGCGAGGACGCCCCTTCGGAGCCCAACGAAGGCGAATCCAGCATTGCATCTCCGAGCGGTCCAGCTTCGGAAGCTCCCATAAGCGATACGCAAGCTGCGGGAGACGACGATGACGAGGTGATCGTCAAGCCTAAGTCGAAGAAGAACAAGTCTATGTTCGTCCTGAATGAGGCTGAGGAGGAGGAGGACGAATTCCAGGGGCTCGGAGGCCCGGACGGCGAGGACTCGGATGACGATGACGGAAAGGACCTGGCGGATTTGATCGCTACGGGGAAGGATGCGGAAGACCACGCGCCGGAAGAGTTGGATGCTATCCTACGCCAGCACCGGGCCGAGCTCGCGGCCAAGGATCAGGAGGAAGTGAACCAGCTTCTCAAGGACGTTACTTCTGGCAACCTGCGCAAGCGCGGACGGACTGGGCTCGACGGGCGCTACCTCGACGATGACTCGGAAGACGAGGATCTCGAGCTCCTGAAGGCTATACGCCTTGCCAACGACCTGCAGCGCAGATACGGTCCGGGGAAGAGGAAGCGCGGCGACGACATGTCTGTTGTCGAGAAGCTGGGTAAGGCATGCACGTTGATCCGCCAGGACCGCCCCTGACGAGCGCATCAGCTTCGAACCCAGAGACGGCCGCCTTCGGAAAGGCCTTTCTTGGGGATACCGCCGACAAAAGCGGCTTCCTGGATTGGGAAGAAAGAAAGTCGGACGCCGTTGGCGTTGTGTCGACCGATTCCGCGCACCAGAGCGAGGACGACGATCAGTACGAGGAGGACGACATGGAGCGCAGCGACGAAGATGCAAGCTCGGAGGCTGACACCGTTTCGGAAAGATCTCGCAATCACGGAACAAAACGCATTCGACGCACGGATGCGGACAGAAATTCACTTGAGTCGGACCTGGACGTCGACATGGACGCCCCGCGTTCTTCGGGATCGGACGCCGAGAAAACCAGGAAAAAGAAGCGCCCTCAATGGCGTCTTTTTGACGAGGACGAAGATGGAGAGACGAAGGAAGAGGTACGTGCTTGGATGACCTTTCGGGACTGCTGACGTGACCTCATGCATTGCTTCGCAGGATGCGACAGCAGTGGACACTCGTCCGTCACTGGCAATACGTCCCGCGTCACCTCGCAAGGATGCATCTTCTGACGAGGAGGGCGCATTCGAGATCCTCGATCGATCGCGCAAAACACCCCGGAAAGGCAGAGATCGCCTTCATCCGGACTCCGCCACGGTGTGTTCCTTCCTTCTCACTGCATGTTAGGGGGAATCTAAGCCGTGGTTCGCGGTAAAGAAACGTCGCCAGCATAGCATCCAGAACAGTCGTTCGCTGCTGAACAGAAGCCCCGGTGCTCTGTCCAAGTTTGCGAAAGCGGACACAAACGACCGCTTGGGAGGCAAGGGACGGACCTTCACCGTCGGCAAATCCTCGGATTCACAGCCCGGCGCGGAAGCGATTTCCAGAGGGTCCGGAGCCTCTGTGGAGACGCGCGTCGCGAAGGACGACAGGAGAAACGGGAGGCCGCAGTCAAAGAGCCTGTTGCAGGCATTGTCCAGGGAACGATGAGGTTATCCGCGGTGTATTCGTTAGCGAGCACCGGTGATCTTGCTCGCTCGAAAAGCCGCCATTTCCTTCACGGAAAAGTCTTCGTCCCCCACAACAACGTCCCGCGTTTCGACGACTTCGCCCGACTCGCGGGAAAGCTTGGCCTGCAACCGCCTCGCGCGTTTGTTCGGCCCTCCAGCAGGTGAGCTGGCCTCTCCATTCGCGCTGCCCTTCCCCTCCCCTGCAGGCAGCTTCTTCTGCTCTTTCGCCATCTTTTGAGTGCCTTTCGGCGGCGAACCGTCCTTCTCGGAGTCCGTCTTCCCGTTGGACGCAGCACCGTCGGCAGTCGGCTCATCCGGAGCTTCCGAGTACGCAAACAGCTCCTTGACCTCGCCACGTGCAAAAGCCGTCCCCAAAACCGACAAAATGCACGCCGGAGAGAGGTAAAGCAGCGCAGGCTGCAAGTATCAACGTCGTAAGCTACCTGTAGCCCATGGAGGAACAATAAGATCTCACCTGAGCGGCTTGGAAGGTGTGCATGACCACGACGGTCGTCACGAGCCCCAGGACGTAGCTGATGAGGCAGTGGGTGAAGTACGGCTTGGGGAAGTTCCACGTCGGCTTCGGGCTATCCTTCTTCTTCTTCTTCAGCCGCTGCAGGTGCATGTGGTGGTCGAACCGCAAGCAAAGGGCAATGAAGATGCCTGACAGCGCCGCAGTGAGCCCAAAGCAGGAACGATTGCTAGCGAGGACCCACCAGGGATGACGATGTCGCCCAGCCCCAACATCGTGAAGTGGACACCCCGCGGGGGCGCTCGGAAAAGACCGGCGAGGCCCAGCTGCCCGACATCCTTGGGGAAAACGACCTTGATCGGCGCATCGAAGCTCTTGGCCACGGTGACCATCACAGGCGTGAAGAAGACCCAAAAGATGTCGTAGAGAAAGAGCCCCGACAGGAGAATGATACCAGTCCAGAACGAGTCCAGCTGCAGGAGCTGGATGGCCGTGGTCGAGAATGCCTCCCCGTAGATGTTGGACAGCAGCCAGTGCTTGTGCAGCACGTAGATCACCGTGAGAATCGAGGCAAAGGCGATCACGCACAGCAGGTAGACCGAGAAGTGGTACGAGAGGATCTCTGGCAGGGAGCATCAGGATCCGCTCCGAGCCCGTCGGGTCGCGGCAATGAACTCGCCCTTGTCCTTCTTCCACATGTCGATCCGGTAGTCGCCGCGCAGCTCCCAGCCGGTAACGGCCCGCGACGCGGCCATGATGGCCTTGACCATGGCGCCCACGCCGAGGATGGCAAAGTATGCCGTGAGCAGGTAGTTGATGTACTCCTTGTCGAAGTACGTGAAGAGCAGGTAGAGGCCAAAGAGGGTCGCGCTGCCGATGATGGGGAACATCTTGGCGTCCTCCAGGCGGAAAAACTCGCGCTCCTCCTCCTCCTCGGGTGCCTCCTCCGCCTCTCCGGGTTTGCTCCCCGCCTTTTTCTGGTTCCGGCGACGATTAGGGCGCGCTAGCGGCGACACGGGGCGCCTCCACCTTAGGGAACTGGACGGAGCTGCGACTGCCGACCACGATCGGCACCGTGGCCATGAGCATGAGCGCAGCGTATGCAAAGTAAATTGCATTGTCGCCGAGGAACGAGGGCGGGAGCTCCGGAGCTGTCGCCGGCTCGGTGTCGTTGGCGGCGCTCAGCGGCCCCGCGGCGTCCGCCGTGGCGTTCGCGACTGCATCAGCGGCACCTTTTGCCGCCGGGACGAATCGCTCCAGCAGGCTCCGCACGAACTCCATTTTGAGAACGACGCGAGTCGTTGCGAGTGCTCCCGGGGTGGCGATCGCATGGGCGATCATCATACCTGCGCAGCACCGCAACCACAACCCCCGCCACCTCGCGGACGACCCCGTGCCGGGCTCTTTTTGCAATGTCGTACTATCCAGACCCAAATGCCGCCTCAGTGGCGTACGCCTCGGACCCCAACGCGGCCTACTACTACGGTTACCAGGCCGCGGATTATTCCTACGCCGGATACACGGACTACTCGGGCGGAGCCGCCGCACAGTCCTCGTACTATGACGGCGGGGCGAGAGGCGGGCCGATGCGGTCGGACCACGGCGGCGGCGGCCGTGCCGGTGCCGCGCCGTACCCGGCCATCGACCCGAAGGCGGCATTCACGGCCGCGTTCGGACGCGAGGAGAGGAAGCCGAAGAACAAGGTGGCGGTTCGCGTTGCCGGCGGAAAGGTGTGGGAGGATCCGACCCTCAACGACGAATGGGATCCGAGTGAGTTTCCGGCTCGGGACGTGTGTGGGACGCTCTGACAGGTCGTGGTTCCTCTTCAGACGACTTTCGCATATTCTGCGGTGACTTGGGGAACGAGACGACGGACGAAACTCTGAGGAGCGCCTTTAGCAAGTACCCCAGCTTCCAGAAGGCTCGGGTAGTGCGGGATAAGAAGACAAACAAGTCCAAGGGGTACGGCTTCGTCAGCTTCAAGGACCCAAACGACTACATGGCGGCGATGAAGGAGATGAACGGTTTGTTCGTCAGTCAGCTATTTGCGTTCGTGTCTGACTGTTTGCTTTCTACAGGCAAGTTCGTCGGCAGCCGGCCGATCAAGCTACGAAAGTCAAACTGGCAAGAGCGTAGCGTGGCACCTAAGCAGCTGAAGAAGGTCCTCGAGTCCGATGTGATGAAGCTGGCAAGCCAGGCCGAGAAGTTCAATAAAGGAGGCAGCAAGAAGGGCAGCAAGTAAGCCGGCCCGCTGCTCACCTCGGATCTTTCACATCTTGGACTTTGCCGTGTCCTTGTCGTCCGCCTGTTTCACGTCCGATCCCTTGTAGGCATCGCTCTGGAGGGCTTCATGATTAGCCAACAGATCGACTGGGGCGGCCGACTCACTTTGATGTCCTTCAGATCTGGCACATCGCGGTCGCGGGTATTCGACTGATCGGCTATTGATGGCGGATAAACCAGGAGAATGCGTTGTCAAGCGGAAGGACATAGCCAGTAGAGCACGTTGATGCGTTTTTGAGGGGGAGGACAAGCAGAGCCATTCGCGAGGAGGGTGAAGGAATCGTGAAGTGTCAGGCGTGTTGCAGTCGCTGTGAGCCGCCGGCATGCTCACTCGGTGGGTTGTCGAACTGATCAGCATTGGAATCCTTCGCCCAGGGAGTCGGCTTGTTCTTGTCGCTTTGCTGGCGGGAATCGGACATTGTTTGAACGGTGAGTGTGCGACCGCGGGCGACAGCAACCCCCAACATTAGACGCCGCCATCGCCGCCAAGGGCAAGGCCACCGGGTCGTTCGCTCTGCATCTCCGCGACTTCCGCCCCGAAGCTTTGGCCTTCGTGTGTCGCCAGACGCTTCAGCATGTCGGAGGCACCTGCTGAATCCCAGTCGGACATCGATGTCGCCCAGTTCAGAGGCCGTGTCCGCGTGATACTCCGCAAAGCGGACCTCAACAACATCACTGCAAAGGCGGTGCGGACGCAAATCGAAGCGGAGAACGATGTGGACCTTTCCGGCGTGCGGAAGAAGTTCGATGCGTTGGTCCTGGAGGTGCTCGACGAGGTTCTCGGCGGAGACGCGCCGGTCAAGGTGGAAACCGAGGTGAAGACCACAAAGACTTCTACTCCTCCTCAGAAGGAAGAGAAGCCGAGGCCCAGGTGAATTGCATCAGGGACTGCCCCGCGAGATGGCGCGCTGACGAACAGGGAAAAGCACCAAGGAGGCCCGCCCCACCCCAGCGCCTTCTGCTCCGTCTTCCATCGGTGGGCCTGGTCGCAAGAAGGCCATCATGTCTGAGGAGTTTGTGGAGGACTCGGATCTGGATTCGGACGACGAGTCCCGTCCGAGGAAGTCGTCGCAACCTGTTGCCTACAGCAACAAGGCGGGCCGGAGCCAGCCGATGACGGACGAGGAACTGGCACGTCTTCTCCAGAAAGAGGAGACAGGCCTGCGCTCGCGTTCGGGAAAACGGAAAGCCGCACCTTCGGCCGGAGCCTCCGTCGCCAAGCGTGCGAAAGGTGGCGGGGACGGGGCGCCGAAGCGCGGCGGTGGCGGCTTCTCCCAGCCCTACATCCTGTCGGAGGAGCTTTCCGCTGTGTGTGGTGGGGAGAAGGAGCTTCCGCGCGGCCAGGTGGTGAAGCGGTTGTGGGCCTACATCAAGGGCAATAGCCTTCAGGACCCAAACAACGGGCGCTCCATTCTCTGCGACGATGCCCTCAAGGCGGTCTTTGGCAAGTCAAAGGTGGACGCCTTTGGAATGAACAAGCTCTTGTCCAACCACCTTTCCAAACCCGGGGACCTCGGCGGCGACGTGGCCGATTCGGACGACGACGACGGGAGTGATGGCGACGCGTCTGACGGCGATTCGGAGCACGGGCAGGCCCCGAAGCGGGCAAGCTCTTCTCGGAAACCTGCAAAGAATGGAAAAGCGAAACCCGCCGCGGGAGGAGGAAAGGGAGGTGGGGGCTGGAATGCTCCGCAGTTGCTCAGTCCCGAGCTTCGGAGCGTAATCGCGGAAACGTAAGGAAGGATTTAGTTCCGTCGTCCTGCTCCTGCTGACTTGTTGTTCCCTTCCAGCGTGGACAGCGAGGTCCAAACAATGGCACGACCGACGGTAGTCAAGCACCTGTGGATCTACATCCGTGCCAAGGGCCTCCAAGATCCGGCGGACAAACGGGACATCCTGACCGACGACAAGTTGAAGGCGGTTTTCAGCCAACGTCGCGTGGTCACCATGTTCCAGATGAACAAGCTGCTGAAGGATCACCTGAAGCGCGTGCCGGTGGACATGGATGCCGCGACTGCGAAATGGGAAGACGTGGGTGATTTGGCCCGACTGAGAACTCTGCTTTTCGGGACTGAACACGGACGGATACAGGTCTACGGCAAAACAGGGGATGACCGACCGCGGAAGACGAAGAGCGCGGGCAGCGATAGCGACGAATCGAGCTCCGCCGAATCAAGCTCGGAAGAGGAGTAGTCTGACATTTGCGGCCTTTCCAGGAATACAATCACTCTTCATCCTCAACCTCGTCGCGAGGCCGCTTCTTGATCCAAGACGTGAGGATCGCCGACGACTTGCGCTTCGCGGCGTAAACGCGGAGACCGTCCGCAAACGCCGCCCATGTCAGGCCGGCTTTGCCTTCCGCGCGCCCCGTCCGAGTCCCCACCTCGATCGCTACAACTCCCATGGCGTTGGCGACATTGACGTTGGTCCGTTCGTCGTCGAAGAAAAGCGCTTCGTGCGAGGAAATCCCCGCGGCAGTCATGATCTTTGCCAGGTGGGTCTTCTTGGACGTTCTCGGTATGATATGGACGAGTTCGGGCGCAAGAATGTCCGAAGCCACCGGTTGAGGGCTTCCCAACTCAAATCCAAGCGGTAAGAGTCCCAGAACGTCCCTGCACCACGCAGGCTGCTCAGATCGCGACGCGATGGCGATCTGCAAGCTGCGGCGCTCCATGACCTTCGACAGCCAACGCAGAATCCCCGGCACGTCCGGAAAGAAACCGAATCGCCTTCCCTGCGAGTCGTGAAGGAGATTTCCATGCGGGCCCGTGCCAGCGCGTTTGAACGGGGGCCCTGCGGAGCGGCACAGGAAGAGCGGCCAGAGCGTGTGGTCCAGATCGAACACGATGACCCTCGGGAAGGCGTTGCCCGAGGAAAACGACTCGAGGAGAGCACACAGCTCGGGAGGTGGACCACCGGCGCTCATCGTCTTTGTGCTGGTGTGCGGGGTGACCTGGCGGACCCTCGCTGGAGCTGTTGTTTACGCAGCGGGTTTTCGAAGCTCTCGTCCACGATTCCTTCGCAATGCAGAGCCAGGCGAAGACGCCCACCAAAATTGCAGACGAAAGAGGCATTTACGTGCCTCCCCTGCCCTCTGCCGAAGGTGGGTCTTTCTGCCTCGCATCGGCACCTTCGCCTGTCAAGACTCACGACTCTTTGCGCATCGCATACGATGGTGGTCGGCTAACCAAATGCTGCCATTTGTCCATCTTTGTGTTACTGCTCCGTTGCTTCTGATAGGCAACCAGGTCGCTTCGACTGCTGCGCGAGAGCAGGCCGCGCAGAAGCTGCGCAAGATTCTGAGGAAGGAGCAGCCTTCCCCGACGGCACCGGACGCTCCGAAATCCATTCTCAAGACCGGAACGGCAAAGGACGACAAGGGAAAACCGGGCCTCTTCTTCGACGAGATCGTCGAGGTCCTCCCGACCCTCAATGCCAAGGAATACTCGCGCCGCCCGGACCCGGACTCCACTTTCCGCAACCTTACCCCCGTCATGAAGGGATTCATCCGGGAAGAAATCAACCAGTACAAGGCGGAGGAGATGCCGGTGCACCCGGAGAGCGTCGGCAACATTTGCCTCCACTGACAGCGGACGCGGTGCTTGATGTTGGGACGACCGTGGGCGCAAAAGACGTGTTTGGCAGACGATGGGTATCAAATCATTACTGTACAGCAGCCATCCGTGAAGATTACATCCGCACCTTGCTCATCGCTTCGAGGGTAAAGCTTAGGCGCAACCTGTCTGAAGCTTCGAGAAACTCACCGACAGATTTCAAGCCAGCCGTGTATCCTCCCAAAACGTCACCTTGCTCAAGCTCGACGGCACCGCAAATTCCAAGGCTCCACGGCCGAACGGAGTAGAACAGCCGATAACCAAGACCATCCTTCTCCACACGTGCCCCCAAGAAAACACAGCCAATCGTGCCCCTGCTCCCGGGAACTTGGCATGCCACAATCTGCCCGGACTGGTAGGGTATCAAGCCGGCGACTTCCGGGTCCTGAAGAGACAGCAATCCGTCCGTCGACTTGGCGTAGAGCTGGAGCGCACAATAAGCGAATGAGGCGGCGTCTTACGTGCGCGAGACGCACTTTGCTCAAAGCGGTGGTTGGAAGAGGCGGCTTCGGCTTCCTTTCCGGGCCAGCGGCAATGGTAGGGCTCTCAACTGGAAAGGCGTCCAAGGGTTCTGGGAGTCCCTCGTTTTAGTCGGATCGAAAAACCAAAGCTTGCGACGAAGCTACCGGTGCTCTTGTTCTTCTTTGAATCCGGAGCGGGCAGAGACGAAAGCAGAGAGAAATACTGGGCGAGCGGTTCAGCGCGTCCCGCATGATAAGACTGCGAAAGGCAGAGTCCTACCTGAGCTTTTCCTGCTGCATCCCGGTCCTCTTCCTCCCAATACGCCCACTGGTGCCCAAAGCTGTCAGTCGTAGACTAAACGGTACGAATAGCACGATCTGACCTTGAACTTGGCAGGAAGGCGGCCATCTTCCAGGAACTGCCTCGCCTTCTTCACCGCCTGGTGATCAAGGAACTTGTCCCCAAACTTCTCGGCCCAATACGTGTACGGCTCTTGCGCGGGATCAAACACCAAGAACGAATCCTCTTTAGGCGTCAACGCGTGGGAGCTGGAGTGCGCAAAGCATCGTAGGAAGGACGGATGATGGACCCGAATGAACTCACAACGACCCATCCTCAAAGTACTTGACGAGGATTTGTCCCTCTTGTACTCGCGGCATTTTGTCGTCGATTTCTGCTGGCGGAACAATCTGCATACAGGCATCTCGTCGTCAGGCGAAAGTGGCAACGGAGAGCAGGGCGTGCTCACAATCGCCGGCCACCAAAACAGGGCTTTGTCGTTGCCTGGATCCACGAAAACGACTCGCCTGCTCTCGCCTGCGTCATTCGCCAAAGTCAGAAAGTGCCCTGTTGAATCAAGAACCGAACTCACCACCGGCCCGAATGCCCGACACCCCACGCCTCTCGACCGTCTGCAAAGGCACGGTGACGCTGGCGAGGTTCCTCAGCATTACAGCCACGCGCGCAGCATCATCGACGTTGTCCTCGTCTCGTGACCGAGATCGAGTATCCCGTCCTTCCACAGCTCTCCTATCCAACAGCAGGTCGCTCTCCTCGGTCATGGCCACAGTATCCGTATCCCCGTTGTCCTCAGAGACGGAGCAGTCCGGACGGTCGTCCGTTCCAGCATCATCCTGTGCGCAATCTTCCATAACCTCGTCCTCGTCGCCGTAAAGGTGAGCCTGCTCCTCATCGTCCCAAAACTCCCCACCAGGCCGATCCCGTCCGTCTTCGACCTGGAAGACCGACGACACCGAATGGCCGACTTCGCGCATAATGTCCAGAGGGTATCTGAAATCCGCCCCGAGGTGCAAGTAGCTACGCCCCGGCTCCAGCAATTCCAGCGCTCCACCGCGGCCAACAATGGCAATGTGGGTTGCGACGTCAAAGTTGTGCCCTTCGAGGGGCTTGGTCAACACGACAACAGTACCGACGCGCAACGACCCGATGGACGGGATGTCCGTGACATCCGCACCATCCGGAACGCTGAAGCTGGTCTTGAAAGGAAGCGCATCCGGAGGAAGAGCAAAACTGGGGCCCACGAGGTCCTCCAGATCCGCCCCGAACTCGAGGCCCATATCCATGGCTTCCCCTAGTTGCTTTGGCACCCGTCGAACCTTGGGAACCGGTGCGGGCTGCATGGATCGACGCATGAGATGCCTGTCCTTCGGACGGCTAGGAGCACACGAACCCTGAATGATCCCTCGTGATACGGCTTCCTGTGGGGCCACGTCTGCTGGAAAATAGCCATATGGCGAATGCATCGGAAGCATTTGGTGACTTCCTCGCCGTTCACCGGCGTGCGCTCGTGAATGCTGATCGGCGTCTTGCAGTCCAAGCAGAGGCGTTGATCCGCCGAGTTCTCATCTCCCTGTCGCAGAAGCTTCCGGAAAGTGCCCGCAACGTCCAGCTCCCCTTCCTTCGGCTTTCCCAACCGTTGCATCCGCGCCGGTCGGGCCGTCGAGAGCTGGAAATTGTCCTGCGCGATGTTCTCAGCTTCGTTTCGGTAGCCTCCGCGACCATTTCTGAGCGAAACGAATGCGTCACGATGGAATGAGCCGCGATGACTGTCGTCCCACCTGCCACAAGTGGCGCACAGGCACTCGCTGTTGCCGTCCCCGAAGTAATCTTCGCCGTAGAACGCCGTGATCTCCTCGCCAATCTCAATGTCCTTGATCACCTTGAACATGATGCCCCCCTGCCCGTGGGCCATGAACTGCAGGAACGCCCGTAAGCCAAGTACGCGCAAGGAAGGCACGCACAAGCTCGCACCTTGCAGTTCGGCCTGCAGTCGTGGTTAACAAACCGAGCCGGACCAAGGAAGAGGCACATGCAGTTGGCCTTGACGGAGAACATGACACTGAAGTCCCTGTCCTTCAGCCATTGCTCTTCCTCGTCCGTCAGCTCGGCAATCAGGCCGCAACAGAAGTGCATTTCGTCGCCTGGCTGCCATTTCCGGGTGGCGACGATGCATGCTTCGGCCTTGCCGCTGCTGGTGTAGCGGTAGGTCCGCGAGATCTCGTAGCCCGCGCTGGGAAGGTACATCGCGAGGTAGCGCTTCGCGTGCCTAGCGCGGGAACCACGTTAGGGAAAGCATGCGCAAGGGTCGGTTCGGAACCCACTCCTTGAACTGCTCGATTTGAGACGGCTTCTTGTTGTGAAAAAAGTCGGGAAAGGGGCCAAAGACGCGCTCGCTCGCAAACTCGCTCGGTGACGGCCTGTACATTCGTGAGGCCACAACGGCGCTTCCGTTCAGCCCCCCTTACCTGTCCGTGTTCATGATCTTGATCAAGGCATCCACGGCTTGTTGGGGGCTCCTGCCGTTTACGACCTTCTCCCTCAGGATCGGCAGGAAGGTGTTCACGAAACCGTTCGCCGGCGGGGGATCGGTCGAGAAGGGGTAGTCGGCGAACGCGGGATTCATCTTGTGCGTCCGGAAATTGAGATGCAGCTTGTCCAAAACGACCTCGCAGCAAATGTCGTCGAAATCGGAGAGGTCTAGGAGCCCAACGATGCCGGTGAGGCTGGCGGCCCGGTGCGTCTCCCTGGGCGACCGAACCTCGGAAGGAGATCCCATTCCCCGACGCGTTGGGAGCTGGCTGCTGAGCCTGCCTGCCTTCAGAACGCGGCCCATTCTGCTCCGGAGCTGCCGGCCCGGGCTGGACCGCTGCCACCGCGGCCATCCCCCAACTGCAACCCGCAACCGGCGGTCCCAAATGTCCCGAGCTAGGATCTCCCCCGAGGCAGCAATCGAATGCTTCCGATCCTTTTTTCGCCAATTATTCGAACCACATATCATGGTCCGTCATCGTCCGGTGAGCGGTTCCGGGGAGGGAAGGCAGAGCCGTGAGGTGATCCGCGGCCGCCGCAGCGCCGTGCCCTCCAACCGCAAAAGGGCGGCCTCGAATCATTCCAAACTTCCGGCGGATTCGGGCAGCGCGCGGCAATGGATCGCAAAGGAACGAACAAGAAGGCTCTCACGGATGCGCAGCAGAAGGAAATGGACATCCGGGACCACGAGGAGGAGATATTCTACTCGTCGCGATGTAGGTTCACGTCGCGCCGCTGCCGACCCCAACTGACGATTGCCGCAGATGCCGATGAACAGTACGAGGTGGGATCCACGCGCGTGGACGAGTAGGGCCTTGGCAGAGTCGCTAACAAGGTCCGGGGACGCGTGCCGGTTCTTCTCCACCCCGTTCCTTCAGTACCGCCACGGTTAGCATTCGTCGGCGCTGGAAGGGCCTAGCACCGGAATTCACACCCTCCCAGTGGCTCTCCCAAAGCAGATTGCGAAGTGGATTCCCCAGAAGGGCGGCGAGAACTTGCTGACGGAGCAGGAGTGGAGGGGCCTCGGCATCAAGCAGAGCCTCGGCTGGGTCCACCACATGACCCACAGTGGGTTGCCGCAGTAGCTCCATTGCTGGTAGGCTCCTTTTAATGCGACCTGCAGAACCGGAACCCCACATCCTCGTCTTTCGCCGGGACCTGCCGGCCAAGTCGGAGAGCCAGCAGAGCATAGAGACCCAGCAGGCCGAGGCGGTCAGGGCCAACTGATCTGCCGAGCTTTCGGACGTTCGGGCACGCGAGGGATGGATCTGTGACCATTTTCATTCGGCGAATTGCCGCATTGACCCTGATGAACAATCATACCTACCCATACCTGTACAAAACGGCGACTGGCCGGACGCAGACACATAAACGAGACCTGTAGAATACCCGAAGACTACCATTGTAAATCGACACTTTTGTAATCTGAACGCCAATAGCGTGGATCGAGCATCTTTGGACTGGGCAAAGGTCGGCAGCACCTTATAGGTCCAGGGATCATGGGAGCGCGCCTTCCGGACACAATGGCTAGTTCGTCGTGAGGGAAAAGCAGCTGTGTAGACATTCCGTGTATTCATTCAGTCACATGTGGTTCGACTTCAGATCTGCAGGCAGTGCAGGCTCAGCAAGGGCCACAACGTCCTGGAACGTCCCACTCACAAGTTTCTTCGAGATGAAGTATCGTCTCAAGGTAAAGGCCTTGAAGAACGTCGTACAGAAAGCATGGACACATGAAGTGGTCAGCTCAACACCTCCGCCTCAACAGTGCACAGTGGAGGATTGACGCACCTGCCACACCCCGAGCCCTATGAGCACGGCAATCGACAGCAGAGAAAAGTTCTGCACCCGCTCGTTTGTCGATTCTGTTCCTCGATGGTCAGCCAAGGGCTGGAAGATCCTGCAGGCGCACGCACCGTTCGTGTCCCGCATCTGCGCCTCCCGCTGCTTCATGTACTCCATCTCCGTGACGATACCCTCCGCCACGCTCTCGAGCTTCCTCAGCTCGATTTCTATGGGCCGGAGCTTCTCCGATTTTGCCACCTCCGAGTAATCCATGGCCTCCGCGCCCGTGTCGACCGAGAGGAAGATGGTGCGGAAGGTCTGCGGGTTTGGCTGGGCATCTGTCGGTCGCGGGCACGAAAGAGATTGTCAAGCGACCGTGCAAGCCACCGCGCACCCGGAAACCCACCGTCGGCGATCGAGTTCATGAAGCAGAACATCACGTCCGCGTGCGAGTGCGTCGTGAAGCTGAACTTGACCTCGTTGTTGATGTCGTTCTTCTTAAAGTAGACGTTCGGATTCTCGGTTTCGTCGAGAATCTATCGGAGGGCGTTCGACCGTGAGCGGCGGTGGGACACGAGGGTAGAGGTCGGAAGTACCTCCACGTCCACCCGCTGGTGCTGACCCTCCCCGACCTCCACGCTCCCGCTGACCAGCGTGTCCTTGGCAATGAATTGCGAGACACATTTCCGGTGGTCTAGCGATCCCGGGTACGTTGCTTCAAGGTCGAACTTGAGGCCGTGGACCCCGCCAAAGAACGCGACCAAGAGCGCGGCCACGAGCAATCCGAAATGCCGACGCGTCCCTGCGCGTCCTCTTCTCGCGGACGTCATTATCAGGTCTCCAGGACACAGCGCGAGCGGCTCAGCCCCGAGTGGCGCGCGCGTGATGATCATGATGTTTTGCAGAAGGAACATCCGTTGCCATCCCCCCTCGAGGATTCGGGCATCATGGCGCTAGTTCGGCTTTCTTGTCGATTATTGAACTCGCACGTCGGACCTGCGGCACCCGCCGTCGCTCTCGCGGGCCGATGTCGCGCACGATACAGCTCGGACACGACGGCGTCTGCCGCCTCCCCCATCTTTGCCGTAGCAGGCGGCGATGCTGCGCAGGATGACGCAACCGCAGCAGGCCCGAAGAAGGGGAAGTGGCAACGCGGACCGCGGTTCCGGGTCAGCGGCAACATCCCCGCCCGGACCCAGAAGTACCAGACCCCCAACTTCCGCGTGTCGCCGAAGAAGCTGAACAAGCTGGCTCAGCAAATCCGCGGCCTGCCGATCGACGAGGCTATTTCGCAGATGCACTTTTCGCACAAGAAGCCGCGGATAAAGGTCCGCAACATGCTGTACAACGCCAAAGCGACGGCGGTCAACGTGTCGAAGCTCAACGCGGACCAGCTCTACGTGAAGGAGGCGTACATTGGAAAGGGTCGATACCAGAAGAGCATGCTTTTCCACGGGAGGGGGCGTTTCGGCATAATGACGCGGAAAGTGGCCCACATGAAGGTGCTGTGCGGCGGCCGATGGTTTGCTACGTCGCCTGACGCACTCCCAGGTCCTGTTGGAGGAACGCACACCGCTAGTCCAGAAATACTACTTCTACAAGACGCTGAAGAAGATGCTGAAGAAGCGCGCGAAGAACTCGCCGGACGCCAACTTGGACTTGAAGCCGGCGAGGAGCATCCCTCTGTTCGCAAAGGAGATCAGGCTTCGTCGGGCTTGACGTTGCCGTGGGAGTGCTCTGAAGTGGGCGTTCGCTCATGTATCGTTTGGGCAACATTGCAACATCGTCGATCCCCGAGTCAACAACGATCACTTCTCCGTCCGAGGCTTCCGTGTCCTCCAGGACCCTCAGGCATGTCGTCAGGCCCGACCGGGCGTGCCATGGCCCCACACTGCATCCTTCGCCACTCCGAAGCCAAAATGCTTAGAAGCCGAAGGTCTCCCACTCCCCCAGGATGGCGTCCTTAACCGCTTGAACGTAGGCCGCCGGGAACCAGTATAGGAAATATTGACTTTTCTCCGTTGGTCCGAGCTGTAGAGCGAGGATGTGGAACTTGCCGTCCCTGACGGTCGAGATCGCCTGGCTCGAAACGTTTTTGATCTGGTCGTAGCTGACCTTCTACGAAGCGTCGACGATTGTGAGACTTAAGCGAAGTCAAGACGGAATGCGCACCTGAGTGCGGTCAGCCGTGGCGATCACGACCTGTTGCTCGGCGGGCTTGAAGGTGAGCCTCGTCTTGATGCCTTGCCGATTGAACAGGCCCACAATGCCGTTCGGAGGAATGGGGAGGTTGCCGGAGGGCGGGGCGGGAGCATCCTCCGGCGGACCCTTTTCGATCACTTTCTTGTGCTCGGTCATGGTCTCCCACCGCGCGAGAGCCTCCAAGGGCTTCTTCTCCGCCGACGCGCCAGCAGCCGGCGGGAGGTTCACCGTGACAATGTCTGACACTTTCGACGCCATCATCAAGACTTTTGACGTCGCCGTCAGTTGGCAGTCCTTGAGGAGCTTCTCGTCGTTGAGCGTGCCTGGATCCCGTTCGTCGTCAAGAGCTTCCCGTTTTCAAAGGCTCACACACCCTTCCAAATGAGCTTCTGGAGATTCGCGTGGATGCCCGTGGCCTCCTCGAGCTTCTTCTTCAGGTCCCCGACCGAACAGGTGCCAGGTAATGAAAGTTGATGGACTTCCTTCCCAAACGCGACTTTGAACGCGACAGGAGGCCCTGCGTCGGCCACCGCGGGCGTGCCAGGCTGCCCATCGTCTGCCTGCAGCATGTCTGGCACCGCCTCTGTGGCCATCGCGCCTCCACCTCGTGTATATTGATTGTTGTGGTTGATCGACGACGCCGCCATGAATGGCTCCATTTCCATCACCATTCATCATGCTCCATGAGATCGCGGTACATGGAGGCCAACTAAGAAAGCCAGCAAGTCCGTAAGAGTCAGGATCCCTATCAGCTTCCTAACAGGGGCAGGAGGAGCCGCATTACTCCCATTATTGGTCCCAGCTTCAGCGGGTTGCTCCTCCACGATGACGAACCGGTGGACCTTTGCCTCCCGGATCGCCTCGAGCAGCGAAAACAGCGAGTCCGACATTGTGCACGTGTGCACGCGGTTCTGGTCTGTCGTAGAGCGGAAGCGCACCGCTTCGCCGACCGGAATGTCGAGATCATGAAAGCCTCCCTCCTTTGCGAGCGCGATCACGTCGTACTTTTCGTAGATGTCGAGCACCTCGTCTGCGGCATCCCGCTCTTTAGTCGAGCGGCTCCGGGGCACAAGTTCGCAGGCAACACTAACCATTGTGATCGACAATTGGCACCGCGGAGATACCACGGTGCACGAACATGTCCAGAACCTGGATCCAGGGGGTATCGTAGGTGACACGCGCGACCTTTTCGCCGAAAGTTCCAATGTTGAGGTCCCTCAACGCCAGGTCCATTCGATCCGGGTCGTTGAACTGTGGTTGGACAGCGGGCAAGTCTGAGGTGCTTTCCGGAATGTCGTCTCGGGGGAACCTACGTTGGCAGCGATGAAGCGCAGCACCTTGTACTGGCTCACGAGGCCCAGAACGATTTCGTTGTGACCGTCGCGGTCGACCAGGGGCATCCGGTTCACCTGGTTCTTGACCATGCTCTGCGCGCAGTCGAACAGGGATTTCATGGGGTGGATAGAATGGAGGCTCGACGGGTGGCTCTGGTTCCGCCGATGGATATCTGGAGCGGCAGTCCCGAGAACTTCAGCCCCGCAGCACGCGCCGGCGCTCCGAGCGGACCACCTTTCATCTGCTGGATGGTGCACTGTCGGATTTCTTCCATCGCGGACTCGTAGGAGGACTGCGTATGGTACTCGTGCCGAATCAGCTTGATGAAGTCGGTCACGGTGAGCATGCCCGCGAAACCGCGCTCCGAGTCCCAGAGAGGGGCGGCGTGGATGCCGTTTTGGAGGAAGATGTTGAGCGCCTTGGTGACCTGTGTTGCCAGCCGCCCTGAGTGCTCGGCAAGACACAGTTGAAAACACGGTCCCTACCATTAGCAACGTGTCGAAGACGCATAGTCGGTAAGAGATGGGGAGGAGGTCGTAGCTGTCCGCCTGATAAGAATCCAGCCCAGGGGTGTCGCCAGACTTCCCACCAGGTAAAGTTCCTGAGGTTCTCGATGACGTGGTCTCGTATTTCGCGCTTCTTCGCCGTTTTGGGCATCGCTCTCGTCCCTCAGATAGCCCAGGCTCCGGAACGGCCCCCGTCGCACGCCCGAGAGAGGCGCTCAGATAGCCCAGGCCGGAACGGGCGTCCGTCGCGGCCCCGAGAGAGCGTCCGCGCCCACAGAGCCCGATGAAGCAGTCTATAGGCAATTACGCCTCGATTCCATCGTTCGCTGGCGTGCCTCGCAATCCAAGGCACTGCATGTGACGGTGGAGTCGGTTGACGCGCCGCGGGCCGGCGCGGATTCGATCCCACGCTCCGCCCCCAACACTCCTTGCGATGGAGGGCGAGGCCGGACCGTCGGACGCGCCTGCTCCCCAGGACCGTATCGTCTACACGAAATCGCTGCTGTCCCTGGCCGATTTGCAGTTCTCGGACGAGAACACACGGACCCTGGTGCAGCCCCTCCCCGTCCGGAGCAAGAAGCAGATTTCGTGGGTCATTGCCCTGGGCCGCTTCCATCGGGGTCAAGAGGGGGCGGAGCCCGTGGGGTTCAAGAGGTACGCGGCGCCGGCGGCGGGCCGGGACGCGGTTGACCGGGTTCGGCGCGGGCAGCTCGTACCGCTACTTCGACTGGACGGATCCGACCTCGGAAAAGGGGGCGTCGTATGTCACGACGGTGCTCGATGGCTCGTACAAGATCCGGGCCGCGACGGCGCCGCAGAACAAGATGATATTCGACGGCAAGACCGCGACGGGGGCGTGGGTCGCGCTGACGCGGCAGATCAACAACAACATGGTGCGGTCGCGTCTACGGAGCGGTCTGCGATGATGCGGCTCCTCTGATGCGGGGTACGTGTCGGCAGCCCGAGGACAAGGTCAAGAGGAGAGAGAACCTCGCGTTCCGAGACTTCATGGGGCTCAACTCCGAGGTGCTGCAGTACCTTTTTGCCCAGATGAAATCCGAGGATCTTGGACTGCGTGAGTTTCGGACTCGCATCCATGTTTTCGTTGGCCTTATGCCGCGGTCCGCAGCGCTCCCGGCCCCGCCGCCTCCGGCCGCCATCCCCCCACCTCACCTTGACAACACGCTGACCGAAGAGGGCGCCGGATTCAACACGGACGACGAAAAGGGCCCCGGGAGCGGTGCAAAGGTCTACCGATACAAGGCCAAGACCAAGAAGAACAAGGACGAGTTTGCGGGGCTGCTGGACGAGTTTGCCGCCGAGGGGAAGAAGAAGAAGAGGCGCAAGAAAGCCGACAAGGACGCGGCGGACGAGGAGGTGGAGGTGGAGCAGGAGGCGTGGGTGTCGCGCGTTCGTTCGTGTCGGCGGTCTGGCTGACGAGCCTGCAGCCCGGGACCGAAGCCGGCAAAGCCCAAGGTCCTGTTGTCCGACCCCAGCATCCGGCCGCGAAAATGGCAGACTCGACCCCTGCATTTCAAGACGATCAGCGGCAGCTCCATCGTCGTCGCGGGATGGTTTTCCTCAGAGAGACCGCAGGTTGCCCGCGCAAAGGCAGCGGCGGCCGCAGCGGCATACGCTGCCCTGGCAGGCACACCAGTGCCCGACGATCTTTGACTGATGATACCCGTTCGATTGTCGGATACCGTAAATACAATTATCTGGTTGCTCAAGCTTTCCTGCGCATTTCTCTTGCGCCTTCATATCCTCTCCTTTCCGTCCAAGCCGAAACTCAGAAGAGGATCCAGCGCATGAGGAAAAAGTTGGACACCACCGCCATGGCGAGCAGGTATGCCGGCGGGTTCGAGAGCTTCTCGCGGAAGCGGTACCCCATGCGGTCCATCCACCCCTTTTCCACGACCACGATTCGGTTCCGCTTCTGGTTCCTCATGAGCCGCCGCGTGGCGGCGGCGTCGATCCCCCAGCAATCGACGATGACGATGTCCCTCAGGTTCCGCAGCCTCTCGGAGTGCAGGGCCGAGACGCTCAGCTCCGTCAGCGAGGGCAGGTTCTGCAGCCGCACGAAGCGTAGGTCTGGGCACGACTCGACCAGCGCCACGACGACGCCGTCCGACAGGCCCTCGGCCTCGCCGTAGGGGCTCTGTGCCGACACCTCGACGTGCTCGAGCGCGTGCAGGCCCGAAAACATGGCCGACAGCCCTTCCTGCGAGGGCCAGTCGCCGGCGCACTGCACGACGAGCTTGCGCAGGCTGCCGCCGAGGCCGGCCACGATGCGGGCGGCAGCGTCGTCCAGCAGGTCGTTGCCCATGATGTGCAGGCTCGTCAGGGACTCGCACCCCTTGAGCAGCAGCTCCAGCTTGTCCGTGGACAGGTTGTGCTGGGTCAGGGTGAGGTGCCGCAGCTTTGGAATCGAGCGCGACAGGGCGTGGTAGGGAAACGTCAGGTCGAACTCGACGTTGTTGAACTCGAGGGCCGTCAGGCCGGGGTAGTGCGTGGCGATGGCCATGACGGCCTCGTAGCTGATCGCGCCGATTGACAGCGTCGACATCATGACGGACGTGATGTCGAAGTTGCGCTGCTTGGTCACGAAAGCCTGGCCGATGGGCCTGTAGAGCCACGAGCGCTGGCTCGAGTCGCCCGAGCCGACGACCTCGACGCGGACCAGCCGCTCGCACAGGTGCAGGATGCGGTTGACAGCGGCGGCGAACTCGAGGATGGTTGCCTCTGCCACGTCCTCGCCGCCGACGCCGAAGCGGATGCGGCGCGGCAGGGCGCGGTATGTGTCTGCGCGCGGCGAGAGCTCCAGTGCGCGCACGAAGCCGGCCACGCGCGGGTCGCCGAGGCGGAAGTGCGCGGTCTTGTGCGCGTACAGCGCGGCGGCGGCCAGGCCGAACCACGCGCGCGACACGCGGAGGCACGCGGCGAGGTCGGCCGGCCGCAGGAAGTCGAGCACGCAGAACAGCAGCTCGGGCGGCACGGCGGGCGGCGGCGGCGGGCCGGCCGGCGAGTCGTACTCGGCGTCGTAGCTCTCGCCGATCCACGCCGCCGGCTCGGGCGGCAGCACCGCGGTGGCCATCCTCTGCACCGTTCCAGGATCTTGGTTTGCCTGGCCGGGGCTGAGTTATTTCTAGACCCGGTGATCGGATGACAAACAGGAGATCGACGACCCGGGGCCTTAAATATAGTAGAGCGACGTCCCCCACACCCAGCAGGCACCCGGCACGCCATGGAGCGGTTCCAGACGGCCCTGTCGCTGCCGCGGCCCAACGGGCGCGATGCCGCGTCGCCGATCCGCGCGCCGTCCGAGAACGGGCTGCACGCGCCGTCGCCGCTGCCGTCGCCCTCGGCCTCGAAGTGGGCGCCCCGCAACCAACCCCCGCGCAGCTGACACCGCCGCAGGATCGCACAGCTCGCGGAAACGACGGTCGGCGTGCGCGAGATCTCCAAGCAGATCGGTGGGGCGCCTGACGGACCCCTTCGCGCGCACCTGACTCGTCCACCTCAGGCCGCGCGCTGCTCCAGCTCGAGAACCCGCGCTCGGTGATGATCGTGTCCAAGGTGCAGGACAGCACGCTGGTGCAGCTGACGCGCCATCTCGCCGTGTGGCTGGCGACCACGCCGCGGCCGCACCCCGCAAAGGGCGAGACCGACGGCTTCGAGGTGTACGTGGACGACAAGCTGCGGCCGCACCCGGCGTTCGCGGACATCGAGCACGCGATGGGCACGGCGCGGTCGCGGCTGCGCTACTGGACTCCCGAACTGTGTGCCCAGAGCGCGGACCTCGTGGACTTCATCATCACCCTGGGCGGCGACGGCACGGTGCTCTACACCTCCTGGCTCTTCCAAAAGTGCCAGGTGCCGCCCATCATCCCCTTCCACCTGGGCTCGCTGGGCTTCCTGACGCCCTTCGACTTCAAGGACGTGCGCAAGGTGCTCGGCCGCGTCGTGGGCTGCGACGCCGGCCGCGGAGTGCGCGTCAACATGCGCATGCGGTTCCGGTGCACCGTGTGGCGCAGTCGCGGCAGGACGGGCGTCGCGGACGGCTCCTCGCACACCGTGGCGTCGATGCTCGCCGGGCCAGACATCCGCCGCGCGCAGCCGCAGCAGGTTTCGGACTCGGCCCTGCCGTCGCTTCTGAACCCGCACCACGCGACCCTGCGCCACAGCGGCACGTCCCCCGACGGCCCGCGGCAGCCGGTGCTGGCGCTGCAGAAGCCGGTGCCGGCCGAGAGCTTCATGATCCTCAACGACCTCGTTGTGGACCGCGGGCCGAGCCCGTACATCTCGCAGCTGGAGCTGTACGGCGACGAGAAGCACCTGACGACGGTGCAGGCCGACGGGCTGGTGATCGCCACGCCGACGGGGAGCACAGCCTACTCGCTTTCGGCGGGCGGCTCGATGGTGCACCCCGAGGTGCCGGCCATCCTCGTCACGCCGATCTGCGCCCGTGGGTCGACGGAGGGCGTCTCTTTCGCTCCGTTTTCCTGATCCTCAGGTCCGCAGACACGCTTTCCTTCCGCCCCATGCTCCTCCCCGACGCAATGGAGCTCCGCATCGTCGTTCCGCGCAACTCGCGCAACACCGCCTACTGCTCCTTCGACGGGCGCCACCGGATCGAGCTCCGGCAAGGTCGCTTGTCCCGTTGCGTTACCATACACGGCCCTTGTTGACCTCCAGCATTCTGCCAGGCGACTTTGTCACGGTCACCGCGAGCCCCTTCCCCTGCCCGACCATCTGCGCCAAGTCGCAGTCGGACGACTGGTTCGAGAGCCTGGCGCGGTGCCTGCGGTGGAACGAGCGAGTGCGCCAGGGCGCGGGCGAGGGCGAGAAGCGGGTGGCGGAGTTTGTCGGGGCGCTGTGCGCGTGCGACGACGACGAGGAGGGTGATGGAGGCGGCGAGGGCAGCCAGAGCGCGGGACAGGGCGGGTGAGCCGGTCCGATCGGTATCGTAGACAAGAGATGGATCTAAATCAGAATGCTGTACATTTTGTGCTGTGGTATCACAATCAGAGTTCTTGGTGGTATCAATGGAATCACTGGCGTGTGCTCCATGTTCGAGTGTCCTGTCGAGCGGGGAGCCCGATCCCGCTATGCCTGCTCCCCGACCAGCGCCTCGATCACCTCCTTCAGCGGCGTCTGCTCCTTGGCGTCCACGAGGTCGAATTCGCGAACAAACAGCAGGAAGTGCTTGAAGCTCGTGTTGAGGTGCTGCACCACGCCGAGCTGCACCACCTGGTCAAAGTGGGAATGGTACACGTGCCCGTAGACGCGGAAAAGCCTCGCGGCGATCTTTTTCGCGGCGGGGCGGAAGCCGGGCGGGAAGCGGCCGCCGATCTGGGACGGGAACAGGGACTCGTCGTCCAGCTGCGCCTGCACCCAGTTCATGAGGTGGTCCACGTAGAGGGGCGCCGACACCTTGGTCGGCTTCCGATGCTGGTGGTTGTCCGACCAGAGGTACTCGTACTTGGGACCCGCGTTCATTATTGGGCACTCGGTGGGGGTGCAGAACTCTGGAATCCGGAGAGGTTGCCGGGGAAGGCGGGGCAAAGAGCGCGGCAGAACGGAGCCCAGTCAGCACGATGTGCCGGGACAGGCCCCGTGCGACTTCCAAAAAATGCCCACCGGTGATGGTTCCGTAGACCAGGTGAATCTGGTTGAAGAAGTCGACAATGTTGACCGCGATCCACTCGTCGGCCGACTCGCCCTCGGGCAGCTGCACGGCCAGCTTCAGGCTCGCGCCGCCGAGCATGTCCTCGGCGTGCTGCTTGAGCCGGTGCGACCGGGCGTCGTGCGAGGCATGTTTGCGGCCCTTTGCCTTGAAGGTCTGGGGGTTGTTAGCGGCGCCTGGAGTGGGGCGATGCGGGCCCACCTTGCTGCCAGAGAGGCCAAAGATGTTCATCGCAGACTGCTGGCTCTCACAGGAGCCCAACTAGTCGTCCCTGAACTCAGAGCCGGGGGCTTCAGCGGTTCGGCGGTGCTTGGGTCGAGTGAATTCCCTTGCCATTCCAGCGGACGCCTGAGGTTTCCGGACCACCAAACACGCCACCGGGGGGCAGAGGGGTCGCCATGAGCGGCCGCGGCGGGGGGCCGGGAGATCCCGGCGACACGTTTGCGCTGCACGTGCCCTCGGCGGACCTCCCGGGGCTGTTCCACTCGCTGCGGATCCACCCGTCGTTCCGGCGGCTGGTCGTGCACCCCGACGGGTCGGCGCACGTTGTCGCGTCGCCCGACCCGGCGAACTGGGCGTCGCTGCGGCAGCTGGTCGGCGTGACGGCGGTGCCCGACCCTTCGTTCCGCGTGCACCCACCTCCGCCGCCGCCGCCCGGCCCGCCGTCGGCCGCCGTGGCGCTGCGCTTCTTCGCGCTGCCGCGCCACGAGATCGAGCGCTTCCTGCTGCTGTTCCCCGGCGTGGTCGCCGTCGACGTGGCGCGGGCGCCCGGCCCCGGCGCCCCCGTCGGCGAGGCCGTCGTGCGTCTGTCGTCGGAGGACTACGCGCGCCACCTGCTGGAGACGATCACGCAGGCGACGAACTGGGAGGCCGTCTACGTGCGTGGTTCTGAGCAGCTGGGTGGCCCGCCGCCGGGGCAGGGCATGCCCATGCCCAACGGGCTGCCGCTGGGCCCGGCGCCCGGCGTTGGCGGCCACAAGGGCACCGTCGGCCCCCAGGCCGCCGCCCACGCCGCTGCGCTGGCCGCCGCCGGCCAGCCCCTGCACGCCGCGGCCTCGCAGACGTTCCCGGGCGCCCTGGGCAGGCACGGTCCGCCGGGCATGCCGACGCGCAACGACCACACCGAGGTGCAGGTCACCCTCGGCCACCCGCCCGGCACGCCCAAGGAGCAGGTCGGCAACTGGGTCGTCGGTTGCGTGCCCGGGCTGGAGAACATCATCTGGATCGCGCCCTCGGGCGAGCCGGACCCCAGCTCGACAGCCGCCCTGCTGCGCTTTCACGCCCCACAGTTCCTCCAGGCCTTCCTCGCGGCCCAGCCGCTGCAGGAGGGCGTGTTCAGCATCGCCGTGGCCAGCGTGCCCGTGCCCATCATCTCCGTCCCCGCCTCCACCCCCGCCCCCAACTTCTCTGCCGGCGCAGGCGGCCCCCGGGACCCGTGGGGCCCAGCTGCCCGCGACCGCGACCAGTTCCGCCGGGACCGCTCTGCCGGCTCCGGCTCCGAGGACCGGGACTACTCGCGAGAGCGGCCGCATGGCGCCCGCGACCGGCCATACCAGGCCGCACCCCGGACCACGCTCCAGCTCACGTCGATCCCACAACACCTGGACCGCGCTGACCTGCGGCGGTTTTCTCGCTCCTTGGCGGGGTTCAAGAAGATCGCTTTCTACCGGGACTGGTGCTTCCTCGTTTTCGTGAGCGCCGAGGCCGCCCACGCCGCGATGAGGATCGTCAACGACGGGACTGTCGGATTCCTGGGCGGCATGAGGGCAAGTTTCACTAAGGAGAACGTGGGTGGTCGGTCGGGAACGGCTTTACCGTGCGCTGGCTCACCGGTCACGCCCGCCTCCCCAGTACCTCCAAAAGCACCCGCCACCGCCGTCTGGTCCGCCGAATCCGACCCTCTACGTCACAAACCTTCCTTTCAACGCGAACCCCAACGAGTTTCGTAGGCTTTTCAGCGACTTTGAGGGGTTCCAGGATGCCTATTTCTTCCGTGGCTCGTGCAAGGTGGACACGCCCCACGTCGTCTGTTTCGAAGACATTTCTGACGGAGATTTCACAGGTGTACTTCCGGGATACGGAGAGCGCCGATCGCACCCGCAAGGAACTTAATGAGGAGACCAATCTTGTGGCCACGTTTTGGTCCGGCGGCGGCGGGTTCGCAGCCAGCGCCACCGGAACGAGCGCCAAGACCGGCTCAGAAACGGGCTCGGCGCGCGGCGGGAGCGAGCGCGGCAGCGATCGCGGCTCGGAGAACGCGGCGAGCGAGGACGGCGAGGGATCGGACGACGAGGACGAGGGCTACAGCAACAAGATGGCGTCGTCGGTCGGCAGCCTGGCCTCTTCCCACGCGGCCTCTGGACGGCCGCCGCGGGCGACGATCCACATCACCAACCTGTCTGTGGCCAACGCGCCAGCTCCCAACGCGGCCGGGCCTGGGACAAGCCACGACAAGGCGGACCTGCTGCAGCTCCTCTCCAGCTTCCCCGGCTTCGTGCGCGTGGCCTTTTACCGCGACTGGGTGTTTGCCGTCTTTTCGACGCCGCAGCAGGCGGCCGAGGCCATCGACCGGCTGCACCGCGAGACCAAGATGCGCGCCAGCTACGCGCGCGAGGAGTACTCGCCCAACTACATCGTCCCCGACGCGGGGAGCCCATGCCCCGTGCTCTACGTCTGCAACCTTCCCTGGGACGCGACCAACCTGGAGCTGACAAAGATCTTCAAGATGTACGAGGGCTTCCGCGAGGTGTACTTCTTTCGCGAGGCGTGCAAGGTCTACTTCGAGGACACCGCGCGGGCGAAAAAGTGCCTCGAGGACCTCAACGTGCGGACGAACCTCATCGCCACCTTCTTCAAGGGTGAGGCCGGCTTCGGCACGCTCGACGAAGAAGGGTGGGAGGACGAGACCAAGGCCGTGCTGGCCGCCAACCTCGGCGCCCTCGGCCTCGGTCCGGGACCGGCCGGGTACGGCAGCGCCAAGGCGGATCCCAAGTCGACTCTGCATGTGTCCAACCTGACCAAGGACCGCGCGGAGCTGAAGCAGCTGTTTAGTGGCTTCGATGGCTTTTCCCGGATCGCCTTCTACCCCAACTGGGTCTTTGTCGTGTTCAAAGACGTCGCGTCGGCTGGCAAGGCCATTGAGCAGATTCACGCCACCACGCGAATGCAGGCCGCGTTTGCGCAGATCGAGTACGCGGCGCCGTTCGTGAGGCCCGAGGTCGGCGAGCCCTCGAAGATCGTGCGCGTGGGCAACTTCCCCAGCAACGCCATCGAGAGCGAGTTCGTCAAGCTCTTCCGGAGCTACCCCGGCTCCACTGGCGAGGTCCGCTTCGGCCGCGAGGACTGCCACGTTTGGTTCCAGACCGTGGAGCAGGCAAAGGCTTGTGTGGAGGACATCAACGCCCGGACCAACCTCTGCGCCGTCTTTTACCCCGCCGCGTACCCAATGCCCGGGGCCAACGGCCGGCCGATGATGCCCACGGGCATCCCGGGGAGCCTCGGTAGCGCGAGCAGCGGCGGGTTCTCGGCGCGGGAGGAGCGCCTCGAGTTCTGGGAGGACGACGAGCAGCCCATCTCGGTGCCGTCGCCGGGGACCTCGGATTCTGACTACCTGGCTGGACCGGGTCGGAATGGGGAGGTGTCTGGGGGTTTGTTGCAGTCGTCGGGCAGCCACGCGCCCAAGGTCACGCTCAAGATCGGCAATATCACGATGGACCGGGCAGATATCCGGCGCATGCTGTCGTCGCTGGACGGTTTCCAGCGGATCGCCTTCTACCGGTGCGTATTCTTGGTGCGCTGTCTCCGACTTTGTTGACGGATCCAACTCGACGTCCAGCGACTACATCTACGCCTGCTTCGCGACCATGGAGCACGCTCGGCGGGCGATGGACTGGATCCACCTCAACACCCGTATGCGCTGCGTGTTCCCCAAATACGACTACACCTCCCGGAACGACAAGACGGACACCGGGCTGCCGTGCCCGATCCTGCATGTCAGCAACCTTCCCTTCAACGCGACGCCGGGCGAATTTGTCAAGCTGCTGTCGGTGTACGAGGGTTACCGCGACGTGCAGTTCTTCCGGGAGAGCTGCCTCGTGTTCTTCTCGTCGGCCGAAGAGGTGAGCTTTTGCTCTGTCCCTTTAGGGACACAACTGACGTGCTACAGGCGGCAAGAGCGGCGCGCGATCTCAACGAAACGACCAACCTGATTGCGGTGTTCAGCAAAAAGGGGCTTGCCGCCCTCAATGCTACGCAGCAGCAGGCCCAGATCCAGGCGTCGATCGCGACGTCGCCGCTCTTCCAGGAGAAAGGCAGGGCAAACACAGGGGGCGCGCCCGACATGCGCTCGCTGGCGACCATCGGCCTGGGCTTCCTCTTTGCCAACGACGCCCGGTTCGAGGGTGTTACCGCCTCCACCCTCGGCCTCAACACCCCCGTCGCCATGATGCCGGACCAGCGCGCCGGGCTCGACCCCGCTGTCGATATGCCGCGCAGATCTTCGAATGCTCCGCCTCCTGGTGCCATCGGGAGCCAGCGGCCCGGCGGCAACTTCTTCCTGCCGCCGCAGGTGGAGAACGGCCTGCTGGGCGGTGCCTTCGGGCCGGAGCCGCGGTCGCTGTTTTCCACGCTGCCGGGCGACCGCGGTGCCCAGGACGACGATTGGCTGGAGCAGCGGCGGAGAAGCGCTGCGCTGGCCGATGAGATCGTCGGGTTCGACGACAACACCGAGGACGCGCGGTACGGTTTCGGGCAGGTACGGATGATTGCTGTCGTCGTTCCTGGCCATTGCTGACCTGTCTTTACAGTTTGTCGAACCCTGGGACGCCGATAGCGGCCCGATCGACGCATTCGGCCGTGCCCAGCCGCCGAAACCGTCCCTGCTGGGCAGCAAGGACCGGGCCTCCGATCCGCCTGCAGCTTCGAACCTCCTTGTGAAAGCCGGCAAGGAAGCCGGAACCGTCGGCTCCGGCGACCTCGTGGCCGCCCTCTCCGCCCTCGACATCAACAACCCTTCAATCGCGCCTGTTTTGCAAGCTTTGCCGGATCCGGCCAAGCAGTACATAGCCGCACTGAAGTCTCTGATTGCCGATCTTGAAACCAAACTAACTGAAGCTAATTCCGAGCTGGATCTGCTGCGAAAGAAGAAGCCGAGCTGGTAATGGTCTTGCGTTGTTGTATCTGTCTACATACTTTTGTACATACGGTTGATGAACAGAGCATCGTGTCGTCATGCGGCCTTTGGTTCCGGAACGGAGAAGCCGACGCCGGCGCAGTGCTCCTCCGCCGGCGGCTTCATGAAGTACTTTGGCATCACATACACCGACCCCAGGATGGCGAGCGACACCAAGATGAGTCCGAACTCGAGCAAGGTCGAGGCGGCCTTCTTCTTGGCCGGCGCAGGAGCTTCGGCAGTCCCGTTGGCGGCGCCGTTCGCCGGCGCCGCGTCCGCGGCCCGCTTGGCCCGGCCCACCGCCTCCTTCTCCGCCCTGTCCAGGGCATTGTCCTCCAGAATGATCATCACCACGAACCACAGCACCACGATGGTCAGCCCGCCCGTCTCCCTGCCGAGCTCCGTGTCGAAATCGTAGTACTTTTTCGCCTCCTCCAGCGACACGGGCCACTGCACGGTCTCCCTGAGCTTCAGCCCGCCAAAGAACAGCGCGGCCGCCCCGAGGAACTTGAACGCCATCTTGAAGTTCAGCGCCAGCATCAGGCAGGCCAGCGCGCTGTTGAGGTACAGCGGGATCCAGAAGATGTAGCCGTCTGGAGCGGGTGCCCCGGGTGAGCGCGCTCCCCAGCGCAGGACAGCGGAGCGCACCTGGATCGTTCTGCTGGACGTAGGCAGCGTAGGAGAAGAACACGGTCATGACCGCGGACGCGACCCGGGACATCTTTGCGCCGCGCAATGTGTAATCTGGGCCGCCAATGTTTGGCCGCCGCCCGCGTGGCGCCGATCACGCTGTACCGCACAGCGTCGAATCACGTGGCTGCGGGGGGTTGAATGCGTGCAAGATGCTCAGATTACGTGCCAGACCGCAGATTTCCAGTTACACGCCCTCCAGTTCCATCGCCTTCTTGAGCCAGTCCCGTTCCTCGGGCGAGTATACCTCTTCCGCAACCCCCTGCAGAAACGGGTGCTTGAGGGCGGCCTGCGCCGTCAGCCGTTTCGAAGGGTTGTAGAATAGGAGCCTCTGCGCACGCATGGGGGAATCAGGGCCGTAGGAAGGGCGGGACGGACAGGGTCACGCACCGAGAGCAGGTCCATCCCCTCGTCCGACACCCCGCTCGTCGCGACGCACTTGGCCAGCCCCCTGGGAGCGTAGTTTGCCCTGCGCTGGCTGAGGAGGAAGGTGCGCGCGTAGCCCTGCTCGGCGTCGCCGGGGATCAGGTCGTCCAGGCCCGGCCAGACCTCCTCGGTGGGGACGCCGAGGATGCGGAAGATGGTGATGAGGAGGTCGAAGTCGTTGGAGGCTTGGGCTGCAACAAACGGTGAGAACGTGTGAGATCGGAGGCGCGGGGAGACGAACCGTGGTTGCCGTTGAAGAGGATGCGGCCCGAGAGCATCTCTGCAAAGATGCACCCTGCGCTCCAGACGTCGATCGCGGGCGTGTAGTTCTTCAGGCTGAGGCATATCTCGGGGGCCCGGTACATGAGGGTGACGACCTACTGGGCGAGTGAGCATTTGGAAGCGAAAGAGGTGGAGATCGACGCACCCCGGGGGAGTAGGGCGGCATCGGGACGTTGTACGTCCGGCCGAGGCCAAAATCCGTGATCTTGATCCTGCCGGTCTCGGTGACCAGGATGTTGCTGAAGAAGGGGAGCAACGTCAGCATGCACCGAAGGGCACGGTGGGGAGCGAGGCACCAAGGTTTCAGGTCCCTGTGCAGGACGAGGTTGGCGTGGCAGTAGGCCAGCCCGCATAGGATCTGGAAGAAGAAGGACTGGAGAGCGCGATGAGCGTCCGCAATGCATTCTCAGGCATCAGTGTGCGCGCACCTTGACCATGTCCATGGGCAGCCCCTTCGGCACGCCGCCCTTTGCCCATTCCTTCTGCGGGTTCTTCATGAAGCGCCCCAGGTCCGTCTCGACGTACTCCATGATCAGCCACACTGCGCGCTTGTCCGCGGGGTCGGCCTGGCCGCCGCCGTGGTGCGACGCGGGCATGTAAGTCATGGGCGAGTTGTTCATCATGGCGAACGCGTCGCCGCCCGACGAGAAGCAGCCGCCCTCGGTCTCGGACAGGTCCGGCACGCGGCAGTCGATGAAGGTGACGATGTTGGGGTGGCCCTTGAGCTTCTTGAGGATGGTGATTTCGCGCAGCGTTGTGGGGTTCAGGAAGGCGCCGTCCTCCGAGGGCATGACGGTGCGCTTTATGGCCACGTGGGCGCCCGAGCGCCTGTCGACGGCCAGGTACACGCGGCCGTATGCGCCCGTGCCCAGGGTCTTCTTGCGCTCGTAGTCCGACCAGATGCTCTGCCTGCCGCGGGCCTTGAGGCGCGGCGTGCCCGACGCGCTCTGCGGCTGGCCGAAGCGGCCGGGCGTGGGGTTGCGCGGCGTGAGCTCAGCGGGCGTGGGCGGCGGCCAGCGGAACGTGAAGGCGCCCTGCGCCGGCGCTGCGGGTCGGGGGGGCGGTGAGGGCGAGTGGGGACGGGAGACGCAGCGGCCCACAGTTGCCGAGGCCGCCGCCGGAGCCGGAGCCGGATCCGAGCATCTTTGCACCGCCTCTGCGAGATCCGGGGCCGGCAGGTCGCGTCCGGCCGGGATTCTTTGCGTGATTCGGGGGTCGTTGACGGTCCACGAACGACTGGCGCCGCGCCCCCTTCTGAGAGGCGACCCAGCACTCAACGCACGTTCACCTCAGCAGCCAGGACGACGATGCCGCCTGCAGAGCCTGCCGCGGACGCGCAGATCCCGGAGGCCTCGATGTCCGCGGCCCCGGCGCCGGCGGACGCCCCCGCCAACGGCGCGGCCCCCGCCCCTCGGGAAGATCGGACATTGGAGCCAGACCCGGCTACCGGCACCCCCGGCCCGGCATCGGACTCGGCTGCCACGGAGCCTGTTGTCGGTTCTGCCGGCAATGTCGACGCTGAACCCTCTGCCGGTGGCCCCGCTCCCGTCGGCGCCGCGGAAACACCGCCCCGCCAGGAGGAGGAACGCGACGACGTGTTCCAGCTGAAGCCGCTCAAGTTCTACGACCCCAACGCCGACGAGTACCGGACGGTCAAGATCCTGTCCCAGAACAAGTTCGGCCCCTGCGCGGCCCTGGCGCTCTGCAACGTGCTCATCCTCCGCGGGGAGCTCGCCTTCGAGGGCGAGCACGTGAGCTTCGACACGATCGCCGCGATGCTGGGCGACCTCGTGGTTGGCAAGCTGGAGAAGCGTGCCGCCGCGGGGTACGGCGTGGACATGTCTTCGGACCGCGTCGGGGACGTGCTGACGGTGCTGCCTTCGCTGCGCCACGGCCTGGACATCAACATCTACTTCAACGACATCCGGGGCTTCGAGCCGAGCCCGGCGCTGAGCGTCTTTTCCGCCTTCGACGTCGACCTCCTCCACGGTGGGTCTCACCACCCGCTGTGCCCTTCCACAGTCCTGCTGACGCGACCGCCAGGCTGGACCGTGGACCCGCAGGACCTGGAAACCCACGACGTCGTCGTCCGCCAGGCGAAATCCTACAACCACTGCGTGGAGATGCTCATCGACGCCGAGACGACCGGCAAGGATCTCGACGCCCCCCGTCCCGACGCCCCCGCCGGCTCCACCCGGGACCTCGTTGCCACCCTCCACGCGGGGGAGGTGATCCAGCGGTTCCTCAACGCCACCTCGACGCAGCTCACGGCGCACGGGCTGACGCAGCTCAGCGAGCAGCTGCCGCCGTTTGCCCTGGCGGTGTTTTTCCGGTCGAACCACTTCTCGACGCTCATGAAATCGCCCCAGGGCGAGCTGTGTGGGTTTTGTGCACGACGGCGGGCCCGTAGCGTTTCATTGATTTCCCTCCTTTTGCTCGCTCCGCGCACGTCCAGATACTCTCTGCACGGATGTCGGGTGGGTTCGCCAGCGATCGCCTCTGTGTCACGCCTGACAGCCGTTGACCAGCTACGCGACCTCCGGCGCGGCGTGGGAGAGCCTCAACAACTTTGACGGCGATACCCAGCTCGTCGACGAGTTTTTCCACCCGTACGTGGCATCTGGTACCACGCCGATCGCTTCGGATCCGCAGCTCGATCAGCTGCGAACCGGGAACCCGGAGGAGGACGCCGAGTGGGTTCCGTGCCGTCAGTGCCCGGCGATCGAGCTCTGCTGATCTCGCTGGCCGCCCGTCGCCCCTTCATTCCAGCCTCGCGCTCGCCATCTCGCTCCAGGAGGAGGAGAACCGACGCGCCGCGGAACTCCGCCCTGCCCCGTCGCCGCAGCCGCCTGCTGCCCAGGCGGCCCCGCAGCTGCCCGCATCGGCACCTCCCAGCATCGATCAGCGGTTGAGGGAGGTCACGGCGAACCCCACGAGGCCTGCGGCGCCGGTTGCGGCGGTGGGACCGGCGTCGCCGCCACCCGCATCGGCGGGCCAGCGTGCGTCGCCGGCTGGGAGCCCGAAGGGCGGGAAGAAGAAGAAGGACGAATCCTCTTGTACCTTGAGCTGATCACCATTATCGGTTGGGAACGCTTCATGGTGTGCGTTCGCGACTGCGGAAAGGCCTTCCGATTTCGCCCGGGCGGTGACGGCAGCACGGAGTCAATCTCCTCACTTTTGAACCCCGTTCTCGTTTCCTTCCGAGGCACACCTCTTCCGACCGCCCTCTGCGAATACTCTGTGGCTTTAGCAGCAGTCCTTTCCACCGTCGACCGCCCTTCCTTTCCCACCGCACCGCATCGCAATGGCCCCCCACGTCGGAGGAACCGGCCGCGAGTCCGCGCCGGCGCTCATTCTCGGCGGCGCCACCGCCGGCGTCCTGGAGCTCTTCACGTTCCACCCCATCGACACCATCGCCAAGCGGCTGATGACCAGCAAGGAGAAGGTGCGCGCCGCGGGCGGTCGGCGCCACGGCTTACTCACCCCTCGTCCTCGCCGCACCCGCGAATCGAACGCCGTGCTTCCTCCCGCAACGATGCCGGACGATTGCGCTCGCTAGCCTTCGGACATGGCGACCATCAACCGTGTCATCTTCAGGGTAGGTGGCGGTTCGCCACATGGCGTCCTTCCGTGGCCGACACCCCGTCCCTTCAGGATGCGGCCAACAAGGGCGCGCTCCAGAAGTACGGCTCCCTCTTCCCGGGTCTCGGGTGGGCGGCGGGGTACAAGATTCTCCAGCGCGCCTACAAGTTCGGCGGCCAGCCCTTCATCGTCGACGTCCTTACTCGGAACTACAAGCAGACCTTTGTCAACGTCTTCGGCGAGAAGTCCTACAAGCCGTGGCTTCAGGCCACCGCCGGCAGGTGATTATGCGGCCTGCAAGCGAGGATAAGGACCCGCGGGCTCACGTTGGGCTTTGACAGTCTTGTCGGCATCGGCGAGGTCGTCTTGCTCCCCCTGGACGTCCTCAAGATCATCAAGCAGACCAACCCTGACAGTGTCAAGGGCCGGTCGGTCATGAGCATCTTCATGGGCGAGGGTCTGAACCTCTACCGGTGGGTTGCGACGGGCGCGACGGTTACGCCACATCCGAGCTGATCACGCGTTCTTCCTGTCGTTCCTGCCCTTGGCTGCTATCCTAATCCACGTCACACCTTCTCTTGCTCGCTTTGTTCACGATTTGCGCCCTGCTTTGCAGTGGTGCTACCTGGACGATGGCCCGGAACGCCCCCGGTTCCTTCGCGCTCTTTGGCGCCAACGCCTTCGTGAAGGGCACCGTCTTTGGCCTTGAGGACTACCGCAAAGCCACCTGGATGCAGACCATCGCCTCCTCGATCGCCGGCTCGTTTGCCTCGATCGTCGTCTCGGCACCGTTCGACGTCGTCAAGACCCGCATCCAATCCGCGGCCGTCGGCAGCCCCGGTGTTTCCGGCTTCACCGTCGTCCGGGATATGGCACGGAACGAGGGCTTTGGATCCTTCTTCAAGGGTCTGACGCCCAAGCTTCTGATCGTCGGTCCCAAGCTTGTATTCTCCTTCACCATCGCGCAGAAGGTTCGTCTGGCAGCTCTTTGCCGTGCGCCGCAGATGCTAACGGAGTCAAACAGGCCGTGCCCTTCTTCTCGAATCTCCTCGACGGGCCCCAGGAGGCTCCCGCCAAGATCTGAATGCGACCTTGATTGGTTGGGTCGGGACTGCTGGCGTCCGCGCGCGACTTCTTGAGCGCCAGAATTGTTGTGCTGCTGCCTGTTTATATCATGGTGAATAGATGCCCGCCGGGGCTTGGCGCTCGATCGTAGCTCTTCGTCAAGTCCCGCTGCTTGAAGTAACGTGCGATCACTGGCCGGTCGATCGATCCCTCCTACCGCGCGACGCTGTAAGTCCAATCACTGTCATAGCGTTGAATGAATAAAGTTTCTTTTGCGTCTCTACGTGCGACACGTCCCAGCTAAGGTTGGGTCCGGACTGGCTGCGCGCGTGTGCGGGTGGGTCGCGAACCCAAACAGGGCTCCAAAGACTAGCACGGTTGCTACCCCAGCATGCCAAAGTCCCGGCAATTCGATCGTTGATTGTGACTGTCTGTCACTCTTCTCGAGGATCCGCGGTGCTGGCGGAAGGGCCAGCGGTCGAGCTTCTTGCCCCTGTCTCGCCGCGCTCAACTCGCCGGTGCTGGAGGGACGACCGCGGGCCTCTCTCGCTCCACCTTCCAACTCGGCCATGTCTTCCTCCAAGGCAATGAACATTATGGCGACACCACCGAGGTTTCAGCGGCCGTCCATGTTTGACGGCGCGCTCCCGCTGCCAATGTCAAACCCGTTCTCGAGCCCGAGCGCGCCGGTGCGGCGCATTGCCGAGGACGACGAAGACTTGGACGACAGCCTTGTTTCGATCACCCGGAAGCTGTCTCACGTCGTCGGCCTGGAGCGGACAAACCACCCGCTCGAAAACATCCCGGACGCCGAGATTGCAACACTGGTGGGTGCCGCAACACTCTCCGCAGCCGGCGCGCCTCAACGTCCGTCGGCAGCTTCCCGCACATGAAACAACATTGCGGCAGTTCCTCTACTCCGAGGTCCGGGACGACCATCTGCGGGCAGTGGTCCTCCTCCGCAAGTTCTGCTGCATCTCGGAGCCGGAGGGCGAGTGGAACAACGTCCGGGCCGTGGTCAACCTGCAGGCCATGCCACGTCTCATCGAGCTTCTGGGGGGCAAGGATGCCCACGTCATCTACGAGACCTCGTGGCTCATGACCAACATCTGCGCCGGACCGTCCTCCTACACCGTTGCCGTCATGAAAGCCGGCGCCGTTCCCGTACTTGTGGATCTCCTCAAGAGTCCTGCATGGAGGGTGCGTTGGCAGGCGATCTGGAATCTTGGTGAGCCCCTCGGGTAGGACTTCGATTGGCCGCTAAATCTGTTGCGGCATAGGGAACATCCTGGGCGATTCTTCGAGCGTCAAGGCCACGGCTTTTTCGCACGCCCCCGACATGATTGACCGCATGGTCCGGGCGACCGATCTCACCCACGTGATCGACCCGGATGCCGAAGAGTACGAGCTGGCCAACACCAGCGTGCTCCGTGTCTGTGTCTGGGCCATTGGAAACAGCGCACGCTGGGACAACAAGGAGTCGGACGTGGAGCGGCTTTCCGTTGCCCTCCCATTGCTTCTCCGGTGCGTAGCTTGCGTCCATGCCACATGATTCGAACGGCTCACCGGGCTTCCCACCAGGTTGCTTCACAGCACAGACGATCCTCAGCTCCTGACCGAGGTCTTGCGCACATTAAAATACGTGCTCCACGAACCTCGCTACGACTGTGTCGCGGAGCACATTGACGAGAAGCTGACGGGTCGGCTCTCGGAGCTTCTCAAGTACCTCCCGCACGGAGAAGACTCGCTGACGATCCTGGTCCTTCGAGTGCTCACGAACCTGAGCAGCGGCAGCGACGATCAGACGCAGGTGGATATTGTTGTCTATCACTTTGGGAGTCACGCTCACGTCATCCCGTTGCAGCTCGTGCTGGAGGAACAGAACGTCCTCGATCTCCTCCCCGAAATGATGAGCCATCGCAATGCGTCCATCCGGCTGCATTCGTCCATGCTTCTCAGCAACTTCTGCGCTGGCACTTCGGATCAGGTGCAGCACGTCTTCGACGCTGGTCTTTTGACGCCCATGGTTGCTGGTGCCCAGGAGCTGGAAGATGACTGGAAGGTCGCACGAGAGCTCATATGGTCAGTGCAACGGTTCTTCGACCACTCGCGCGCCGGCTCACTTTGCTCCGTCATCTTCCTTCAGGGCGCTGTCCAACACTACGGACAGCGTGCGGCAAAAGGGCAATGCTCAGGCCGTCGGCCAAATGTGGACACTGGTGTCCAACAACGTGATCCCGATCCTACTCAAGGCGCTCGTGGCATCTCGCAGCGGCAACGGGCGGTCGGATGCATCCCTCTTTGTCCGTGTTTCGGACGCCCTCGTCAATCTCTTCATCTTTTCCGAGACGCCGGATGCCAACATGGCTGAAGCACAAAAGCACGAGGCTTTCGTGCAGCACTTTCTCTCCTGCGGCGGCCTTGACGTCCTCCTCGACGTTACGAACCCGGTCAACCGGCCGCGACAGGACAGCGGCACCGACATCACGTCACCCACGTCTTCCAAGAAAGAATCGGGCACCTCGAAGGAGTTTGACCGGGGAACGCTCAACCTGACGCACATTCTGGGGAAGCATCTTGCGGACCACGTGCGGAAGAGGGCGCCGGACGCCTCCGAGTTCGACGCGATGATCGCGCAGATCGCCAACGTTTCGATCTCGAAGCAGATCGAAGAGTCGGTGGTGCCGAACCGCAAGATCTTGACGCATTGAACTGGATGGTCACTTACCTCTCTCTCTCTCTCTTGCAACTTGTATGTAAGATCGTGTACAGCTTGATCAATCCTTGAGATACCCCGATGTCAATAGATGGACCTTTGATTGCACGCAGCTCAGCAGTTCAGCTTGTTCGCTTCTATTTTCAGCAGCTACACAACTCGCTGTTCACCGCATGGCGATCTGAGCAATCACTCGGTCAGTCTTGATCATGTGCCGCACCGTTCATCACTCACCAGTGGTGGTCGTGGTGCGCCTTCGGGGTGAAGAAGCTGTCCCCGGGCGGGTACACCGGGTCGCCGACCCACACGCCCTGAAAAAGCAACAACAATGAGCCAAAGCACGAGAGGGGTCCGCGGGATCGGCGCACCTGGATGGCGTTGCGGATCTTGCGGGGCCCGTCCCACTTCCCGTTCAGCATCCGGCTCCAGTACAGGTACGGGAAGACGGTTGTCTTGAGCGGGTACAGGATGCCCTGCTCCTTCTTCTGGTCGATCATGCCCTCGAAGGTCTCGATGGTGTCCATGGTGTAGCCCGAGAACTCGGCGAGGAGGAGCTTGTCGCGCGAGGTGGTGATGGGGCAGGCGGTGTAGCTGCGTGGAGGCAGAGTCATGAGCCACATGGCACCTGTACCCTGGAAGCAGTCACGACCCACCCGTCGTACTTGTTGTACAGCACGCCAGCGGGCTCGGACATGTACGAGAGGATGTTCTTGTACACGACGCCGGCCTGCCCAGAGACGGCGGCCGCGGTCTTGGAGGTCGGTGCCGACGAACCGTCTCCGAGCGAGAAAACGTTGGGGTACTTGACGTGCTGCAGCGTGTACTTGTCCACGTCAACGAAGCCCTGGGCGTTGCCCAGACCAGAGTCGGCGATGAACTTGGGTGCCGACATCGGGGGGGTCACGTGCAGGAAGTCGTACTTCTGCACGTCCTCCTTGCCGTCGCGGTGGAAGACGGCCTCCTTGGACTCGGGGCGGATGGAGACAAGGTTGGTGTTGAGGCTGACCGAGATGCCCTTCGAGGCGGCGATCCCGTCCAGCACCTTGGCGTAGTCGGGCTGCGAGAAGATGGCGCCCATGCCGGTGTTGAAGGCGATCTTGGTCTTGTCGCGGATGCCACCCTTGCTCCAGGTCTCCTCGGCGAGGTACGCGATCTTCTGCGGCGCGCCGGCGCACTTGATCGGCGTGTTGGGCTGCGTGAAGATAGCGTTGCCGCCGGTGAAGCCCTTGATAAAGTCCCAGGTGCGGGGAGCCGACTCGGCCGAGTAGTTGGACGTGACGCCGTCCTTGCCGAGGGTCTGCACCAGGCCGGGGACCTTGTCCCAATCGCACTGGATCCCAGGGGCGACGACAAGCACGTCGTACTTGACCTGTGCAGGACGATGCTCAGACGGGGGTCGCAGCGGGGCTGCCGAGGGCGGTGCGCACCGTCTTGCCGCCGTCGGTCGAAACCGTCTTGGCGACGGGGTCGACCTTGGTGACCCGAGCCTGCAACCAATCCGCCTGCATCCAACACAACCATAAGCACATGTTCCGACGCGGAACCCGGCCCGCTCCCGGCGGATCGGGTCCCGATGGCGCGCTCGAGGCCGGCTCACAGAGTGGGGAATGACATCGGATTCCGGCCGCGCCGACTCCGTCATGGGCTTCACGCCGGCACCGACCAGCGTCCACAGCGGCTGGTAGTAGTGCGTCGACGAGGGCTCCACGATGCACACGTTCTTCGCGCCCGAGAAGCCGGGCGTGTTGGACAGCTTGGCCGCGACCGACACGCCGGCCGCGCCGCCGCCGATGACCACGACCTTGTAGCCGTCCTTCGACGCCGACGTCGCGTACGAGCGCGCGGCGGCCGCGGCCGTCGGCCTCGCGGCGAGGGCGGCGCTGAGCATCGCTGCACGCGGGGCCGCGGGGCGGTCCGGGGAGGGGCAGCACAGAGGCACGGCGCGGGCAGTGAATGGATTGCACCGAGTGCCGCTCAGCCTGCGGTACTTACGGACGCACCGACCGAGATGGGAGGAAAGGGGGTGGCGTTGGTCCGCGCAGAGGCCGCCTACTGAAAAGTCCTAACGGGCCGAGGGTCAACAACCAAAGACAGCTTTCGGGGCCATGGCCAAAGCGGGCAAAGGGCCGCCTCCGGGGGCCCAGAAGCCCGGCAAGGGGGCGAAGGAGGTCACAAAGCCGCGGGCAAAGGGGCCTGATGCCCAGCAGAAGGGCAAGGGCGCCCCGAATCGGCCGCCGAAGGGTGCTCAGCCAAAAGCCAACAGTGCCGCCGGGCGGGACGAGGACCTGCTGCGCGAAATCAAGGAGCTCGGCGGGACGGACGAGGACTATGACTTTCTGGTCGGGGTGGACGAGGGCGATGAAGAGGAAGAAGCCGTTGTGGTGCCCCAGGACCGGGCTGACAAGAACCTCGCGGACCAGCTCCGCTCCTTCATGAAGACCCTCGGGATCACGCCTGGGAAGCCTATGCCTTTGGACGATGATGAGGAGGGGGAGGAAGAGGAGGAGCAGCCGAACCCGGCCGCAAACGGCAAGGCGGGCGCCGACTCCGAGAGCGGGGAGAGCGAAGCCAGCGAGGATGAAGCTGGCGAAGAAAGTGCCTCCGGGGAAGGAGAAAGCTCGCAGGACGACGGCGACGAGGAGGACGAGGAGGGGGAGGAGCAGCTGGACACTGCGGAATCCAAGAAGCTGGGACAGCTCAAGAAGGCCCTGTCGACCGCGCTCAAGGACGAGAAGCCGTCGGGGCCCAAGCTTACCGTGCCTGCGATCCCACTGTGGCACACGATCCCGTTGGATCCGATCGAGCCGCTGGACGAGAAGAAGAATCCGATGGGAGCGTCCGAGAAGCAGAAGCGGACTGCGGCGCTGCTCACAAAGGCCAAAAAGCTGTGGGAGGAGGATTCCAAGCGTTACTCGGCCAAGAGCAGGATGTCGGCGTCGGACCGTGACTTTATCAACCACGTGCTGCGCTCCGGCACGACGGCGGACAGGGTGTCGGCGCTGCAGCTCCTCGTCCAGGAGTCGCCGGTGCACAGCTTTGCGCGCTTGGAGCAGGACCTGACGGCCATGTGCTCCAAGAAGGCGAGGCGCGAGGCCATGCAGGCCGTCGACGTCGTCCGGGAACTCCTCGTCAGCGGCCTGCTGCCGGATCGCAAGTTGCGGTACTTTGTGGACCGTCCCTTGTTCTCGCCGGGAGTTACCGATGCGCATCTCATCCTTTGGGCCTTTGAGGATGCGCTCAAGACCTGGTACTTCTCGTTCCTCCGGACCCTCGAAGGTCTCGCGCACGACCCGTTGCTTCATCTCAAGCGCAAGGCGATGTACCACCTACTCGAACTCCTCGCTTCGAAGCCCGAGCAGGAACAGAACCTCCTCCTGCTCCTGGTGGACAAGTTTGGCGACGCGGACAAGCAGGTCCCTTCGTTGGTTTCCCACCTGCTCCTGCAGCTGCTCCGCCGGCATCCCGCCATGAAGCTCGTCGTCATCGCCGAGGTCGAACGCTTCCTGCTCCGACCAGCTTCGTCGCCGCGCGCAAAGTACCACGCCGTCACCTTCCTGGACCAGATCGTCCTCAGCCACCGCGAACCGGATGTCAAGGCTGCCAACAGGCTCGTCGAGCTGTACTTTGCCCTCTTCGAGGCGATGCTCCGGAAACCGGACGAAAAAGCAGATGAAGACGGCAAGCCCGCTCCGACCGCGAAAGCGCAACCCACGAAGAAGAAGATGCGTCACCGGGACCGTGGAAAGAAGCCGCAGGATGGCAAGGGTGGAGCCGGCGCCGTCGTGGACATGAAGGAGTTTGAAGCCAAGATGGTGGCGGCTGTCCTGACGGGCGTCAATCGGGCTTGGCCGTACAGCAAGCTCGAGGATCAGATGTGGGTCCATGTTCGCATATCGGCCATCGGCACCCGATTCTGAATGCTTCCTTTCCCCAGCTTCGAGAAGCACATGGACACGCTCTTCACCATTTCCCACCTCGCAGCCTTCAACACGGCCGTGCAGGCGCTCACTTTTGTCTGCCAGGTCGCATCCGCCCGCCAGAGCGCGTCCGACCGCCTCGGCCGAGCTGTGTACGAGCTCATGCTGCATCCGCATCTCTTCCAGGCCTCGCAGCAGGCCCCTTTCCTCAACCTCATTTATCGCGTGGTCAAGGCGGATCCCAGCGTGCCGCGGACGCTGGCGATGCTGAAGCGGCTGCTCCAAATCGCGGCAAACCAAGCGCCGCCGTTTGCTGTCGCGGCGTTGTTCCTGCTGAGCGAAGTTTCCAAGGAGAAGCCGGCCATCTGGGCTTCCATCAAGATGTCCGAATCGCGCGAGGACGACGACGAGGAGCGCTTCGTGGACGTGAAGGACGACTCGGACGATGACCCGGAAGGATCACCGGCTTCTCCGGGGGAAGACAAGCCGAGAGCTGCTCACCCCGAGCGGAAGGCGGAAGACGCCCGCTACGATCCATTCAAACGCGAGCCTCTTCATTGCCACGCGGATCGGACATGCTTTTGGGAGCTGAACGCGCTCGCGGATCATTTCCACCCCACTGTTCGTCTCTATGCCAGGATGCTGCTATCGTTGGAGCCGATCCAGACTCCCGAGAACATTGCATCGTACGATCCGCTGAGAAACCACAGCCTCATGCATTTCCTCGATCGATTTGTTTTCAAGAACCCGCGCAAGGCCTCGGAAGACACGCCGGAAAAGGTTTCCGTCATGAAGCCCAAGATCGAGCCGGCTGCCAATGAAAAGGACATCGGCGTCCTGTTCCACGGCGGCAAGAAGCGGATGGTGGCCGGAGAAAGGGGCCCCAGAGGCGACGATCTGCCGGTGAACGACGATGCGTGGTTAAAGCGTGCCGTGAAGCACGGCGTGAACGAGGACGAGGTTGGTTGCGCCTTTGGGAGCGCGAGACGAGCGCCTGACACTCGTCGCAGAAATTCTTCCTCACTTTCTTCCAAACAAAGGCCAAGGAGCAGCCCAAGAGGGCAAAGAAAGCAAAGGCATCGGAGGATGCCGACGACTTTGCCGCCGGGGACGAAGATCTCGACGAAGACCAGGAGATGGACGAAGACGAGATCTGGGAAGCGATGCGGAGAAGTTCCGGATTTCCGAAAGTGGAGGAGGACGACGAGAGTGACGGCGACGATGACGATCTCGGATCCGACTCCGAGGACGCGCAGTCGGATGGCGAAGAAGCGGTTTCCGATGCCGGAGCAGACTCCAACGAGGTTGACGAAGTCGACGTGGCATCTGAGAGTGCGTCGGAAGGAGAGAGCGAGGCTGGAACCGATGAGATGGAAGACGCCTTGGAAGAGTTGCCGAGCGAGGAGCACCTGGATTTGGGGCAGCAGCAGGAGCCGGAGGCTGACGGGGATGTCAGTGACGCGGAGGATCTGCCTGATTTTGCCGGCTCCGGAAGCGACGAAGAGGACGACAAGCTTGCCAGCAAGCCCAACTTCTTGGCGCGCAAAGCGCAGTCTCTTGGGTACGCCGGTGACTTCTTCTCCCGGAAACGCGGAGTTTCGGACGGGGAAGAGGTTCCGCGTGGCTTTGCCAGTGCCGATGATTTCGCAAAGCTTCTCTCGATCGACGACGGCGAAGACTTTGGGTTCAATGATGCTGGATCCGACGCCGCAGAAGACGACGGACAGGGGAAGCGCAAAAAGCGGCGGAAGGAAAAGCGAGCAGCTGCGTAGGTAGCGTAGACCGTTCGTGTAATGGTCGCAACTTCTACGGAATTGGATCTAGGTCGTGAGCTTGAGCAGAAATCCCCGCGTCGTCTTTGCCTCTTCCGATGCGAGGCCAGCTGAAACCTCTGCTAGGCTGCTGTCGGCCCAGCGCCTTGAGCTGCGCGAGCGCCTTCTCTGCCTCGTCAAGCTTACGCAGCCTGCCCCGCTCGCTCACACCGCCCGGGCAGCACTGGCTTTCTGGTCCGCAAGGAACAGTCGTTTCGCAGCACTCGCAATCTCCCTCGACTGTCTGCTCCGGAGTCTGACTCCTCGCAAGGTCCGAGTGCGCGTGCCGCGAAGGCGCGAGAGGGGGCAGATTCGAGGCGCTCTCGCTAGCGGGGCATTGCATGGTGCACGTAAGCTCTGCGACCGCGTCGACGAGGCCGTCATCTTCCGTTCCGATCCCTTCCTCGACGGCGATCGGCAATCCCGCGAGGACGCCGAGGCCGTTAGATTCCGCGATTGCTTCAGTCTCTCGAAGAGGATGATGGTGGTGCAGCCTCCTAGAGGACTGTGAGCGCCCCACAAACTCAACAGAACTGCTGTTCGATGGAACGTCCGGCTTCCGAAGGTCAGCATCGCTGGCCAGGGGGACAAAGGCCAGTTTGCCGCCGTCCTTTGGCACGGCCCTGACGAACTCTGGCTGGATCGTCGTGGCATGAACCCCGAACTGGTGCATGACCAGCCGAATCGAAGCGGCGATGGAGTCGTAGTTCCGGGGAGTTTCGAAAGGAGAGCACTGGCCGCAACCATCGTTGGCGCAATCCTCTTTCTCGCACCAAACGACGTCAGCCGCCGTCTTGCGTCTCCGAAGGGCACCGCTCGCTCGCGGACCATCAGCAACTTCAAGAACAACGTGCAAAGATGCCACAAGGAGGCCTGATTTCAGCTCAAACACGTGCACCTCGTGCAAATCGATGACACCGTCCAATTCGAGGATTCTCCTCTTGAGGTCCGTGATGCTGATGGAAGAAGGCGATGCCAGCAGCATGATGCGTGCGGTCCGCATGACGAGCGGCACAGTCGTCACAGCCACGATGACGGTAAAAAGAACGCTGACGGCTGGGTCCATGTAGAAACGCCAATCTCCCTGGCACAACCAGACGATCGTGGCCGAAATAATGACCGCAACGGAGCCCAATGCGTCCCCGAACACATGCAGAAAGACCCCGTAAGCATTGAGGTCACGATGGGATCCGTGTCCGTGCTGGTGCCCAGAGGACTCGTGCGAATGAGTCCCATGGTCGTGGCCGTGGTGTCCGTCCTGCGCAAACATCAACATGCCGACAATATTGATGCAGAGTCCGACTGCGCCGACGATCAGAACAAGTTTCGGCTGCGTGAGCTCGCCCGAGCCCTCGCGCGCAATCGAGAAGAAGCGTTCAATCGCCTGCACAAAGATGCTGAAACAGAGCGACAAAAGAAAAGTAGCATTCACAAGGGCACCCAGGACTTCCGCGCGCTGCAGCCCGAACGTGAGTTGGGCGTAGAGCTTGTGCCGTACCAGGAGATCCTCGCGCGACTTCCAACCCTTTGGGTCGTCCTCGGCAGGAGCACCCGACGGCACTTCCGGCATCTTCCGCTGAGCGAGCCGCACAGCATAGAACGCGATGGCGAGAGAAAGAAAATCGGAGGCAGCGTGGAAGGCGTCCGCCACAAGGGCCAGGGAGTTCGAAGCGTAGCCAATGACAATCTCAAGGACCACGAAGATCGCGGTGAGCGTTCCGAGGACTATGATCTTCGTGGTCTTGGAAAGTGCCGGCAAGTGGGGCAGATGTCGCCGAACCGTGACGTTCTTTCCGGGTAGAGACATGGCGGAGTTGCCTTCCGCAAGTTCCGGGGCAGTCGAAGTAGCAGAATGTCCTTCCACGAGCTCCGCGCCATTCGAAGCCATGTGCTAGAGTTCGTCCACAGTTGGCCTTCAAAGCCCAGTCACCCTGGCTGTAGCCGCTACTAGAGGGACGTCCTTCGGGTTCCAGTGACGAATCTCAATTTAGTACGGGCATGGAGCTCCAAAAGTCATTTCGCCGGAGTCTTCGGCGACAAGAGTGGTCACGGGCTTGTGGAGTCAGACACAACCTCTCCTTTTCATCACGTAGTCGGGGGGTCTTCCAGGGTCTACGTTTCGCGTCTCCCGTCACACGTTGAGACAGCTCATCGCGTAGCAGCGCGGACAGGCCCGTCTTTCGTCGCCGCACAGACTTCGGACGGCGCGTCACTGCGGCTTGGGGCCCTTCCGCTCGAGCTTCGCGCCGCCCCCACGATGTCGGAGAAGAACGTGCTTACCTACGGAAAAGAGTCAGTTTCGCGATGCGTGCATTCTCTCGGGACGTGTAGCCACGCGATTGCGGGGAGGAGCGCGTCTGCGAGACGTGGCACGGGCGGGAGCTCTCCGAGGGTCCGCAACTGACCGCTGACTCCCGGACCAGATGGGAGGAGAAACTCGACGCCATCGTCACTATCCTGATCGGCGAAGAAGGAAAATATCAGGCAATCAAGTCGTTCGTGCGGTACTTCCTCTTGACGTACTTCAAGGCGAGTGTCTGGGAGACGCTGGGGGCCGCCTCGGGGTCCACTCCCAGCGCGGGCGGGGAGGCTGCCGACGGGTCGTCGATATACAGGACGTGCTGACACGTGTCATCTTGCGTTCTTGCAGGACATCATCGAGCGGGGGTCCCACAGGGTGCCCAAGACCGGACCGGTGTTCCTCGTCTGCGCCCCTCACGCGAACCAGTTCATTGATCCGGCGATCGTCGTCTCGACATGCCCGCGGAAGGTCGGGTACCTGACGGCAAAGGTGTCTTTGGAGAACGTGGCAGCTGTCAAGGTCCTGGGCAAGGCGATGCAGGCCAGTGGGTTTACTCGCTGGCCCTCCCGTGCACGGCATACTGACCACGCTCGCCAGTTCCCGTTCCACGGCCGCAAGATTATGCCAGCAAGGGCATTGGCTTGGTCTACACCACCGACGAAGGCGGAAAGGTCCAGACTCTGAAAGGCATCGGGACGCAGTTCATGCAGCAGGTCCACCCGAGGGATCAAATCGTGTTTCCCAGCAAGGAACAGCTCGATGTTCTCGGTGGGTTGACTCGTGCTCGGACCTTGCTCGCCGTCGACAGCCGTCTAACCTGCCTTGCGGTGGTTCAGAGGTCAAGAGCGACACGGAGCTCGTCGTAAAGGGTGAACTCACCGCTCCAGTCTTGGCAACCCTGGCCCTCAGTGCACAGGCGGCGGAGGAGGTCAAGTCTGGGACTGTCCCGGATTCTGTGACGGCACCTCCGGCGCCCCCTGCCCCCAAGCCCCAGACCAAGCAGAGCACGCTCAACAAGCTCGCTTACCGCCTCTTCGGTATCGGTGCCGCGAGCCGGCAGCCGAAAGCGCCTTCGCCGCCCCAGGCCGCCGGCTACGGCAGCACCTTCAGGGTGATCCCGCACCTGGACCAGAACGCCGTCTATTCCGCCGTTCACGAGCGGCTTGGCAACGGCGGAGCTGTCGGCATTTTTCCAGAAGGCGGAAGGTGGGAAGCTTGCACTGCCCAGTTGTCTTCGCTCCCGTCGAGCATGCTTCCTCTGCAGTCACGACCAGCCGGAGCTTCTCCCGCTCAAAGCCGGTGTGATCGTCATGGCCCTCGGGGCTATGGTCCAGCAGCCGGACCTGGACGTCAAGCTCGTTCCCGTTGGCCTCCACTACTTTAATCGGGACCGGTTCCGCTCTCGAGTTGCAGTCGAGTACGGAGCCCCTGTCTCGATTCCGCCGGAGTACGTGGAGATGTACAAGCAGGGCGGCGAAGCAAAGAGGAAAGCCATCGGGGAACTCCTGGAGCGCACTTTCGCAGCCCTCAAGAGTGTCACTGTCAATGCGCCGGACGTGAGTCAGTCGAATGCCTGAAGGCAGTGGTTGACTGGGGCCGTGCAGTATGATACTTTGAAGGTTGTGCAGACGGCGCGCAGGCTTCTGAGGCCAATCAATCGCCAGCTTACGGAGCATGAGAACCTCGAGCTGACTCGGAGGCTCATGACCGTGCGTTCATGCTGTGCCGGAGAGAGGCACGCAGTCTTATCTCATCCCGCCGCACAGTCCTATCTCAAGTACAAGGACAACGAGGAGCACAAGGCGATGATGGACAGGCTGCTCGCGTTCCACCACAAGCTTGAAACCTACAACATCCGCGATCACCAGCTCGTCGACTTCTCCATCGGCGTCGGCGGCTTCGAGACCGTGCGCATTCTCATTACGAGGGTCGCTCAGTTGCTGACCATGCTTGTCCGTGTCTCCGGACGCGGTTCTGTACGGCGCTGGAACTCACGGGACCCTTTCCAGGTCGTCGCGCTGCCTGGCAGCTTTCTGCTCCTTCCGCCAATGTTTTTGATCCGCCGATACGCGCAAGAGAAAGCTAGGAAGGCCAAGGCTGCGTCGACCGTCAAGCTGACGGGACAGGATGTGATTTCTACGGTGCGGCGGAGCGCGGCGGTCCGCCAGGGGCGCCTCTCACTAGTTGGTCAACAGAACAAGATCATCTTCGGGTCCATTGTCGTTCCCGTTTACTTCTTCGCCGTCACGTGCGCCTTCACGAGCGCGCTAGTCTTTTTCTTTGGTTGGCCTTGGATAACTTTCCTCTTCTTCCCCGTTTTCTATGGCGGCACTTTCTTTGTGGCGTGGATGACGATCCGGCTTTCGGGTGAGTTCACCCCGGGGGTTTGTTCGCGGCCTGCCACAACCACCGCACCGCAGAGATCGGAAGCGAGCTTCGAAACAGCCTCTGGCCGCTTTTTATGTCGCTGCTGAATCCGAGCGTTACGGACGACTTGCGGAAGGAGCGGGCTGCCCTGCAGCACGACTTGAACGAGGTGAGAAGATCCGGCCCTGGCGCGCTCGACCGTTTTTCATAGCGACGAACGCGCAGATGGTCGAGAAGTTTGCCCCGAGCATCATTGAGAACTACGGGGAGAACCGGATCCTGGATCCGTCCGAGATGGATTACAACGAGTACGTGAGGTACGTTCGTGATGGCGAGGCTTCCCAAGGAGCCCGCAGCTGACGGGATCAATTCCAGCCGGTCCCTCGCGAATCGCAAGAAGCCCAACAAAGCATTCACCGAGTGGGAGCGGGATCGCAAGCGCACCCCGACCGCGGTCTCTGTCAACGCGTCGGATGCGGACATGTTTGCCGCGGGATCGGCGCTGGACTTCAGCGCGGCTGCCGATGAGGTGCACCTCCTTGATGCTCGATCGGACGACGACGATGATATCGAGGAGGCGGAGGACGCCAACTGGAGGCAGTTCCTGAGCACCATCTGAGGCAGGACGCCGGCAGCGCAGCACACTGATCCACGGAAGCCAATGAAAAGAAAAGGGGACACATCGAGGGACCATGTATGGCATTTTGGAATGATATTTGACACAGCATCGTCTTCTCGTCAGGCGTCCACGAACGTGGGCGCGCGTTTTTCGGCAAAGGCGGCCATGCCCTCCTTCTGGTCCTTCGTGGCAAAGGTCGAGTGGAACATGCGGCGCTCGAGGTCGAGGCCCTCGCCCAGCGTGGTCTCGTACGCTGCCGACGCGGCGGAATGAGCATCCCACTCAACGGGCAGAGCACGGCCGACCCACATTTGTTCACGGCCTCCTTGACCATGATCGCGATCGGCGAGCTCATCCCCGCGATCTTCTCCGCGAGCTTGATCGCCTCCTCCAGGGTCTTTTCGACGGGGAACACCTTGCTCACCAGCCCGGCCTTTTCCGCATCCTCGGCCGAGAAAAAGTCGCCGGTCAGGCAGAGCTCCATCGCCTTGCTCTTGCCCACGGCCTTGGTCAGGCGCTGCGTGCCGCCGGCGCCGGGGATCGTGCCGAGCTTGATCTCGGGCTGGCCGAACTTGGCGTTCGCGCCGGCGTAGATGATGTCGCACATCATAGCCAGCTCGCAGCCGCCGCCGAGCTTCGACGGGGCGGCACGTCAGCATCTCCGGCAGGTGTCACGCAGCCACTGCACTGACAGCAAATCCGTTGACGGCGGCGATGATCGGTTTGCGGATCCGGGTGACGTCGCTCCACGAGGCGAGGAAGTCGTCCTTGTAGTTCTCGACGAACCCGCGGTCCTTCATCTCCTTGATGTCGGCGCCGGCTGGCAAGAAGGGACGTTCCGATGAGCTCCGAGCCGCCACCGAGCGGACGCGGGCGGGCCACGGACCGGCAAAAGCCTTGTCGCTCCCCGTGAGCACGATCGCCTTGACCTCCGGGTCCTTGTCCAGCTTCGCCATGACCTGGTTCAGCTCGACAAACAGGCCCGCGCACAGCGCGTTGAGGGCCTTTGGCCTGTTGAGCTGGATGACGCCGACCTTTGACGGCGTCTTTGTCGCGAGCAGGTACTCGAACGTGCCCAGCGACTGCGCCGCCTGCGACTGGGCGCTCCGGGTCGCGGCCGACGCGGCAAAGGCGCGGCGGCCCTGCGCGAAGAAGGGCCGGAAGACGCGAACGGACTGCATCGCGGCGGAATGCGTTCTCGAAGTTGTCGCCCACGTCCAGATTCCGCCCGTATCGGAAATTCGCGTCTAACATTCGAAAGTGGATCAAACTCTTTAGCCCACCTCTTCGTGCAACCGCGGGCTCGCGGACCACCGTGCACCGCGCCATGATGGCCGGGACGGAGCATGCGGGCGGCGGACTGCCCAACGACGCGTCCGCCGGCGCGGGCGAGGCCGAGGCGCCGCGCGGGACGAAGCGGGCGCGCGAAGCGGACGGGGCGGGAGGTCCGGGCACACTCGACGCCGCGCAGGCCGCACATCCCTGGCTCGGCGTGGCGCGCGACGCGCTGCGCAAGTGCGGCGCGGACGGCGGCCGGCTGCGCTTCGACCTGACGGAGGTGGGGCGGCGGGCACCTTCTCAGACGGCGCTGAGCAACGCCCGATTCCCACCGCAGGCGCTGCTGCACCGCGTTTCGTGGCCCGACGCCGACTGCATCGCGCGCTTCCGCGGCATCGTCCAGGCGGAGCGCCCGCAGCGGCTCGCCGCGTCGCCGGAACCGCCCGCCTTGCCCGGGACCGCCGACCCCGCGGCGCGCCTGCCCCAAGTGCGGTCCTCGCTGTTCGAGCCGAACCTGCTCGAGGAATGGAGGGCCCGAGCAGAGTCGCTGGGCCAGCGATGGCAGGACTTTTACCCCCCCAAGGACGGCGGGATACGGCCCTTTGCAAAGGTGTCGTTCCCGGACCCCGAGGCCGCGCTCGCATTCCGCGACCTCATCTGGGAGGTGCATGAGGCGGGGCTGGAGCGGGCCAGGCAGCGCGCAGAGGCATCGGGGAGGAAGGGCAAGCAGGTCGTACGGGAGGGCGACAACGGCGGACCTTCGGGGCCGGCCGACGGCGCAGGCTCGTCTCGGGACGCCAACGCCGAGGCCGCGGACAGCCCGGTACCGGGTCTCCTTGTGGAGGAACCCGCGGAACCGCAGTCGGAGCCTGTGCGCGAGGCCGAGGACTCTGTGGAACACCGGCTGCGGACGCCCGATCCGGACGACGAGGATGTCGGGGATCGGAGCTTCACGCAGGAGGAGGCGGACGCCGTCGCCAACCTCGAGGCCCTGTTCCCCGACGCGTCGCACAACAAGGTCATACGGACGCTGGACAGGGCGGGGTGGAACGTGGAGCGCGCGGCGTCGTTTCTCGCGGTCGGCCCCGGGGACGACGCCGAGGAGGAAGACGAGGAAGAGGAGGAGGAGGAGGGCGGGAGCGCCGGCGGCGGGAGCGGAGGGGCGGAGAACGGTGGCCAACAAGGCGGAAGCCCGGCGGCCGGCACAGGCACGGAAGGCGGCGACGGCTCGCGCCGCGGATCCCCAGCTGCCGAGGGCCCCGCGCCCACCCCGCCCAGGGCAGAGCCGCCGGGCCCCGTCACCCCGCCGCAGGGCGCGGCGCCCGCCCCCATTCCTCGCCCTGCGCCTGCCCACGCGGCAGCCCACCAGGCTGCGCGCCATCCCGAGCTGGCCGCCTTCTACTCGAGCTTCCCCTCGTTCCCCCGCGCGCACCTCGATTCCATCCTCACCATGGCAGACGGCAACATCGCCTTCGCGGCGGACATTCTGCGCGGCGAGCTCGGCGCGGCGGAGCAGCGGCCGGCCGTGCTGCGTGCCGCGAGGGAGAGGCTCGGGCCGGCCGGCGCCGGGCTGGAGGACGACATCATCTGGGAGGTCTACGTGCAGGCGGACAACAGCCTGGACCAGGCGATCGACATTTGCAGGTCTTTTCTGGGCCAATAGCGTTTCTGAATGGGATTGCGATACCCGCGGCGCCTTGCCGCCTCCTGCCAAGCTCTACATCGGCACGCCGTCCAGATCCTCGTCGTCATCCGCCTTGGCCGCCTGCTCGGGAGCGGAAGCGCCCATGGGCAAGCCGTCGAGGTCCTCCTCCTCGTCGTCGTCCTTGGCTCCCACGGGGACAAATTTGGACACGACCGGCACCGTCCCGATCGGCGCCCCGTCCAGGTCCTCGTCGTCGTCCGCCTCCTCCGCGGGCTTCTCCCCGATCGGGGCGAACTTGGACGGCGGCGGCGCATCCAGCGGCACCCCGTCCACGTCCTCCATCGGCACCCCGTCGACGTCGTCCATGGGCTCGCCGTCCAGCTCCTCCCGCGCCTCGTCGCCCTCGCCCTCCCGGCCCCTGGTCCCCTTGAACGCCGCCTTCCACTCCTCCACCTGTTCCCTCGGGAACACGATCCACGTCTCCCACGCCTCCACGGCGGCCATCACCGCCCTCCGCATCTGCTCCGCCTTCAAGCGGGCGGGGATGCGGCGCCAGTGCTCCCCGAGGTGGGCAAAGACCGCCGCCAGCCTCGGCTGCACCAGCGCGCGGAACTTCCACGCGTTGTGCACCGACGACGACGCGTTGTGCAGCAGGTCCGAGAGCACGTACAGCCGCGCGATCTTTCCCGGGAACACGGGGGTGCCCGGCAGCAGCAGCGAGCGCACCACGAGGTCCACGACCTCCTCGGCGGCGTCGGCGCGGTCCACGCAGAAGGCCATGGCCTTGGCGATGCTGCCCCGCGAGAGGTCCGCGCGGCGGAGGAGCAGCACGAGCTTGCGCCGGTCGCGCGGGGAGAGCCGCGCGCGGTCGGCCCCGCGGAGCTTGCGGTACGGCAGCGGGCCGGGGCCCTCCTCCTCCGAGGCGACCGAGTCGGTGTCGCTGTCGGTCGTCTGCACGAGCTCGTCCTCGGGCTCCTCTTTGGCGGCGTCGGCGTCGGCCGGCCGGGGCGGGCTCCATGCGGGGCCCTCGTCGTACATCTCGAAGGGCGTGGTGCGCCATGGGCCCGAGGGCGGCTCGCCCTGCAGCACCGAGTAGAGCTTCCAGCGGTAGTAGACGTGTTCCGGAGACTGTGCGAATCCAAGCGGACCGGAACGTCGGGCAATCAGACCACCAAACGCCACGTCGAGACGATCCGCACCTCGAAATCAAACAGGAACGCGAACGGCCCCGTCTCGTTCCCCCTCTCCCTCTCCACCACCGCGGCCTCGAAGTCCGGCCCGTACCTGACCGCCCTCTCCACGGTCCTGTGGATGCGCCAGCGCAGCGCGGCGTCCGCCGGCGCGCGCACGGGCACCTCGACCCGCGCGCGGCCGCCGCCGGGCGCCAGGCGCGCGCCAAAGGGGAGGCCGGTGCGCTCGGCGGGGGCGGATTGCGCCTGGTTCGCGTTGAGGACTTTAACGGGGCGGCGATCGGTTAGCGAGGGCGGCGGCGTGGAACAGCGGGGGACGAACCAAAGTACGGCCTGTCCGGGATCGGCACCGGCTTCCCCCACCCCACGCGCATTGCGAACCCCGCCACCTCCCTCCCGTCCATGTCCTTGAGCGCCTTTTCCGCGCTCTGCCGGTCCATGAAGCTCACGAACCCGCAGTTGCGCCCCCGTTCCCTCTCCTCCCTGTTCCGCGGCCACATGATCTTGATGCTCGCGATGGCGCCGTACCGACCAAACTCGCGGCACAGCGCCGGCTCGTCCAGAGAGGGGGAGAGGTTGCCCACGTACAGGTTGGTCGAGGTGCCGTCGCCCGTGTCGTGGCTGCCGAGCTGCGCGGCGTCGGGGCGGCGGCGGTTCCTGCGGTCGCGTTCCTCCTGCTCGCGCTTGAGTTCCTCCATGAAGGTGTCGAGGTTGCGCTTGCGGCCGCCGGAGGAGGGCTGGGCGGGAGGGGGGGAGGGGGAGCGTGCGCGGGGAGGGGGGCGGCGGGGTGGGGAGCGGGCGCGGGAGAACGAGGGGCGGGCGTCGGGTTCCATGAAAGAGGAGGAGGAGCCCAGGCCGGCGCGTTCCGAGGGGGGAGACCGGGAGCCGTGCTGGGGCGCCGGGGCGCGGCCGGGGACGCCCTGCCCGGGCACAAAGGTCTTTGCTGACGGCTTGTAGACGTCGCCGCCCCGCGGTCCCGGGTCCTCCGCGGCCTCGTCCGCCAGCGGCGACGGCCGGATGGTCTGGCCGCGCACCCAGCTCTTGTTTGCGGCGGCGGCGAGCCTGTCGCGGCCGCCGTCCGAGCCGTCGTCGAACGACGCGACAAAGTCCTGGTAGACGGCCGACGCCTCCTCCATCTCCTTCCTGCGGCGCGCCTCGGCCTCTTCCTTTGCCTTCTGGAACGGTGTCTTGAGGTTGATGCCGCGCTCGAACGCCGTCAGCTTCTGCGCCGTGAGGTGCTGTCGGGTGGCGTGTGAGGGGGTGCCGATCCCGCCACGGCGACGCCCTCCACCTTGAGCGCGCCCTCCTTTGTCTTTTGCGCATCGTCGTCCTTCTTCTTGTCCACCATCGCGGCGAAATGAAAGGGGGGTCGGTGTGCCGGTTTCTGAGAGGCCTCCCATTGCTCGTGCACACAGATCACCCGCCTCGGAGGACGATGAGCGTACCGGGACCGGTGCGCCAGCCGTACCGCGGCGGCGGCGGGTACAACCCGGGCGGCGGCGGCGGGGCGGCGGGAGGCCAGCCCGGCGGGGGCTCCGCGCCGCTGCGCTCGTCGGCCGGGCTCGCGTCGGCCACGCTGCCCAAGCGCGGCGGGCGGCTCGGCGCGACGTCGCAGAAGCCGCGCGCCGACCAGCCCGCGCACGCCCCGCGCCGCGACCGCACGCACCTCGCCGCCGTCTCGCGCCAGAACGCGTGGGTCTTCTCGCCGGACGACCTCGCGCGCGCTCCCAGCATCGCCCTGCAGGGCTTGTCCGAGGCGCTGGAGCGGGCGGAGCGCGCAAAGGCCGTCCGCTTCCTGGACCGCATCGCTCGCTCCGTGCGCGCGTCCACCGCCGCACGCTGCACCGCGGCCATGCTCCTGCACCGCGCCTACCTGCGCACCACGTTCGCGGAGATGCCCTACCCGGACGCGTGCGGCGCAGCCCTCTTCCTCGCATGCAAGCTGGAAAACGACTTCCGCCGCCTCAAGGACATCGCCGCCGCGTGCTGGCGCCGCTGTAACCCCCGCTCGCCCCTCCCCGGGCCCGACCCCGCCTCGGCCATCCGCTGGGCCGACGCCGTCGCCGCCAACGAGCAGCGCATCCTCGTCGCCGTGTGCTTCGACACCTACGTCGAGCACCCCTTCCCCGCCATGGTCGACCTCGCCGAGCGGTACCGCGCCTCGCGCGAGGCGCGGGAGCTCGCCTGGACAGCGCTGGTGGACTGCTACGAGACCACGCTGCTGCTCCGGTTCCCGCCCGCCGTGGTCGGCGCGGCGGCGCTGTACGCCGCGTGCGCCTTCATGAAGGAGAAGCTGGGCATGTGGGACATTCCCATCTGGGAGGCGGTGTCGCAGATGGACGGCGGCGGGGCCGCCGTGTCGGAGCTCACGGTGCGGAGCGTGGCGATGGAGGTGCATGCGGCATGCAGGGCGATGGTGCTGCACCAGGGGGGCGTCACCGCGGGCGCGCAGGGCAAGGCGGGGAAGGAGAACGGGAGGAGGGGGGCGTCGCCGCAGCCACTGCCGCCGGGCGTCGCCGCGGACGGACCTCCCGGGCTCGGTGCGCCGCCGGGGCTGGCGGAGCCGCCGGCCCTGGGTGCGCCTCCCGCGCTGGGTGCGCCCCCCGGGATGGGCGGGGCGCCGCCGCCGCTGGGCGCGAGGCGGGTGACGGACTACTCGGACCTGGCGCCTCATGCCGACGACGGGGAGCGGGAGGAGGGCGAGATCTGATGCGCGGCTTTTCTCCTGCTTCGCAATTACATCTGTTGCGCTTCGCTGCATACATGGCCACATGGCTACATGGCTCGTAACTGTCCCTCCATTACAGCCTCGGCGGGCACACGCTCTCCAGCGTCACAAACAGCCCGCTCCCCCTGAGCAGCGTGTACAGGCCGATCACCACCGTGAACAGGGTCACGAGCAGGTTGCGCGTGAACCCGAAATCGATCTCGTAGCCCCCCAGCCTGGCCTTGAACCGCCCGACCTCGAGGTACGACGCTAGCAACTCCTCATGCGACCTGAGGCGGGCCTGCACCGCGTCCCGTCCGGGGTCCGCGCCGGGGGTGGATTCGGCCTTGACAATCATCTCGCGGATCATGCGCCGCGCGTCCGCGTAGAGGTCGGTGATGTCGGAAATCTGGCCGTTGCTGACGGACAGGTTTACGAGGTCCGTGACCAGGCCGTAGAGGGTGAGGATGAAAAATCTGCGTGGGGAGCCGAGGGAGTCAGCTTTCGGCCGCGAAGCGCGCCCGCCAAGGAGACCCACATGATGATGAACAGCGGCACGCAGGATCCCGTGGCCTGCGAACAGATCGACCGTCAGGCACCCCGCCGCACGCACGCACCCGCCGCGGCCGCCCACCGTGTAGATCAGCAGCACGATGATCTGCACCACGGCCCCGAACAGCGCCACCGACACCCAGATGTTGAGCGACGGGAACGCGACCTTCCACGTGGCCGCGAGCTGCGTGTGCAGCCGCGTGTAGAGCTCCTCGCCAGAATCGGCACCGGAGCCGGCGCCCTCGGTGAGCGCGAGGCGGTACCGCGACAGGAAGGACGAGAGGGAGAGGACCATGGCGCGGCGGTGCATCTTGCGCGAGAGGCCCTGCAGGACGACGTTGGTGAGCTTGGAGGTGCCCAGGATCTCCATGACCTGCTCGTCGAAGGCGGTTATGACTGGGGGTGCAGCATGCAACGGTGAGCGCGCGCATCGTCCAGCGCGCCGCCAGACACCTACCGGCCAATATGGCCAACATGAGCCCCCACCAGGCCGCGGAGCCCAGCGTGAAGAGCGGCGTGAAGAAACGAAAGACCTCGTACACGCCCTGAAATACAAGGATGATAAGCAGGCGCACAAAGGTCCATCCAGTGCCCCGGTCTCACCAGCACGACGATGTGAGTCACGACCTGGAGCAGCCGAAGGCGGGCAAAACTGTCGCCGAGCGAACCCATGCACGACGGCCGCGGGCACGGGCACAGCTTGTCCTCGGGATCGTGGGCCAGCAGCGCCGAGGTCGAGTTGTACGCCGTGGGCTCCTCGTCCGTCGGCGAGCACGAGGAGCTCCGCACGAGCTCGGACCAGCGGACGTAGCTGGCCACGGGCCATAGGTCGTACTCCGAGGCTTTGGCGTCCGATTTCGTCTTTGCCGCCTCCTCCAAGCGCCGGAAGGTCGCCAGGACGATGGGGAGGCCGACAAAGGCCGCGAGGAGCTCGACGGCCGCGGCGATGGTGACGCCGGCGAGCTGGAGGGAGCCGAGGGTGCCGCCGTTCGAGGTCCAGAGGAAGAGGATGACGCCAAAGTAGCAGAGGAAGAAGAGGGCGCTCCGAACGAGCCACTTGGAGTTCCACGGCATCAGGAAGATGCTCACGGAAAAAATGAAGTGCATCATGCTCGAGCTCTCGGTTTCGCGGAGGATGCTCTTGCGCGTCAGCGGGTTCGCCTCCCTCAGCGCCGCCGCCGGATCCTCGATCTCGTCTTCGCCTGTGCCGAGGACGGAAAAGGGCGGCGCCGGCGCGGGGAACAGGGCCAACCACTCCTCCGGCGTCAGGTTCGGGGCCCGCCTTGTCCACGGGCGTGTGCGCATCCTGCGCTGGCGGGTGCCGGTGATCTGGCCAAGGGTACGTTCCGTCTGGGACGGCGGAGGAGGGCCGCCGTCCATGGCGACAACGAAAGAACCGGATCCGGAGATGCCGGACGTCCCCGGATCAACGGTCCGCACCCGCAGAGTCGCGTCCGCCGGCAGTTCCTCCCCAGGGAGTGGAATACTTTGCGCTCCTGGCGCTCCTGGCGCCGATGCCACGTCGGTTGCCACGCCGACCGTGTCGGCCGAGCCTCCCGCCGACTCCACCTCGAGTTCGGCTTCCCCAGCAGCCGGGACCCCACCGTTGGGCACCTCGGCATCGACGGCGCTACCGTTGAGCTCCGCAGCGCGCCTCTTCATGAGCGCGATTGCCTCCTGGGGCTCCATGGCCTCGGCGGCCTTGGTGCCGATAGCCCATTTCGCATCGACCTCGATGGGGGGCGCCGGGTCCTTTGCCGCCTTGCGGCCGAGCCTGAAGCGCTCCATTCCGGGAGTGTGTCCGCGCAAACGAGAGGCGCGCTTCAAAGAGCCGTTTGCTGTTTTTGCGGCAGAAGTTCGGACGCGTCGTCGGAAAGTTCCGCCTGCCTGTCAGCCAGCCAGGATGACGAAGGGAGGCGCCAGCACCGCTCATCGCTCATCGCCGGCGCTTTCATGCTTTACTCCTTCCTGCTGCCGCCACAAGGATGCATAGAACCTATTGATAGTGAACAACTTCGATCCGTTCCGGCAACGGCCAATGAAGGGCCTTCAAGGACACCGTTTCCGCGTCCTTCGGCCCCCCATGCAGCAGCAGTACGAGGCCTTGGTAGGCCTCACTACGTCAGCCGCTCTAATTGAAGGTGGCGCGGTCGACGGGCCGTCCGATCTCAGCTGTTGACTCCGCTCCGCTGGTCCCATCGACTTGCATCGGCGGGGATGAAGCCATTGTCTTCAGAAGGAAAAGCAACGCCATGATAGAGCCGTTGCATCACGGAGGCTTGGCGCCGAAGCACCACTCCACGAGGTCCGCGAGGTCCAGGAACACGACGTACGCGGTCACCAGCGCCCAGACGATCCACCGCACAGCGACCCTCCGCGCCGCGGGCACCCTCACGATCGCCGCGGCGGCGCTCGCGACGAGCAAGAAGGCGCCGAAGGAGGCCGCAGGCCGGCCGGCCGCGAGGAAGGTGAGGGAGGGGAGGAGCGGGACAAGGGCCATGAGCGCAAGGGCCACGGCCAGGGAGGCCGTGGGGGAGCCGGAGGCCGCAGCCTCCTTCTGCACAGTGGAATGCAATTCTGCCATGTTGGGCGGCTTCGGTTCGGCCGAAAATGGGCCCGCAGACCCGCCGTCCGCGACGACGACCGGGGTTGCGGGTAGGAGTGCCTCCTCCAACCGCCGCGCCAACACCGGCGCCGAAGGGAGACCCCAGGGCGATGGTGCAGTCCTCCGAAAGTACTGCCCGGCGTCAGATCCCAATGAATCCCGCGAGGATACCACCGCCGGCTCCGTCCGAAAGATGGGCTCCGCCGCGGCGCCGCTCAACGCGTCCGACCCCGCGAATTGCCCCGATCCGCTCCTCGAAATGGCGGGCGCAGGCTCGGCGCTTTCCCCCATGATCACAGCATCGCGGTCCGGGGCATTGGCGGCGCCTGAGCGGCCCCCACGGCGTGACATGGCCGCGGTGCTCGGGCGCGATCCCGAGCCGGGCCCGCGCGTCGGAGACGGAACGGCGGCCGCGACCGCGCGAATGGAATTGCCGGCTTGCCGGCCGCGTTATTCATTCGGTGGTGACGGCATCGTAGCCCGCGCAGGACACCTCGGATGATGTAGTTTGGTGCCACTGTGATCGGACCTGCGCGCTGTTGGGCTCGTCTCGCTCGGAACTACCGGCGTTCGCCTAGCCCGATCGCGGAGACGAGTGATCGGGAGCACATTCCAAGCAGCCGAATCAGGTGGACGGGAAACGCCCAAGAAAGTCGCTGTCGATCGTACGTATCTGGGTATCAGGACAAAGAGATGTGTTCCACGAACCCCTGGCCCTCGAGCCCAAGCAGCCGCAACTGGGCTGCCGGCCGCTCCACTTTGCTCGCCATCTTCTCCCTCTGCCAGTTCTGCCGGTCCGGATCGGCCCTATGGAAGCGGGATGGTCAGTTTCGCCCGTCCAGCCTTCCAACAGCCCACGCCACAGCCTGCCCACCAATCCGTCCTCCACGACTCGTCGCCGGGAATGTCGACGAGCCGTGCAGCCGATCTATCAGGCCAGAGTCTTTGGTGGAGCGCGACCACGGCCGCCTCCTCGACGCCTCCCCGCGTCCCGGGGGCCAGCCCCTCCGACGCGAGCAGGAAGCCCGTCAGGGCCAGCTTATCCAGGTCCCACATAGCCAGCGTGTTCCACGGCACCGTGGTGCCGGTCAGTTCCACGCGGACGGGCACGCCGGGCTCGGTTCCGCGAAAGTCGTGTCCCTGCAGCCGCTTGCCTGCCACCAGCGCGCCGTCGGCCGCCCGCCGCAGCGCCGCCGCATCGCCGTCGGTACATCCCGCCTCGGCCGAGCGTAGCAGCAGGAAGCGGGGCCGCGGCACACACCGGGCTGCGTCGGCGACGAGCGCGTTCAGCGCGGGCACGAAGGCGCCCCACGGCCGCACGCCGACGCCGCGCGCGAAGCCGCCCGCGCCGCGGCAGAACTCGGCGACCGCGGCCGCCAGCGGCGCGTCCTCCGCGTCGAACGCGACGAGCAGCGCCGCCGCGTGGCTCCGCGCGGAGAGCAGCGCAGAAAGGTCCCGCGGCAGCGACGCGTCGACCGGCGCCACGCCGCGGCCGGGCGAGTTGAGCCGGTGCACACGCGTGGCAACAACTACGTCGGGCACGGCCGCGGCCTCGCTCATGCGAATGGGCTACCGTGGACGGAGGGATGCAACACGCGGATCACTTTCCAGCACCTTCCTCCACGCGGATCAACCTGGTTCAATGCATCGTTGCCATCCAAAATACACACCATCTGATGATCTCGTCTAAACCCATCCAACATGCATCATTCGACTCTCATAGAAGCCGCCTGTTACAGCTTCGCACGGTCCGGGATGCCGAGCTTCTTCCTGAAGTACGCCCGCTTGGCGCTGTTGAACTGCTGGACGAGCGGGTGGCGGCCTGCAAACTCGAAGCCGTGGAACGCGCCCGGCACGATGACCTCCTCGACCTCGACGCCCGCCTCCTTCAGCCTCCTGCCGTACTCGACATCCTCATCGTGGAAAATGTCGGCCGACCCTACCCCGATCCAGGTAGGCGGCAGCCCGCGGAGATCCTCGCACCTAGCGGGCACGCCGTACTTGGGCGCCGTCGGCAGGCCGGGCTCCTGACCCAGGTGACTCGCCCATCCGTAGTAATTACTGGAGTTGTTCCAGACGGCGTGCTTGATCCCCGTGAAGTCCTCGCGCACGGCCGTGCGGTCGTCCAGCATGGGGGCATTGAGGACCTGCGCGGCGGGCTGCACGCCTCCTTCGTCGCGCAGCCGTTGGCACAGCGCGGCCGTCAGCAGGCCTCCCGCGGAATCGCCCGTCACGGCCACTCGGCGAGGGTCGATACCGAGCTTGGCGGCGTTGGCCTGCAGCCACGCCCACGCGGCAGCGCAATCATCCAGCGCAGAGGGGTGCTTGCTCGTCGGCGCAAGGCGGTACCGGGCCGCAATGACGGGGATCCCGAGCGCCCGGGCCATCCCACCCGCGTTTATGTCGTTGGCCTCGGGAGATCCCATGATCATCCCTCCGCCATGGATATGCAGGATGGCCGAGCCCGGTGCAGGGCACGACAACTTGTCGGGAACGTGGAGCCGGATGCGCGCGGCGCCTTCCTCGATGTTGGTGCTCGTGACCCCGTCCGGCGCAGGGAGAGTGCCGTTGAACCGCGCCATGAGAGAGAGGATCGGATGCGTCCACGCGTTGACGGTGCGCCAGCGTTGCGAGTAGGGCACTGCGGCCTCGAGGCTCTTATCCATCGCGGCAGCAGCCGCGGCGGGGTCCGCGTTCTTGGGAGACATTGCGGAGAGACCAAAGGGCGAATCACTGAATCCGCAGTAAGAGAGACCGAGCTAGGAATGCTCCGAGTAGCCTGCACAGCAGTTCGACTGCGATGCGCTTGAAACGGCTCGAACAGCGACGCCGGGATTTGTATCGGGAGCGTTGCAACGCCGATCAGCACAAAGTGGCAAACACTTCGGGCCGCCGTTCGTGAAGCGGGGGAGCCGCTCATCTCCTACAAATCCTACTCTTTGAAGATCTCCACTCGAAGTCAGATCGCGATGGACTCCGGCGCGAGCAAAGCCGCGATGGTGCGCCAGCAGCGGGAAGGAACTTCCGGGGTCCCCGACGGGCCGCTGCTCTCGGCCGTGCTGGAATCTGGCCTTGTTCCGCTCTGGAACCTGCGGGACGAACCGACCGGACCGACGCAGGCCTTCGTTTCGCCGGACAGATTCGCCTTCCTGTACTTTGCGAGGCCAGCAAGTCCGTTCCTTGCTTCGCAGACGGCCGGGTTCGGCTCGTGGAACTACAGCACCTTCAATCCGTACTGGACCTGGCCGAAATCGGGCCCGCTGCCGGTCCTGGAAGGGCTGGCCCACTTTACCGAGGCTGCTCGCGGCCCTCCCGGTCACATCCATGGCGGCGCTGTTGCTACCGTCCTGGATTCCATGGCGACGGTGGTCAGCAACAGCATCTTTTGCCGGATGAACATGGCCGAACCTGGGCAGCAGCTGCAGAAGAAACCGGGCGGGCCGGCTTTCGAGCATCCAGGCTACCGTACGGTCTCGCTCTCTGTGTCGTACCGCAAAGGGCTGCCTTCGCCCTCGACCACGTTCTTTCGCGTCGTGATGGTGGGCTGCGAGGACGGTAGGGGAAAGGACGGCAAGGTGCAGCTGCGGAGGAAAATTACGCTCCGCGGCGGGCTTTACGACCGTGTACTCGAGGAGAACGAGACGGACGAATCGGCGCGGTCGGCGGCATATGCCGAGCTCGACTGCGTGTTTGTTCTCGGCGGTCCGGTGCTGGACCGCGTCCTTGAGGAGTGCTGGAGGCGGATGGAAGGACGGGAAGCGCCGAGATTGTAGAGATGATCAGACATTGGATCGCAGATAGACTACGGAAGCCGTCGTCGATCTCTTTCTTTGTCTAGCATGTTGCTCGTTGCCTTGTCATTACGCCATCAGAGAGATGGCAAGGGCCGCGGCCGCGCCGATGGCCGCGATAGCTTGTGAGTTCTTGCGTTCCGCCGACGAGGGCCTCGACGTGGTCATCATGGCGGTGCCCGTCGCGGTAACGGTCGTCTTGCTCGAGCCATGGTCGTGGTCGTGGTGGTCATCGTCGCCCCCGGCACCAATGCCCACGACCTCGGCGATCGGCTTGAGTGTGCCACGGATCTCGCCGTTGGGGTTGGCAGCGGTCTGGACGTTCTGGAGATGGCAGCATCAGTGAAAAAGCAGAGAGCAGGAGCGAGCAGCGCTAGCATACCACGTAGGCGTGCTCCTCTTTAACCTCTTCCATGGTCGCGTTTGTGGCGGGAACAACCTAACGAATAGGACAGGTGATGAGCTCGCTTAGAAATGTCCTCCCAAATTGAACCCACGGCATTGATGACGCCGCCAGTGACGGCGCCGGAAAGTGTCACGAGGACGGGGCCGGTTTCGTTGCTGAAGAAAAGGAATACATGTAACGTTCATGCGAAGCGAACGGCCTCGGGCGCGGTACTCACGCCTTACCCTCCTGAATGTGGGAGGCCGTGATGGATGCGATGTTGGTGGTAACCAGCGCCGTGATGTTGCCGGTCGTCTCGTTGTACTGATGAGGCGTGGGGTCATCATCAGACACAGTCGACCAGATCAGGTTGCATTAAGCAACTGACCGTCATGTAGGCGTAGCCCGCGCTCGTGGTGGCGACAGGTGGGACCTGCGACGACCCCGACAGGGTAGCCACATACGCGTTTTTGTAACGGTCGCCGCCGGTCGAGAGGGAGGTCGTGCGGCTGAGCTGACCGCGGATCTCGCCGTTCGGGTTTGCGGCCGTTTGTACATTGACGTACGCTTGGGCGTTGTTGATTCGCCGGATGGTTTGGGGCGCCACGCTGGAGAAATTGGCCTCAAGGGCGGTTTCGGTGGTGGGCCTGTTGTGGACGGGGATTAGAGAACGGCGAGCCGCGAGGCCCATGGCAGTACTTACGAGCCCACGATGGTGAGCAAGATGGGACCGTTGGTGTCGGCAGTGCCGTCGTGAAGGTGCGCCGCAGTCACGTTGGCGCCGGCGGCCATCGAAAGATCCAGCATGACCTTGACGGTGTTCTCTATGTCGTCCACGATGACGTAGGAGGCGCCGATGGACGTGGTGGTGACTGGGGGCTACACATACAAGCGTCAGACGGGCAACATGAGTACCAGGATCGCGAGGAACTCACCACCTGCGACGAGCCGAGAAGAGGGACATACCATACGACAGTATGGGCGCTCGCGGACGCGGCGAGCAGGACGAGTAGAAGGCCGACGGTGGCGAAAACGGTGGTGCGGCACATCTTTCCTGGGGTCGCCGCGGACGTTCAGCTGGCGCAGGAAGGGGCGGAACGGGTCGGACACGATCTGCTAACCGATCTGGGGGAGAATGAGGGCACTCGGGGCCTGTCTGCTCGCTTCCGAATATCGTGCAGAGAAGATGGCGTTGCGCACGCCCGCGATAATGGGTCCCGACTCGGAGGGATGTGCACCCATTGGCACCCATGAACCCATAACAATGCCGCATTCGGGCCAGCCCCCCCCGATTCCGCCCAAAACCTTGGATGGATACATGTTCAAGTGATAGGGGGAGACTGGGACGTCCGGCAGAACGCCTGGAGTTGCGACTCCGGATCGCCGCGGAAGCCGCGATCGGAAGCCAGATTGCGGCGTATCGGAGGTCAGGGCAACGACCGCATCAAATCTGATCAACTAGCCCAGCTTTTGCAAGCAGGAAGACGCCCCATTGATCAGGTTTGATGCCCACTTTGGCTTGGGGCCGGGTGGATGATGTAGCTGAGCTGAGCGGCGCCGCCTCAAGTAGTGATCGTGCCCGATCGGGCCTGAGCGGCGATTTTCGGCACCTCATTCCTTTAGCTAGTATTGGCTGGCGGCGTGGCTGCGCGTTGTGGCTTCGGACTTCGCGTGGTGGCCGAGGTGACTTCGGCGCGCTGGATGAGGGACACGTTGGACACCTCGCGCACGCGGCGACTTCCGACGTAGAGTCGTCCTTCGAGCCGGTCCTCGCGATGCCTTCGTGGCGCTCTTACGCCTTGCTCGTGACCGGACTCGCCCTCCTCTCGCTTGCCGTGCGGGAGTACCTCCTGCCGCGACCCGTCTGCCATCGGTACCTCACGGCGCTGGAGGTTGCCGAGAACGCGTTGAGGCAGCATTTGGAACAACGGGCTCAGGGAGACCGCCGCAGGATCCCGCGTGTGATCCACCAGTCCTGGAAGGACACCGATTTCGCCAAGGCACCCATCAAGGTGCTTGAGAGCATCGTATCGTTCCAGAAGCTGAACACGGACTACACGTACATCCTCTGGACGGACTCGGAGATCGACCGCTTCGTCGCGCAGAAGCACCCGGACATCCTGGACCTTTGGGAGGCCCTTCCGCACCCCATCTACAGGGCGGATCTGTCCCGGTATCTTTTGCTAGCAACGTACGGGGGCATCTATTCGGACGTGGACACCAAGTGCCTAAAGCCCGCCGAAAAGTGGTTTCCCCAGGGATGGGGCGAGGTCGAAGTCGTCGTTGGCGTGGAAACCGATGGTTCGCTCATGTCGAACTGGGACCAGATATACCCGCGGAAGCTCCACATTTGCCAGTGGACCATCGCTTCAGCTCCAGGTAGCCAGTTCATGGAACGCGTTGTCGCGGAGTCGGTCAGGCGTTTGCGCTTGAAGCTGGGTGACGCGGCCTACATGAAGTCGGAACGGGCCGTGCTCCACACCGGGGGCCCGGTTATGTTCACCGATCAGCTTCACGCGTTTCTGAAGGACCACAAATTCTCGTGGCGCAACATCCTGAATCGGACCGACATCACCTTCGTGGACAACGGCCCTGAGGGCGGCTCTGTGGCCGTCTTTCCCATCACTGGCTTCTCACCCGGCGTCGGGCACATGGGAAGCCAGTTCACGTCCGATCCGGTGAGTGAGAATCGAGGTTTCCATCATCGATTCTTACCAGACATCCTCTTCAGATGGCAAAGGTCGAACATCGTTTTGCGGGAACCTGGAGAAAGGGCGGGTCTGACACGGCCAAGATGGAGATGTTCAGAAAGACGGTTACAGACAGCCCGTACCTCCGCCACCTGTATGTTCCCAAGTGCGACGTCAGGATTCGCGCGGCCAGTAGGACGGGAAGCAGCTGGCCGGCTTATCACAAGCTGGACAGCTACGTCGTCGCGGACAGCGCTGCCAAACCGGACGAGTTCGATCGAGGAGTGGATTGATAGAACTGCTAGAGCCTACTTCGAAAGGACGGTCTTGAGAATAACATCGTATACCCCGACCGCCTTCATGACGGGAGCCGTTCCCATGCCCTTCTCGGCAATGACGACCGGGCGGAAACGCTTGTCCACGCCGACGGGTCCACCGCGTCCGTGGCTTCCCCGGATGAGGACAGCGCCGGAATCCAGGGGCGTGCCGTCCACGATGGTCCGAATGTGCAAAACGTAGACGACAAAGAACTTGAAGATCAGGTAAAGGAACCCGAGCCAGTTCGGCAGATTGGGGAAACGGAAGAACATTTCCGCCGGGTCGTAGCCGGGTTTTCGGTGGATGGCGACGGTGTAAGCAAAGTCCGGCGCGGACGAGCGCCACTTTTCGGCCGGCCAGTAGTAGTAGGTGAACCAATAGTTCTCCTTGGCAACGGCGAGCAAATCGCCACTGCGCTCCGGATTGTAGGACTCCCCCTGTTCCTTTGCGGTCAGGGCAACATCCACACCCGGAATGCTCTCCAGCAGCTCCTTCACCGCGGGGATGTCACCCTTCCTTTGCACGTAAACGTGCGCCACCTGGTGGTCCGCAAGCGCAAAAGCAGGGCTCGCGCCGCAATCCAGAGTCTCCCCATAGTTCTCCCGGCGGGTGACGATGTAGCCATGTTCCCTGAGAACACGGTTGATGTGTATCGGCTCTGAAACCGGGCCTATCCCGTACTCCGACAATATGACGACGTTCGCCCTTTTCGCGGAATAATAGTCAATCAGTTGCCCCACGACTCCATCGATTTGCCGAAGATCCGAGGGAATCTCGGTAGGGTTGTCGGGTCCGAACTTCTGCAGCCCGTAGTCTAGGTGGGGAAGGTACACGAGGGTCAGCGTCGGGTCGTACTTCTGGGAGTCGAGCCTGGTCAGGAACGTGACAAGAAACCGACGGCAGCATGCCCACTTCGTCCACAATCATTGTTGCGTCCGCGATCCACTGCGACGACTGCACCGACGTGGTCGGGCCCCAGAACTTGTGCAGCGGGAACTTTCCCAGACGGCTCTGCAGCTCATCTCTCAGAGGCGTTGGCTTCGTATAGCAGTCCGGGAGCTTGCCGCCATTGGTGAGGTACTGCGGCCTGGGCGTGACCGCGTAGTCCACGTCCTCGTCGTACATGCAGAACCACCAGCAGTTCATGAAGACGGTAGCGCTGGGATCGGCCTCTTTGATCTTCCGGAACAATCGCGGGGCCATGAGCAGCTTGCTGGACTGGTGCCAGTTCCGGTATTCGCAGTAGGTCTTGTCGAACCAGCCGTTGGCGACCGCCCCGTGCTGCGACGGCGGGAGACCCGTCAGGTACGAAGCTTGAGCCGTGCATGTCAGGGCGGGGAAGGCGGGGTCGATCTCGCGCAGCTTGCTGCTCCCGCTGTTGAGGAACGCGTCTATCCGGGGCGTGGTCTCGGGCGAGATGTGCTCTCTTGAACGGTCCGTGAGCCGTCTGGACGCCACATGACGCGAATGAAACAAATTCGTACCGAGTCAGGCCCACGACATCTAGAACTACGGTCTTCCGGGCCTTCAGGGAGGGCATGTTTGTGTTCGCTTGTCCGGAGCGGGATCACGAGCGATCCGCGCGCCCGTGTCAGTCCGCGGCCAGCTACCAGTGGTATGCGAAGCAAATCAGATGTTCATACCGAGTAGTTTACATCTAGTTGTCATGAAATCGCGATCCCTGCTCGGACGATACATAGTGTTCGTCCAGCGGCGTCTCCAAGCCGCGCAGGCGATCGCTCATTTCGTACTGCCGTTTGCCGCGGTCTCAATGCTGACGCTTTGCAGGTCCGCCACGCCGTCCTTGTTCGCCGAGTCGATGGGCAAGAGCGATGCTTCCGACTCCGCCTTTGCACCGCCATCCGCGCCCGGAGCCGACGAACGCTTGTCAGGCTTGTTTGCAGCTGCGTAGGATTTGTAGTAGAGAGAGCCGAAGACGACGAAAGACGACAACCTGGAAAGGCGCGTGAGATGAGGCCTGCTAGACTTCCTTGGGACTCACCACTGCAGGAGTGACAAAGGATGTGCAAAAAGCACCGTGGAGAGCATGACCGAGATCAGCTGCCTAGTCGTCATTACTTTCAAAGGGTGAAAATCTGGTCACATACCCCGAGATTGTGGCCAACTTACTTGTGGAGTAAACCAAAGCGCCGTACTCTTTGATGCAGTGGTATATGAGCGACTGTCCCCCGGTGGACGCAGCCGACAAGATGAGAGCATCGAAAAGAAGCGCAGGATAGTTGAATGCGAAGCTCAAGGAAGGTCCGAGGTTGTTGAATTGGAACTTGCCCGTCGTAATGAGCCGATCGATGGGGAACATAAGCACTGCCGGGAAGAGCTGTGAACAACGCACCGGTTCTGCCAGACGCTACACGTACGGAAGATGCTCAGCGCGGCGGAGCAGGATCCGACAAAGAGCATCTGGTGGTTGCTGGACATCTTGTACCCCTTGAAGAGCTTCTCTTGCGACGTCGACGTAAACCCGTCAAAGAACAGGTACGTCAGGAGCAAGAGAAGACCCAGGGGAGTGTCGGAATCGCTGCCCTTCTTGTGCGAAGCCGTAATGTCCTGCGCGGCCGGTGGTGAGGCACCAACTGCAGACACCGACAACCTGAACGAACCCCGCTGATCAGAAAGACAGTGCATCCCAGGGTGATGGCCAGCATGGTTCCCCAATCCACGGCGGAGTACTTCTTCTTCTGCGCGAAGTACCCGATGATCATGACCGGTACCATCTTGCCGCACTTCCCCAGGGTCTGCGTAGGGAACGACAGGAACTTGAGGGCTTCGTACTGGCAAAAGGTGGCCATGAAATTGCAGCCCGCAATCATGACGTAGGAGGAAAGGGGCGCGATTGGCCGGAATGCCTCGGGCGGTTCCCGCTTGGCTTTGAGCAGGGAAGCCGCAACGGCGATGGAGACCAGCCGGTTAATCAGCACCAGGAAGGCGGTGTTGGTGAAGCGTTCTCCGTTTGGGCCGTAAGGCGTGGTCATGATCTTCTCCTGAATGACCCCACTGGTTCAGAGTTGCGCGGCGAAGACACGTCCGAGTGAACCCGACGGCGCGTGCTCGCGAGTTAGACAGACCTCCCGCGTCCCGGGGCCAAGATGGACCCACTAGACGAGAAACGCGCCCATGATACCCCCGGCCGTCAACAAGAGGCCGCGCATGCGCTCCCCCGACAGGCCGCCCTTGACCAAGCTCGAGGACGCCATTGTGTCCGCCGGAGCCTCGCCGTGCGACATAGAAAAAGAAAACTATAGGAGCACAGCTCCCGGAAACATTCGCCGGAGCTGGCAAAGGCCTGCTGGTCGTGCCGACTTGGGACGAACGGTTTTGGGATCCTCGCGCGCGCACGCCGCCGGCCAACCGCCGGCGCGGCGGCGCCAGGGAAGCGGCATCGTCAACAGCCACACAACTTGCAATGCTCCGAGCACGACCTCTGCTCCCGCGGAACGCGACTGCTAGGCTCATTGAGAGCCGGAGATGGAAGTCGGATGCGGTGCGCAGCGCGAGCCCGGCTCTCCGGGCAGTTCTGAATGCCTCCCTTGCCACCCGGGACCTTCCGCCACCTCCTGCCCTCTGAAACAGGCGTTGCCGGCCTCGATCGGCTTCATTGGGCTCGGACAGATGGGCTACGTGGGTCCCGCTGCCTCCGTCGGACCCAGAACGACGCTCAAAGCCCAACTCCATATTCCGCACTTGCAATGACGCGCTGCTCGCAGCCCATGGCCACCAACCTGTTCACGAAGACGGCATCGTCGAAACCCAAATTCGTGGTCTATGATGTGTCTTCGGCCTCGACGTCGAAGTTCACCTCGTCGTTCCCGGAGGCCAAGGCCACCACGTCGCTCGCTGAGCTCTCGCGGGAGTGCGATGTGATCGTGACAATGCTGCCGGGGCCGGTGCAGGTCAAGGAGGTCTACCTTGGCAAGGGTGGACTTTTCGAGGGGGCTCGGACGGACCAGCTGTTCATCGACAGCAGCACCATCGATGCCGAGACGATCAAGGGCGTGAGCGAGGAGTTCCGGTCCAAAAAGGCGGCGCAGGTGATCGATGCTCCCGTTTCTGGAGGTAGGGTCTCTTACGGGGCATTGGATCGTAGCGAAGTTGACTTTCTTTCTCTACCTCAAGGCACTGGAGGCGCAACGAAGGGCACTCTGTCCTTCATGGTCGGTTCCCCCTCCAAGGAGACTTTTGAGAGGGCAAACACGCTGCTGAAGCTCATGGGGGGAAAGATTTGGGATTGTGGGGATGTCGGCGCTGGACAGGTTAGTCTGGGTGACCCCAAGCGTTGAGCGTCGTTCTTACACGCTCCAAAACAGATCGCGAAGATCTGCAACAACATGCTGCTGGGAATCAGCATGATTGCTTCCTCCGAGGCGCTGAACCTCGGCGTGCGGCTGGGCATGGATCCCAAGCGCCTCAGTGAGATCATCAACTCCTCTTCCGGCCGCTGCTGGTCCACCGACACGTACAACCCGGTTCCCGGTGTGATGGCGGAAGTCCCTGCGTCGAAGGGGTATGAAGGCGGTTTTGGTGTCAAGCTCATGGCGAAGGACCTTGGGCTCGCGATGGACGCCTCCCGGGGCAGCGGCAGCACCACCCTGCTCGGTGCAACGGCTTTCGAGGTCTACAAGCAGTTGTCCAGCAGCAAAGAGTTTTCGACCAAGGACTTCAGCTCCGTTTTTAAGTGGTTGAACAAGGAGTGATTGGCTGAAAAAGGTGTACTGAAACGCGCAATCTACAAGCTCGCTTTGGACGATCCGCTGCCTTCCTCGACCGACGGTGCCGGCGGAAGCGATCCCGCCTTCCTCATCCGCGCGAAGATGTCGTGCAGCATCGCTTCTGTGTCGCGATACCCGGTCCACCCGAACTTGCGAGCCTTTATCATGGACCTGTAGGAAAATCAGTGAGATCATGCCTCGGATAACGCATCAAGTAACACAAACTGCAACATCATCTGGTTTCCTGCCAAGGCGAAGTCGACGAACCACCAGGTTGCGTAATCAGCAGCGCTGGGATCCAGCCCGGGGTACTTCGCGCACATATCGCGCCATACCCCAGCCGCACGCCCTGCCAAGTCCTTTTCAACCGAGTGCGGGGTGCCCTGCATGTTGGCGCCCGTCCTCGTGGGTGGCACGCAGCCAAACTCCTTGACGATCATCGGCCATAGGAATTTCCAGCTGAACACATCCGCATTCATGACGTTGAACACCTCCCCGCCGCACGCGGGCGTCGTGGCACACCAAACGTCAAACTCCGCCAGCAACGCGGCGCAAATTGCGTCATCAGCGTTGACGAGGCGCTGCCGGGTGCCCGGGAACTCGAGCGGCTCCCGAAGGTGGGCCTTCATCGCAGCGTACAGAGCGAGGCTTGTTGCCAAGCTCTGATACGACGCACGCGTAAATCCGTAGACCGTCCCCGGCAAGGTAATAACCCAATCCCATCGATCCTTCCACTCCTCGGCCAAACGGAGCATCGAATCGCGTTGCATCAGGTAAAAGTCGGCTCCCTCGGTGTGCGGTCCCATCGACTCCTTCAACGGCATGGGGACGCTCCGTTTGTGCGGGCCGTACCATTTGGCCCCACACTGAAGAATAACGCGGCGAAGGCTGTAGCCTGCGATCTCAACCGTTGCGCGCAGTCCCTGTTCGAACATTTTCGCGTTGGCGACTCGCTCCTTCGGCATGCCCGTTCCATCGATGTTGATGTAAGCGGCCCAGAAGCAATGGGTCCCGGCCGCGACGCCTCCGGCGGCGAACTTGCTCTTCAGAGACTCGACCGACTCCTCCAGCAGATCGGCAGTGATCCACGACAGTCGGCCCGTCCCCTTGGCGACTTGTTCGATCTGCGCATCGTCGAGGCCTAGATCGTGCCGGAGCCAGTCCTTGTTCGGCAGCTTCCGCGAGACAGCGATGATTTTGGTCCAATCCTTCTCAGGAGTCTTTAGAAGGTGCTCGACGAGGTAAGTTCCCGCTGCGGTTGGGCGGGAGACAGCGGTGAGATGGAGCTCCCTTCCTTCCCCGTAGCGGCCCTCACTGATTCCATTGCCACCGAGAATCACCGCAGTGCGTCCCGGAGCATCGACGGGGATCGGAGGCGGCACGGACGACATCGCGGGGCACGCAGAGTTTTCGGGCTAGTGGTGCCGGTTTGGGTCGGATCCCGAACCGCCCCGTCACGGGCGCGAGAGAAAGCTTCCCCAAAAGCTCGCACGCCATCCCCTCCGACGCCGCAAACCCCGGCCAGCTACCGGCCATCTCCTCGAGAGTCCACCGACCAGTTCCCGCCGTCTTCGCTGCCGCGCCGCAATGGCCTGCAACAAGTTTGACCCGGCCTGCACGAAGCCGGGAACGCTGAAGGAGGTTCAGCTGAACAATCTCATCCTGGAGCCCTTCGTCCACGATGTGGAGATGAAGCTCTTTGGAACCTCACACCGCGAGTTCCGCTTCGAGCCGGGGGTCACGTTCCTCTCGACCTGGCAGCAGGTCGTCATCGGCGCCGCCATCTACCTCACCATTGTGCTGGGCGGCCGCGAGCTCATGAAGCGGAGGGAGGCGTTCCAGCTCAAGTGGCTCTTTGTCGTTCACAACGTCGTCCTCGTGGCGGCCTCGGGCCTGCTCCTCGCCCTCATGTTGGAGATTCTGGTCCCCATGATCAGCCAGCACGGCCTGCGTTGGTCCGTGTGCGAGCCGGGCGCCTACGACCTGCGCCTCGTGCCGTTCTACTACTTCAACTACCTGATCAAATGGTGGGAGTTCATCGACACCTTCTTCCTCGTCCTCAAGAAGAAGCCGCTCGGTGAGTCCCTGGTCCCCGCCTCATCCAAGTTCTTCCGCTGCCGTTCGGTCTGCGGTGCGACGGCACTCTCTCGTGCGGCGCTCAACGGCTGCTCTTTAGCACACCGGGGCGCCGCGGAGCGGAATTGCCATTGAGGAGCGCTTTGATTCTATGTGGCGTTTCTCACCGGAATGCCCTCCGCACCAGAATTCCTCCACGTCTACCACCACGCCGCTACTATGGTGCTCACGTACTCGCAGATGGTTGGCTACACCGCTGTGGTGAGTTGAAAATGACCCGGTTGCCGCTCCGGGTCCGCTCGAACGTGATCACTGATCCCCATTTCATTCAACAGCAATGGGTGCCTATCACCATCAACCTTCTTGTTCACGTCATCATGTACTACTACTACGCCCGCACCACGGTGTCCAAGAAGCCCGTCTGGTGGAAGAAGTGTGCGTGGCCCGGTGTTCGCAACCGCGATCAGTGCTTACTCTCCTCCCTGTCTGTCCCTTCGACGATCGCCACACATTCAACATCCTTCTTGTTTTTTCCGTTGACTCTGACGGACCCGGATTTTGTTGTGGTCGGTTCCAGACCTCACCTCGCTGCAGATCGCCCAGTTCATCATCGACCTCACCGTGATCTACTACATCATGTACAACGCCCTCGTCGTCCGCCTGGAGCTCCCGTTTCCCACTCGCGGCGACTGCTACGGCGACCTGAACGCCGGGTACTTCGGCACCGCCGTGATCAGCTCCTACCTCCTCCTGTTCATCGACTTCTTCATCCGCACGTACCGCAAGGGCGGCCGTTCGGCGGGGAAGAAGGAAGTCAAGGCGAACGGAACGGCCAACGGGCACGCCAACGGGCACGCCGCGAACGGCGAGCCCAAGGCGAACGGGGCGGTCAACGGGTCGCCGGCCGGTCTCCGCAAGAGGGTCGTTTGAACCTCCGTCGACGGAGCGAAATGGACAACTGCGCGGGTGCAGGCGCGTTGGGAGGGGTGCGCCTGCCTGAACGATCTTGGCAGGATCACGGAGCGCGGACTGGTTCCTTAGAATGATGACATAGAGGCGCGAAAAATGGGGTGCACCTGGTTCTTTTGATGTATCGGATGTAAAAGCTGAATCATCTCCCTTTTTGAACCGAATAGGCTGTCCGTTTGCCTTTGAAGGCTCATCTATGTTTCAGGCTTACACCCAGTGCGAATTTCCAGATTGAGGGCCACCTCACTAGCCCAGACCACACAAAACCGTCCATGAGAAAGAATCAAACTACCCCAGCCCCTCTCACTGGTTGAGCTGCGCCATCGCCATCAAGTTCGCCATCATCTGCGACGCCTGCTCGGGCGTCGCCTGCCCCGTCTGCGCGGCCTGCTGGATCGCCGAAGCGAGCACCTGCAGCTGCGTAGGGTTCATGGGCATCTGAACGACCGGTACCGCCGGAACCGTCACGGCGGGTGTGAAGAGCCCCATCGGCGGCAGCGCGGCGGGGTCGGTCGGGGGAATGTGCTGCACAAAGACGTGCTGCTGCGGGGGCGCCGCGGGCGCGGCGACGGGGATGGTGGGGGGTTTGCCCTTGGCCTTGACCGAGGAAGAGGAGGACGGCTTGGGCTCAGGCTTGGCGGCGGCGGCGACGACCTGCGGCTTCTTTCCGGGCTTGGCGATGAGGGGGTCGTAGCATCCGGAGAGGTCCCATTTGACCTTGCCCTCCTTGTCGATGATGCGCGGGAGGTTCATCTTGACGGGGTCGTCCTGGATGTCGGTGTGGTGGTGCTCCAGGTGGTATTTCTGCGACGAAGACAATCTTTCAGGCCACACCGGCGCCGCGCGCACAAGAGCAACTCACGAGCCCGTTCAGATTCTTGTACCGCTTGCCGCAGGTGACGACCATGCAACGGTACGGCTTGTAAATGTCGGGCACGTTCTTTCCCCGCTTCCCGTTGCGCCCGAGCAGGCCGGGCGGGATCTGCGTCGTGTCCGGATCCGGGTGCGTGTGCGCGAGGTGGTACTTGAGCCCGCCGGGGTTCTTGTAGACCTTGTCGCACTCGGGGAACGTGCACGGGTACCGCTTCCCCCGGTGCTTGGACTCGGATCGCCTCGTCTCCCCGGGAGACGACACGTCCGACTCGGTGGACTGCACGTCCAGCCCGGGGTCCAGCAGCTCCTCCACGTCCTCCTCCTCGTCGTCCTCGGAATACTCCTCCACCTCCACCGCGACCCCGACGTCGTCGAAGCTGGGGAGCTGGCCGTGGCCGGCCGTCGGATCGTCCTCCTCGACCACGGTGTTGGGCGTGGTCGGCAAGGCGCGCGGTTGCAGGATGGACTGCGGCTCCACGCCGACCATCAAAGGGTTCACGCCCGAGGGCGGCGCTGCGTCTTCCAGCGGAGCGCCCCGCATGCCCTCGATGGGCGCCATACCGGGCCGGGCAGTAAAGGGAGATTGGGGCGCGGGAGGGTAGGAGGTCACAAGAACGGTCGGCGGCGTTTCGGGCCGCGGGGAAGCAGAGTCCCGCTCCCGAACCCGCATAGAAGGGTACATGGTCGGAAGGGTGGCCGAGGTTGTTGCCGAAAGATTAGGCGAGCTGTAGTCGGCAAGTCGACGGGCGCATACGAGTGAGTGAGGGCGACGGTGGCGCAACGGTATCCGAAACCCACGCAAACTCCATCTCGCCCATCATCATTCGCTGATGATCGGTCTCGCCCTCCTCAGGCACGGTCCGCGTGTCGTCGTCCCAGCCGTCGTCGTCCTCGAGGGTCATGTCCGTCTCCATGCCCTGGTCGACCTGATGCTCCTCCCAGTGCTGCACCAGCTCGTGCAGATCGCGGAGGACGAGGCCGCAGCACGTAAAGTCCTGCATAAATGATTGTTCGATGCGGTGGAGATCCTTGAAGGACCCAGAGGTGAGGGATCTGGAGAGCATGCTGGGAAACGGCAAAATGAGGATTAGAATCCGGAAGAGCAGCGATACGCAGATCCCGCAGCAAGACGTGCAGCGCAAGCACCAAGCTTTAGTCGAAAAGGGCAAAAGCTCTGCCCGAGGGCAGCCATCGGTCGGGGCGACGAACACCGCCCTTACGGTGCGCCGTTCGCCACCGTTCAGGGCAACACTCCATGCCCTTCCCGGCCACCCGGAACAATATCGGCCGGTAGCAAGCAGTATTCCACGCGATCTGCAGCGTCGCCACGGCCATCGACACGCTTCGGGCCGGGCCGCGCCACAGCCGGACCCCACATCCCTCGCTCCCCAGCGGCGTCCGTACTCACTCCATGATGGTGTTTCCCACGGGGCTCGTCGAGAACATGGAGTTCAGCGTGCCCGTGCCGTGTCGGAGCAGGTTGAAGCTGTTTCCCAGACTGTTCTTCCACGACATCGCGGCCGAGATCGAGCCGCGCCGCTGGTGCTGGGGCGGCCGCGACGGGCCGTCCCCGCGCAGCCGCGTCGTCGACACGGGCGATGGCGAGATGAAAATGGGCTGCGGCGCCGCATCGTCGATGTCCATGTCCATGTCGGCCATCGCTGGCTGACTGTGCGGGTGCGGCCGGGCGGGGGGATGCGGCGGGCGGCGCTCGCGGGCGATGCGCGGCCGGCGGCCCGCGGCGCAGAAAAGGGGACGCTTTGCGCGTCTGCGCGACGCGGTGGGGCGCGCGGCCGGGGAGGGGAAGCCCGCGAGGGACCCGAAGGCGATGCGGGTGCGCCGCGGAGAGCGGCGCAGCTCGCGCGGACGCCCCGGAGAGAGCAGCCCGGTGCTTAAAGCGCGGCCCTGCTCGCGCGGTGTTCGCGGGTAGACCGGGTGGCCCGGCCAGGCTCCGCGGTGGAGGCGGCAGTGAGCAGATCCGCCGGTCCCCGTCGCCTTGCTCCCCCATCAAGCACATGTTCTTGGGGGCAGGCCCCTGCAGCCCGCCGGTTGCAGATCGGACAGCGGAAACAAGAAGAATATGCATTAAGAAGCTGGAAGTGTTGCCCTACGTCTAGCCCTGGCCGCATGGATCGGCATTCCACCCTCATCGTCGGCGGCCTCCCGCCACAGCCCGCCTCCGCAGGCCCATCACCCTCACCCTGGCTACCAGTCGGTCAGGCTCCCGCCGTTCTGCGCAACATCCCTGGAGTGCTCGCTGTAGAACTGGCCGTACCTGCGCGCAAGTGCGGTGTTGGCATCGGAGGCGGCGAGGCGGATGGCGTTGCGTATCCCCACCATCTCCGGTGGGCCATGAACGGCCCGTCGCCCTTGACCAGCATCGGCTGCGGCACGTAGCTCTTGTTCGCCCACACCTGCCGATCCTGCTCGAGAGCCCCCGCGGCGATGTAGCTGCGGAACCGGGTTGCGGAAGTCAGCACCAGCCTTCGCCCTCGGCCTCGAGACCCCCAAAACCCACGCCACCAGGGAGCCGTACCAGCGCGGCACCGTTTTGTCGGCCCACTAGGCGCGGGGTAATCAGCCACAGCTACACGGCAGGAACGGGTGGAACCTACCCAGATGTCGTAGGTCTGCTGCTTGAACGGTTCCACGGGGAGCAGCGTCTTGATCGAGCGAACGGTGCCCATCGGGCCGAAGACCTCGAACAGCATGATCGAAGGGCCGACGAAGGTCGAGACGATCTTCTGCGGGGGCCCGATGTGGATGCGGTTGAGGAAGAGCATCTGTGTCTGGAGCTGCGGCACCGTCAGCGAGCGAAACAGGAAACGGCGACGCCGCCGCCCGACGCGGCCCTCGCATCAGCACGTTACGCACGTTGAAGATGCACATGTGCTGTTTGCCGGGTTCGTCCTTGTACGGGAACTCGAGGAGTATCGTATGGTGCAGACTGAACAGCTTCTGCAGAGGACCCAAAAACTTGAGCGGAAACGGCGCATGGAGCGTGTTGAAGTGGTGCTGTTACCACTATTAGGTTAGTGGTTCGGGGCTCCTATTGCCACTTACCCAATCCGCCGAGTTCTCGGCCATTTCCGAGATGTACTGCTCGAACACCATCTCGGTGTTACCTCCATAGTACGTGCTGCCGTCCGTCAACTGCGGCACGTCGGGCAGCTGCCAAAGCGGAGGCCGGTTCTCCGCGTCGAACCTGCAGGAGGCAAGATCAGGCTTCTATCGGAGGCACGCGGCGGGGAAGCGGCACGGGGCCTTACCACACGAAGATGATCCCCCACCGCTCGTCGCAGGAGTACTGCTTGGTCTTGGCGAATGCCGGTACCTCGCTGCCCTCGGGCATGTACGGGATCTCGACGCACTTGCCGCTGGTGTCGAACCTCCACCCGTGGAACGGGCAAGCGAGGGTGTTGTCCTTAACCTGGCCGTCGCCGAGGTGGGCTCCGAGGTGCGGGCAAAAGGCGTCCACTGCGGCGGCATCGATCAGGATCAACTCGTTGGAGCAAGGCGTCACGGTACCCACGGATTGTCACTCGACCGTCCTCCCCGCGGAATATGACAAACTCCCGACCAAGGCAAGAGATCGACACCACCTTCCCCTTCTCTACCTCGGCGGAGTTGGCAATATGATACCACCCGTTAGGAAACGGGGGTGGGAAGTGCTTTCTCCGGTGGCTCTCGAACTGCGGCGAAGGTGGGACTCCGTCAGTACCTCCTCAAAGAGCCCAACCACACGCAGACGATGTAGCTCATGGAGATTGATTCGAGCGGGAGGCGGCGGCCCAGTCGCGACCCCATCGAGGCAGTCCTGGGGCGACCTCCATTTCTCCGCAGAGCGGGGACCTCGTCCTCCAGGGCCAGCAGGCCATGCAGGCACCCCGCGAGCAATCCGAAGCGCCGTCGGCCGATTCTCCGCACGCAAAGCTCCCACTTCCGAGAGGCCAAGGGTGCGCACCTTCTTTGACTTGGCGTCGAAGTATTTCCCCTGCCGCCGGCGGGGCATCGCGTTGGGCCCCGTCGCCCACCGCAGGGTCGCCCACGCGATCAGGCCGAGCGCGACCACAATCGCGATGCCCATGTTGTTGCGGACCGCGGCGTAGGGATCCGCGAGGAACCGCGGCGCCGTCCAGGACGAGTCCGACATGGCCGCGGTCCCGAGGCCGACGCCGCGACAACAGGGCGAGGAAACGGATCGGGGAGTCTGCGAAGAGCAGATTACGATCCAGGTACAGGCCCGGCGCGGCGACGCGGGCCAGCTCGCAAACGAAGGGGAGTTTGGAGACCGTAGGCTAAATCGCGGGAGACGATCGGCATGCAAGTCTCCTCTTCACGATCGCGCTGACTACACTGGTTCTGCACCACCAGTGCGCGAAGAGGAGCAAGACTGGCGTCGTCCCGATTAGTAGCAGGACCCATCGACCTCGAGCCGCTCTCGCAGCTTCAGGTATTCAACTTCCGTGTTTCTTCAAGCTGACTCCGGGTGGGGAGAATCCACACTGGTTCGCTGACCACAGCTCCGACAAATATGACCTCAAGGTTGAATAAGCATGGGATTTTCAATGGGGATGCACGTTCCGAGGCTTTGGGGAAGGGCGAGAGATCTGGTTCGCAGGAGGCGGCGCCGCGCGCGTATCCTCCTGACTACATACCGATGCCTGTCGAGCCCTCCTCAGACTCCGATGACAGCAGCGTGCTCCCGTCGCCGCGTTCTCTTGGCGGGCTATTGCCTCCGTCCTCGCCAACCACGCTCGTCGCGGGCGTGGACCCGCGGCAGCCTGCCGGGGACGCCGGGAAGTCGGGGACGGTGATCCCGCCCTCGGCTGCTCCGTTGAGCACGCCCGCGAAGGGGAAGAAGACGGCAAGGCAGGGACCAAAAGCCTCCAAAGCGGCCATCGTCGAGGACCCCGGCCATTTGGACCTCGGCGCGGCCGCGCTGCCCCCGTCATGTGCCCCGGTCCCCTTATACGCCGTCTACCTCCTGCACTCCAAATCGCCTTCCTTCAAGGGGCACGCGTACGTGGGCTCGACTCCGGATCCCCAGCGGAGGCTGAGGCAGCACAATGGCGAGGTCAAAGGCGGGGCTTGGAGGACGGGGTGGGGCAAAGGCCGGAAGCGTCCATGGTGCGTTTCGATTCTGCTGCCTCGCTCCTTTCCTCTGTGTTAATCTCGACGTTAGGGAGTTTGCGCTCATTGTCCACAACTTCCCGAACGCGTACCTGGCCCTGCAGTTCGAATGGGCGCTTCAGAACCCGCACATGTCGCGGTTCCTGCGCCCTTGCGCGCAGCCACACTTTGCCCCTGCTTTTCCGCACCCAGCGGAAAGCCGCGTGCAGAATCGGATACCGGCCAAGATGCGGGCCATCAGCGACCTGCTCAGGAGCCCGTATTGGCGGCACCGCGGACTGGACATTCACTTTGTGGCCAGCTGGGCACCGGAGGCCTGGGAGGAGGCGGGCTGCCCGCCCCTGTCTCCCCTCACGAGGATCACGTACGGAGCCATCGAGGACATTGCACCTCGCAAGCGGGACGCGGACAAGGGCATGCTTGCGCCTCTTTCGCCGGCCGCGCACATCTGGCCCGGGGAGCAGGCCAACGCCGTACGCCTTCGTTCGGGGGCGCTCGAGCCCATGTGCGTTCTTTGTCCGCTCCGGATTGATGCGAGCAGTCCGAACTCTTATCTTCTCTGTTCAAACGATGTCTGCCGGGCCCCTGCGGCGCACATCACTTGCCTGGCCGAGGAGTTCCTGGCCAAGCCGTTCGGCGCCGCGCGGGATCCTTTGCAGATCGTTCCCGGCGCCGGCTCGTGCCCGGCATGCGGGACCGTTGCTCGTTGGGCCGACCTCGTTGCGGGCATGAGGCGTCGGGTCGGGTTTCCCAAGGCCACGCGGAAGCCCAAGGCGGCCAAGGCCGCGGGATCCACGGCCGCGCCAGAGTCGGAATCGGAAAGCGAGGATGAAGAGCTTCCGTATCCGGAGGATACCGATTCTGAAGACGACGTCGACGTTGGCTCCTTCGGACCCGCGGGAAACGACATGGTCGCGGCGTGTGCTCGTCTTCCTCCGCTCGCGCTGCCGAGCAAGCAGCCGCCGGCAAAATCACGGCAGAAAGGATCCGCCGACGATCTCGTTTCGGGATTGGAATCGTTGAACCTTGGTTCGAAAAGGACGGGAGCCTCGGCCAAGGAGAACCAGCCCCCTCGCGCGGCGACGGATCCGGGTCCGACGATCGGATCTTCGGATGCCAACGAGGCCGCACCCTCTCATCGTTCCAACATTGGAGCCACCCGCAGGAGGATCATGGACGAGCGAATGCGGAACTATGCCCTTTCGACCCATGCCCAACCGGCCCCGGTCCAGCCGCCACCTCCTGCGCCGAAAGCTCCTGCGCCGAAAGCTACCCTATCGGGCTCGGATTCCGATTCTTCCCCCGAGTCGACCTCTAGCGGGTCCTTCCGCTCAGCTGTGGAATCCCCTCCGCAGGCACCCGCTGCCGAGTCAGGCTCGGAGGACGACGCCGATGAGGTCATCAACCGCTTGCGCGGTCTCTTGAAGAAACTTGGCGCGGATGACTAGGGACCTATTCTTCGAGAAGCTCCATGAGGGCCAAGAGCAGCTCCGGGGAATGGTGACGTGGTTGTTGCCCGCGTCCTCCGCGGGGTCCCGAGAGCCGACGAGCGGCGAGAGTGCTTTCTGGTCATCATGTTGCTTTCCGGACATTCGCGCGGGAATTCAGGAAACGAGTGGGCGACGCAGCTGAATTTGCTAGGCGTGATTCGATGTAGATGACCGGTTTGCCTCGTCGCCCCTGCTTCACAGACGCGCGGGTTGGTTGTACGACCGTACCTTCACTTTGCTTCCTGACCCAAATATGGATCTACACTACTCTTTCCTATCCAATCCACCTTTTCATTCGCGTTCCCTCTTTAGCCAGACAGGGGAGCACCGAACCCGGTGCTGGGCACTGGCGCAAACCACTGGGCCTGGTTAATGGCGCTGCACGGCTGCAAAGCGACCACGGCACCGGCAGCAGCAGGCGGCACGACGGCAACGCAGACCGGCGAAGCGACGTTGCTCCTGATCCCCTCATAGCGCGCCGATCCGGCGCCGCGGGGCATCTGGGCCGTGGCGTTGGCCACGTCGAAGACGCCGAACCGCTGGGCATCCCCGCCGCAGGGCCTCCAGCCGAGAGCGCCGTTGCCGGTGTGGGTGATGCAGGTGTTCGCGTCCCCGGTGGCGTTCTTGATCTGCCCGGTCTCGCGGTCGCGGTCGATGCGGAGGGCGCCGGCCGAGAGGCACGAGGTGAGGGAAACGCGGTTTTCGGGGGCGGAGGCGCCGATGCAGAGCGCGGCTTCGATGCTCGCGTTGCGCACGTCGGGCACGCTGGCGACGTAGAGCATCCTGCTGGGTCCGTCCATCTCGCCGCCCCCGTTCGTGCCGTTGCCCGGGCGGTGCTCGGATCCCGTGCAGTTCTGGCACCCCTGGTTCGGGCCCGTCGGGGGCCGGAAGCAAAGGCCAACGTCGCCGCCGATCCAGCAGAACGACTGGCGGGTGCAGGCCTCGCGGGCGGTGCCGAAATCGATCGAACCGTTGCGGCACGAGTCCTGGGGCACATGAATCAGGGGGAGCAGCTCCTGGATCTGCATGCCTTCGGGGATGCCGCACGTCCTGGGGATTCGCGGTCGTGAGCGTCGAGGGGAGGCCGCGATCGATGGACGGCGCTCACGATGTGAAGTTGTTCCCGGGAGCCTGCCAGTTCGGCGGAATGCCCGTCGGAACCGAGATCGTCCTCGAGGTGCCCGAGGTAACAACCGAGGTGGTGCGCGAAGTCGTGGCAATCGACGAGGAAGTAGGCAGTAGGATCAGCCTGGGGGACGTCGACGTGGCCGAGGTCGACGATGTCCCGGCAGCCAGCGTGGTCGACCGCGAAGACGACGTCGGAGCAACCCATCCGCGGGGAAGGTAGCACCACGGTCCCTGGATGCTCTGGTCGAAGCAGAAGCCCTTGACGGTGCAGAGGCTGCGCTGGTTGTCGAGGTTCCAGGCGGTGGTGCGGGTTTTGTCCCACGGCGGGAACTGCAGGGGGGCTGGGAGGGCCGGGTTGGTGGCGGAGCAGTCCTTGAGTGTGCTGGTTGTCGTGGACGTCGTGCGCGAGGTGTTCACGGTGACGGTGGTGAAGCCGAGGGCCTGGAAGCACCACGCCGGGGAACGCTGGTCGAAGCAGTGCCCCGCGTTGATGCAGGCGGCCCGCTGGGCGGCGATGTTGGCGTCGTTGCTCAGGGCCGGGTTCCATGCAGGGAACTGGACGCCCGTGGCGACGCGGATCTGCGAAGTAGCGGTCCAGGTGCAGATGGGCGCGGCCGAAGTCGAGACGCTTGCGGTGGTGGTGGTGATCGCCGACACCCTGGAGGTCGTGGTGGTCGTAGGAGGAGAGACGGTGACGGTGGTGAAGCCGATTGCCTGGTAGCACCAGGCGGGGGCGCGCTGGTCGAAGCAGTGACCGGCGGAGATGCAAGCCGCACGCTGGGCAGCAATGTTCTCGTCGCCGTTCAAAGCGGGGTTCCAGGGCGGGAACGAGACGCCCGTAGCGACGCGGATCTGCGAGGTTGCAGTCCAGGTGCAGATAGGCGCGGCCGAAGTCGACACGCTTGCGGTGGTGGTGATCGTAGGAGGAGCAACGGTAATGGTAGCGTATCCAATTGCCTGGTAGCACCACGCGGGGGCGCGCTGGTCGAAGCAGTGGCCCGCGGAGATGCAAGCGGCACGCTGGGCAGCGATGTTCTCGTCGCCGTTCAAGGCGGGGTTCCAGGCGGGAAACGAGACGCCCGTGGCGACGCGGATCTGGGATGTGGCGGTCCAGGTGCACACGGCCGAGCGGGTGGTGGAGACTGTCGGAGTCGCGCTCGCCGACGTGGACGTGGTGCTCGTCACGGTCCTAGTGACGCCCCTGTAGCACCTGCAAAGGAACGATGCGCTGTCAACGACGCTACAAGACGCCAATCCTGCCGTCCTTGACCCCACCAGGCTCCCGGGCTCCGGTTGTCGAAGCAGTACCCCTGTTCCTCGCAGAAAGCGCGCTGGAACGCCAGGTTCTCGGCGTCCGTCTTGCTCGCGTTCCACATGACCGTGCCCTCCGGGATGTAGAGGCTCACGGGCGGGCGGGCACGGAACTCCTCCGGCGAGGTCCAGCTGCAGTCGAGCACCGCGATGGGGCTGGCGGCGGCGAGGGTCGCGGAGAGCGCCGCCGCGCAGGCCAGCAGCGACCATGCGGCAATGCGCACCATTGCGGAGGCAGGCCGTTGGTGGAGGAGTGTAGAGCCTTGTCGGACCTCAGGCGGGCGGCGTCCGCTGGGAATTGCGTGACGAAATGTCCGCTCGCGTCGACGTCAACAAAGGGTTTGCCCTCGGGGCGTTTCCCGACGATGTGCGCGGCGACGGAGGACGGGTTCGTGCTCGTCACGTCCCGGCGCGCGAGACGGACACGGGGGAAAGGGAAGGGCGGGGCATCGCGGCCGGGAGACGCCCCTCCGTCCCCCGGGACCGACCCGAAGGCGGGGAGCACCACGGCGGCAGATCCCCCTGCAGGCGCCGCCCGGCCGCCGCCATCGGTGCTCTCTTCGCGGCGGGGCAAACTGCACGTCCGCGAAATCACGCCGGACGAGGCGGCAGAGGGGATCGTGCGGGCAGTCGAGGCAGCAAGGTGTGTTGTCTTCTCGCGTTCGTACCCTCCACCGCTCTGACCGCCAACCCAGAGACCGCCTCCCTGCACCCCTGCTGGACCTCCTCGCCGGCGTCCTGGACCCGTTGCTCCTACCTCCCGCGCCCGCACGCTTCGGCCTGCTCTCGGTGCACGGACTTGGGTCGCCGTCGGGCAGTTCCGTTTCCCGCGCTCAGGCAGCGATTGCGCTGCACATAATGGGGCGGTACGGGCTGCCGGGCGAGGTCTTCGATCCGGATTTGACGGAGGCCGACTGGGCGGCGCTGGGAAAACTGGGGTTCGTGAGGGGGGACGATCTGCTGGGCGGCGCCGCTCTCGGCGAGGAGCCGCCCGACACTTCCACGTCAGACGGAGGGCCGTCAACGCGGGACGAGCCAGCGCAAAGCACGCTCTACTTCATGCCGCACTGCGAGCTCCCCCTGTACGCTCGCCTCGCCTCGCGGACGCCCCCTCCCGCCGCGATACTGGGCAACTCGTTCGCGTCCTACCTGGACCGCGGCGCGCCCGGGTCCGCGGCCCTGCGGGCTTGGGTGGACGCCGGCGGGCGCGAGGTCCCGCTGCGGGTGACCAAGGAGGCGCACGGCGAGGAGGCGTGGCTGGCGCTGCATTCGTGCTCGCTGCACGTGCCGGACCGTCCGGGCGGCGAAGTTGCGCGCGAGCCGCCCCGGGAATGAACAGATCGTTGTGTTTCATTGCCGTCTGATATATACACACATTCCTGTCCGCATGATCGTCAACGATGTCCAGCCGAATCAGGGTTCGCAACTCCTTCTCTAGGGCGTTTCAACCTTGCTTCCGCGACTTGCTGACGTGGTGCCTCGAGATGCCCAGCAGCGAATGCAGCCCCGGCACGCTCATCCCCGCCGGCCCCCCGCTCCTACCCGACCCGCCGCCCCCGCTCCGCCCGGGCGCCCCGGGCGGCTCCAAAGTGTCCCCGAGCGGCGGCGACCTCTTCACCCCCGGGATGGCCGCCACCGCCCCCGGCGCCCTGGCCTGCATCAGCGCCGCCGCCTCGGCCGCCGTCGCCGCAAAGTTGGTCATGAACCAGTCGTACGACGGCCCCGGGATGGCCTCGGCCTCCATCGCCTCGGCGTGCCTGCCGTGCCCCGCGGGGTGCTCGAACGCGTACCCCTGCGGGAACAGCTTGCCCGCCTCGCCCCACACCGCCGTGTCCATCTCGTCCAGCGCCGCCTGCGCCCGCCGCTCGCGCTCGCCGTCGCTCTCGGACCCCGAGCCGCTCGAGGCCACCTCGACCTCGGTGATGGTCCGCTTGGGCCGCGACGCCGAGGCGAGCATGGGGTCGTTGTCGGTGATGAGGTCCGGGAAGAAGGACGGCTGCTTGCCCGCCTGCGCCGCCGGGGCGGGGGGCGCGGGCGACATGGATGCGTCGGGGGGCGATTTGGCGTCCATGGCGTCCATGGGCGGGAAGTTGGCGTAGGGCTGCATCATCGGCCGGCCCAGATGGTCCGCCGTCCAGGGGGGGCTGCCGGGGGAGCCGCCCGACCCGCCGATGGAGGGCGGGGGGAGCGGCGGCGCGGGCATGGGCGACGACAGCAGGGTGTTGTCGAAGTACGTGGCCAGCTGCGTCAGCGGCGACGTCGCGGGGGGCATCGCGGCGTCGCCGACGGCCTCGGCCTGCGCGCCCGGGGAGCCGTAGGCGTCGAACCCGTGGTCGTACGGCGCGTGCCCGTGCATGCCGAATGCACCGGGGCCGTAGGCCACCTCGGGGCGGGGCATGTAGTCCATCCCGAACCTGCCGTCGAGGAAGCCGACGACGGGGTCCAGCCCCGCGTACTGGTAGTCGGCCCGCGTGGGCGGCAGGTGCATGGAATGCGCGCGGGGGCGGGACTGCATCGCGCCCGGGTTGGTCGGGGCCGGGGAGTTTGCGAACCGCGCCGGGTCGGCGCCCAGGCCGCGCAGGAGGTTGTGCTGGTGCGGCCGGTGGTGGTGGTGGTGCCGCTCGGCCTGCGGCGGGGCCGGCACCGCGAACGGGCCGGCCGGCCGCGCGGCGCCGCTGTTGCCCTCGGGCGGCCGGCGCCGGGTGGGCGCGCCGGCGGCCTTGGCCGCGGCAAAGTCCTCGTTGTCCAGCTCCAGCTGCTGCGCCGCGTTCTGGTCGTCCCCGAGCATGCCACAGGTCTTGCCCCACTCGATCGCAAAGGACTTGATCTCGTCGAAGGCCTGCAGCTGGCTCGGCTGCTTGAGCCGGCCCTCGGTCACGTCCCGCGGGCGGAAGTAGTGCACGAGGTGGTACGATTTCGCGGCCGGGTCGGCCGGCGGCTGCACGACCTTAGGCGGGCGCAGCGCTCCGGGCACGGACATGGCCTTTTTCACGAGGCCGTTGGTGAGGAGGTAGTTGAATGCGTCGGAGCGGGACGGCTTGCCGCCCGAGCCGTCCGGCCCGGGGGTGGCGGCCGGCGAGCCGTCGTCCGAGGGCCCGACGCTGTCCGCGCGGGAGCCCTTTGCATGGGATCCGCGCTGCGAGCCCTTGCCGCCCTGCGAGGGGGTCGACTGCGAGTCGACCTCGCGGTAGACCAGGAACAGGCCGTTGACCCTGCTCGGGGTCCAGCGGCGCCCGTCCGTCCAGCGCTTGATGCCGCTGCCGCCCTCCTCGAACACGAACACGGTGCCGGATGCGACGGCGCCCTTGCGCTGCTCTGGGGTCAGGCGCTTCTCGATGGACTTGCCGATGCCCATGCGGCAGGCCTGGATGAGCACCAGCGCATCCAGCGGCGTTGCGACGTGCAGGTTGGTGAAGGATGCGACGTGCATGAGGGGCCGCTCGCCGGCGGCAGCGCGCGCGGCGGCAGCGGCCAGCGAGGAGGGGATGTAGGGCGCGAGGTCTGGCGAGCGCAGGGCGCGGTCCGCGGCGGCCGCGGCGGCCGGCCCGTCCGGCCTGTGCGCGTGCGAGGGCGGCGCATGCGCCGCGAGGGGCGGGAGGGCGAGCCGGGCGGCGCGCGGGGCCGGGGGCGGGGTGTAGGAGAAGGAGGGTGCGTCGGGCATGGCCTCGTCCAGCGACGGGGTGGGGCGGCCCCCCGGCGGGCTGCCGTCGCCCTCGCCGCCGTCGCCGCCGCCGCGCCGCGAGTCGCCGTCGTCCGTCGACGCGCTCTCGTCGCCGCGCGAGCCGCCGCCCTCGCGGCTGCGGTCCGCGGCGGTGTCGTCGCCCGACGCCGACGAGTTGAAGGACGACGACGGCACCTTCGTCGAGCCCTCCGACGCCGCGCGCGACCCGTCGTCCGACGAGGAGTTTGCCGGCGAGCCCTTCCCGCCTTGGCCGTCGTCGTCGTCGTCGCGCCGCCGCCGCTTCGCCGCGCCGTCCTCGAAGAGCGCCGCCGCCGCCGCCGCGTCCGCCGCCGCGTCCGCCGCCATCGCCGCCGCCGCCCGCCCGCCGCCGCCGCTCATCGCTCTGTAGCTGCTCAGCTTGAGGTCTTCAGCTGCCCTGGCGCGGCGCCCGTCTTCCCGAGCGCGGTGCCCTGCGGGACACCGTCAGCCTTGCCTGGGGGCGCCGGGGCCCCGGCCCACCTGGCCATGATCTGCGTGTGTCCTAGTGGTGGTTGCTCGGCCCAAAGGTTGCCGGTGGCGCTCAGGCGCCTGAAGCCGCGGCTTTGCCCACCGACCGATCTGTGTGCGCACCGGGTCCAACGAACGAAACGAAGGATCGGCACGCAAACGGTGCACGAATCGCGCCCGAGAACAAGCGCAAACTCATCGAACATGCTGGATGAAGCTTCGGCCCCGGCAAGGTGCTCCAGCGTTGCAGGAACTCGGTCCTCCGGGGACGGTTCCCCTCGAGACGTCAACCACGAATCGAAACGCATATGCGATCCCGAGCACGGCAAATGTTCATTTCATAGCAGAAAACGCGCTTCACATGTTTTGGCCGCCTTCGATGCGCTTCCCGCGTGCGCGTACGGGGGGTCAACCGTCGCGGACGCTGATTCACCAAGGATCCAAGGGGCTGGTGAAGGGGCTCCATTCCGCTCGACTCACGCGGTTCGCGGTTCTCCGACACCGTCCCCACGGCAGCGCGACACTGCATATATCTTCCCCCGCCTGCTGCCGTCGCGCTCCGGCGGGGCGGCGGTGCGGCCCGTGCCGGCGCAAGGGCACCGCCCCGCCCGATCTCCGCCGACCCCCCCGGCCTAAATCCCGCCGGGAGCGCCCGGAGGCGGGGTCGGGCGGGGCGCGAGGTAATTTCCGCGGGACGGGGGGGGGTCGATGGGCGGGGGGGGGGGAGAGTGGCGGGGACGGCCGGCCCGTCGGCCGGATTTGCCTCGCACCCCGGACCACACGCCGTCTTGCACGCGGGGAGTCCGTACTGCAAAGGAGTCGGACAAAGCGTCCTGCAGCGGGGATGTCGAAAGAGGACGGGGTGGGCGGTGATCTGGCGGTGACGGGCCGCGTTGCGGGGCGTCGCCTGGTGCCGGCTGCCGGATGCACGGCGAATTCTCCGGAAACCTCTCCGGCACAAAAAGCACGTGGGGTTGGTCACAGGAATTGAGGTGGGTTGGGGACTGGACCGCGCGGCTCAGCACGTCGTCGGACAATCTAATGCAAACTGGAATGAAATGAAATGAATCAATGCAGCTCTGCGTAGACGGATCTAGATATGGTCGCCATTCTCAGCCTTGGACCTGCGGAGATGGGTGAGCCTGCCGTCGCCGGCGTACCAGCGGCAGGGCAACCTTAGCGCTCGCCGCTCCCACGCAAACGGCCGGGGTTTCCCGCGGCGCCCTCGTTTCCCAGCTGGTTCCTGCCCCTTGACGATGTAGGTGATCTCGGGCCGACTGGTGGCATCCCTGCCTCGGTCGGGGGGCCGGCTACGCGCCTTGCCCTGGGCGATGTTGGCCAGGGTCCCGACCGCCATCTCGAACATGTCCATCATCCGGCGCTGCCGCTCCCGATCGAGCATCCTGGTTTCGGGGGAGCTGCTCCGCGGTCGGTTCCGGTCGTCTCGGTACCGGTTCGTCGGAGGGCTCCGAGAACGTCTGCCACGATCGGGGCTCCGAGGTGCTGATCGTCGCGGCGGACTAGGACTGTAAGATCTCCCGCGAGGGGAGGGTGAAGGACTCAGCGGGCGTCCACGGGGGGGCGTCGCGGCCGCCCTCGGGAGGCCGGGGTTCAGGTACCCCGCGGCATCGTGCCTCCATTTGCAGCCCCTGCGAGCAGAATACACGTGTAAGGAAGCGAGAAAGAGCCTGGGAGGCGCGGCAACGTACCCGCCGAACTTGCACGAGCCCCTGTTGGTCCAGAAGCGGCACATGGGGACCGACGGGTCCCTTTGGTGGGCGAGAATGGTGCTGGTGTTTGCGATGCTTTCGTCATACAACCTCTGATTGGAAGTTCGCGTCCGCAGGAACGCACGGGTAGGCGGCAGCCGGCCGAGTGTTGGCCGGATTCACGGGGCGCTCGTTCACGTCCCTCGGGCGGTGACGGCTTCCCCGTCTTCCGGGTAATCCGGATAGTCGCCCGACGCGGACATCGTGCTGGAATTGTGCGGCGGCGGCAGTGGTGGACCGGGCGGCAATGGTGGCACTTCAACCCCGCTCCGCCTCAGAATTGGTTCCACGAAATGGTGCTCGTTCCTTCTCCAGCATAGCCGATCTCGCGGTCGCAGACAAAAACCTCGCTTGGCCTTCGAGGTGAGTTGAGCTTCTCTGCGTTGAGCGCGTGACGGTCGCCTGAGTCCCTGCCTTGCGCTCCTCCCTCTCTCCCACTCAGCCCCGCTCATCCGGGCGTGCTACACGATCTCGTCTTCGGCGCTTCAAGGGCCGCAGCGTCGGGGCTGCTCGACGCGCCGTCGGGGTCGCTCGACGCGCCATCGGGGTCTCTCGACGCGGCCGCGGTTCCGCTGGCCTTGCCGCGGTGTCTCGACGGGGACCGTCGGGGAAGGCGCACGTCGGGTGCTCGACGCGGCACAAGCCGATTGGTCGCTCGCGAGGACTGAGTCTACGTTCCTGCAACCGTCGGCGGCGTTGCGCCACGGGCGAACATGGACCGTCAGGCTCCCCTGAATCCGGGCTCCATTCTAGACACGGGAAACGTTGGCCAAGGACCTGCTGCCATGGAAGTCGAAAGTGGATCTGCGGGGGACAATGGCCTCGAACCTGACGTCCAAATCAAGCAGGAGCAGGTACACTTCACCACGGGCCGCCCTTTTGAGCCTCTTGAAGTCATTGTGATCCCAGATGATGACGAAGATGGTGATTTCGATATGAGCATGATCCCTTTCATGGAAGCAGCGGCTATGGAGGCGCTTTATCGACCTGCTGATGGAGACGATGAGCTCGAGCTTGCTACGAACGATGGACAAGCAAACGAACCGCTCGATCAGACTCAGGCAGGACCGGCCAGGAATGCGCAGTTCACTGGACCACAGGCTACGGCTGCTCAGCCAGTACCAATCCCCGTTGACACCGAACGGCTTGGGCGCTTCCGAGATCGCATTGCCGCGGAATCGAAGCCAAGCGCCACGGTTGGCGGCCTGAACTTTCCTGAAGGAGCTCTGGATCACGTCCTGGTGACAAAGAAGGAGAACAGAGGATGGCAGCCGACCATTAAGGTCCTGCTCGACCACGTGTACGCGTGGCAGTTCCCTTTCCCTGAAGCTCTGTTGGCCTCGAACGATCCGCAGGCTGTGATTGTCGTCTACATGCGAACGTGCCAGGGGCGTGACCTCACAATCGAACTTCACATCCGGCTCATGCTCGAGGTGGCACGGCGGCTGCCTCGCTCGATCAAGCTCGTTTTCGCTCCCGTCTGCGATTCCCAGACCATTGACGTCTTCTGCCGCGAAAATGATAGAGTGGTTGACGATCTAAAGCCCGAAGTTAGCCTGGTCCTGTCCGTGGACGATGCCTGCCACAACATGGCCTCCGGATCGAGCCTAGTCGTCTTTCCGCTCTTGATGACACATCCAGACGGCCGTGCTGGGCTGTTGCTTTCCCGCAACAGGGTTGGAGTTAAGGACATCTTCGCCCAGAGTGTTGCTTTCCAAATCTACGACAAGATGAAGGAGACGTACCCGACCGTTCGGGGCATCAAGGCATGCATAGATGATGACGATTCCCGCACGCCGGAGAGCATCATTTCTCAGGTGATTCCGATCCTCTGGGATCCGCGGGTGTTTACTGTACCCGGAATCCAGGGTGGGGTACTCGCTCGGCCGCATGGGCCAACCATTATCCGAAACATCAGGCCTCAGAACGAGTTTGATGGCTTACAGAATTCCGGAATGATTGCCGTCCCAATGACAGAAATGACGCGGAAGATCTGCTTCGGCAACTTCAAACGCCCACGCGGCGATGCTGTGGACTGGATCTATATGCTCAACCTCCAGATGAACACGAAAAACGGCACTGGCTTGGTCCTCGTGGTGGTACTGATGCTCTGCCACTACTATTCTTCTCGGATGATTGACAATCGAACGAAAGAGTCGTTGAACATCTGGAACGGCAGACTCGTGCTCGGTGTGGGGGAAGGCCCGAAGTACAGGACGGTACAGGCGACCCTGCCGCCCGGTCTGACGGGCCCTCACGTCGCTCTGGCCAGGGAGGTTTTGAAGCACGGGAACCTATTGAGCTACTGCGACGAAGTTTGCCAGCGCTGGGCAGCTGCGATCATTCCCGACGGGCAAGAACAGAGACCGTGGCCCGGGTCTGCGAACTTGTTTCTCGGCCTCGTCGAGGAGATTTTGAAGATGGAGTTTGAAATGGGCGCGAGCTTCCTGTTTGCAAAGGGCTACGGTTGTTTCCGGCGAATGAGGAACAGGTTTGGCACTAACAAGGAGGCGAACGAGGACCTACTGCGGTACGACGAACGTCGTCGAGGAGACACGGCATGGATAGATCTGCAGCGCGGTATACTGCAACCGGAGTTGGAAGAGGAACTGCGAAGAATACCTGCAGTAAACGTCGGTCTTAATCAGGCCTCCCGGCACAAGTCCGTCCTACCACCTGAGCCCGTCGAACCCCGAGTGATTGAGATCAGTGGGTCCGTTACTGCGGCAGAGCTCCTTGTACAAGTCAAGCAACTGTCGTTGGACGTGGTTGCTTCGGCGCTCCGCAGGCCGAGTGGTGTCCGTATTGCACCCAGCCAGCAGCTTGAGCAGGAGCTTGCCCTGGCAAAAGCAGAGCTGCAGCAGCACGGCAACGAAGCCCTTCGAAAAATACGCGAGGCAAAAGAATCTTTCGACGCGGAAAAGAGCCAGTTCCATGCTGATGCTCTGCAGTTTGGACAAGCGGTCGATGCTTTCGTCCAAGAGCAGGAGGCTCGTGCGGCGGAGCTGGCGAGAGATCGGGAAACGCTACGAGAAGCGCTGCAGCGCAATCCGAACGACTTGATGGCAATGGCTTTACTGAAGACGAACCTTGTCGAGGATCTTTCGCGGATCCGCCAGCTGGTGCGCATCGCCACGGAGGATCACCGACGCATGCTGAAGAAGAAGAACCAAATCTACAAGGAAGCGGACGCTCTGGCTGAAAAGAGACATGAGAAATCCGTCGAGAAGATGCGCAAGGCACATGACGCGGAAGTAGCCGCGCTCAATCGCCGGATTGCGAAACTCGATAAGCAGAAGGAAATGGCAGCCGAAAACGCTGCACAAGCTGATCCAGAGCGAGAAGCAGAGCTGAAAAAAACCCTGAAGGACGAACGAAGGCGCATTCGCGAGCTGGAGCGTGCCAAGGAAGAGCTTACGCAAGAGAATGAAACGCTGAAGATACAAGCCGAATCGGACAAGCAGACAATCGAAAACTTGATAAGTAGACTAAGCGGGGCCATGAACGAAGACGCTGCCATGATGTGACTAGAATTTACCGGCCGTGACCAGTATCTCAATCCGCGTCTGGCGCAATTGACTGTCTACCGATTGATCCCCAGCCCAGCAGGTCATAGTCAGACTTTCGACCCCGCCGCGGACCGCTTCCCCGCATCGCAAGCGCCTCGTCCGGTCATCTGGATTGCATTTCCGAGCATTCGGATTATTCGATGCGCTGCGCGCGCGGGGGATGCTCCCCGACCTCCCCCCCCACTTTAGGATCCTTCAACCTCCAGCCACCGCGACAACCCCACCGTCCCCATCCGACGTCGAGTCACGGCGGCCGGTCCCCTCGACCTCCCATCCGGACGCCGATCCCGCGCCGAATTGCCCCACCGGATTGCGCGACCCCGGCCGGGTGCGGGTGCTGGTGGGCACGCAACGCCACCGCCGCCCCACCGCCGCCCCGAGCAACCCCCGGCCTCTCGAGGGGAGGGGCCCCGGGCGGCCTCCGATCGGCGCGCGAAATTGTCCTCCGCGCGGGCGGGACGGTCCGGTGCACGGGCGGGGCGGGGGGGGGGGGGGAGTAATCGAGTGGGTGCTCCGGCCGGTGGGGGGGAGAGAGGCGGGGACGGCCGGCCCAATCGGCCAGTCCGCCCGTCGCGCGCGTACCGAGGCGGGGCCGGATTCCGCACGGACGGACGGACGGCGCCGGGCGCGGCGATGCCCCGCCGGGGTACGGGATCGCGGCCGCGGGTGCGGCCGCCGCGCGGAGTCGCCACAGATTGCGGATCCCTCACCGCACCGGGCCGGCCGCGCCCGTGCGAGGCGCAGGCCTGCCGCGTCCGATGATGGCGCGTGATGCCGGGCTTGAGGGCCGGATGGTCAGCGGCCGCGATTCGCTTCAGTGGCGGTTGGGGAGGTCGGGGATGTCCCGCCCGGCCACCCGCCTCGAAGGCATCAGCCGGTGTCCGAAAGAGTAGGTAGCGGGGCGGTGCGAGGAACACCCGGGTGCGGAAGGAGGGCCAAGGGAAGAGGCATGGTGGGTTGGGTTTGTGGAACGGCACGGGAACCCGTCCCACGCCTCCCCCCCGCCCGCGATCTGTGCGGTACCCGGCCACCTCCGGCAGCAAACCCCTCTTGCCGACGTAGCCATACGATGTCTACCTCGGAGGTCTTCGGTCCGTGGCCTGCGCAGCACCCGCCGCTTCCGTACCGCCCCAGCCCGTCGACCCACGCCGCCATGAACTCCTCCCAACAGATCTTGCCGTCGTGGTTGATATAGTAGTTCTCTACCAGCTCGTGGATGAACCCCTCCTCGAACACGGAGGACAGGACGGCGCGGAACTCGTTGACGCTGACGAAGCCGCTCCTGTCCTAGCGCCGGTCCCCACGGGGCGAACCGAGGATCAGACGGGGGGTGGGGGCGCGGGGAGGAGCGCGGGGGGGAGGTACCTGATCGTACTTCGCGAACGCGTCCGCCGGCGCCTCCCGCCGGATTTCGTCCGGTTTCTTGGGGGCGGGGTCGGCCCCGTCGGAATGCTCTTGGGAGGCCTGCGGTGCTGCGTCAGAGGGGAGGGAGGGGGGGGGGGCGTGGGGCTCGCCATTGTGGGGAAATGCGGAGAGTTTGAGGACATACAGGGTTCGGACGCGCAAAGGGGTTCAAGTGCTTGACGATGAGCGGCGGGCGCCGTTGCGTCAGGGCGTTGACCGAATGCGGATGGAGCCGCAGGCAACAACGGGTGTGCCGTGACAATGAGCTGCAGCTGCTCTTGTGGATGCACGCACGCGGATGCTTTCGCGGGCGGTGGTCATCGACCCGGCCGGCGAAAGTTGGGCGCACTTGGGCGTGTCAACAGCGCGCACGACCTGTTCAGGACTGACATTGCAGGATCATTTGACCATGCCCGAGGACCATCGCGTGGCTTCTTGTAGTCTGAAAGAGGAAGCTTCGTTCGTGCTTTCGACTCCGAAAGTGCGTGAGAAAGACAACGATCCGCTTTGAGTCGCTAGCGAGGATGGCCTGCGGGAACGGAGAACGTAGCGTTGGCACAATGGCCAGTGGCATCGAATTGCTCTTGGGGCACGATGCCGGCGGAAAGATAACGGAGCAGATCAGACCTAGTCCTCGATCTCCTCCCCCTCCTCCGCCCTTCCCATCCCCTCCTCTGCCCCCGCCCTGGCCCCCGGCCGCGCCGCAAACACCGTCCCCCCCGCCGCCGGCTGCAGCTTCCCCATCCTCCTGCGCACCGCTTCTGCCCCCTCGGCGCACACGTCGCACGACGCGCACCTGGCTGCGGGCCGCGCGGGCTCGCCGGAGAAGTAGGCCCGCAGCAGCTCGTGCCTGCACGCCTCGGCGTTCTCGCAGTACCCGACCATCTGGCGAATCCATGCGACCAATCAGCTCTCCGAGCGATCGCCCTCCCGGTGCCGACGACCCACCCTCTCGAACGCCTCCTCCCTCGCCCTCCTCTCCCTCTCCCCCCTGGCCTCCCTCTCCCCCTCCGTCTCCCCCGGCAACGCCCTCGCCGCCACCCTCCCCGCGAGGAACCCCGCGCGCCCGGCGTCCTCGCGCGAGTAGAACAGCACGCACCGCGCCGGCTGCCCGTCCCGCCCGGCGCGCCCGGATTCCTGCATGTAGGCCTCGAGCGATTGCGGGAGCGCGTAGTGGATCAGCAGCCTCACATCTGCATGCGATGCGGCGGTCAGCTTTGCGCGCGCAACGGCCCGCCGCGTGCGACCCACCGGGCTTGTCGAGCCCCATCCCGAACGCCACCGTGCACACCACCACGTCGCACCCCTCCCCCTTGTTCTCCTTCCCCTTCCCCCCGCCGGTCGGGGCAGACCACCCCTCCACCAGCTCCTTCCGCACCTTCTTCCCCAGGCCGGCGTGGTACTCCCTCGCCGCGAACCCGTCCTGCCGCAGCCTCCCCGCCACGGCAGTCGCGTGGCGGCGGGTGGGCACGTAGATGATCGCGGGGTGGGTGCGGTAGGGGGCGGTGGCAGGGGACGAGGGGAGGAGGTGCTGCTTGAGGAGGGAGACAACGGAGGGGTACGGGGTCAGCGGGCCGAGGGGGTCCAGTCCGGGGGAGGCGAAGGGGTCGGACTCGTCGTCGTCCTCGTCGGGGATGTCGTCTTCGTCGTCCGACGGGGGGTCGTCGGGGGGCGGGAGGGGCTTGGCGGGTTTGGTGGCGGGGAAGCCGGAGCGGGGGACGGTGGAGGCGCTGACGAAGCCGCCGGTCGTGGCAAAGGTGGTCTTGACAAAGGCCGAGGAAAAGGCGGTGTTGCCGAACGAGGGTGCGGGGGTAGTCGGCGCGGCGGCCGACGATGCGCCAGACTGGGGCTTGCTCGACGTGCTTGTCGCCAGCATCGTCGAGAGGGTGGTCTGCACGGTGACCGAGGCCGGCTGGAAGCCCGAGATGCGGAACGGCGCGGCGGGGGCGGCCTGGACCGCAGCCTGCGCTTCCGTAGCCGCCTGCCTGTCGGCCTCGGCCCTGGTCTTCTGGTCGGTGTAGGAAAAGAAGCGCACCTCGTAGCGCAGCTCGGCCCGCTCGCACCCCCCCACGAACCGCACCAGCTCCGCGGCGCCCTCCCCGCCCATCCCCAGGATCCTCTCGACGTCCTCGCGCACGCGCGGGGTGGCCGTCGCCGTGAGCGCGGCGAACTGCACCCTCCGCTCGGGCCAGTACGCCCTGACTTCGGCCAGACGGGCGTAGTGCGGGCGGAAGTCGTGGCCCCACGCCGACGCGCAGTGCGCCTCGTCGACGACGACCAGCGGCGCGGCGAGCAGCGGCGCGACGTCGCGGCGGAAGCCGTCCGAGAGCAGCGTCTCTGGCGTCAGGTAGAGCAGCTTCGTGCGGGGGCGGCCCGAGCCGAGGTCGGCGAGGATGCGGCGGCGCTCCTTCGCGCCGGTGGCCGACGACAGCGCGGCGGCGTCGACGCCCTTTGCGCGCAGCGACTCGATCTGGTTCTGCATGAGCGCGAGGAGGGGCGAGACGACGAGGGCAGGGCCCGGCCGGAGCAGCACTGGCAATGCGAAACACAGCGTCTTGCCCCGCCCGGTCGGCAGCACCGCGAGCACATCCTGCCCGGCGAGCACCGCCGCGACGACCTCGCGCTGCCCCGGGCGGAACGCGGAGAACCCGAACGTGTCGCGCAGCGTCCGCAGCACCGCCTCGTCGTCGGCTTTGGGCGCCGCCTTGGGCTGCAGCCAGTAGTCCAGCGACGCAGGCTTCTTGGCCTTGGCCCCCGGGCGCGGGTCACCCGCCGCAGGCCGCTTGGCGCCGGACATCGCGGAGGGCGGTAGGGGTTGTTGATTCGTAGCAGGGGGGACGGGGACCGTGGTCCCCGCGCTCGTCCGCGACGACTCGTTGGAGGCGGTCAAAGGGCGCACAATAAACGCAGTTTGCCTCTCAATAAATGCTACATGCGAGTCTACGTTGTAAGCTCTAGAATTTGCCCATTAGTGGCTGCCGGGTCACTTTCCGCTCACCCTTTGGCAGCCACGCCGTTTGCCCGGGCGGCGGCAAACTGCTGCGCCGCAGCTTGCCGATGGGCGAGTCCTTGGGGTCGCGCAGCTTCACGTGGCGGAGCCGGTGGTGCGAGAGGTCCTTTTTGGGGCGGGGAGGGAACTTCCACGTGCCCTCCTGCGCATGAAGATCGTGAGCAGCCCGATCGGTCGGAGATGCCAGTGACAACCGCCCACCTTCTTCGTGTACTCCAAAGTGTCCATGTCCGCCGTCTCCAGATCCTCGCGCATCTCGCCATACAGGCCCGGGTAGAAGATGGGGTTCAGGAAGGTGCCGGGTGCGTAGCCCTCGGCCTGCTTGCCGATGTGGCCGCCGCCGTCTGCGCCGGCCTCGTTCCACGCATCCCACGTGAACTTTTAGCTTCGAAGTCAAGGGGATTAGCAAAACACCGGCCGAGCTGCGCACGAAACACCCACTAGGACACGCAGTTGCCCGCGAACGGCGTCCCCCGGCTCGCCTCGTTGTGCACCCGGTCCCACATCTCCTCGGCCTCGACCTTGGGCTCCAGGCTCTGCGCGTTGCGCCTCTGCAGCTCGTCCAGGACCCGCAGCATGAAATCCACGCGCTGTTCGAGCACCTCGATGTAGCTCGTGAAGGCGTTGCCCTGCGGGCCTGGGCCAAGGATGGGGTTGGGGTAGCCGTGGCACATGGTCCCCAGGCTGGGTCATGCGCACAGTGAGATGAGTGCGCGGGGGCCCGCGGCGAAGGACCCACTAGCTCCTCGGGTTCCCAACGCGCTTCCAGTAGTCCCATAGCTCCTCCCCTGATGCGGCGTAGATCGGGTACGCCCTCCCGAACGCGATGGAGCCCCAGCCCGTGCACCAGATGATGATGTCGTAGCTTCGCTCGGTCTCCTGTCCGGTCTCCCTGTTCTTGGCCACAATGCCGTTGGGGGTGAAGCGGGCGATGGGGTCCACGACTAGGTTGACGTGGTCGCGGTTCAGCTGCTCGAGGTAGTTGCAGTCGACCAGGATGCGCTTGCAGCCTGCAAGGGCGAGGCGGCGGGTTAGGTGGGCAAACGGTGCGGCGTCGGAGGTGCCCCACCGATGGGGTAGTCGGGGGTGATGAGCGGGATCACGCCGGGTTTCTTCACGATCTTGTGGTAGTCTGCCAACGCCACCACCGAACGAGCTCAGCTTCGTCGCCACCACCGGCGGCCCAACCACCCACTCTCGATGATCATCTGCTTGAGCGCCTCCGCGCCCGGCGAGTCCGGGTTCTCGATCGCGAACCACGTCTGCGCCCCCGCGTCCACGAGCGACTGCCGCTTGGCGACCAGCGCCGCGGGATCGCTGCGCCAGATTTCCTTCTGCTCCTCTGTGAAGGGCACGTTGCGGTATGGGAAGATCCTGCCGGACGCGCGGGGCGTCAGGCGCTCCGGATGGACAGCCACAGCGCGGATCTGCCACACCAGTTCTTGGTCCGCTGGTAGATGTCGAGCTTGCCGACCTTTTCCGCGAGCTGCGAGACGACCTCTGCACACCGTTCGGCACGAAAGCTGATCAAGTTGATGCAATGCTCTGGTGACGAACTCCACTCACGGATTGCTGTTGGCCCGGAACCAACGATGCCGACGCTCTTGCCCGAGAAGTCGATCGACTCGTCCCACTCGACCGAGTGGACGTACCTGCCCTTGAACGAGTCAACGCCTTCGTAATCAGGGATGTACGGTTTGGTGAAGGGTCCGCAGGACTGGGAGGAGCAACAAGCCTCAGCTTGCGGAACAGTCCGCGGCCCGGCCGCCCCGCACCCACGTTGAACACGAGGTTGGCCTTGAACACGTACTCCCTCACGGGCTCCCTGTTCCACTCCCGCCGCCAGTTGCCCTCGCCTTCCACGTGGGCCAGGTCCTCCCTGCTCTCGGGGGGCGCGTACTCGGTAACCTCCATGTCCCACACGCCCTCGTCAGCGTTCCAGCGGATGCTCTTGATCTCGGTGTTGAAGCGGGTGTACGGTCTCAGGCCGTACTTTTCAAAGACGCGCTCCATGTAGGCCTTCATCTCCACGCGGGGAGGGTACTCGGAGGACCAGCTCGGGTTTAGCTCAAAGCTGAGGCTGTCTGGTCGGGAATGAGGCATCTTCCGGGAAAACGCACGCCACGAGGCTCACAATAATGCGCCGGGACATCGCAGGCTGTCACGGGAAGCGGAGAACAGGGGAAGGGCGGTTAGGGTGCTCAAAGGGGGGGGAGGGGAACGACGGACCTGCGCCGGGGTAGCGCCTGCAAAGGAGGAGCGACACCATCAGCTCCGCGTCGGTGAAAAAGATACAAGGGACATACTGGTGCCTCCACGTGCCTCCTATGCCGTTCGAGGTCTCGAAAATGACTCAGCTCGTGATGCCCCGGCCGACGATGAGGTTCACCGACGCCGCAAGGCCGCCGAAACCGGTACCGACTGCGAAGGGGACCACAATCAGCACGGTGAGTTCCTTCCGGCTCTCGGTTCAAGCGCGACGGAGGGAGCCACGGCTGGCCGGACCGGAACCTCGCCCGTCGCTTCCCACCACGGCTCCGCCGACTCGCGGCGCCTCAAGCAGCAACTCACCGACTGCTACAACAGGCGCACCGGAATCCTTGACGGTCGACATGGCGGACGGGTCTGGGCTTTGTGAGACGTTGTCTCCGGCGTGATCGTCTCAAAACGACGCGCTGACGCTCCCCTTTCCAACGGCCTCGGAGAGCGGGCGGGGATCCGCTCGAACGAGAGTTCCTGGACGCGTTCCTGCCGATCGGCCACCGGTGATCGTTCGGAGGACGCTCTGACTGCCCGCAATGACAACCCGAACTTGCCACGTTCTGGTGCTGGACCTTTCTGATGGCGATGCGCCGGCACGCCGCGTCGGGCCGTTCCCTGCGCGCGACATGGCCGTCGAGTACGCGCGTCGCCGGACCCGCGCGTCTTTCGAGGAGCTCCGCGGCCCGGCCACCGCGCTCTCGGACCTCCGCAGCCTGTTCCACCTGTACGGCGAGGCGTGCCTGGTGGAGGACGACGCCTACAGCGGCCGCGATGAGCTCGACGAGATGCTCCTCCGCCCACCGCCGGCGCCGGCGCTGGTCGACTGGAAACCGCTCGCACCCGAGGCGCCTCCGGAGGCGACCGTGCTCGCGCAGCTGGCATCGGCCGACCCCTTGGCGAAGCTGACGGGAATCAGGCTGGTGCGGTGGCGGGGCGTCCGTGGGCAGGAAACGCTCGCGGCGCTGGCCGCCCTGCTGGCGTCGCGCGACGTCGCCCCGCGCGACGCTCTGTCCTGGCCGCTGGCCCTCCACGAGCCGGTTGCGCCTGCGGCGTGCGAACTTCTAACGGAGCTGCTTGCGGGCGACGGCGAACTCGCCGATGAGGCCGTGTTTGAAGCAACGCCGCCCCTGCTCGCCGATGCGGGCAACGCGTGGACCTTTGAGCAGGCGTCGTTCGACCAGGGCGGATACATCGGCAAATACGGGAGCGACGACGTCCGCCCCTGGGGCCTGGCCGACCGATTGGTGCCCGGACTGTTGGCTCGCGATGCCTCCAGAAAGAGCGCCCTGGCCGTCGGGATCGCGCCGCTGCGTGTCCACGCCGACGCCTACGTCCGCCGGACGGTCGACGAACAGGCGATCTCTTTGGGACTCGGCTTGTAGCGCTAGCCATCTCGGTTCCGAATAGTCAAGAAGGAAAGCGATCTCGAGCTAGGTTGTCTTTGGATTTGCCGCCTGCATGCGTCCCTGAACGTCCCTGACCTGCGAGTGACTCCAAAGTGACTCCAACAAAGACCACCCCGAATCTGCCATTCCGCACCTCCATGAGCCGCGCAACCGCGCAAATCGGCGCCATCGCGCTCCTCCTGTCCGCCCTGCTGTGTCTCGCCGGCGGCGCGGCGGCGCTCGACACTCCTAACAGGCCTCCGCTCCCCCTTCCCGGCGACCCCGCGCTGCCGCAACCGTACCTCGACGCCAACTGCACCGTCTTCAACTTCACGCAGCGCATCGACCACTTCAACGCCCGCGACGAGCGGACGTTTGCCCAGCGAGTGTACGTCTGTGACGCCTACTTTCCCCGCGACCCGGCCGCGGCCGCAAAGCAGGGCAACCTGCTGGTCTTCCTGGGCAACGAGACGCCCCTCAACAGCATCACGCAGCCCATCGTGTTCGAAAATCTTCAACGGATGAGGGCTCTGCTCGTTGAAGTTGAGCACAGATACTATGGGACGAGTTTCCCGTTCTCCGTCAATTCTACCACGGGGGCGTTGGAAACGCCGCAGTTCAAGTATCTGACCATGGAGCAGGTCATGGCCGACACCAAGGCCGTGGTCGAGGCGATGCGCCGGTCCCGTGCGGTGCCCAACAGGGTGCCTTCATTGGTCATTGGAGGCAGCTATGGAGGCCAGATCGCCCTCTACCACAGGTTGACGTACCCGGAGACGTTCCAGGCGGCCATTGCTGCCAGCGCCCCCGTGGACTACGTGCTCGGGACCAAGCTTCTGGCAGAGACCGAGAACAATTTCCACGTCGTTCTCAGGAGAGCATACACTACCATGGGTACTGCGGCTTGCGCTGCCACCATCCGCGCTGGAATGGATGCGATTGCTGCATCTCGCAACGCGGATTCCGAAACCAGGAAGGCATTGGCCCGCGATCTGGGCCTGTGCGGTGCCGATGCTGTTCTCGACGACCCTGCGACGGTGCAGCCGTTGCTTGGCTTCTTCTACGACGGCTTCGTGACTCCAGCCCAGCTCAACGACCAGACGCCATACCCCGGTTACATCATGAACATCTGCAAGGCGCTCAACGACTCGCTAGTCGCCAAACCAGGCAACTTCCCTGCGGCGCTGCAGGCCGCATACAGGCTGCAGAATGGCTCCGCGCCGACCGACTGTCTGAACTTTGTTCCCCGGGACGTGGTGCTGCCACCGGCCAAGGCGGACCCCATGTGGCCCAGCTACAACTACCAGATGTGCGCGCAGGGCGCCATCAACTCAGGCGAGCTCTCCAGCAACGGTTCCTCGGCCGTGCTCCTGCCAATCTACACGCTGACGACCGAGGACATCCGCGCCGACTGCCTGCGCTACTTCGGGCCGCAGCTGCCCCCGCTCACTCCGCTGCCTGCGGCGCTCGACTTCCGCCAGATGCTTGCCAAAACGGGCGCAGTGGTGTTCACCAACGGGGACATGGACCACTGGTCGGGCGGATCGATCGAGCAGCCCATCCCGGGGGTCAAGATGGCGACGATCGTGTACCCCAATGCCTCGCATTGCACGGATACGCACAGTTACAATTGGAACAACACAGCGGAGCCTCCAATCTACAAGGAGCTCCGGGCCAAGGCGATCGACACTGCGGCTGCGTGGATGGAAGATTACAGGGGCGCACCGTCAGGGGTTGCAAGCCTCCGTGCTGGGTGGGCGGGGGCGCTGGTAGCGGCTGCCATCGCGTTGCTTTTCACGAGGCTATGACGGCATGCAAATGGTGTAGGCGCTCCCGATCTCGCTGTCGAATTAACCTACAATGTGACTGCCGTCCCTCCCTTGCAGACCCCAAAGGCGCAGAAGGAGACGGATTCGGAGCACGCCACGATCTTGTCGACGACACGACGCTCGCCAGTATCCGTGCCTGGCACTGGAACGACGGGGAAGATATCTTTGGAACACGGGTTCTCTTCTGGGAGTTATCCTTGTGATTCAAGTGATTACTGGAGTGACTTTGGCCATGCATTATACGCCTTCTACTCTATATGCTTTCGCTAGTGTAGAGCACATCATGCGTGATGTCAACTACGGTTGGCTAATTCGTTATCTCCACGCCAATGGAGCTTCCTTCTTCTTCATCGTAGTCTACCTTCACATGGGTCGCGGTCTTTACTTCGGTTCTTACCGTCCGCCTCGCACTATGCTGTGGAGAGAGCTCTTTGAGGCCATGCTCGACAAGCCCGCGTTCGACCCCGACACCGTCATCTTCTCCACCGGCCCGCCGCGCCTCCCAAGGTTCGATTATGCCCGATCCGGCTCCGGACATCTGGCGCAAAACGAGACCGCTGCTGAGCTCGATGCAGAATGTTCGATTCGTCCTTTCGACGGGCCCCACCCGCACGACAGCACCAGGTTCTGGAGGGAGCTGACGGCCTGGCACAACGTAGAGAACGTCACGGTTCACACGGGGGGCGGCAACGAGCTCAACACACTCCGATGGGTCGACGCGGCGGAGCTGACGGAGGATGAGGGATCGATGAAGGTGACACGGACAGCGCGGCGGGATTTCGGACGACGCACCGTCGGGAGGGGAGCACAGCAATCATGTTGGAGATGGGACGCCCTCGCCCACGCGGCGTCATCGGATGCGGAGTTGGATAGTGGCTTCATGGGCTTGGACCATGGGCACGGGCCACGAGCGCGGGCCAGGTTGGACCGTGGCCGCGCTCGGGCCGCAACGGATACATATTCGCGGTGTATTGGAGCGGAGTTCGATGACCGAAGACCTTTCCTGGAACCCCGATGCGCGGCCCGCGAGCCCACACTCGTACCTTGAGCGGCGTCGCTGCCCGTGGGACTCAGCCCCGCGGCGCGCCAATCTTCTACAGGTTATGATGCCCAATCGGGCTCGCGCCGTTGGCCGTCTCGGAGGTTTTGTCTTCGGTTCCGGCGGGAGCGCCGTCAAGGCTCCGGGTGCTCGTGCCAGCTCTCCTTGTTGGGCGCTTCCCGTGGACCGGGGGGGGCGCCGCGAGGGGGGACGTGGACCGGCACGAGGGGAGGACGTGAGGAGGGCGGGCGGACAGACGCGCCGCGTGCGCCCATCGAGGGCGGGGATTTGGTGCTGCGATGGGCGCACATCGGCGACATCGACCCATTGGGGTTGAGGACTGGATACCGGGAGGCCCTTGACATTCTGGACCGGACGAGCCGACAGCGGTCGTTGGCGCGGGACTGGACAACTTAGGGCAGCGCCACCTGGCGGCGCAAGAATCAGGAGAAGGCGTAAGCCGTCGACCTGGTGAAAACCCCCCCGGGATCTCGGTCGGACGCGGGCGGCCTGCCAGTCAGGACCGCGCCGCCGGTGGCCATTCGTGGCCGATGGGAACTGGACTATGACGGGGAAGCCGTCGGGGACTGTCGGTTCAGTTCGTGGGCGTGCAGGGAGTCTGACACGCCGGATGGGCGGGCTGGGCGGGAGCTTCACTCGTTTCCAGCGGATGACGCGGGGTCGTCATCGAGGCCGCTCATCGGAGCCGCCTGGGCTGCCGCGGATCGGCAGCGGAGCACGGACTTGGCGCAGGGCGCCCGCATCTGCTGACGGATGGGGCGCGAAGTTCGACAGACGGACTTGTCGAAGGGCGCAACCGTGGATTTGGATCTCGAACGAAGGAGGATGCCGTTCGGGACGCGACCGAGGAGATTGGGACGGACTTGGTACGTTTTCGACATTCTCGGGACTTGACAGCTGGATTTCCCCCGGAGCGACCGGGCCACCACGGCCGGTGTGTCTCGGGAGATGGGGGGGAGTGCACGTGGAGCTCCCTCGCGCACACGGCCGTCGTGGACGCCCGTGCTGCGGCACCAAGAGGGACTCGTGGAGATCGGACTTCGGGCGGGGCACGACCTTGCCTATGGATTGCGTGTTCGCCTGCCCGGCCGCCCGAGGCCGGAGAGCAGGGACGGGAACTCGTTCCCCGGACGTGGTGGAGGGGATGGGCATGCACGATTGACTCGCGCAGGCCGAGGCAGCCGCGGCGCGCGGCGCGCGGCGTCGGGACTGCGAGGCCAAAGTTCAACGACTGAGCTGGGCTGGATCACCATGGAGACCAGGACGATGGACTTTGCCGCCCTGGATCGGACGCGCGGCGGCGTGTGCGCCGCCGCAGACGTGGCCGCGAAGATCGCGGCCCTCAATGGACGAAGGACGAGCGAGCTGACCGATGCTTGCCTCGGGCTGGGGATCGTGCGGACGCTCGGACACCGCGGAGCGGACGATCGGATGGACTCTTTCCTCGTGCACTCGACGGGGATCAACGGAAGCGGACTGGGGTGTTGGTGATGGATGCCCTCGCCCATCCGGTACTTGTATGGACGCAGATGGACTTGCCCAGGACGGAGGGGGCCTTGCCCGAACTGGAGGTGGACATCTGGACGAGGGTCCGGTCGGGCGGACACGGCGGCCGAGGCCAGGGACGATGTGCACGCGCAGGATCACGGAGCACGCGTGCACCTGCCTGTGGACGTACTGGACGCATGGACGAGCGGTGGAGCTCACGCCGAAGGCGGATGAGCGGAGCCCCATGCGGGAGGACCACGGGGGATGGAGCGCCGGTGAGCTTCGGGCGTGGGGGGGTGTTGGAGATGGGACGCCCTCGCCCACGCGGCGTCATCGGATGCGGAGTTGGATAGTGGCTTCATGGGCTTGGACCATGGGCACGGGCCACGAGCGCGGGCCAGGTTGGACCGTGGCCGCGCTCGGGCCGCAACGGATACATATTCGCGGTGTATTGGAGCGGAGTTCGATGACCGAAGACCTTTCCTGGAACCCCGATGCGCGGCCCGCGAGCCCACACTCGTACCTTGAGCGGCGTCGCTGCCCGTGGGACTCAGCCCCGCGGCGCGCCAATCTTCTACAACACAGCAATGAGCAATGATAGTTATGCACTTTGAAACTCTTTTCAATTCACTGTCAATGAAACACAGCCTTCCGCACATTTGCTCAACTACCCCGGTTCCATCCAGATCCGCTCAAGAAGCCAGACATCCTCTTCAGATCTTCGACTGGGTGTCGACGTCGTCCCAAAAGACCAGCACCCTGTTCTCGATGCTCTGCCTCCCGCCGATTTCGGCCGCGCGCTGAGCCAGCTTTTGGTTGGGCTCGTCGATACCCGAATGGACTTGGATCCCGGCCACGCCCTTGACGCAGTCGAAGGTCTTGAACACCCAGACTTCGTCGGGCTTCTGCGCCGGGGCGTAGATGAGGCGGTGCGAGGGGTGGTGCCTGACCGCGAGGGTTTCGCCGCGGAGGTCGGGGTAGATGAGATCGTGGGCGACAAAGTCGCGGGCCGGTACGGCGTCTTCCTTCCTGAGCAGCGCCAGGGGCGCATCGAGCACGGGGCCGACGATCGGCCTCCACACGTTGATGATCGCCCAGCGGTTCTCGGCCAGAAGCTTGTCGGCCTCTTCGCCTTCGACGTGCTTGCGAACCCTTCGCGGGCCGCTCATGTCCGTGTAGTCACCGTGGATACGGGCGACGGGTTGGGGCACGGCGGGGCGTTTGCCGTCCTTGCCGATGTCGGCGACCGCCACCTCAAGCGTCTCGCGGCGGCGGACCGTGGAATCTGAAACGGCCATCCGCGTCAGACGCATGCGCAAGTCGACATGTGCATCGCAAAAGTACCGAAGATGATCGCCTTCTTGAGCTTCCTCTTGCCGCCGTCCTCGATGATCCGCCTGAGCAGCTCGATGACACGCGGGTGGTACACCTCGCGGACCTTGCTCTCGTTCCCGTAATCCTCCGGCGTCAAGCCTTCCCCGATCCAGCCTTCTCCAAGCCTGAGCTCCGTGCCGTCTTGCATGAGCGTCGGCCTCGGCTCCAGGGGTTCCCCGCCGTCGAGGCCCCAGAGCTTCCTTACGTCTGCGATCGGGACGCGCTGCTTCTCGACGGGATAAAACTGCAGCGGGCGCCCATCGCCGGGGTCGTAGGTGTACGTGTACGGCTTCTTGCCGTCCGGGAGCGGCGCAAGGTAGTTGGCATCGGCGAGGAGCTCGGCGGCCGTCGAGACAAGGTCGGAGAACGTCGAGAGGAGCTGGGCCATCGCGGAGAGTGCTCGCGCTGCGAGGTTGCTGATGTCCGAGCGCAGTTTCGAGAGTGCTCGCTCGCGCGAGGCTGCTGCTGCCCGGAAGCAGCTTCAGAAGGCTCGCTGTGAGGCTGTTGATGCTAGTCACGAGCGTTGGAGGCCCCTTTTGATCGCCAGACGGCAGATAATGAGAGCCGCCGGGAGTTTGGAGAATCGGTGGCGAAATGGGGCGATCGCGTCATTCCGCACATCCGCCCGCAACGGCCACACCGTCTCCCAGCATCAGAAGCGCGATGTTGCAGCTCAATAGAGTTCAGCGGGCATTGAATCATCTGGTATATGTGCTCCCGCGGCGCGAACCTTGATGACGTAGCCCGGCGCACCCCTGATGCCGAGTTTGTTTCTCCCCCCGTGCCAAGACCAATATCCTTCCATCACCAGACCAAGATACTGACAGCTTTTCCTCGATGCTTTAGAGAACGGAATTAGATGATTCATTGATTTCTTTGACGCGGGTCCGCAGATGTGGGCGCATTGCGGATGCTGGGCGGGTTTTGGCCGTAGTCATTTGGCCCAGCAAGTCCGAAGACCACGACAGACGGAGGCTCGATCGAAGAGCAAGCGGTCGCCGCATCTCCTACATGCTACGGCGCATGGGATGCGTCATGGCGTCCTGAGTAGAGAGCTCGGCTCTTGCGAACTTCCCCGATCTCTCAATTAATGCGGCCGGGAGGATGAGCTTCGTCGTCCGACGACATTGAACGCAGAGAACATCCTCGTTCCCTGACAGGAGCTGTTTGCTACGCCTTACGTCCAACGCGGGACCGCGCGGGGCGTCCACCTGCAGCTGCTGTACAACGGCGCCTCGGACACTCTCGCCGCCGATAAACAATCTCGCCAGAGGCGACGCCCCGAGATGAAGGCCGCCGCGAGCCTCGTCAACCGCTTCTTCCCGTTGTTCCAGGACCCGCGCTCGCCACCCCACGCGACGAGGCGGAAGCTCGCTGCGGCGACGCGGAAGAGGCTCGACAACCCCGACGTGCTCTTCCTCCTCGGCCAGGCGCTCGAGCTGGCCATCTACCTGCTCGCCGGGCCCGCGGCCAAGCGCGGCTGGGTCGGCCTCGAGCCGTCGCCCGAGACGCGCAAGGCGCTGCAGGAGGCGGTGGCCGAGTTCGGCGGCAACAGGCGCATCCTGCTGCTCGAGGTCGAGGACGAGGCGAGGGAGCTCCTCGGCCTCTTTGACGCCTCCTGCGCCGCGGAGGACCTCGGGATCGATGCTACGGAGGCGGAGAAGGACCCGGATGCCCTGAGGGAAAAGTACCGGGCGTGGGTCAACACGTCGCAGAAGAACCTCGGCATCGCGCTCGGCTACCCGACTGCGGGGGACTCCCATCCCGGAATCCTCGGGCTCGGAACAATGGGGAGGATGACGGTGCACGTCAATTTCAGGCTGTCGCCGCCGTTCCTGGCCGAGCTGGCCGCCAAGGCGGGTTTCAACGACCCGAACCCGGACGGCGGCGAGGGCGAGCCGATGGACGTTCCGTTCGTGATCAACTTCGCGGGGTTGGAAAAGAACCTGGGCGACAACATCGGCAAAGTGTTTGCCATGTACGCGGCAATCGCGGACTGGGCCAAGGAGAATGACGTCGGCGTGACCGAGCTCTACATCGAGAACTCGGGGGTTCTCGAGGCACACGAGGCGCTGATGGCGGACAAGGCTGGCAAGGAGTAGGCGGCAGCGGCAGCGGCTGAACGTGGGATCACGGTAGCCTGCATGTTGATGAAAAGACCGGCGGTCGAGGTCGGTTCGGCGAGAGAGGCTCTATAGATGACGATCACTCCAGCTTGCCAAGGATTTCGCTGTCCCGGTACAGGATGTACTCCTGTTCGCCCATCTTGACGTTGTTGCCGCCGTACGGCGGGAGCAGCACCTTGTCGCCGACCTTGCAGGCCACGGGGATCGTCTTTCCGTCCTGTAACAGCCACAAAGTTCAGCAAGGACGTCAAAAAGGAGGCTATGCCACCACATACCTTGTCCAACGCGCCCGGACCGGCCGCGACGACGACGCCCTCGTTCATCTGCTCCTGTGCCTTTTCCGGGATGAAAATGCCGGATGCTGTCCGCTGCGGTAAGACACAGGTGTCGAGAAGTCATCCGGCAGTCCCGAAGGAGCATTTATGAGGCCACCGGAGGGGAAGATGGGTCGCCGAGTCAGAACAGTGGATCAAGGGTTGTCAGAGCGCCGCCTACGGACCTCCTGCGCCTTCACCCGCTGCACCAGGATCCGGTCGAAAAGGGGGATGATTTTACGGACGTTGCTGGAGACCTGTATCCCGCAGAGTTGTCGAATGTCGACGGTGGAGTCAGGCCATGTCGCGAAGAGGCCGGAGAGGCGGTCACGGAGACACATCGTCAGCGAGTTGGCCAGAAGGATTCAAAGCCAGTTCCCGAGAAGCCGAGGCAGACGAGAACGAGGCCCCTGCGGTCACATCGAGCGTGCCATGCCGGCCCGGTCCGTGATCCAAAGTCCACGCTACGCCGGCCCATCGTTGCTCTCCGGCGCGGCGTCCGTGCCCGGCATCGCCCAGTTCCTCCTCTGGCTGTCGAAGACCGCGAAACCCACCGACATCTCGAGGCCTAACTCTGCCGGTTGAGGCTGGGAACGTCACGGAGTCGTGCGGATTTCCTTGGCCTTCGACGCCACGACGCGCGTCGAAAACAACAAATCGCGATCCCGGTTCCACGATCTTCCGCGCGCCCGGCAGCGTCGCGTTTCCCGCATCAGCGCGCGTCTGAGCCCCGTGAAGCAGCTTCTAGCCCGCGATGTTCAGGCACGCTGCCGCCCGCGCGGCATCGCCCCTGGCCGGCCTCGCCCGCGGCCCCTCCGCCGCCCGCGCGCAGGTGCGCCACTTCGGCGGCCACAAGGAGCTGCTGTTCGGCCAGGACGGCCGTGCGAAGCTGCTGAAGGGCGTCGACACCCTCGCGGCCGCCGTGGCGACCACCCTTGGCCCCAAGGGCCGCAACGTGATCATCGGTGGGCTCCGGATCGTCCTTCCCCATCGGGGCTCGTCGGGCTCCGTATTCATTGCTCCTCGCCCCGGTTACAGAGCAGTCCTACGGCTCGCCCAAGATCACCAAGGATGGTGTGTCGGTCGCCAAGGCCATCGTGCTCGAGGACAAGTTCGAGAACCTCGGCGCCCGTCTGGTCCAGGACGTCGCCAACAAGACCAACGAGACTGCCGGTGACGGCACCACCACGGCTACCGGTGGGCATCCGCCTACGAAGTATTTGCGAGCCCGCCGACAATGCTGATCTGCCACCTCGTCTCCAGTCCTCGCCCGTGCCATCTTTGCCGAGGGCCTGAAGAACGTCGCTGCCGGGATCAACCCCATGGACCTCCGCCGCGGTGTGCAGCAGGCCGTGGACGTCGTCGTCAAGTTCCTCAAGGACAACTCGCGGCCCGTCACCACCAGCCAGGAGGTTGCCCAGGTTGCGACCATCTCGGCCAACGGCGACAAGCACGTCGGCGACCTGATTGCCCAGGCGATGGAGAAGGTTGGAAAGGAGGGCGTGATCACGGTTCAGGAGGGCAAGACGCTTGAAGACGAGCTGAGCATCACCGAGGGTTGGTACAACGCTCCGAGGTGATCCGTTTGGTGATCTGATGTTGCGTTACTTCCCAGGCATGAAGTTCGACCGCGGCTTCATCTCGCCCTACTTCGTCACCGACGCCAAGAACCAGAAGGTCGAGTTCGAGAAACCCTTCATCCTCCTCTCCGAGCGCAAGATCAGCGCGCTCCAGGACATCCTTCCCGCCCTCGAGATCTCGGCCACCACCCGCCGCCCTCTCCTCGTCATCGCCGAGGACGTCGACGGAGAGGCCCTCGCCGCCTGCATCCTCAACAAGCTGCGCGGTCAGGTCCAGGTGTGCTGCGTCAAGGCGCCCGGGTTCGGCGACAACCGGAAGGCGACGCTCCAGGACATTGCGATCATGACCGGCGGTACCGTGTTCTCGGACGACTTTGACGTCAAGCTCGAGAAGGTGGGCTGCTCGTTTGCGATATCAAGTGACGAAACTGATTCCGGCGATCTTCTCCTACAGGCGACCCCCGACCTGCTCGGCAGCACCGGCACTGCCACCGTCACTAAGGACGACACCGTCTTCCTGAACGGTGGCGGCCTCAAGGACTCGATCAACGCTCGCTGCGAGCAGATCCGCGCCCTCATCTCCTCCACCACCTCCGAATACGAGAAGGAGAAGCTGCAGGAGCGCCTGGCCAAGCTCTCGGGTGGTGTCGCCGTGATCAAGGTCGGCGGTGCCTCCGAGGTCGAGGTCGGCGAGAAGAAGGACCGTTTCGTGGACGCTCTCAACGCGACGCGCGCGGCCGTCGAGGACGGCATCCTGCCCGGCGGCGGCACAGCTCTGCTCAAGGCCAGCAAGATGCTGGCGGAGCTGAAGGCCGACAACTTTGACCAACAGCTCGGCATCGACATTGTCAAGAAGGCCATCCAGGCGCCGACGAAGACGATCGTCGACAACGCGGGCGAGGAGGGTGCGGTGGTCGTCGGGCGGATCCTGGAGAAGTACACGGCGCCGAAACCCGGGGAGAAGGCCGACCCCAAGAGCAACAACTTCTTCTACGGTGGGTCCGACTTGGCCGCTTTGCTGCACCCCGCTGACGCAGCGTTTGCAGGCTACAACGCGCAGTCTGGCGAGTACGTCGACATGATCGACGCCGGCATCCTCGACCCCCTGAAGGTCGTGCGGACGGCGCTCGTTGACGCCTCGGGTGTCGCCTCCCTGCTGACCACGACCGAGTGCATGATCGTCGACGCGCCCAAGAAGGATGCGGGCCCGCCGATGGGCGGCATGGGTGGCATGGGCGGCATGGGTGGTGCGTACTCACGCGAATGATCCTTGAATCGCAAGCTGATCTCTCCCGAATCATCAGGAATGATGTAAGGGCGAGCTCTTTAGTTTCTCCCACCCTCTCTCCTCCTCCTCCTTCCTCCTTCCTCCAAAAATCTGAGAATGTATATTCTGATGGGATAGATTTCAGCCTCCGTGTGCTTCTCGATCCATTGTCAGGGAGGACGATTCACTCTGCACGATCGAGTCCCAGAACGAGTTTGTCAGCGTCCTCATTTCGAAACAAACCACCACGCCGGAGCGGCGCATTCCGGCTGCAACCTACCTCCTCCGGAGCATCTTAGTTTAGTAAGCATTTCTGAAGCATGGAACGGCCGGCGGACCTGGACAAAGGCCTCCATCTCTTCACCGGCTCGGGTGCGTCTCCCAAAGCTTCGCGCGGGTTCGATCGTTCTAACCCGCGATGCCGCGATTCGACGCGTCTCTCCGACCCATCTATGCCATGCTGTTCGTCTCAAGGATCTCCCTACGCTCGCCGGGCCCATATGGCCCTGGTGGAAAAAGGTCTCCCTTTCACGGACCATTTGATCAGCTTTTCAAACCGCGACAACAAGCAGCCGTGGTACTTGGAGCTCAACCCGCGGGGCCAAGTGCCTCTTCTCGTCGACGACGGCAAGCCGTTGGGGCAGTCTGCTGCGATCCTCCTGTACCTCGAGAGCAAGGGCGGAAAGGCGTTGACGCCAGCGGACCCTTACGACAAGGCTCGGGCGTTTGCGCACGTGGCCGAAATGGATGACAAGCTTTACGGTGACGTCGAGCATGATATCTACAAGCGCGGATTGAAAAAGGGTGGGTTCTGTGAGGGCAGTTCGCAGTGGTTCGGGGAGGCCAACCATGGACTAGACGCGCCCGAGGAGGATCTCAAGGAACTAAACGAGAAGGTCGACAAGGAGCTTGCGGTGTGGGAATCTTACCTCGCCAAGTCTGGCACCGGATTCCTGGTCGGCGACTCGGTCACTGTTGCGGATGTCACCCTCTTCCCCTTCCTGGCCCTGGTCAGCGTACGCCTCGGCTTCGACTTTGCCTCCCGCTCCGTGCCGCTGCCGAACCTGGCCAAGTGGTATGAGACGATGAGCAAGCGCCCGAGCGCCGAGGCGTCGCATCCGCCCCATTGGAAGACGTCTTCGCCGCCGGCGCAACCGCTGCTCAAGAAGGCCTAGATGGAGAGACGGTAGACGGCTAGAGCGAGAGTGTCGCTGACAAGTTCGTCAATCATTAGGCACTACATTACTTCTACTCTCAGACACAGCGCAATCCACGTTTCCTGCTCGAGAATGGACGGAAGAAGAGATATCGTCGGCACTCCAACGGCGCGGCCGATCGTCGGGAGCATCCCCAGTGGGGGCGAGGTCAGCCTCGCTCAGATGTACATCTCGCCGGGCATGGCGATTAGGTGGCGGGGCAGGTCGTGGCGGAAGGTGTCGATCAGCGGGGGTGTGGTTGCGCGGAAGTCGCGGTCGCTGCTCTCCTCGTGCTTGAAGTATTCGAACCTGGGAGCGCGGATGTCAGCCTCACGGATTGCGAGTGCGGGACAGACTCCTTACCAGACGATCATGCGCAGGTTCCAGAGGCGGTTCAGGGTGGCTTCGCTGTAAAGCTGCCTCCACCACGCGCTCTGGATGGCGAGCTGGCCCGGTCCGGGGTTGTGGTACGGGAAGTAGGTCGCCGCGGTCTCGAAGATCGCAAACGGCTTGCCCCTGTCTGCCGCGAACCGGTGCAGGTCGAACCCGGAGCCGGCGCGGCCGGCCTCGCCCATCTCGTTGGTGCAGATGCCGACGACCTTGCCGTCGGCGGGGTAGCCGTTGGTCCAGGGCCACGAGACTCCGTAGTGGTAAGCCGAAATGCCGATCCAGTCGACGACCTCGTCGCCGGGGTAGTACGGGCTCCACGGGTCGTCGCCGCGATCCAGATATCCGTTGTGGTTGGTGTCGAGGCGGCCGGCGTACCAGGTCTGGCCGTACGGGTACTGGAGCCAATATCAGCACTGTGTAGCGGGAAACTGGATGCGGAAGTGCCCACGGTGGTTGCATCGTTCATCTGCCATCCGAACTTGACCATGTCCCCGTTGATCCCCGAGTTGCGTACGCCCCACACGATGCGGCGGTAGACCTCGCCGTAGCCGTCGGGTTGGTTGCCAAACGAAAACCAGTAGCCGTTGGGCTCGGGCAGCGGGATCACAAGCACGCGGATGCCGAGGGCGTTGATCTGCCGAAGCGACTCGGCGAGCTGGGAGATGCCGCGGTCGCCGATGCACCAGAGGCTGGAAAGAGGATCTGATCAGCATCGCAGCTCCCTCTGTCGCCGCTATCGCAACCCACCCGCAGTCCGACATGAGCACCATGTTGATGGTCAGGGTCCCCCAGCCCTGCCCGAGGCCGGCCAGAGCCCACGCGATTCCCACGGGGTTGCCGACGGTGAACCAGTCCGAGATGCGCTCGTAGGTGGTCCAGACCGAGGGCACGAACCCGACGCGGGCCGAGTAAGCCGCGGGCGAGTCGGCACCGAACTGGATCGCGACGCCGTACTTGAACTTGTGGCCCTGGCGCCGCTCGAAGGGGCTCGTTGCGTTGGTGCCCAGGAGGGCGTACTGCTCCTTGCCGTGCTGGCACCAGGAGCCGGGAGCGTAGCCACTGTGGCCTGAGGAAGGAAGGGGAAGGGAAGGTCAGATGCTGCTCGCACTGCTTGCCGAGCCGATCTCCGAATGACAGGTGGGAGACGATGGGGGTGTCGGCAACGACGCCGTCGACCGCATCCCGCCCTCCTCCCGCCGTTTCCCGCTCCTCCGACCGCGAAAAGACACCCACCGTAAATACCGATCATCGTCTGCCCGCAGATCAGCCCCCGCATGCCGAACTCGGGCTCGTCCGCCGCCGCGCGGCAGGAGTCGTGGTCCGCGAACCACACGCACGCCTTGCCGTCCTTGGACATGCAGGCCGTGTCGTTACCGACCAGAACTACCGGGGTATGGTGGGGTGGGAAGCAACGCCATGCCGAGGCCGAAGGGGCGAGGAGGGCGAGGAGCAGGAGCGGGATCGCGGCGAGCATCGTCGCGGCCCGGGGGTGGGAACGAGCCGAGCGGCGAGGGGCGGGATAGATGAATGCAGACCAAGCGACGGAGGGCAAGGGGCACTCCTGGGTGGTCGTGACGTTTGACAGGTCGGGATCTTCGGTTGCTCAAGAGGCGGGGAGGGACCCAGCTCCAGCCCGATCATGGTTTCGTCGAGCGGCTGGGTACATCAGCTTCCCGAACCCGCCGTCCAACGACCTTCCCATGCTTAAGTCCAAAACATGCATAGGACGAGAGAGAAGTTTCATAGAAAACGGAGGCCGCACCGGTTCCCTTCCCTGTGCTCCCGCGGTCGTGGAAACCGCGGCCGTTTCGAGAAGTGATCGTTCGGTGAAGTCCCCTGCTCTGTCCCCCGCCCTTCCCACCCGCGGCCTCCGAGCCCCTCCCGTCCATCGCCGCCCGGATCGTGCGGGATCGGCCTCATTGCGGACATGCCACCGCTTCCCGGGGCAGCACCAACGCCCGGCGCGGCAGCACGGACGGGGTGCGCAAGGGCGCCCCTGTCCCTGAACGGAAACGGTGGCGGGTGGCGACCCCAAAACGGCCGGTCGGTCGGCGGCGGACGAAATGGCGACCGAGGAGGAGATGACGACGGAGACAAAGGTGGAAAGGTAAACGAGGGAAAGCAAGGAAGTGTTGCGGTGGCAACACCCGAGCCGCTGGGCCGATCGGGACCGGGCGACGGTGGGAGGACCGCGGTATCGACGAAAAGGCGGGATAGGGAGCGAGAAAGGAGAGGCAACAAAGTGCAATCCGCTCAGTATCGCAGGAGAAAGCAATATGCCCGCCTATGACGCCGCCATCTTGTCGAAGCTGGGCAGGAACGCCCCGACGATCGCCAGCGGCTGCCATCCCTACCGTTAGCACTTCTGCCCACCGGCGGGACCGATAGAGGCTACCCACCACGTCGAAGATGTCCCGCTTGATGGTGAAGCAGAAGGCGCACGGGACAGAGCGGCCCTGGGGGGTGACGAGGTTGCAGGTCGTCATGACGGACTGCTGCGAGTTGTCGAACGCTATGAGGCTGAACTTTTCCCAGTAGTCCACGGCCGAGGCAGTGTCCATGAGCTGTTCCGGGAGCGGTGCGGCGCGTCAGAGGTCCGAGGTGATCATGTCCGGCAGAACGCCTCCCACCTCGTAGATGTACGTCTTCTTGCCCACCAAGCCTTCGCGTCCCCAGCCCGTCAGAAGCGAAAATTCCTTGCCGACCAGCGCCACCTCGCCCGTCCGGCGCCACACCACGGTCGGCGTCCCCGAGCAGTTGATGAGCTTCTCGTACTCGACGAGGGTGCGCTGGAAGCACTTTTCCATGAACACCAGGTCCTCCTCGCTCAGGTTCATGATCTGCGCCATGAAGGACGGCCGGAAGTGGGCCAGTGCGCGGCAGATCCTCATGATGTCGTCCTTCTGGAAGCGCGATTTGATGTAGGCCACGAGGTGGTGGAAGCCCTGCCGGTAGTCGTAGGGCCGCGAGACGGCCTGGTAGGCGGCATGGGCGGCCTGCTGTGTGGGCAGGGCGGGGGTGGTGGTGCGCGCCGGCGCGGGCGCGGGAGGGAAGACGGCGGCGGGGGCGGGTGGCAGCGGGAAGCCCTGCTGTTGCAGCATGTTGGAAAGCATGGCGTACTCGAGGTTGATCGAGTCCGAGGAGAAGAGGGACGGGTCCGGGTGCTGCAGCGCCGAGGGGTTCGCCATGTGGGGCTGGGGCTGCAGCAGCGGCGGCGGGGAGGTTGCGAGCAGAGGGGCGTGTTGCAGAGGTGCCTGTGGGCGCGGCTTCGGTGGCCGAGCGCCCGGCGGTGGAGTGTCCGCCCTGAGGTCCGCGTCGCCGACGTCCGCGAGGTACTTTGCCTTCTTGCGGAAGCCGTCCGTGCACGAGTCGGCCAGGCCGCGCTTCAGACAGCGGGAGCACGGCCGCGTGTCGTCGCAGGTGAGATGCGCCTTCTGGCAGTGGAAGCAGGCTGGATCGTGGGTTAAACGGATATAGGAACGGGGAGAGAACGAAGTCAACATCCAGGACGAGGAAGGGACGGCGACGGCACCCACCGCGGGACGCCTTCTTCCGCTTCGGCGCGTCGTCGTCGTCGCGCGGCCCGCGCTTCTTTGCCTTCTTCGGCGGCCGCGGCGCCGGCAGCCCGGCGTCGTCGGCCTCGCCCGCGCCCTCGCCGCTGTCGCCCGACTCGGTGCCGCCCGAGCCCGAGCCCGACCCGCCCGCCGAGGACGCCTCCCACTCCGGTCCCGCGCTGGTCGGCGACGGCGAGCTCTTTATGGCCGGCATCGCGGGGCCATCGGTGTCCACGGGGAAACGGAAGTGGACGTGACGTTTGCCTTCACGCAAGGGCATTTGCCTTCACGCAAGGGCGGGCGGACCTCGGAACCAAACCGTGCCCCCGGCGGCCGCCCGGGCAACTCCAATCGGCAACGAAGAAATGTTCCGGCGGCATTTTCGACATAGTTGGTCGTTTTTTGATGGACTCTTGGGCGCGCTCGCAATGCTCGCAGCCCTCCGAGCGCGAGAAGCCCGCTCACCGGCCTCTGCCACGCCAAAAGTAATGGGGAGGACGTTTGCCACCAACCGAATCAGCTCATTTGTACCTCACATTCAAGCCGCCTTGCAGCTGCTAGGATCTGCTCACTGAGCGGGACCGTCGCCCCCCTCGACTGGTCGGTCATGAAAGTAAGGCGGCGGAAGCTTTCCGCGAAGCGAATCTCTCCATCCGATGATCTTCTGCAGCTCAAGAAGCTGGATTGGATCCGCTGCCTTGAAATCTGCAAGACCGCGGCGGCGCGATACAGTGTTGCGGCTGGTCCACCACAGCAACCGTGTGGGAGACTTGGGCTCGAGATGTCCCCGCAGGAGCGGAGCGCTGCGCCGCTTTCGTTTTCCGCCGAGGAATGGCTCGTGATATTCCCGGACTCGGCGCCGTCGGCGGCAGCCGCGCTGTTCGAGGACCGCTTGCCGCTCTCCGCGAACGGCGACGACCGGTCCCCCGACGACATCGAATCGGAACAATCTGACCCGATCACCTTTGAAAAATGGATCCGAGCCGCGTCGGAGCATGGAGGAGGCTGGCTCGCGTGGCAGGAGCGCGCCGTCAACTCGCTTTCCCCATGGATAGCGCTCGGAAACTCCTGGGTCCCGGGCGTGCTCCACAGCCTGGGCGTGGTCTGTGTTATGCCCATTCCGTTCATTCTGGACACGGCGGGCACCTTTGGGCAAACGCAGCTCATCGCCGGGACCTTCAACCTTGGTTTCTTTATCGTTTCCAACACTGTTGTGTCGCTGGCGATGCACTGGGCGTCCAAAGACGCGCCGCCACCGCGGGATATCCATCTCATGTCTGTGAAGCAGCTGTGGCGGTTGTGGCAGCTGCAGGGGGCCCCAGGAGCGGTGCTGGTCGCTGACACCGACTGCGACACCCTCGAGCTGGACCAGGACGGGGTTTCGGGGCTCGTCGCACACCGCGAGGGTGACTCGCTATGTCCCTGCCGCAATTGCGTTCGCTCGCTCGTGCGTTGGATCCCATGGGAACGCTTCCTCAGGAGCCTTGGGCTGCAACTCCCGGTTGCTCTGTACATGTCTCTCATGCGCTGGACCGCTCTTGTTTTCCTCGGCGGCATCATCTGGTCGCGGGCGTGGGGTGCCATTCTTGGAACCCTTTCGCTGCTCACAATCCTCCAGTACTCTGCTCCGTCGTTTTGGCGGACATTCGTCGGCAGGAACGATCCGTTCGTTCGCATCTGCACCCGCGTATACCGCCGCGCAACGTACCTTTCGCTCCGCTCCTTCGTCTCTCGGGCTGCGGCTGCGCTCGCCGATCCCGTGTCCGGCCTTGCTCTCTTGCCCGCGCAAGAGCTCTTTGTCGAGCTGCACCGGGGCTATGCTTCCCGCTGGTCCGCATTTGAAGGAAACGCGACCGAAATCGCCATAGCATCCTCCCTTGCGACCATGTACGTGCCTATGTGCCTGGCGTGGCTCGTGGTCTCGGTGTCAACTGGATACTGCATCCCGGGGTGGATCCTCGTGGGAATCCTCTGGTTCCCTGTCTTCATCGTACTCACATTATTCGGGCTACCGAGCATCAACGGCCAGATGGATGCCGTCTCGGAACTGTACCGCTCGGCTCACCTCTCGCTTTCGAGTCTCTTGTCTGAAGCAGCCGGACTTCCGCCTTCACCGCAACGGGATGCTGTACAGGAGCGTGTGCGCGCCCGGGCAGTGCTGCTGCAAGGTCTTGCGGGCTCGGCGGAACACCACAGAATCCGTTTCTGGGGCCTGCCCGTCACGTACGGGCTGGCCAAGACGGTCGCAGTCACGCTGCTGACGCTCATCGTCGGCGGTTGGGGCATCATGCGGGGTTTTGGCACGTTCGTGACTCTGCAAACGTACTGCCCCTTGCAGCCATCTTGAGCGGATGGGGACGGGAGTGACGCAGGTTGAGAAGGGAGCGTTGACGTGGAGCTGTAGCGAGACGCCGCTGGCGGGAAAGATGAAGGCTGTATCTTTGAATCACTGCCTGAAGCCTCGCATGGCATGGTTGGATGAAATCCGGTGCGCGTTGACGTCTCCAACGGCATCCGCACCGAGCCCCTGATCGAACCGGCCGGCTTTGTCTCCCGTCCAAACGCGTTCGCGGCCGGTGCGCACCGGCCGGGCGATACCAAACGGGATCAGAAAAAGCGCCCACTCTCGAGACTCTCCGCGCTACCGCGATGCCCTTCGACCTCGACGCGTACCTCGCGCGCGTCTCCCTCCCGGGACCACTGGAGCCGGACCTTCCGACCCTCCACTCCCTCGTCCTGCGCCACGCCCTCTCCATTCCCTTCGAAAACATTGACGCCGTGCTTGGCCGGACCCCCGACCTCTCCGCCGCGGGTCTGCAGGAAAAGATGGTCCGAAGGAGGAGGGGTGGATGGTGCCACGAGCACACGCTCCTCTTGAAGCTTGCCCTCGACGCCGTCGGGTACTCCACGAGGATCGCCTTGGCGAGGGCCCGGTGGAGGGTCGAAGAGGGGCGGGATGTCCCCCGTGCACATTCCGCGCTCTTTGTGAGGCTGCCGATGGAGAATTGCCATGGGGAGTGCGACGAATACCTGGTCGAGGTTGCGTACGGATCCCTGAGACTGTCGGCGCCGCTGGTGCTGGAGGAGGGCCTGGTTCAGGAGACGATGCACGGGACGTGTCGTCTAGTCCGGGAAGAGGGAGGCTGGGTGCTGCAGGTTCAGAGGAATGACGGTTGGGCAGACGTCTGGATCGCCGAGGACGCGCCCGTGACCGTAGCGGATCTGGAGGTGGTCAACTTCTTCCAGTCGAACAAGCGGGGCGAGGCGATACGCGAGGACGTGAACGTGGCCATAGGTTTGGAAGGCGGGGGCAGGATGGTGCTGAGCGACGGCAAGCTGACGACCACCGAGGGGGATTCCAAGACGGTGGAGCCCGTGCGGACGGCCGAGGACCTCGAGCGGGCCCTGGAGAGGATCGGCGTTGATGTCGGAGGGGATGTCTGGCGGCAGACGTTGAGGAGAGGGCTGCATATGCCGTTGCCCGATGGGAACGGGGCGCGCCGGCCCGTTCGGGGCGAGGTACCGGCAGACGAGCTGCTGTACGGCTAATGCTGCGTTTAACTCTATGCACATGCGGATCAAAAGACTCGGCTTCTCAAGGCTCACCCTTTGGATCCGGCCGCATCCTCGGGGTGTACCTTCCCCGCCCTGTCCCTTTTGCCGGGCAGAGTTTCCACAGGCATGAACCTCGCGAGCACCGCCGAGACCGCAAGCAGAACCCCCGCGACGAGGGGCAGCAGCGCCGTGCTCCCCGCGATCGGCACGCGCAGCAGCACCCCGGCAATCGCGGGCGCCACCGTCGCCGCGGCCCTTCCGACCCCCATGTACAGCGCGACGACCTCGGTGCGCACTCCAGGAGCAAACAGCTCGGGCGTGTAGAGCCACAGCGCCGCGCCCGAGGCCTGTGCGCCGGCGTTGAAACACGTCGAGGCGACGACGGCACCGATCTGAAGCGCGGACGAAGGAGTGCGCGCTGCGAGCACGCAGACCGCGGAGAATGCGCCGAGGGAGAGCGCAGCGAACAGTGTTGTGGTCCACAGGGTGCCGACTCTGCCCAGACGTGGGCTATCCAGCATGTACTTGGCAGCGATCGTCGACGGCGCTGCGAATAGCGTGTAGATGATCAAATCCCGATAGGTTCCCCTCACGTCCGTGAGGCCGAGGTCCTGCATGATGACGGCGACGAAGCCCGAGAACATGGTAGTGCCGAAGAAGTAAAGGGTCCAAAAGAAATAGAGCAAGGTTCCATTTCGGCGGAATTGCGGTCCGCCTGCGAGCGAGGCCGCTCCGGCTTCGCGGAAGAACGAAACCAGCGACCGCCACGCCGCGGCAGCTTTGGAAGGTAGTGATGCAAGCTTGGAGGAGAACGATCCGTCGGGCTTGCCTGCCTTAGCAGCCTTGTCAGCGGCCAGCATTTCGAGCTGCGTGATTTCGGCGACCCCGTCCGCGTCTCGTCCGTTAATTCCTGCCGCGCGGCGCAGCACGTATGCAGCTTCCGCGAGCCTACCCTTGGAGGCTAAGAAGTGCGGCGTCTCCAACAGCGGCCTGACGAAGATGTGAGTCGCCGCCGCCGAAAGCGCGCCAATTCCGGCGAGGGCAAGCAAGTAGGCACGCCATGCACCGCTTCCCGGCGGACCGTAGATGGTAATGTCTAGGGGGAGCAGAAGGAAGGCGAGGATTGAGGGAACCAGGCACACGACATAGTAGACAAGGTTCATGTAGCTCATCAACGAAGCCTTGGATTTCGGCACCCATTCGAGAAAGAGGGACGCGGCGACGTTGGTCATCCCTCCGATGCCGCCTCCGAGGGCGAGGGCGAATATGCAGGCGAGGGGAAACCACGGCGAAACGGCGGTCAGAGCCGCTGCCACCGGCATGGCCCAGAGTGTCCCGATGAAAGAAGGTACGCGACCTTTGCTGCCCGCGAGTTCGCCGGTGAGCAGCTCGCCGAGCGCGAATCCGAGGTAGAAGCAAAGCAGGAAGAGGCCCTGCGTAGCGCGGGAGGCCCCGAACGAGGCCTCGAGCTGCGGCAGCAGGAGGGGGACGCCGGTGCAGTACAGCCCGCCGACGGACCAGCCGATCGAGCCGAGCGCAAACGCGCGGCGCTGGAAGGCGCCGAAGCCGAGGGAGGCCAGCGCGGTGGCGACTAGCGGCTCGGGTTCTCGTGGGAGCGCCGCGACAGCGCCTTGCGGACCGTCGTCCCGGGGTCCCTCATTGGGCTGCGGCTCGTCCGCGGGCTCTCTTCGTCTTCCAATGGTGTCCATGCGGATGTTTCTGCTGGCAGTTGTTCGATGTTGTCGGTGGATGACTCGCCCCAGGGAGCTCTGACCCCGAATCAGCCAGTTTCCCGAAATGACTCCGCTGCAGATCTCGAGCGAGGCAAAGCGAGTGTTGGGCGGAAATGATTCTGAGTTCTCCCGCACGTCGCAGCAAGATGACGACGGCAGAACCTTTGACAAATGCTGAAGAAACCTGACTGCTTCGTTCGCAAAGTCCGGTCCCGAGACGAGCACAAACTCCTCTGTCCACCTGCTCAAGCAGCAAGGAGACCAGATGGAACAGAGGAAGAGCGCACCGCAGGTCGGTCTGGACATGTCCAGCGGGTCTGCTGCCAGGTTAGTCGGGTGCGATTCCAACCGGCTCGAGAAAGCATGTCACACGTTGCCGGCAACCGATCCCCGAGAAAAAGCACCCGGGCTCCTCGAACGATGTTTTATAGATTGCCGGCTCTCTGTGAGGCTCTAGACGTTCGATTCGACCTGCCGGCGGTCATGTCCGATATGTGGCTTCCGACACACACTTATCCAATGACCCGTCCAAGCTGGAATCCCCGCATCCGGTGGTCGGAAATGTGGCCCGGTATCCATAGAATGCTCCTGTAATAGATCGGCCCGCATCCGCGCTGCCCCTGGGGAAAGATCGGGCATCGGCCGCCGGCGCAACGCCAAGCTGGGAGCTGGCATGGCTGTGCTGCGGAAAGTCGGCCCGGTTACCGGGTGGCCCGAGCGCGGGCTGGAACCCAACCGTGGTTGCTTCCGGTCGTGCGGTGGCAAAGAATCGCCTTTCCCCGGCGTTTGCGGCAGCCTCTCGCGGAGGCGGCGGGAGGGCGGGAGACGGTCGGCGGCCGCAACAATCGGCGGCCGCACCCGCCGATCCAGACCCGGCCACCCTTCGCCCAACCAACCGAAATCGGCAAACATGGGCGCGGCGCAGTCCCGGGACGCCTGTTCGTACGCGGTGTTGAACGCCACATCGCACGCCATCGTCGTCGCGCTGGAGGAGCCCGGCGCCGGCCACGGCGAGCCGGACTGGTGGAAAGTCGAAGAAGCGGTGGCCGGAGGCGAGATCGCCGCGCCCCCGTGGACCGGGAAGCGCAAGCCGCTGCCGCTGCCGAAGGTGCGGATCGAGGTCGTGCTCCCCGGCCAGCGCCGCGCGATCCGGCTGCCCGTGGGCGAGGAGGGCGAGGCGCGGGCCTTCGCGACGCTCTACGCTACCGTGCGGAACCCCAGGGGCCCCGGCGTGCTCGTCGCTTCGCGGCGATTGCTCCTGTACGGAGGCGAGGGGGCGCGCTACGCGGACGAGGACTTTGTGGGGGCGAGGGGTGCCCCGGTCGAGCTCGCATCAGCGGAGGAGGCCAAAGGAATCCGGAAACGGGAGCCGGTGGGCAGAGTGAGGGGAAAGACGAGGCAGCGGATGTTTGCTGCGACAGCAGTGGAGGCTTGCGAGGCCTGAGGGCGGCCTGGGGCAGACCGGCCGGCACGGCGCCCGGGGTCTGGACTGCTGGGGGAACTTGGATCACGGACTCATTGGATCGCTTTGGCGCGGACACTTGGCTGCTCTTCTTGGAATGTTCATCGGTGTGAATTGCCACTGAATTGCCCTTGACCTCCTTTGGGCCGTGCGAGACATCGGGTCGTCCACCTTTTCGAATCGTGATCACGAAGGCCGGATGCCGCTTACGCCCCGGCAAAAGCAAGTCCCAGGGCTATAAACCACACCGCCGGCCCGATTTGGCAAGCAAACAGCACTACCGGCCCAAAATCTGGGTACGAGCCAATAAACTCGACCACGGCCGCGGTCAAACCCCAAGTCCCCAAAGTGCCTCCTTCGGGAATGGTCCGCAGAGCAAGGGAAGTGGCAACCGTCGCCGCAGCGCGCAGGATCGATGCCAGATGCAGGCTGCCGAGATAGAGTGCCACGAGGAGCTCCGCGGAGTCCGCAGATCGCAGGGAGAGCCCGCCGATCGGATAAACGAACCGTCCCTGGAAAACGACCGCAAGAAAGAGAACAGGAATAGCGGCTGCGAGCAGGCCGCAACCGAGAATTGCCTTCAAGAGCCCTCCTCGCTGCAGAAGAGCATGCAGCTGCGGCAGGGTGGGTACCAGCAGCGCCGCCGAAAAGGCCAGGAGCTCGTTCGACAGAGCTATCTTTGTCCGTTGCACAACGGTCCAGGCCAAAATGTCTGCTCCGATCGAGGGCGGTGGGCCAGCGAGGAAGTCCAGGACCGAGCGGACGCCGGAGAGAACACCGCTCGTGGCGAGGCACACGAAACCGACGCGTCGGAGGCGACGGAGATCCGTTTCCATCGCGTTTCGGGAGTCTGACGCGGAACCGCTGATGCTATGCCGCGCGAAGGTGATGCTGCCGGAGTGCCGCGGCCGCAGTGCATTCCATCGCCCCGCCCGCAACCTTCATCCGCCGCGTTTCACCGGTTGGCGCCGCCATGGATCCCTCTGCCCGTGCTCCGCCCGTGCCGGGCACGTTTCCCCTCCTGGAGTTGCCGTCGGAGCTCCAGGCGCCCATTCTCAAGCGACTCGACCGCGCCACGCTCTTCTCCCTCGCGGCTAGCAACCGCGCGCTCAAAGATGTCGCGATCCCGTATCTCTACTCGGAGATCTACTTGACGGGAACGAATTCGTCGGCCTACCGTTACTATCAGTACGCGACGACGGGGCCGCGGGCGCTCCCCGAGAATCCGTGGTACCCGCACGCGAAACGGCTTGTCTGGGAAGACATGGTGGCGACAAATCGGATTCTTCTCGAGATAATTGACGACGTGGGGCGCAAGCTGCACGAATTCAGGATCGCCAGGGCGACCTTACCTGCCAACTGGCTCCCGGAACGACTGCCGCAGTTGCGCTCTTTGAGGATGCTCGAACTCGGCGACGGACTCAGTGCCATGGGGTTCGACGACATGGCTGTGTCCAACACGATTGCGGCAAACTGCCCCTCGCTCAGGACTCTGAAGGACGAGTCGGACCCGGGCCTGATCAACGCCGAGGGTTGGGTGCGGATTCTCGAAGCCAGGCCGAACTTGAGGGAAGTTACCATCTCCATCGGACAACCTAGAGATTTGCAGCCAACTGCCATTGCCAACATGGAACGCATAGGGGAGCTCCTGGCCGGGCGCCGGGCACCCAGCCTCGGGCTCCGCTTCTCGAACCGCGCTCTTCCAGCCGCGGTCGAGATTCTGCGCAGGGTTGCCCCGCACCTCGACTCCCTCTCACTTTACATCACGGACCCTGTCGAGCCTCCGGCACCGTGGCGACCGGGCGCGCCAACGACCCCGTCCGCCGGCGATGTCCTCTGCTCCGTGCTTGTGCGGCTTTCCAGCATCCCTGCTCGCTTTACGGAACTCACTTCGCTTTCGCTAGCGTGCGAGTCAGTCCCATCGGATCGCTCGCGCTCGCGGACCGAGCTCTCCAGCATCGTCAGTTCGGAACCCATCCCGTCCTCCCTGCTCGTCGAACTCTTCCCGCGTTGCCTCTCCCTTTCGATTTTGCACATCCTGGATCTCGCCTCGCTTCCTTCCGTCGGTGCTCCATGGCAGATCAGCAGCCTCGATTGGACCTTTCCGGATCTATCGGCCGGCGACGCCGGGTTCCGACCCACCGTGTTTCGTTCCCTCGCGGCGCTTCCTTCCCTGCGCTCCGCCACGCTGCGCGTCACCCCGGCGCAGGACCCTGCATACGGGTACAAGCTTCCTCCGATTCCGAAGCCGTACGTTCCCGACTTGTCCCTCGAGCGTCTGGAACGGGTCGAGCTCCTCGGCAAGGAGGCCACCCTCCACCTGCTCCCGTCGTTCCTCGGTTCCCGTTTTCCGAGGCTGGAGTCGATCACCGGCTCGGCTCCGGGCCCGGAGCGGGGCGAGCTGGATACCGTCCCGGCGATGCTCTGGCTCGTCCAGAGGGAGGGAGTGGAGGTGACGGACCGCCGCGTCACGAAGAGGGCTCCGCTGTCGGGGTACGGCGAGATCCCGGACCGGACGGCGTTCGAAGTTTCGTTCTCGAGAACTAAGGCATGGTGATGTATGCAATTGTGTATTGGTCAAAACGACTGGACAATACCCACACCGGCCCACAATCCATTCCATCTTGCCGTCTTGTTGCGGCGCAGTGATGCTCATGCAGGGCGCGTGTAGTTGCCCGGGAACTGCATATGGCATCTGTCAGCGAGGGCACGGAAGGACAGCGAAAATGAGCTCACCAGCCCTTCCCGCCCGTCCTTTGCCCGTCCCTTCCACCATCCGTCCGCGCTCGGCGTCTTTTCCAGCACCTCGTAGGTCTCGCCCATCTCGAGCTCGAGGTCGCCGGGTTGGACGGCTTCGAACGGATCTGTGGGATTCCGTGGGAAGAGGCGAGTCAGACTAGTTCGCCTGACAACACCTGCTCAGAACCCACACAACGCCACGACGTACTCCTTCTTGTCCCTGAGCGCGTCCGGCTTCTTGGGCGGCGGCGGCGGCGGCTTCTTCATCGTGCTGCCGGACGTGCCAGACGAAGCCAGGGTGGGAGCCTTCGGCTGGTATCCCGAGGCAGGTACGGGGGCCTTGGGCTGGTACCCGCCCGAGGTGGTGGTTTTCGGAGGAGGAGCATAGCTGCTGGTCGCAGCGGCCGAGGTGGGTGCGCCGTAGAGATCGTCGCGGCGCCCGGTGGTGCCGGATCCCGAAGAGCCATAGAGGTCGTCCCGCCTGCTCGTGGTGCCCGCCTTGGACCCGTAGGGGTTGCTGGAGACGGTTGAAGAACGCGTAGGGGGGGCGTAGGCCGGCGGCGGCGCCGGCTCGGGCTCCTCCTCGGGCTCGGGAGGGGCGACGGGCGGGCGTTTGCTCGTTCCGCTTTTGGGGGGCGCAGGGGCGTAGGCCTCGTATGCCTGGTAGCCTTGCTCCGAATTCGGGGGCGGAGTCGACTTGTTGTGATGAAACATGCCCGTGACCGAGTGCATGGCACGGGTCATGCTGTTCCCCTGGGGCTCGACGTCCGTTGGAGGTCCGCCGGGCGTGTACACCTCGTATGCCTGCCTCGACGGGTCGTTGTAGTCCGGGTTCTTGAGCTCCTTTTCCTTCTGTTTGTTCTCCCACTCCTTCTTCCCGACGTCGTCGTCGTCCGAGTCCCCGCCGACGTCCTCAATGTTGCCCTCGGTGATGCGAGCGATGGCCTCGTACAGGGGCTTCGCGGCCATGGGCGGCTCCACCTTGCCCGAAAGGATCTCCGAAGCGCTGATCTTGCGGCCTGGACGCACAATTAGAGGCGAACCAAATGGTCCGGATGCCCTTCAACCCACCGTAGAACTTGGAGTCCGCGTCCCGACGACCAATGATCACGGTGCCTTCCAGCGAGACGCCTGCGAAGAGACCGGCAGACTTGGAGTAGGAGAAAATGGGAGCGAATCCGTAGACGGCGCCGTTGACGGACGCGTCTCGGCCGACGGGGCCAGCAGCGACTGTTGGACGTCGGGGTCAGACTGACAACAGGCAAGAGTGCAGCACGGTGACCCACTGGCTACATCGGCGCCGAGCGTGATGTTGCCGGGAGTCTTGAAAGCCGTGACGGCGCCGTCAGTGTTGAGGATGAGCACTGCCTCGCGAGTCAGATACGCGAACTGTTGTCCTGGAGAGCTCCAGGATCCCACCGAGGTAGGTCATCTGCCCTCCGATCTGCCCTCCGACACCGACACCGAGCAAACCGTACGTCGCGGGGGCCTGTTGGCGCCGCCGAAGGGAGATCAGGGCGTCCTCAGCACCGGGGCCGGGGGACACCCACCGACCACCGCCCGTCGGGCAGCTTGGCGACCGCCAGCCCCGCGCCCATCCTGCCCGACCAGATGAAGCCGCCCTTGAGCACCTTGAACACCGCGATGCCCTTTGCGTTCTTCAGGATGTTGGGCGGGATGGTGACCTTCTCCGACACCTTCGACATGACGCCCTGGAACTCGGCCGGCTGCGCGACCTTGTAGAGATACCGCGCGGCGCGCCGGCACTCGCCCTCGACGTCCTTCGGGAACGGGAGGAAGGGCGGCTGCGGGGGGTTGGGGACGGGTCAGGCGGGTCGCGGGGGCGAGGACCCGGCACGCACCATGGCGGCGGAGATACGGGGGGAGCGCGGCTGCGCTTAAAGAGGGAGCACCGCGGACGTTGCAGGACGCGGCAGGAGGCCGCCGATGGTGCGGGGAGGCGGAGTTGTCGTGACCGGACGACGCGTCCTCCAGCAAGGTCGACCGCAGCACGCAAGGACGGCCCAGGCAAATCTACCGCGGAATTATCGAGCTTCGACGACGGAATGACTGCCAATGTAGCAGAAGACATTGATCATCCAATGACATCCAAGATCCTGTACAGTTGGAGGCCCGGCATCAGCTGGGAGCTCCAGAACGTCTACCTCGTCACATCCCCTTGCCCTCCATAGTCACCTCCGGTCCGACCATATCGGCCCCTTCTCCTTCCTCGCACTCTTTCTGTGGATCGTCCTTCTTCGGCGAAGGCAGCGTCTCGTGACGAGGGGAGGTAGGGCTCTTCAGAAAGTCGAGCTTGTGCGAGTCCTGTCGCTCGAGCGGCTGCTTCGGATGTATCTCGTTCATGGCACCGAAGTTGTCGGAGACTTCGTCGTCGGGGTCGTCGGGGAGTGGCGTAGCGATGCGGGGTCGGTCTGCCATCGCGTCGGAGACGAGCGACGCGCGAGACAGGGGCTTGCGGCCGGTGGGGGGAGCACAGCGGCGGGACGTCGAGGCCCAGGAGGTAGCAGAGAAGGTCGACGAGGCGCCTAGACGCAGCAAAAAGCTCTTGTGGGCCAGAATCGCGGGTGTCGGATCAGAGGGGGACGAGTCCTCTCGAGGGCCCCCGGAGTACTGAATCTGTCCTCGGAATCAGTGATGCGTAGCCTAACGTTCTCAGAGAACGAATCTCGCCTACTCGGCCGCACGTCTCGCGGCTGCGGGCGCGGCTATCGGGGATCGGGGTTTGCGTGGTCTTCCCGCGCGCAACGCGCTGCCGCGCTCCTCTCGTCCGATCTGAATGAGGCTCGTCCCGCGCGCTTCGGCAACGCAAGTAACGGCATTAGCTTTTCTCGACGATGGTCAAGGCGGATCTTTATGCGCCGGGGAGGATTCCTTCGTTTCGGTTTTCCGCGTTCCGGGTGACAAAGAGGCATTGTGCTCATTCGACGCGTTTCCGGACACATCCGACCGCGTTCACGGTATTCGAGGAAGGCAGAGCGACGGCAGGGCAGCTGGAGAGCTCGTCGTCTTCGGAGGACGCGCCCTGCGCCTCTTCTCGCTCTCCTTGAACCCCGCGTCCCTCCTCCCGACGACGAACGCCACCAGATTGGAGGACTGGATCTGCGACGCTGTCTTCTTGGATGATGGCATCGGCATTCTGACCGCCCACAATGCTATTCACCTCCTCTCTTCCGCGCTGGAAGTTACGCGGACCGTGCGCGGGGAGCCTTGTCTCCTCTTTTCCGGCCATCTCTTTGGCTCCGCTTTTGACAACCTACGAGCCGCTGCGGGTACCGCCATCAACGGAATCCTCTTGTGGTCGCCTTCGCAAGCGGCGCCGGTGAAGCTGTCGGGGCACGAAGGCCCCGTTCATTCGGTGGCCTTTTCGGCTTCGGGAACCGCCCTCGCGTCTTGCGGGGAGGACCGTACCGTGCGCTGCTACGACATTCCCGTACAAGTGGACGACATTGGGGAGGAAATCCAGCCCAAGGCGACGATGTACGGGCACCCGTCCCGAGCTTGGAGGGTCACTTTCCTCGGTCCGAACCTCGTGGCTTCGGCCGGTGAGGACGCGACTTGCAGGATCTGGAATCCTTCTCTGTCGGGCGGCCGGTGTCTGGCGGTGCTGCCGGGACACGCCAAGCCCGACGTTTGGGCTCTTGCTGTTGACGTTTCGGGCAGGACTTTGGCGACGGGCGGGTCGGACTCTGGAATCTGCGTATGGGACGTGAAGCGTGTACTGGACGTCCGGTCCAGGGAGCCGGATCCTTTCGTTCTCCCGCCGTGGGAGAGCTACGCTGTCGCTGGGCATGAGCACAAGCGGCCTGATGCCGTGCGGAGCTTTGCTTTGCTCGGCGGCGGCAAGGTCGTGGCCGCGACCGACGCCGGCTACGTTTTCTTTCGGCAAACCGCGAACTCGCACTGGGCAATGGTGTGCCACGACGCCCTGTTTGGTGGCAACGCGCGGCTCGCTGCTTGCGGGAGCGGAGTGCTGGCGGCTTCCCATTCGGGACAGCTCGTGCTTTTGCTGCCCTCGGAGTCTGACACCGCCTGGTATTCCGCCGCCCGTGCTTCATGTGACCTGGACGCGCCAGTTGCGGGACTGCACGTGCGCGATGTCGACGGCCAGCTGACAGCTTTCGTACATACCGTTTCTGGGTCCTTTGCCACTTTCCGATCCCGCACTGACCCGCCGTCGCTCGAGTTTCTGAACAACTTCCTCCCTCCATCCACGCATTCCTTTCCCATGTGCTTCCTGCCATATGGTGACCTCGTTCTTGTCGGCAACGCAGCTGGCGATCTGCTCATGTATGCCCCTGGCCATTCCGGACCACGGCTTGTGGTACGCGGGCTGCATGGCGGGCAGGCTGTGAGCTGGCTCGATCAGGACATTGGGGTCGTGTGCTCGGGAGGTGGCGATGGGTGGGTGAGGGCTTGGGCGGTTGGAGACGGAAAGGCCAACGATGCCGCGGACGGGGACAAAGAGTCGGGCGATGAGGACGGAGAACGTCCCCGAGTGCTGCACGCGGAGAAGATTGGGAACGACGACCCGGACGAGCATATGGACCTCACGTTCGCATGCGTGGGAGGCAAGAAGCTGGACGGCCGGGTCGATCGCTTCGTTTCGCTACGTTCGGATTTGTCCGAACCGCTCGGGCGGGTCGTCGCCGCGGTCTTTCCCGCCTCGGGTTTCCAGATCCAGGACACTTTTACCGGGAGCACCATCTTCGAGGAGCGCGCCGGCGGACTCAGCAGGCATCGGCAATGCGCTCTCGCTGCTGTCGGGACGGAACTGAATGTTGGCTACCTCAAGACCGGAACGCTCTTTACCTACATCCAGAAACTCGACGCGGACGGCGGCGCTGTGAAGCTCGTTGTGCGGTCCGGACTGCACTCCATGAAGGCCAATGCGGCACTGTTCCTCCCCCCGGACCTGCTTGCGACGGGCGCCGACGACGGCGACATCCGGCTCTCCTGCGTCACACCCGGTCGCCTCCTCCCTCTGTCCTCGCACCGCGCCCTCGGTCCCGTCCGCGGGCTCTCGCTCGCGGGCGGCATTGCATTCGCCGCCGGTGAGCGGGGCTCGCTCTCCGCATGGGACCTGCGCGCGGGTGTGTGCCTCGCCACGGCGCCGCGGGAGGGCGATCCCGTGCGTGTCACCTGCGTATCGGCGCGCGAGGTTGCGCCGGGCTGCGCGGCGGTGTTTGTCGGGCGATCGGACGGGATCGTGGCCCTGTGGCGGTTCCGCGACGGCGCCTTTGACCAGGTCTGCTGGACCGATCTGCACGAGCGGTGCGTGCTGAGCTGCCAACTTGCAAAGGTCGGCGAACCCGGCGCGGAAACCCTTGTCGCTTTCTCTGGAGCCACGGACGGACGGATCCTGTGCCTCGATCTCGGCCCCTGCGCCGCGCTGGCCGGCGAGATCGGCCCGGTGAAGCTGCTCCCCGAAGAACCGCTGCTGGACTGGATCCTGCACCGCAATGGGGTCAACGCCATGGCCCTTAGCGTCCGCGCGGACGAGCTGACGCTGGCGACGGGCGGTGACGACGGGCAGATTACGCTGTCGCTGTTCAGGTTGGATGACATGGAGCTGGAGCGCGAGTGGACCGTGGTCAGGGGCACGGGGGAGTCGTCGGTGCGGGGCGTCGCGCTAGTCGGCGAGCGTTCAGTGGCAGCGCTCACGGCGGACAGGCGCGTGGGGTTCTGGGAGCTCGACGAGTTCCTCGCCACGCTGGAGCCCATTGCCTCGCGCGCCACAGTGGTGGCGGACGGAGGCGCGCTGCTGGCCGCGGAATCGAGTGGCGATCAGCTTTTGGTTGCTGTCGGGCAGGGTATCGAAGTGTTCGATTTGCACAACGAGTGACAAAGAGAGCATGATCAAGTGCCCAGAGCCAAAGAAGGGCCGCAAAAGCCCGAAGACAGTAGTTGTCGCCGCGCATGCCACGCGGCCGCTCAGCGGAAGAACCCCAGAATCGACCGCTGCCCGTCCGGCGCCCTCTTCTTCCCGCCCGCCCTCCCCGCATCCCCGGACCGCGGCCTCTTCCCCCCCGCCGGGCTCTTTTCCCCGCCCTTGTCCAGGCACCGGTTCACGTGCGACGAGACCACCACGTCCGCCGTCCCAGCCTCGAAAGTCGCCCCGCACACTGGACACGCGACCGCCTCCTTCGGCTGCGCCGGCTGCTCCGCGGGGGCGTAGTCCACGATCCGCTTTTGCACCCCGCCGGCGTCGTCCTCCCCGGCGCCACCGTCGGTGCCGGGGCCGCTGAGCCGGTTCACGCGCGCGCCGATCAGACGGAGGCGCAGGCGGGGGTCGGCGCGGAACTCCTTCTCGAGAAGGCGGCGGACGACGTCGAAGATGTCGTCGGCCTCGCAGACGTCGGCGAGGAGGTTCTGCTGCCGCGAGAAGCGCTGGAAGTCGGCCCTCTGTGGACGGCCTATCATTACGTGTTGCCGGATCGCAAGGACCTGCTGATCGCCCACCTTGCAGACCAGCGTCACACACCGCCCCTTCCAGTTGTTCTCCTTCAGCTCCCCCGCCACCGCTTCGCACCTCCCCCTCAGGAGATCCAGCAGCTCCTGCCCCTGCCCCAGCGCCCTGAACGTCGTCTCGCTGCTCACGCTCTTGGTATCGTGGTGCTGCACCACCACGTTGGAGCCCAGCCCGAGGTAGACGCCGGCGTAGAAGCCGATGTGTTCCCGTCCCCACGCGAGGAACAGGTGCGGGAGCTTGGGCCCGATGTCGGCGATGGTCTCGATGGAGAAGGCCTCGCGGAGGAACCGCTCGTTGACGCTGCCGATCCCCTGCACCTTGCGGATCCCCAGCGCGCGGTAGAACTGCAGGATCGTGTCGCGGTCGGGGGGCACCTCGAACTGCCCGTTGGGCTTGCGCAGGTCGCTGGCGACCTTGGCCAGGCTCCTGTTGGGGGCGACACCGGCGCTGCAGGTCAGGCCGGTGGTGGCAAAGACGTCCTCGCGGATCTTTTGCACGACGGCCGAGGCCGAGAGGTTGTGCTCGCGCATGTATCGCGTGATATCTAGGTACGCTTCGTCTGGTGGGCGGCAGGGTTCAGCGGGAGGGCAAGCAGCACGTGGGAGGGGAAGAAGCCCACCGATGGATGCCATGGACAGCTCCGTCTCCTCCGAAAGGTACTTGAGGAGCACTTTCTTGATCTCGTTGCTCGCGGCGACATATTTGCGCATGTCCTGGTGCAGGATGATGATGTCGGGGCAGAGGGCCTTGGCGACGAAGGGGGCCATCCCCGAGCGGACGCCGTACCGGCGCGCGACGTAGCTGGCACGGCCGTCAAGGGAGGCCGGTATCGTCGGGCGCGAAAACCCACTTTGCGGTCGTCATGCCGACGGCAAAAGGCTTGCTCTTGAGGCTGGGGTCGTCCCGCTCCTCGACGCTGCAGTAAAAGGCGTCGGCGTCCATGTGCACGATGGTCCGCGACAGGTCCCGCGTGGCCTCGAGCTCCTCGAGCAGCGCGTCCGTGTGCTTCTTGGACGCGGCCAGCTGCGCGTCCGTGAACCCGGTAACCTTCTTCTTGAGCGCGGTGACGAGCTCCGTGTTTTTCGCGTCCTGCTTCTGCTGCTGCTTGAAGAAGGCCGAGTCCTTTGTCGCCTCGTAGACGATGCGCTTCTGCTCCTCCAGCGGCAGGCCTTCGCCGGTCATGCCGCTCTTTGTGGCGGCGAACACGCGGCCCATTGCCGACTCGTCCGCCTGCGCCATGGCGCGCCCGCGGGACGGCGACTGGAGGGCAGGGGGGGCGCTGCGGGCGGCCGGCTTGGCGGGTGTTTGAGGGGCGGAACCACGCCGCTGAGGCGGGCTGGCCGGCTGTCCGCGGTGTTGCCCTTCAGGAGCATCTTTTCCATGGCGGCCCGCGGCGTCGGCGTCGTCCGGGTCGGTCCCGTCGAAGCCGCCGTCGGCGTCCCCCAGCGCGTCGTCGCCGGGGAAGTCGGGGAAGTCGCCTTCGTCGAACGCGTCGGGGTCGAACGACGCGAGGTCGTCGTCGTCGGTGAACGGGAGAAAGTGCTCGTCGGCGTCCGGCTCGTCCATCGGAAGTCCGCGCTGTCGGTCCGAGTGCGGTGACGCGCGTCCCGCAGCAACTTTTCCGCTCGCGAACATCAACACTACTTGGCGTGCTTTGCGCCACCGAACATGGCCTTCATCAAATCTCCCGCCACCGTCCTTTGTGAACGCTCGCTGATGTCGAGCTCTAGCTGGCCGGCATTCGCTACTTCCTGCTCCAGCGCGGCGAGGAGCGCCTCATTGCTCAGAACAGAAGGGTGACAGCTCGGGGCGCTCGGATTGCCGGCCTTGCCGGGCGCAGGGCTGGATGCGCGTGCAGTCTTGCTGCGTGGTACCACCCTGATCTCTTGGGGCTTGTTACGCATCCGGTCCATGATTTTGGGAATCATGACGTTGCACCTGAGGTAGGTTCCTTTGAGCAGGTTCCGACAAGACTCCCGTCGTTGGTCAACCCACCTTTCCAATTGCGAAAGAGCACTTAAGAGCTCCGATTCCAGGTTTGCGATCCGCGCAGCCGATGCGCTGGAAGAGTCGCGCTGCCGCTGCACTTCCTTTCGGAGCTCCTCGCTCTCGGCCGCTACGCAACCTTGCATTGCAGACGCATCGGCCATGTTCCTTTCCAGGGTCTCCAGTCGCACCTGCAGCTCCGAGACGAAGTCCTCGTGTTCCCTGGTCGATACTTCAAGAAGCAACGACTCCATTTGGGCAACGGTGGGCAGCTCTTCGTGAGCTGGGGCCGAGTCGGCGAAGCTTCCGATGGTGTGAGCTTCCAAAAGCTCGCCATTTGAACTGGGTTCGTTGGAGAAGATGGCGTCGTCGAGACGCGCAGCGTCGGGCACCTCACTGGAAAGGTCCCGGCCGGAATCTTCGACGCAGGAATCGTTGGGTTCCCCGGATTCATTCCCGACAACCATACTCATATGGTCGGGGGTATAGGGGGGGGAGGGGGGGCTTTGCGCATGCAGCACCACAAGCTCTTCCTCAAGGTGGTTCGAGTCCGCGGATGGGTGGGGCTCCCGCACCGTGTCCTCCACGGATTCCTGGGGAAGATAAGCTTGAACGCCGGCGTCTTTCCTAAATGGATCGGACATCGGCGCGTTTTGGCCCTGCTCGTTACCACTCCGTACGATCGCCATAGCCAGGGCGCCGGCCCCGGCGGCGACGAGCATCCATGCGAGACTCGCTAGCGCTTTCGTAAGGCCACTGTCCGGCAACGTTGCGATCGGGCACGCAGATCCAATGCGGGTTCGGTTGCGGCACTCGAGCTTGGCAGCGGAAAGATCGCCCTGGCATGCCTCCCGGTTCCTTCGGGACTCCCCCAGCAACCTTCCGGTCTCCTGCAGAGTTGAGTACGCTTTCTTCCTGGCGAATCGCTCGTCCTTAAGCAGGAGCTCGGCGTCCTTGTTGCGCAAGAGCAATGCGTCCCTCTCGGCCTGCAGGGGTCCCAGCTTGCCCAGCAATGTATCCAGGGATTTTGACATCTGCTGCAGGGTTGCTTCTGCCTGCGTTTTGGCGAGCTGCTCTTCCTTCAGCATGTTCTCGCAGTCCTCGATGCGGGCGAGGCACTCGTCCTTTTCGGCCGTCGCGGTATCCAGCGATTTGGCTGCCTCCTGAAGGGCCGATTGCGCCTGCATCCTTGCGAGCCGTTCGTCTTGCCGCAGAAGTTCAGCATCTTTGATGCGCGCTAGCAGCATATCATCGCCATCACACAGAAGCCGTTCCGCCCCGGCGGCTTTCGTCACGTTGATTGCGGTGTCAGCAGGCACAGAGGGCGCAGACCCGAATGAAAACAATCCGGCGCAGCACGCCACGGTAACGATCACCAGCCTCGACCGCTCGCGGAGTTCGGCGTTGCCGCACAAAATTCCCACCACACACAGCAGGTAGAAAAAAATGACGAGCATTCCTATGGTGGAGTGCGCCGTATCTCTTGCGCCGGCCGCGGAGGCGCAGTTGGCGTTCGCCAGTGCCAGGAGGAACGTGGCGCCGGCAGCGGACCCGGACCGCAACCCGGGCGCAGGAACCCGGCTGCGCCTCGCCATCCGTCCCGGTACCGGAACGCTTCGATTTCCTTCCATCGTGGGAGGTGGATGTGGGCCGTGCAGTGCGTCCCAACTGCGGATTGACTCAGTGGGCGACAGGTTGGGTCCCTACAAGGTTGCGAAACTTTCGCATCTATAGCATCCGGATCTGGTTCATACGGGCACTCTTCTGAACGTAGAGTAGAGAACGGTGCGGAGGTTCTTCACAGAAGGGAAAAGTAGCCACCCACTTCATCGTGGTCTATTCCGAACCGGCACGGCGCAGGAGGAGCCGCGGCGGGCAAGAGAGCTAGAGCAAACTCTCTCCCGCGCGCCCATTCCCCTCGGTGCTTCGAACCTACTATGGTAGATCTATCGTGTCCCTTCGTTGTCTGCGTGCAGGATTGATGCAGTTGAATGGGCGCCCACGAATAAGTGCTCGTCGGCGTCCGCCTCCATCTCGATGCGGTGTCTCCAGCGCGAGTGTGGGTGACGCGCGTCCCGCGCAACTTCCGACTTCACCGCAGTCCCCGTTAGCGATGTCGCACCGCATGAGGACGAGGTCGCGCGCGGCGAAGGCGGAGAGAGCCCCGAAGTTGTTGCAGCGCCCCCACCGGCGGCCGCTCCCGCGGAGACCGACGCCCAGCCCGAGCTCGCCCCTCCCGACTCCGACTCGGACGCCCTCGTCGCCAACGTTCCCCCGCTGCCGAACGAGTTCCTCTCCTCCGTCATGGTCATTCTGGGCCGCCGCGGCTGGAAACGCACCCTTCTCACCTTCATGCTTGCCAATTCTCGCTGCTACGTCCTCGGCCTGCGCGACTGGCGGGCGACCTCGTGCTCGGATCCGGCTACCGCCACGGCCCCGAGAAGCTGGAGCTGCTCGCGCACGGGTACAGGCTCGCCGGGGAGCCCCCGCCGCGCCTCGTCAGGAAGCTCAAAATCGCTCCCGGGATCTCGTGGTCGCCAAAGAGGCTCGAGATGCTGCGCAAAGTGATGGCCCGGGTCGAGAGGTTCGAGTACGAGTCGCACGGGGCCAAGATCACCGGGACCATCTGGAAGATGCTGCAGGGGGCCCGCGAGCTCGCGTATCTCAAGCTAGACCTGCACCAAGATGCGCCCGACGGGATCGACGGCACGAACGGCTTGCCCGCTTCGGTGCGCGATTTTGCCGTCTCGGTCTCCACCTTCTGGGACAGGTACGCGAAGCGGATGCGAACGGCGGACACGTCGGGCCTCAAGGATGCGATTTCGGAGCACTCCCCCAACCTCGAGCGGATCCACCTCGTCGGCACCGACCTTCTAGCGGACCAAACCTGGACCTCCCGCCCGGCTGTCCGCGACAAGCTCTTCCGGATCGCCAAGTGCTCCTTCGGCACCGTCGCTCGTCTCGCGCACCCTGCCGATCTTCGCATCCCTCACCTCTCCGTGCACGCGTGGCATTGCGACAACTTCGACTGGGACGCCGTCGCGCGGCTGGGTATCAGGTGCCTCGAGCTGGACGAACTGGTTCAAGAGCTTGCAGCGGCTGATGGATGCGAAAGGCACCCCTCGCGGCGTGGAGCGGCTCATCCTCAGGTCGTACCTCCTCATGACGGAGTTGAAGCCGGGCGACGACGCCCTGTTCCGCCGCATTCGGGAGCGCCTGCAAGCGGGGGGCTTCAAAAGATCGTCGTCTCCACCGGGCGCGGCCGCCTGGAAGGGCCCGAAATCGCCTTCTGGGACTCGATCGGGGCCAAGTGGGCGACGGAGGAGGAGGTCGACGAATGGGGCGCTTGATCGGCAGGAGGACACGACGGGCATTGATCGATTCCAAGGAGGTTGCGGCTGCCAGTCGGATGCACCGAATACAGTCGATTGATCGCTCACGCTCCGCCAGGGCACGCGCTCTCCACCGTCACAAACACGCCCGATCCCCTGAGCACTGTCCACAGCCCGACGCAGGGCGTGAACAACGTCACCAGCGCCGTGCGCGGGGTCGAAGCATCCACCGCGAACCCGAGAATGCGCCCGCGCATCCCGTCCGCGCCGCAGTACGAGTCCAGCAGGTCCGAGTGCGTTCGCAGCGCGTGCTCGAGTCGTTCCCTGGCCGGGGAGTGCGCGCACGCGGCCCACTGAACGAGGAGCTCCCGGATCCCGCGCCGCGCAGAGCGGTACACGTCCGTCACGGCCGAGACCGTGCCGTTGCGCACGGCGAGGTCCGCCAGGTGGGGTGCCGGACCACGACCCGGAGAAGCTGTGGTAAGGCATACGTGGAGGTGGTGGTGCGTTCCTTGAAAAGCTCAGAAGCTCATTTTCCCTCGCAGCGCGACCTCTGAAAGGGGGACTGCAGGTGAATGTGAGCGCCGTGTACTTCCTGACCGGGTGATGCCAGTTGGAGTGGACTCTCATTCGGATTGATGAATGTATCTCTCCTTCGGATTCATCTCATCCACCCGCGGGCGTTTGGGACATAGCTTGGCCCGAATGCCACGTCAGCCAAAACCTTTCCCAATCCGTTGCCGCCGCACAAATGCGATGGCAGACGCTGTGCCCGAAGTGTCGGCGGCTCCATCGGCTGCGCCGGCGGCTGTAGCAGCGCCTGCACCTCCCAACATGGTCGACATCTCAATCATCGGGGCGGCCAACGACGAAGCCATCCGAGTTGTGCAAGTCAACTCGGCAGGGACCGGGGCCGATGTCTACGCTGCGGTCAGGACGGTGTTTAATCTCGATGGACGCCGCGGCCGTCGCTTGGCGCTGGTGCTGCCCTCGAGGCCAGTTCTGGAACATCCGACCGACAACGCCGGCGTGGCGTTTATTCTCGCCAAAGAAAAAGTGCTGGCAGATGAAGACGCGCTCACGGGCGTTGTCGCGGGGTCCTGGATCTTCGGATCAACGTCCTGGTGCTATGGTGGGTTCGCTGGGAAGTCAGATGCAAGTGGTGAAGTTGACGTGCCTCGTGGAGCGCTGTATAACGCCAACCGCTCATTCGAGAGCGCTATGAACAGCCATGCCGTGTATCGCACCTTGATTTTTGTGCCAATCAGTGCGCGATACGCCGATGCTCGAGCGGCGTGGGGACCGACGGTCGCGGATGTGACGTACCTGACCCTGGTCGTCTTCATGCTTCTCCTCACGCGCCCGGCAGTCGCTGGCAGGTGGATCCAGACCTTTTGAGGCTTTTCTTTTACCTGACAAGCTGAATAGACTTTTTTTCGCTTGTTCGTGGTCGGCGTGCGGTGCTCCCATCTCGATCTCACCTCCGGTCTCTGGGGGAGTTGGCGAAACCGCCATGACCCCCGCCCCCGACGAGCCCTTCGTGTGGGTCCGAGTACTGCCCGACGAGTCGTTCGTGCGGGTGCCGCTGCGCACGGCGCAGGGGTTGGCTGTCAACGACGGCGCGACGCTGCGCATGTCCGTCGGCGACGTGCTGCGGCTGTCGCCCGCCGACGCCGGCGCGCTCGAGCTGCGCGCGTGCGCGGAGCCCGGCGCCGTGCCGCCGCGCTCCGCCGGCGGGCTCGCGGCGCTGCTCGGCGCGGACCCGCGGATGCTGCTCTCGCGCGGCCGTGTGCCCGCGCCGGACATCGGCGTCGTCGCCGGCGCGTTTCTCGTCGGCCGCGTGCGCCCGCACGGTGGCGGCGATCTTTTCGTGGGCCTGCGGAGGCCGGGCGACCCGCTGCCGGCCGGCGCAGAGCAATACCGCTTCCCGGCGGACGAGGACGGCGGGGGGAGCCAGAGAGACGGGGAGGGCATTTCGGACGTCGGGGACGTCGAAGGGGAACAGCTCCCGCTGCTGCCGGAGTTGCCCGAGCGCCGCTTCAAGCTGGATTGATTGGAACAAGTTGTTTCACCCGGGAGCACGATGCCGAAGGCTTCGTCTGCACCTTCTGGCCGGAGCGCTGCTCGAGATGCCGCCAGGCGCTCCACTGCGATCACGAATGCCAAGCAAGGCACTGGAACAAGCGCAGGCCTTTGTGCAGGGTGCTGTCGAAAAGCTTGGACTGACGATGCTGCTGCGGAGATCTTCTCGGTGCAATCCTGGTCCGCGGCCGGCCAATTGAGCATGGTCCGCCAGCCTTAGTGCGTCATCCCCGCATGCCTTACCGCCTGATACGCCTTTTCAGGTGTCACATGTAGTCCTTCGGACTTACAGAGATTTGAATGGGAATTGTCTTTCTCCTGCGTTCCGGCCCCGCTTCTCCGCGCGGAAACACCCTCGCGACCACGTCCTCCTCCGACTTCGGGCGTACGGGTTGTCCTCCCGCCTGAGCCTCTGCTCGACCGCGAACCTCCTCGCCGCCTCCATCCGATCGTCCCGCTTCCTCGGCCGGCAAGCAACCCATGTGCATCAGCTCGACCGCAGGCTCCATACTTGCAACAAAATGTGTCAGCAACGGTCTGTAGAATTCCCGGCCGTGATGGGAGATCGGAAGTAGGGTGTGACCGGAAAGAGCGCATGGAGGTGATGGGCAGTTTGCTCTTTTCGCCGCTCAAGCCCCGCCCGGGCACGCTCTCCACTGTCACAAACACCCCCGATCCCTCAGCACGGTCCACAGTCCGACGCAGAGCGTGAACAGCGTTACCAGCGCCGCGTGCCGGGTCGACGAAATCCACCGCGAGCCCCGGGATCTCGCCGCAGCCTCGGTGCCCCCCTCTGATCACTGGCCTCCCCTCGGCGCACACTTCGCCTTGTGCTTCGGCCAGTCCCTCCGGTGGCATTCCGCTGAGCAGTATCTCATCACCCTGCACCTCCCGCAGCGCTGCATCCCGCGGCCCCGGTCCGTGGAAATCGCCGGGCACGCTGCACAAAAGCCACCATCGATCAGCGCGTTGGGGTCGCCTTTGGACCGTTCCGTTGCCTTGGCCAAGGCGAGCTTGCGGCACGAAGATGCGTCGCAGTGGGGGAAAACGTGGCCGTCCCATTTCACCGTGGTGGTGGAGGAGACCCGGCGAGGCGGCGAGGCGGCGTCGGCGGCGAGGAAGAAGGCGCAGCTGACGGAGCCGCAGCCGACGCAGTGCCAGTCCTGCAGGACCCGCCCGGCGCGGTCCTTCCGCGCATCGGGAACTCTGCCGCAAATGGCTTTGATCACAGCCAGCATCTGGGGCAGGGGCGCGGCGTTCCCGGTTCGGATGAGGTGGTACTGCGTTTCGGCGATTTCCGAGCCCCTCCACAGGAAGATGGCAACGAACTCATCGACCGATTCTGCCAGCAGAGCTCGCACGCCGCTCATCAGCAGGGGCATCGACCGGGGATCGGAGTTAAGGCCGCTTGCGCCGCGCACCCCGCACGGGCGCAAGCTGGGTAGCAGAACACGATCAGCACCGGCATCGGGCTGCTGGGGATACCCGGGGCGGCGAGTGCCATCTCGATTTTTCCCACGGATTGAGCCCCGCAGTATCCGCACTTCCATGAGCGCGAGTCCACCGCCTGGGCTTTCCATTCGGCGACCTCGGGGAGGTCAGGCTCCAGCGTACCCCGGCTGACGGCCCGCGCCACCGAGCCCCGGCTGAGACAGAATTCGCGGTGGAAGTCCATGCGCTTCTCTTCGGGCTGGTTGACGACGATGCCGACTTTGTGGTCCTCCCTTGCGGCAGCGTGCGTGACGTGGCGTTCGTCGCTCTTCGGCTCCGGGACACAAAAGGAAGATTGGTCGCTTCAGTCAAGGCGCCGGCACTGTCGCGGTTGGGGGCGCGGAGGACGGGGCGCCGGCGATGAAGAAAACGAGGGGAGTGGTGAGCGTTCCCGGCCGGCGTTCGGCCTCGTTTTGCGCGACGCCTCACTGCCCCTCTCTCCTCCCCGACCCTGCCCCGCTTAGTACACGCACGGCTCGACCTCGAGGCGCACCCCAAACTCCCTCTCCACCGCCGCCGCCACCTCGACCCCCAGCAGCCACACGTCCGCGCCCGTCGCCCCGCCCCCGTTCAGCAGCCACAGCCCGTGCTTGTCCGACACCCTCGCCCCGCCCCTCCGGCGTCCTTTGAGCCCGCACCGCTCGATCATCCACCCCGCGTGCACCAGGGTCCCCTCGGAGGCGCCGATCTCGAGACGGGAGCAATCTGGGGCGCGGGCAAGCAGCGCTCGCAGCGCATCCCCACGCATCACCGGGTTCTTAAAGAAGCTCCCCGAGCTGCACCTGCCCTCCGGATCGGGGAACGACGCGCGGCGCACCTCTTCGACCCAACGTGCCACCTGCGCAGGGGTAGGCCGATCGCACGGGTCCCGCGCCGCTCGCGCCGCAAGGGCGGGGTACGAAAGCCGGGCTACCCATGCCCAGTCGGCCCGTGGCAGCGCGAATCGCACGCTGATGATCAGATATCGCCCCTTCTCGCTCTTGAATGCCGAGTCCCTGTGCCCAAATGCGCACCGTTCGGCGTCCCAGGTCTCGAGCTTCCCCAGATGAAGGTCCACCGCATCCAGGGAGCGGAAATGGTCCGACACGGACGCGCCGTACGCACCGACGTTCTGCACCGGCGCACCGCCGGCCGTGCCGGGGATCAGCGCGAGGTTCTCGAGCCCCCCAAGGCCCTGTCCGATCGTCCACCGGACAAAGGCGTCCCACGGCTCCCCAGCACCGGCCTCCACGACCACCTTGCCGTCTTCCGTCCCGCCAACCACCCTCCGCCTCGAGATCTCGACCCGAAGTACGGCACCTGGGAAATGACCCCTGGGGAACAGCACGTTGCTCCCCCCGCCCAGCACCATCAGCGGCATCCGTCCCGCCAGCGCGCGGCCGGTGCGCAGGGCGTCGTCCGCGGTGCGGATGGGGACCAGCAGGGCGCAGGTGGCGGGGAGGTGCAGGGTGGTGAGCTCCGAGAGGTCGGCGTCGGCGATCGTGCCGCCCGGAAGACCGCGCAGGACGGCATCAGGGAGAGTGCCGAACGCCGTGGCCCCGCGCAGCCGAACGACGTCCGCGCCCAGCCCGCGCAGCTTGCCCTCCAAATTCTCGTAGCCCCTGTCCGCCACGCTCGCCCCCGCGACCACCGTTGTCCCCGGCGCCGCCATTGCGGCGATCAGCAGCGCCGCCGCGCCCCTCAGGTCCCTCCCCCTCACGTGGGTGGCGCCCAACAGCGCCTTGGTCCCGCGCACGTGCATGGTGCCCCCTTTTGAGGAGATGTCGGCGCCCATCCGCGCGAGCTCGCCGGCGTGCGCGGTGCGCCGGGGGTACACGCCGTCTGAGACTGTGCACGCGCTTCCGGGAGGGAGGAGGCAGCAAAGGGCGGTGTAGGGCTGCTGCAGGTCAGTCAAGAAGGCGGGGTGGTCCCCCGCCGCAATGCTGGGCGGGGTTGGGCGGACCGCGGGGGAGGTGGGTGACCGGATTCGGATGCCGTCGGGGAGGGGGTCGACGGTGCATCCGGCGGCGCGGAGGGCATCGACGAGGGATTCCAGATGCTGGAGCTCGGCGCCTTGCACTAGCACGTCGCCGCCACATGCGGCCGCGGCGATCATGAAGGTGCCCGCCTCGGTGCGGTCGGGCATGACCGAGTGGGAGGCGCCGGCGAGGGTCTCGGCTCCGCGGATGCGGATGGTCCGCGTGCCGGCGCCCGAAATGGAGGCGCCCATCTTTGTCAGGAGGGATGCGACGTCGGCCACCTCGGGGTCGACGGCCGCGTTGTCGATAACACTCTCGCCAGGGGCCAGAGCCGCCAGCATCAGCGCGTTCATGGTCCCCGTCACCGTCGGCCTGCGGAATTCGATGCGTGCGGGACTGATCGGCCCGCGGGCCTCAATCTCCCCGTCCTCGCCAATGGCAACGACTGCGCCCATCTCCCGCAGCACGCCGACGTGCATGTCGAGCGGGCGCGGCCCGATGGCGCACCCCCCGGGCGGCGCGGGCAGGCAGGAGAGTCCCAAGCGCGTTGTCAGGCCGAGCAGCAATATCGAGTACCGGAATCGCGCGCAGAGGGCCGCTGGGGGGGCCGCCGCCGCTTGGTGATCCCGCGGACCGGGGCCGGCCATGGGCCCCGCCGCCACCGTGCCGTCCGCCAACCGGTCGGCGGGGCATCCGATGGCCCGCAGCAGCTCCATCGCCGCGTCGACGTCGGCGATGCGCGGCACGTTGGCCAGGAGCGTTTCGCCGCGCCCGAGGGACGCGGCAAAGAGGCAACCCAGCGCGGCGTTTTTCGAGCCCGACACGGCGACGGTGCCGAAAAGCGGACGGCCGCCGCGTACGGCAAACGCGCCGCCGTCGTCCTCCATCCCGGGCGTGCCTTGTTTTGTTGCTCTTCGTCCCTCGATTGAGTGGCCGGATGGCCGCAAGCCGCCGGCATCCCTTGTTTCATCCGTCCCTTTCTCGTTTGCATCGCTCGAAACGGATACCCGGGCGGGGGCTGCGGTGACGATAATCGACGTTGTTGCTCCGTGCCGGAAGCCCTCTACTTCAGCAGCAACCGGGATGGGCGCCGGGGCCCGCCGGTGGGCCTTGCCCATTGCCGCTGCCGCCGCCGCCGCGCTGTTGCTGCTCGTGGCGGCCCCGATGCACTGGAACGCCGCGGCAACAACGACGCCGCCACCCGCTAGCCTCCACGATGCGCCCCCACGCGACACAGCAACCCCGGCTACCGCGGCGCACAGCGACCCCCCCGCCTGGCCGCCGCGGCACCCGCCGGGCGCTCCGCTGCTCCCCAACGCAACGACGGCGATCTTTGCCTCGTTCAAATATGGCCACCTGGCGGCGCACGCCCTCGAAACCGCTCTCTCGCAGACCCGCCCCTTCGATTTCATCTGGTTTGCCGACGACGCCGCGGGCGACTGCGCGCACCTCCCAGCGCTCTACCCCGAGGTCACCTTCATCCTCCGGCGGGAACGCCTCGGCACGGTGGCCAACTTCCAGGACCTGCTGGACCGCGTCGCGACCGAGCGCTACCTGTTCCTCGGTGCCGACAACTGGCTGCGCGAGGACCTCCACGAGAAGCTGGCATCCGCCGACGCCGACGTGGTCAAGTACGACCGGTCGATTGTCGGGGACCCCCACGGGACGTCGGAGGTGGTGAAGTTCCACGCCGGCCCGGAGCTCACCCGCGCGGCGGACGGCTGGTACTGGAACATGACCTTCCTGCACAGCGGGTCGATGTTACTCCGTACGGCGGCTGTGCGCGCCGCGGGCGGGTACAAGGGAACGTCCCGCGTGGCCGGGGCGGGCGTCGCGGTGCAGAAGACCGCGGAGGACCAAGACCTGTACGAGGCGCTGCGCCGGCGCAACGCGACCGTGGTGCACGTGCCCGAGCCGCTGATCTACTACCGCCGGCACAGGACCAACTTCAATCCGTCGTGAGGGCGGGGCGATCGGCGCGGCGCCTCAGCATGGGAAAGCAGCGACCCGATCATTTGGGACCGCTCGTTGGGCGCACTCCGAATCCATCATCGCCCGAACGACGCTTCTGTTACAGCTTCGTCAGAGCAGTGCCACCACCCGGCCCCGTGCGTGGCCGGGTCGCCGGCCCGTGCCCCGTCGCAAGGCCGGCGCCGTGCACCCCCGGCCCGCCGGCCACGAAGGGGCTGGGCTCCGCGCTCGGGGACGCGGAGGCGCTGTCGGAACCGCCAGCGGGGAAGACGGGCAGGCTTGGAGAGGGATGGGCGGGGAGGCCCGGCGCGGCGGGCTGCGATATCCCTCTGGGTTTGGGGCGGCGGCGGCCGATCCCATGTTATATCCAACGACGAGATACTGTACAGCCGATCCCGCGCATCCGGCACCGCCTCACGACGGATTGAAATTCGCCCTGTGCCGCCTGTAGTACAGCAGCGCCTCCGGCACGTGCACCACGCTCGCGTTGCGCGCCCTCAGCGCCGCGTACAGGTCCGCGTCCTCGTTGGCCCTCCGCGCCCCGGCGCCCATCCCCGCCCTGCTGCTGGTCCCCGCGTAACCCGCCGCGGCACGCACGGCAGCGGTCCGGAGGAGCATCGACCCGCTGTGCAGCGAGGCCATGTCCCAGCGCCACCCGTCGGGGCTGCGGCGCATCTGCCTGCGGGTGGGGCCGCCGTGGTGCCGCACCAGCCCCGATTCCCCGTGCGGGTCGCCGACGACGGTCCGGTCGTACTTGACGACGTCGGCGTCGGCGGATGCCAGCTTCTCGTGTAGGTCCTCGCGTAGCCAGTTGTCGGCGCCAAAGAAGAGGTACCGCTCCGTGGCCACGCGGTCCAGCAGGTCCTGGAAGTTGGCAACCGTGCCGAGGCGCACGGGGCGCAAGATGAAGGTGACCTCGGGGTACAGCGCTGGGAGGTGCGCGCAGTCGCCCGCGGCGTCGTCGGCGAACCATATGAAATCAAAGGGGCGGGTCTGCGCGAGCGCCGTCTCGAGGGCGTGGGCCGCCAGGTGGCCGTATTTGAACGAGGCAAAGATCGCCGTCGTGGCGTTCGGGATGAGCGGCTCGCCCGGCGGGTGGCGGGGCGGCCACTCTGGCGATGCGGCGCCCGGAATGCCCGCCGCGCCGGGGGCGGCCGGCGGAGCGGGGGCAGCGGCATGCCACGGACCCCAGGCCGTCAGCAGGCACGCGGCTACCGCGATTGGCGGCGCGAGCCGGCGGTCGATGCCCATGTCGGCGTTTGTCCGCACCAAGACCCGATTGGTGGCGGGTTGTTTACGCGTCCCGAAAAACGGGGCATCGCCCGCACCCTGCGTCGATTAATGTCCGGTACATCGACGGCCGATCAAGATTCTTCCCGGTGGTCGGACGCTGGGACGGTTCCGATAGCGGCAGCGTGGCACGTGTGGTTTCCGAAAGGGCCGCTTCCGGGGTTAAGACCACCTCTGCAGCTGCCCTTTCCGGTCGAAAACGGCACGTTCGTCGCGTGACGTGCCCGGCAATCGCGGCTGCGGGCATCCAGCGGTGCTCAAGAAAGCCCGGCCGGGATTCGTGATCATGGGAATCCATTTTCGGTTCTGCAGCGGCGGCGTCAAGGCTGGCGCGTGGTGGCTTCGACGACTGCGGTACGGTACGAGCGTGGACCTCGCCCTTCTACTTGATGGCATCCAGCCGCGGCGGCGAGGCCGGCCGACCGTCGTCCCACGTGCGGGGGGGTCGACACAACTTGAGTCGCCACCGTGCGAAGTGCCTAATAGGAATCGAGACCCAGCGAAACCGATCCGGCCACGCCCGCGAGGCCCACCTCCCTCTCATGGCGGGTTGTGGTTTGCCCTGTGCCGGCGGTAGTACAGCAGCGCCTCGGGCACGTGCACCACGCTGGCGTTGCGCGCCAGCATCGCCGCGTATAGGTCCCTGTCCTCCTCCGTCCTCCGCGCTTCGGCCCCCATCCCGGCCCTGCGGCTGGTCCCCGCGTACCCCCCCGCGGCGCGCACGGCGGCGGTCCGGAGGAGCATCGACCCGCTGTGCAGCGACGACATGTCCCAGTGCCACCAGCCCGGTTCGCGGCGCATCTGCCTGCGGGCCGGGCCGCCGTGGTGCCGGACGGCGTACGACTCGCCGCGGGGGTCGCCGACGACCGCGAGGTCGTACTTGACCGCGTCCGCGGCGTGCGACGCCAGGCGTTCGTGCAGGTCCTCGCGGAGCCAGTTGTCGGCGCCGAAGAAGGCGAAGCGCTCGGTGGACACGCGGTCCAGGAGGTCCTGGAAGTTGGCCACCGTGCCGAGGCGTTCCCGCCGGAGGAAGAACGAGACCTCGGGGTAGAGCGCGGGGAGGTGCGCGCAGTCGCCGGCGGCATCGTCGGCGAACCAGATGAAATCGAAGGGGCGGGTCTGGGCCAGCGCCGTCTCGAGGGCGTGAGCCGCGAGGTGGCCGTACCGGTAGGAAACGACGATCGCGGTGGTCGCGTTGGCGATGAGCGGGGCGCCGCGAGGGTGCCGCGGCGGCCGGCCGGCGTCGGGCCGCCGGGCCCGGGGAAGGAGCAGCAGCAGCAGCAGCGCGGCGGCCGTGGAGCAAGACTGCGCCAGCCGGCGGACGGTGCCCATCCCGCCGTCGGTTGGTTGTTTAATTCCGGCGTCCGCATGGCTGTCCTCGCGTCCGGCCAAGGCCCCGGCCGATGGACGACGACGGCGGCGCGTTCGTCGTCCGCGGCGGCCGCCCGCTGCTCGGCGCGGTGGCCGTGGCGGGCTCCAAGAACGCCGCGCTGGGCTGCCTGTTCGCCGCGGCGCTGGGCTCCGCGAGGACGCGGCTGGCCAACGTGCCGCGCATCGCCGACGTCGACTGCGCGATGCGGCTGCTGCGGGCGATCGGGTGCCCCGCCGGGCGGCTGCCGGACGGGACGGTGGCCGTGGGGCCGTGCCCGCGGGGGCTTGCCCCGCCTCCGCCGCCGGCGCTGTGCACCGCGTCCCGCGCCGCCGTGCTGCTGCTCGGCCTCACCGCACGGCTCGGACGCTCGCACCTGCCCGCGCCGCCGGGGGGGTGCGCCATCGGGCCGCGCCCGCTCGACATGCACGTCGGCGTGCTGCGGCAGATGGGCGCCGTCGTTGCCACTGGCGAGGACGGGGAGATCGAGGCCCGCGGGCCGATCAGTGCCGCACGCATCGAATTCCGCAGGCCGACGGTGACGGGGACCATGAACGCGCTGATGCTGGCCGCGCTGGCCCCTGGCGAGAGTGTTATCGACAACGCGGCGCTGGACCCCGAGGTGGCCGACGTCGCATCCCTCCTGACAAAGATGGGCGCCTCCATTTCGGGCGCCGGCACGCGGACCATCCGCATCCGCGGAGCCGAGACCCTCGCCGGCGCCTCCCACTCGGTCATGCCCGACCGCACCGAGGCGGGCACCTTCATGATCGCCGCGGCCGCATGTGGCGGCGACGTGCTGGTGCAAGGCGCCGAGCTCCAGCATCTGGAATCCCTCGTCGATGCCCTCCGCGCCGCCGGATGTACCGTCGACTCCCTCCCCGACGGCATCCGAATCCGGTCACCCACCTCCCCCGCGGTCCGTCCAACCCCGCCCAGCATTGCGGCGGGGGACCACCCCGCCTTCTTGACTGACCTGCAGCAGCCCTACACCGCCCTGTGCTGCCTCCTCCCCCCCGGCCGCGAGTGCACCGTGTCAGACGCGGTGTACCCCCGGCGCACCTCGCACGCCGGCGAGCTCGCCCGCATGGGCGCCGAAATCTCCTCAAAAGGGGGAGATATGCACGTGCGGGGGACGCAGGTGCTGATGGGTGCGACCCATGTGAGGGGGAAGGACCTGAGGGGCGCGGCGGCGCTGCTGATCGCGGCGCTGGCGGCGCCGGGGACGACGGTGGTCGCGAGGGCCGGCGTGGTGGACAGGGGCTACGAGGACCTGGAGGGCAAGTTGCGGGGCCTGGGCGCGGACGTCGTGCGGCTGCGCGGGGCCACGGCGTGCGGCACTCTCCCTGATGCCGTGCTGAACGGGCTGCCGGAAGGCACGATCGCCGACGCCGACCTCTCGGAGCTCACCACCCTGCACCTCCCCGCCACCTGTGCCCTGCTGGTCCCCATCCGCACCGCGGACGACGCCCTGCGCACCGGCCGCGCGCTGGCGGGACGGATGCCGCTGATGGTGCTGGGCGGGGGGAGCAACGTGCTGTTCCCCAGGGGTCATTTCCCAGGTGCCGTACTTCGGGTCGAGATCTCGGGGCGGAGGGTGGTTGGCGGGACGGAAGACGGCAAGGCGGTCGTGGAGGCCGGTGCTGGGGAGCCGTGGGACGCCTTTGTCCGGTGGACGATCGGACAGGACCTTGGGGGGCTCGAGAACCTCGCGCTGATCCCCGGCACGGCCGGCGGTGCGCCGGTGCAGAACGTCGGTGCGTACGGCGCGTCCGTGTCGGACCATTTCCGCTCCCTGGATGCGGTGGACCTTCATCTGGGGAAGCTCGAGACCTGGGACGCCGAACGGTGCGCATTTGGGCACAGGGACTCGGCATTCAAGAGCGAGAAGGGGCGATATCTGATCATCAGCGTGCGATTCGCGCTGCCACGGGCCGACTGGGCATGGGTAGCCCGGCTTTCGTACCCCGCCCTTGCGGCGCGAGCGGCGCGGGACCCGTGCGATCGGCCTACCCCTGCGCAGGTGGCACGTTGGGTCGAAGAGGTGCGCCGCGCGTCGTTCCCCGATCCGGAGGGCAGGTGCAGCTCGGGGAGCTTCTTTAAGAACCCGGTGATGCGTGGGGATGCGCTGCGAGCGCTGCTTGCCCGCGCCCCAGATTGCTCCCGTCTCGAGATCGGCGCCTCCGAGGGGACCCTGGTGCACGCGGGGTGGATGATCGAGCGGTGCGGGCTCAAAGGACGCCGGAGGGGCGGGGCGAGGGTGTCGGACAAGCACGGGCTGTGGCTGCTGAACGGGGGCGGGGCGACGGGCGCGGACGTGTGGCTGCTGGGGGTCGAGGTGGCGGCGGCGGTGGAGAGGGAGTTTGCGGTGCGGCTCGAGGTGGAGCCGTGCGTGTACTAGGCGGCGTGCCGCGACCACGATCGGGTGCGGAGGGGGCGAGATCGGGCGGGGGCGATCGAGGAGGTGACCCGAGGGAGCATGGGGCCCATCCGCGGCAAAGGCGACGTCCCGATCTGCAACGATGGTCCATCGTCCATGCCGGATCCGTTCCCGTCTCGGGTTCGAGCGGTCGCGAGCTGGGTGGATGTGCCCGCGATCAGACGTCGTGTCGACAACAAAACCGCGTCCGGATGGCGCCCCCCACGGACGCGCTCGCGCTGCTCCGCGCGGCGGCGGGCCGGCGACTATCGTTGCTCGCGCACGCGGCGGTGCCGCGGCGTGCGGGCCCCCCGCGGGCGGGCGCGGCGCCGCGGGCGGGAGCGGTCCCGCGCCCCGCGCCGCGGTTCGCGCGCGGGTTCGCCGCGGGCGGGCCGGACGCCGCGGGGGGCGGGGAGGGAAGCGCGGGGGCGGCGGGGGCCGCGGGCGCCGCGGCGGATGCGGGTGTGCCGGCGGCGGAGGGCGCGCGGGAGGGCGCGGCGCCCGAGGGGAAGGCGGACGCCATCGCGGCGGAGGGGCCCGTCGGGCGGGCGCACGCCACCGAGGGCGACTCCACCGAACCCGCACAGCAGCCGGCCGCCGCAAGCGAGGCCTCCGAGGCACCGGGGCCCCGCGATGCCCCGCGACCCGGGCCGCCCTCCGCGCCCGCACCACCGCCCCCATCCGCCGCAGACGCCGCGTACCGCCTCGCCCTCGCCGTGATCGACGCAGAGGTCGCCAAGGTCCGCGCCGAGCTGGCCTCGCTCGACGCGCGCCTGGCAGACCCGGACCTCGCCGACCCGGACCGCGCGCTGCTGGCCGCGCGCAGGCGCAACCGCGCCGACGAGCTGGCATTCGCCGACCCGCAGCTGAGGGAGCTGCTCCCCGCGCGCAACGCGCGCGAGTTCGGGACGCACCCCGAGGACGAGGCGCTGCTGCCGCTCAAGAGGGACGTGTTCCAGAAGATCACGCTGCCCATCCTGCTGGACCACATGACGCGGGACGCGGTGCTCGTCGACCTGTTCGGGCTGCACGACGCGTTCGAGCCGTCGGTCGCCGTCACGGCCCTGTTCGAGAAGGAGCGGGGGATCGCCACGGAGCGGTTCAGCAGGCGGACCGACGTGCCGCTCGTCCCGCTGCACATGTCGCCGGTCAGCAGGTACAAGGGCGACGGCACCGAGTGCAGGCGCACGCCCCCGAAGATCAAGATCGAGAGCTTCCCGGACGGGTCGGCGCCGCGGGGCAGGGAGAAGCTGCTGACCGTCGCCGTCATGGACCTCGGTGGGCTCCCGGCGCGCCTCCCGTTCCCCCCGCGCCCTTCTCACCCTCCCCTCCATCGTGTCGCCCCCGCTTTTGCCCCCCCCCCCCCCCCCTTCGCAGACTACCCCCGCCTCGACACGGCCTCGTACGAATCCCTCCTCCTCTCCCTGCACACCAACCTCCCCCCGCGCCCCATCCTCACCCTGGACCTCGCCGACCCCGCGCACTGCGCCGTGCCCTACCTCCCCCCCCACCCCGCCAAGCAGAGCCCGAACCTGTGGCACAGGGTGGTGGCGGTCGTGTGCGAGCAGGAGGGGGAGGTGGACATCCGGTTGCCCGAGGGCAGGGAGGTGGAGGGGGTGGAGGGGAGGTCGCCTTGGGTTCGGGACCACGACGGGGAGGGGGAGCAGAAGCATCGGATCAGGGAGAGGTACGTCCTGCGCCGCCTTCGGGGCCGCCGCGGGGGCCGGCGCTGACCCCTCCCCTCCCCCCCGCGAAGGATCGCCGCGCTGCCCTTCCTGAGGATGATGCGCGCGCACAACCTCACCCCCGTCGGCATCGCCTACTGGAAGGTCGAGTGGTCCCCCCAGGCCAGCGTCATCTTCCGGGAGCTCGGTCGGTCCCTCCCTGCTCCCCCGCCATCGTCGCGTCGCTGACCCCACCGCGCGGCAGGCCTCCACGAGCCCGTGCTGTCGCTCATGCCCCGCGACATCCCCGCCTTTTCCCGCGCCCTCCGCCGGACCCCCGACGCCGCGTCGGACCCGGCTTCCCTCCTGGCCCTGCTCGGGAAGGAGCGCCTGAGCCTGTCGACCGATCCCGAGGGCGGCAAGCGGTACGACCGCGCGTCCGCCGTCGCGGGGAGGGGGGGAAACGAGGGCCTGGAGGAGCCCAGTTCGCGGCCGGCGAGGATGCCGACCCGCGCGGCGGAGACGATCGCGCGGCTCGAGGCCGAGGCGCGGGCCGCCGAGCTCCGGCGCGCCGAAAAGTCCGGGAAGCCGGCCGCGGAGGCGCCGCGGTTCGATTTCGACCGCGCGGGGAGGATGCGGGCGCCCGTGGACCCCGTGGTGGATGTGGCGAGGGCGGTGAGGAGCAGGGAGGGGGTGGCGGGGCCGGTGACGGCGCACGAGGAGAGGGTGTGGAGGGAGAGGGCGTGGAGGTACCAGCGGCGGGTGAGGGGGGAGAACCAATAGGGCTGGGGCGGATGCGGTGGGCGATCGATGTAGCACGAAGGAAGAATGGTTCGGCGGGTGGCGAAGCTGGCTCCCATTCCTCACGCGATGCGGTAGAGAAGATACATCACACCGTTCAAAGGGAACGATTTCAACGAATGGGCCATCGGAAGGGGAATCCGCCCAGGGACATCTGTGTTTGTCCGGGCGGCGTCGATCAATTTGCACTGCGTCCCTGGTCGAGTCATCCCACATGCGGCGCCGGTGGTTCGTCGGCGCCGTCCTCGCCGCGTGCGCGTTCGCGGCGGCGCTGGTGCTTCGCAGCCCCGCGCCGCCCGCGCCGGCCCCGCCGAGCGCGCCCGCGCCCGCCTTACGCGCCGGAGCGCTCCCCGACGCGCCGCCGCCCGGCCCGCTCGTGGTGATCGTCACGGCGGCGACAAAGGACGCGCCGTACGCGATCCGCTCGCTGGCCAACAAGCAGCGATACGCGCTCTTGCACCGGCCCCGCGTGGCCTTCCATCCCGTGTTTTCGTGGTCGCACCTCGTGGACGTCGGCGACGCCGCGCTGTACCCGCGGGAGCCGGACTGCGGCGTGGAATCCCTGGACGCGATGCCGCCGGACCCCACGCGGACGCCGTTCGGGATGGCCCGGAAGCGCTGGAACCGTCCCGACAAGAGCCACGACGGGCGCTACATCGGGTACTGGGTCAAGGTCGGCGCTCTGATCGAGGCGCTGGAGCTGTATCCCTCGGCCGCCTACGTGTGGTGGTTGGACCTCGACACGCTCATTACGAACATGACCGCGCGGATCGACGATCTGATCCCGGGGCTCGGGAACGGGTGCGGCGGCGCCGCGGCCGCGCAGGCCGACACGAGGGGGCGGCCGGACCACCTGCCGGATTTCGTGGTGGCCGAGGACTGCAACTCGGCCAACACGGGCTCCTTCCTCGTCCGCTCGTCGCCCTACATGTTCGGCCTGCTCGGCCGCGTGTTCGCGACCCTGCTGGCCCGCACGCCCAGGGACAACGAGCAGGGCGAGTTTGTGCGGCTGCTCAGGGAGGACGCAGAGCTGCGCTCGCGGACATACGTGGTCCCGCAGAAGAGGTTCAACGCCTATCCGGTCGAGATCGACTGCCAGCGCGACAGGGACCCGTGGCGGCCGGGGGACTTTATCTGGCACATCGCGGGCGCGTGGGCGATGAACATGTTTACCCTGTTCAACGGGACCCGCAAAGGGGTCGATGACCCGAAAGCGAGGGAGGAGGTGGAGGCTTACAGGGCAAACTTCGCCTGCCCGGGGCTGCCGAAGGACGAGTGGAAGTACAGGTGGATGTTCGACAAGGTGGGTCCCACCTCCGCCTGCGCATCGCTCTCGCTTATGATCGGCAGTACGCGAGTCAAGTCGCGGACATACCGCCAGGTGAGGCTTGCGCTCGCGGAGAGCGGATCCACGCTGACATCCCTTGCAGTGGCGACATAGGGTTTGATCTTGCTGTACGAAGGAACGATCTCAATGTGGCCGGCCGAGGGCGCGTCGAAGAACGATTAGCCGCCCAGTGCGGCCAGCCCCCTTGGCGGAGCATCTGTGTTTACTCCGTCCTGTTCTTGTCTTTCGCGTGCAACCATGCCGCCGCCTAAGACAGACATTCGCGTGCCGCCGCCGCTTCCGGACCCGTCCATCGTCGCGCTGCGGACCCCGGAATCGTGAGCTTCGCGTCCCCGGAGCTTGGGTGCGCGTCGCCGACGGACGTCTTCCGCCCAGGGCGTTCCACGAGACGAGAAGCCTGTTCCCGTACGAGCCCAAGTATCTCGAATGGGGTCACCTGAGGATGGCATACTACGACGAACGCGGGCCCGTGATCGACCTGTCGACCGGGAAACCCCTGGCATCGCCCCCGGCCGGCGTGCCCGTCAACGAGGAAGTTTGGCTTTGCCTGCACGGCGAACCCGCCTGGAGCTTCCTCTACCGCAACATGATCCCCGCGATCCTGTCATCTTCCGGCCGCCCGCACCCTCTGCCCGGCCGCGCAAGGAAGCTCGTCCGTCGGCGCGCCGTGGCGCTCGATCTCCTCGGCTTCGGGCGCTCGGACAAGCCCAAGAGGATGGAGGACTACGGGTTTGCGTTCCACCTGCATTCTCTGATCCACGCGGTGCTGGCGCTGGATCTGAGGGAGGTGACGGCGCTCGTGCAGGATTGGGGCGGACTGCTGGGGCTCTGCCTGCCTCAGTACCTGCCGGGGAGGTTCAGGCGGTACATCGTGATGGACACAGCGCTGCCGTTGGGGTTGCCGCCGAACAAAGGTGGGCTGCGTGCCGCGTGCCGGTGCGGGCGAGGCAGCAGGTTGACTTCATCAAGGCTTCCTCGAGTGGAAGGAGTACGGAACCAAGACGATGGAAGGCGCCTTCGTCGCCAGCAAAGCCATGAGCTTCATGATGCGCGAGAGCACTCAGACGCTGGACGAGCCCGGCGTGAAGGAGGCGTATGACGCGCCGTACCCGACCTTCGAGCACACCGCGGGCGCATGCAAGTTCCCGCACATGGTGCCTCTCGACGAAAGCTACGGGGGCGTGGACGTGGGCAAAATGGCCGGCGAGTTCTGGAGCAAGGGCGAGGGGAACAAGATCCCGATTTTCATGGCGATTGGCATGAAGGACCTCGTGATCGAGCCCAGAGGTTCGTCAGCGATGGGCTTGCGCGCTTCATCTTGTCTGATGGGCTGGCACGCACTGCAGTGATGTACTTCCTGCGCAATCGGTTCCTCACCTCGACCGTCGCGACCATGGAGCTGCCAGACGCGGGTCACTTCGTGCAGGAATGGGGAGAAAGGATCATCTACCGGGCGTTGGACGTCTTCGAGGCGCTGGAGGTGGACGGCGTCGTTCTGGGGAGCCCGGCTCAGAAGGGCAAGCTGTAGAGGGGTAAAAGATGAATGCATTTGACGAGTGTTTCCAAGAATTGCAAAAAGCAAAGCCTGTGCATCTTCATTCGGGGCCAGCTGCGTACTCTCGATACCTGTTGAGCAGCTCCGCTTGCTCTTCCACCGTGTCCGCTCCTTCGAGCAGGATCGGCAAGTCGTCGTCGCCGACCTGGCCGGAGATAAAGCTGGTAACGTAGCTGTCCCAGAGGCCGATGAGTACACTGCAAGCGTCGACAGCTTTCCTAGGTGGGAGGAGGGCGGATCACCATTAACGTCGGCAAACGGCTCGCGAGACTCACGCCCTAAGGGCGTTCAGGCTGCCCTGCTCGAGATAGCGCTTCACATCCTCCTGCCTCATTGACGAGAATCGCGCGGTGAACACCCTGAGCTCCCTGAGTAGAGCATCCGTCATTCGCCCCGAGGCCGCTTTAACCAGCTTCTGGGCCGCATCGACGACGGCTTTCGCGACGGTGGCAGCGGCCTGGCGAAGAGGCAATCAGGCTCGCAGGCGGCAAAAGAAGCCGGCTTGACCAACCGGGTTGGCGTTGTGGACCAGGTAGTCCATCCGCGTTTCGTTAATGGTCTTGCCGGCCTGCTTCTTGGCGAGCCTTGTTGAGAGAAAGACGCCTCCGAGCACCTCGTTCACCTCGTCCTTGAAAGTTTCGTCGAGCAAAGCCAAGGCTTCGACCCGGGCATTCGCCAAAACTTTGTCAGAAGCTTTCCGAAGAGCACCGATCAGCCTGTTCCGTTCGTCCTGGAGGATCTTTTTGGCGAGCTGCTTCTGCTCGTGATCCGCATCGTCGAGCTCCAGGTCGTCGAAGTTGCCGTCAATGATCTCGAGGATGGAAGCCGCGCCGAGCCGCTCTGACCGGCTTCCGCTCCCCCGGCTCGCGGACTGCGACGGCGGCCCGTCCTCCTTGGTGGCAAAGAACGACTTCATGACGCTCGAGAAGCGCCTCAAAATCACGTCGATGAGCTGCGGAACGAGAAGGTTCCGGAGGGGGCGGATGGTGAAGTCGGTCGCGTTGTTCATGCCGCGGGAAGGGATCGGTAGGTTGCGCAGGTCCGAGTTGAGCACCTTGGAGTTGCGCTTGAGGTCTGCACAGACCGGTGAGCGCATTCATTCCCGCAAGATTCGACGGCCACCCACATTTGTCCCTCAGGTCTTTGTAGTCGTTCTCCATCATTCGAGTCGCAGAACACAGGTTGACGATGGGGTCCACAACTTTCTTGACCTCGGCAGAGTCCCAAATGAGGTTCATGTTCATCTCGATGAAGTCTCGAAACGATTTTTCCACATTTGGCCTCCCCCACTGTGGCCAAAGCGATCAGGGCCCGGCACGTCCAGTAACCTGCATCATCACATACGCGCTGGGCAAGATCCTTGGTGTGGAAAAGCACCGTTTCGAGCATATCCGGGGAGTCGAAGCTCGCGAAGTTGTGCAAAAGACGGGCGACCGACGACATCTCGACAAGCAGCTGACGTTGCAGGTTCTAGATGGAGGTGGAACTAAGGAACGGGCGATTCTATCTGGTTTGACGCGACGTACCTCGGCATTGTTGCGCCAGCGTGCCGAAGTTCCATCCAGAATGAGCTTCACGAGATCTTCCACGGACGGCTGTTCCGGGTTCCTAAGAAGCACGTTGGCCGCAAGGGCGTGGATCCTGGACTTGACCACGTCGAATCGCCTCTTGTTCTCCTGTTCTCCCAGTTTCAGCGCTTTAGCCGCGACGCCGCTCCAACGGTCCTTCACGAGCTTGTCCATGAGGTAAGCGACGTTCGCAGCAGGCTTCTCCGAAACGTATTTTGCGATCCGGACGCCACCTTTGGCCTGTTGCGCTTCAAGTGTCCCGAGATCATTGGACTTGTCAATGGGGGTGAAAGCCACGAGCTCAAGTCCGGTTTCCAGGATGCGCGTCCCGAGACGGGCATCCTGCACAGCGTTGGTCACGTCCGCGGCCGGCAGGCTCTCCCTGAAGATCATCACCAAAGTATCGAACGATCCGTGCTTGCCCTTGAGGGCATCCACCGCAATCTGATAGCCATACGGGTCCTCTTTCTGCAGGCCTGGCACGTCGATGAAGCTGAACGGGTGCCGGAAGGGCAGCCTGACGGTGGCCTTCTTCAACAATCCGTGAAGCTCCAGCGGATTCACCGTCGCACGCAGGTACTCGTTCCGCAAAGCCTCGAGGCTCTGATCGAGGGTCGGTTTGCGGAAGAGAAGCGTCTTGGTTGCCGGCATCGACTCGAGCGAGACACGCTTCGCTTCCGGCAGAACGAGTCGATCCGGTTCCAGCTCGAAAAGTTCGTTCTCGGAGCCGATGTCGAGCATGGAGCACAATTCCGGTGCAGAGATCCATATGTCCTTGCTGGTCAGAAAGGCGTTCTTGATGGCGTCCGGCAGCGGCTCCTTCTCCTCGTCGTCTTCGTCGTCCTCGTCTTCGTCTTCCTCATCGTCGCCTTCTCCCCCGTCGCCTGCTGCGGGCTGATCGCGATCACGCGCGACGGTCTCGAACAGACTGCGCACGAGTTCGAGCTGCGCGTCTACCTCCTCGAGCGTCCAGCACTCGACAGTAAAGCCGACTTCGCCGTCGGAGGCGACGATAGTCTGGGCAAAGCGGGTTGTAGTCGACTGGGTGGAGGACGGCAGGATGTCCACCTCCCTACCCTGCAATTGCAATCGGGATGAGTGCGGTTGGCGGAACCACCATCGGGCCACTCACGTTGTAGTCGACGTATCTGGGATCGCGTTCGTCGTAGGGTTCCCCGACGCCGCTATCCTCGTAAGGATGCTCCGCCAAGTAAGCCTGCCAGTCAGACTCCGATACCAGATCGGCCCTGGCAATCGTGTTGATCGTGGTGCTCTTGCCGACCTTGGTTTCCCCAACAAAGAGCACGGGCACGACATGACGGACGTATTCGCCCGCAGCCGATTCCAGATCTGCTTCAAGGGAGTGAAGGGCGGCCTCTTTCCGGGTCAAGTTCTCGCTGAGGAGATGGGCGACCAAATCGGCGGCCGGGCCCCTTTGCGAGGAGGATTTTGCAGCAAATGTCCGGCTGATGAAGTCCCGCAAGGTGGCCAGCGGCCATTGGAAGAGCGCAAGATGGGAGAGGTCGCGCTGGTCACAGGCTCGGGCCACCGGAAGCATGGGAACGTCCGCGACAACCTGGTGCTGCCCAGCACCAGAATCCTCGGGAAGCACATCCACTGCGACTCGGTCGGGGGGGGCGGCGACACTTGGCACCATCACCATCCGAACAGGAAAGTCCTGAGGAAAGCGGTCGTCCATGATTTGTTGCTCAAGCCGGCGGCCTTTGTACTTGCGGACCCTGTAAACGGCGCCCTCCCGTGTGAGCTGCATGAACTGACCGTCGGCACCATCCCCGACTGTGAACCATTCGTTGAGCAGGAGCCGAACGGGTTGCGGGCCCATGCCAGGAAGCTTGATCTCCTGCTCCATGTCCGGTTCCGGAACAAGGTTCAACGACGCGGTCGACTCCGGAGGCGAAACGCTGGCCGGGAATATTGGCCGGTAGTCCGCTTGATCCGAGAGCGAGGGCCTTTGGCGGACAAGGTAGAGGCGGCGACGCGGAGTCGTGTCGCGCGCGGTAAACGTAAAGAGAACCCGCTCCTCTGCTGTGGTTTTGGTCCACGTCCAGACGTTCAGCTCGACGTCCAAGCATTCAGCCACGGCGTGAAGAACGGGGAAGAAAGGATCGACTCGGGCCTCCAGAAGATCACCAAGGTAGGCATCGAGACCGGCACCGGACCGAGCGGCAGGGACGTTGCGCGCCCAGCTCTTGGCAATGGGAACCTCGTAGTCCTTCCGATGTGCTTGGATGTGGCACACCGTGGCTTCGAGCAGCTCCTTCCAGCGCGCCTCGTTGTGAAAGAGGAAGGTCGAGAGCGACTTCCACAGCCAACGCCGGTGCTTCCCGCCCTCGTCCTCCGATGAGTCACCGAGCATCAGCCCGCGCCGATTCAGGGCCGACGCAAGCATCCCGATGGCGTCCGGAGTGATGGAACTCTCCGGGGGATGCCTGGTGCCGTCGTCTCCCAGCTGGTAGGCAAACTGGCGGCTGTGGAGCCGCCCGCCCGTAGGAAGCCTGCCTGCCCAGCGGAGGGCCGTTTCCTCATCCTCGGAGCGCGGCGCAGGAACGAAGTTCCGGTCGCCGCGAATGGACGTGACACGCGTTTCGAGGGGTGCGGCCGCCACGAGCGCCGCCATCAGCTCCCGCCCGCGCGCCGCGGACGCGAGCGCCGGCGGTGGCGCGGCATTGCTGTCCGTCCGGGCGCGTTTGCTCTGATTCGGCGCCATGGCGAGTGTGCCAAGGAGGGCACGCCACCCGCGAAGACCGCGCCCTCGCGTCACAGCCGCGTCGACGATCAGTTTACTTCGACCACAGCGTGTAGATTAGTGCAGCACTATGTCAACATCAACCCTCTCGGGTCAGCACTACCCATCTCTGAGGTCCTCGATCACGCGTCACGGTTGATCTCTAGGGTACGTGATGCGGGCTGCGGGTTCGAGCTGCTGTGCTCAACATCGGGCATGAAGACAACGAATACTGAACAGTCGCAGTTAACCATGTCTGAAGTGAGCGGTGGAACCGCTCGAGATGCTGGAGGCAGACAAGGTTGCTCTGGGATGGAAAAGAAGACTTAGACTCGGCGTTTCAAATCCCCGAAGTCTGTCCGCCTGTCGATCCCGCATGAGAAACGCTATCAAGCGCCACCAAACGCGGCCCCTACCGTCGACCACCATCGCGTGGCCCGTCACGAACCCCGCCTCGTCCGAGCACAGCCAAAGCACCGTCGCCGCGATCTCCTCCGGCCTCCCCATCCTCCCCACCGGCTCCTGCGCCACCACCCTCGCCCGCCCCTCCTCCGTGCCCAGCGTGTACCGCTCGATCATGGGGGTGTCGATGATGCCGGGGCACAGCGCGTTGACCCGGATGCCCTCCTTCGCGTACTCGAGCGCCGCGGCCTTGGACATGCTGACCACGCCGGATTTGGAGGCGCAGTAACAAGATTGCCCCCGGATCGCCATCACGCCGGCGCCGGACGAGGTGTTGACGATGGATCCGCCGCCGCGGAAGCGCATGAGCGGGATCTGGTGCTTCATGCAGAGGAAGACGCTCCTCAGGTTGACGTTGATCACGCGATCGAACAGCTCCTCGGGGATGTCGGCCAGCGGCGTCGCCGGCTGCTCGATGCCGGCCTGAATGGGGATGTTTGCCGCGGTTCAGCGGCACGACAGTGACAGGAGGGGAGAGACGGACATTGTTGAAGGCAAAGTCGAGCCCGCCGAGCTCCGCGACCGTCCGTTCCAGGGCCTCCTTGATCTCCGCGGACTTTGTTACGTCGCAGCGCATCGTGAGGACGCGGGCCGCGGGGGCCCCAACAACGGAGAGCGTCTCCCGCAGACCCGTTTCGGAGATGTCCACCGCGGCGACGGCGGCGCCAGCGCGGGCGAATGCGATGGTCGTGGCCCGGCCGATGCCGCTGCCTGCGCCCGAGACGAAGGCAACCTTGCCCGAGAAGCGGCCCTCCATCTCGCAACTTCGCTAGGCAACCCGCGAACGACCCGTCTCAGAGACCCGGCCGTGACTCGACACGACCGCGCAGACGCCGTGCCGCCTTCTGTTCTTTCTTCTTGTTTCCAAAATGAGCACAGCCGGCCGGACGATTGTCGTCGGCCTCGACGACGTTGCAGACGAGCACGTCAAGGCGAACCCCGTCCTCCGCGCGGCCCTGAAGGTGGCCCGTTCTGGAACCGCAAACCTGCACGAAACCTCACGGAAACGCCATCTGCCAGGAAAGCGCTCGAGCCGGAGACCGCATCGTCCTCCTCTGCGCCTCCAAATCCCTGACCCTCCCCTCGAGCGCCGCGGGGGTCGCCGACATCGCTCGGAGGGTCGAGCTGCTCGCGGCGCGCGTTGCCGACTCGGTCCAGGACACCTTCGGCGTGCAGCTCAAGGGGGCGACGTTCGTATGCCAGCTGCAGTCGGACGGCAACGCGGGGGAGGCGCTGTGCGCCAAGGCCAAGGAGACGGGCGCGTCTCTCATCGTCGTGGGGACCCGCGGGCTGAATGCGCTCAAGGTGGGCCGCGGAACGGGATCGCGAGGCGATGGGTTGACGCCCTGCGGCCGCAGCGCGCCGTCTTGGGCTCGGTGTCGCAGTACTGCGCCGTGAACGCGCCTTGCAGCGTGCTGATCGTCAGAAATTGAGATACCGTCGACGAACGTGGAAACTGCCCAAATCTAATAGGCATCTGTGTAATGTCATTCCAATTTCTACGTCTACGTCTAGCTGGCATTCCCAAGCAGGCCTACGAGATCATGCGCGACATCTTGAATTTGAGCAGGCCGTAGTAGATGAAGCGCGAGGCGACGGTGATGGCCACAAGGATGCCGAGGTTCATGCCGATGTTGACCGACTCCAGGTTCAGAGTCTGCAGGACCTGCTCGCCCGTAGAGACGATGCAGGTGCCGTCCGGCAGCGACTGGTCCGGGGCCGAGGTGCAGGAGAAGGTCCGTCCGGTGAACTCGAGGTTGGTGAGGACGGCGATGCCCCATCGGAGCGGGGAGATGTACTGCCGTCGGCATGAGCGACGAGAAAGACTCGGCACACCACGCACAAGCTCACGTTGATGTAGTATAGGACCGCAGGGATGCTCTGCGCGCCCACGCCCGACATGACGATGGCACACGTGTTCAGCGCGCTGGCAACGACCAGACCGAGGCCGATGTTGTCGACGACGGTGAGGATGGAGAGCCCGATGCTCGTGCCGACCACGAGGAAGCAGGTCGTGACCAAGAGGTTGATCAAGAAGTTGACGCCGAAGCCGATTTGGAGGCCCAAAGCCGTGCAGCCGACTTGGAGGGGTGTGAGAAAGGCATGCGATGTCGCAAGCAGACCGGAGACTCACGCAGAACCCAAATCAGTGCTCCCATAATGGTGAAAGGCACCTGCACAATGGCCTGCGTGGCGACGAACGACCTGCGGAGATCGAATCCATTAAGCACGGAAGCGGCGCCATTGGCGGAATGCGAACGCACTCAACGCTCGTTATGCCGTCCAGGAACTCGCGCGTGAAGAACGCGCGGTCAGGCGGATAGTAGGCGGCCGTCTGAAGCAAGCCCATGAACAAGAGCCCGGGAATGGAGAACAAGAGACCGAGCGTGTTCTGGCAGAGATGCAGGTGAGCGAGCTGGAGGGCGGCCGCACGAGACGGCAATCACCTGAATGGAATAGTAGTTGCTCACGCGGATGCTGTTCTCGTAGAACACGAGCGAGACAAAGGCGAAGCCGCCGGGGAGCGCGAGGAAATCGATCGCCTCGGCAGGCTTGCGGCGGAAGTTGCGCATCGTCCGCGCAAACAGCACGGGGATGGCCTGCCAGAAGGGCGTCCGGCTCTTGATCTCGGCTTTTTCCACCTGGTGCGGCGCTTCGCCAGCAGCCGGCGCCTTCTCCGCCTCGGCGCGGAAAGACTCCGCGGCCGTGAGCTTGTACTGCTCGACGATTCCAGCTACGCGGGCGCGGGATTCGGTCTCGGCCGCGTGGTTGCGCAGGTCGATGCTGGAGAGGTCGATGACGTAGTCCGCCGGCTGAACAAACTCGGGAATCTTGTAGCCCAGCTTCTCGAAGAACGGCACCATCTGTTCGCGCGGGCCGGCGTAGGCCACTTCTCCACCACGAGACAGGAGCAGCACGTTGTCGAACTGGTTGAAAGCTTCCGGGCGGGAGGTCTGCTGCGAGGTCAGGATCACCGTCCTTCCGGTGTCGGCGATCCTCCGCAAAGCAGTGATGACCGTTGTCGCTGCGCTGGAGTCCAGACCAGTCGAAGGTTCGTCGAGGCAAAGCACTGCAACCTCCTCCTCGAGGATACCGAGAGCAATGCAAACGCGGCGCATCTCGCCACCGCTGATCCCCTTCAGGTTTGCGTCGCCGACGAGAGTATCCGCGCAGTCCGACAGGCCGAGCGTCCGGATCACGGACTCGACGCGCGCGCGGCGCTCCGCTTCCGTCATCTTGTAGAGCCTCAGGTGGGCGCTGAAGTTCAGCGTCTCCCGCACCGTGAGAGCCGGGTAGAGGTTATCCGTCTCCTTGCGGACGTAGCTGGCGTACTTGACAACGACGCCGGTGCTGGGGTTCACGACCGTGCCGAAGCTGACGTTCCCGGCCTTCTTGGTCTGGCTCGCGAGGCTCTGCCCGGGCTTGACGCTGCAGATGGCGTTGAGGACGCTCGTCTGTCGCGGCAACGAATCAGGAGAAGAACCACTGGCACATCGCACGGGCCACACCTTGCCGCTGCCTCCGGAGCCCATGATCACCGTGACCTTGAACGGCTCGAACATCATGCTGATGTTGGCGAGGATGCGCTTCTTCTGCGTCTTGAGCGTGATGCCGATGGTTTCGACGTCCATGACGAGGTTGTCGGCCATGACGTGTATCTGGTGCTCCTCCGCAAGCGTCCGATGACCGAGATCCGCGGGCTGCTGGACCTTGATCACAACCTGCCCGTCGGCCGCAGCCGATCCGTCGGCCTCCTCCAGATCCTCCTCGAATCGAACGGCATGGCTCTCGCTAGCAACAGCTCCGGCCGTGACGGGCTCCTTGGTGATGAACGCGAGCGCCAGCGAACCGAAAATCACGAAGCCGACGACGGAGCAGAGCGCAAAGCCCAGCTGAGCACCCAAGTTCATGTTGGGATCGAAGCCGGATTGCTGGATGATGTTGTTGCCCTCGTACGCGGCGCACCTCGGGTCGCCGGCCGGGTAAGGGCAATCGAGAGTGGCATCGCGGAACTGCGAGACGTAGACGGTCGAGTAGGCGTAGTACGTGGTCACCTGAGGAAGGAACGGATCAATCGAGTGAAGACCGACGAAGCAAAAAGCTCAACTCACGAGGTACTTGGTCCAGCCGAGCCAGACAGGAATGGTGGAGATCGCCATGTTGAAGCCCGTAGCAAAGGACGGGATGATCGACAGGGAGTTCGCCATGAGCGACGCGGCGTCGAAACGACGGGCGATTCCGACGCAGAGGAAAGCTTGCGACCAGTAACCCCAGTTGGAGACCATAACGGAGCCGAGATACCATCCGAACTGGCCTTCGCGCAAGCCCGCCATGAAGTAGACAACTAAAGGCGATGAACTCAGTTTCGCCCACGGCATCCACAACGAGAGAGGAGGACTCACTGCAACAGAAGATGATCGGGCAAATCACGAGGAACGGGAAGTAGCTGAGGAATCTGCTGAAGACGTACGATGGTACGCCGGCGATGCCCTCGACCTTGTCCGAATCGAAAAGCTCGACGTCCCGCGAGAGCAGCCAAAGGTACAAGATCATCTGCAGAGGACATCAGCAGCTGGACAGCGATTGTCTGCGGGCAGACGAGCTCACCAGCAAGTAGTTGTTGGCCGTGATTGACATGACGAACAGGGTCTGCCGCGACCGAATGGACGCCAAATCGTTCGGAAGCTGGAAGAAGATCCAGCCCATCACGAGAGCGAAGAATAGGGTTTCGCCAAAGACACCGAACAAGGAGCCGCGATCGCGAAGCGTGTTCTTGTACCCTCTCCGGGTCAGGGTGCTGAGTTCCGTGAAGAACCTGGAGAAAGCGTTGGCAGCCCCTGCCGAGGGATCCGCAGGCGAGCCCTTGGGCAGCGGCGCCACCACTTCCTTCTGCGCGCGCCCTTTCCATGCGGCGGCCAGCATCTCCAAGCGCTCCTTGCTCTCCTTTTCCTTCCTCGGGCTGCTGTAGTCCACGCTGCTCACGTCCAGGATCCAGTCCGCCACGTTGTCCTCGTGGTTCATTTCCACGCCAAGCAAACCTTCGAAGTAGGCGCGGACCTCGTTGGCGGGTCCGTTGTACACGAGGTGGCCGCCTTTGCAGAGCAAAATCAGGTGATCAAAGAGCTCGAACGAGCTGTAGCGGGGCTGGTGCACCGACAGAATGACGGTGCGGCCGTCGTTCGCAATGTTCTTGAGCGTCTGGCACAGGGCATAGGAAGTAAAGGAGTCCAGGGAGGAAGTGGGCTCGTCCAGGAGGAGGAGCGGCGGGGAGCTCAGGAGCTGGATGGCGATGGAGACGAGCCTCCGCTCTCCCGACGAGCAGCCGCGGGAGGAAGAAGAAGTCGACGACCCGGAGCCAACCATGGTATCAGCGCACTCCTTCAGGTTCAGCTCCAGGATGACCTCCTCCACGAGCGCGTGCTTGCTCGCAGAGCTCATGGAGTTGGGAAGCCGCAGCTCCGCGTTGAAGCGCAAAGTCTCGCGAACGGTGAGATAGGGAAGCAAGGTGTCCTCCTGCTTCACGTATGAGGCACGCTTGCCGCGGCCCTTTTTCTGCAGCGGCACGATGTCCACATCGTTGAAGTAGATCGATCCGACGGCGCGCGCGGAGCCGACGAGCCGAGAGGCGATGGCATTGAGAAGCGTGGTCTTTCCGGCACCTGGTGGACCGCTGTCAGGCGGAACGAGATACTGAACGTTGAAAGAGCCTACCGGAAGCTCCCATGATGGCCGTGACCTTGCCCGCAGGCAGGACGGCGTTCACGTTCTTCACGAGGCGCAGGACGTCCGGCACCTCGCTGGCTGCTGCTTCGCCATCGGGAACAGGGACCATTTCCACGCCGTCGGTCTTGCCGTTCTGCGGCTCGACGGTGACCTTGGCCTTCTTCCCGAAGCCGAGCTTCTTCACGATATCTCCGACCATGCCCTTGGACCGCTCCACCTCGACCGACAGGTCCTTGAGCGTAACAGTCATAGGATTGGCAATGACCCTTGTGGAGACCCGTCGCGCCGCGACGGGGATCCGTTCGGGCCCGCCGAGGTGGGATGACGAAGGATCGGGGCCGACCGAGTCCTTCAGCGGCGCCACGGCGGCGGTCGAGGCCGAGCCGAGCGAATCGGAATCTCCAACCGGCACCAGCGCCGGCGGAACCGGGGCGGCGGCCATCTCGGGGAGTGCCGGGAACGGCGGAAAGTGTGTTGGGGAAAAGTGAGTGGCGGGGGTTGAGCCGCGTGGTTCGACGAATTTAGCCTCGACTGCGGGCTTCGGAAATGAGAAGAGCCGTCGGATTAGCCTCGCTTCGTCGGAGGCGCAACAAGCAGGCTTTCCGGTGCTGGCCTCCTTCTAATTGCATTGCAGCTCAAAACTTGGCCTCCCGAGCCTGGCTCCCGAGAACGAGGCCGTTTCCGCAGCTCAAAGCTTGCCCTTCCCATGTCGTCCACCTCCAGCGCCTCAAACACATCCAACTCCCGGTAAACCATCCTTTCTCCCCTTCCTGCACGGAATGACAGGCGTCGGGCAGCTCCACCGTAGTTGCGGCACGACCGCCGTCGTCGCTCACGTTCCCAGTGCAGCGTGTGGAACAGGGACTCCATACGGCGAGCAGCACGAGGTCGCAGTCTTTGCAGGTTTGGGGATCGATCCCGAGCTCCTTGCAACGCCGATGCATGCAGAGGACATCGCAGGTGTAGGCGCCGCTGCGGCGGCACACCCGGCTCGTTGGGGCGGAAAGGATCCATGCTGGCTGCTCCCCCTTTTGGCTACTGTCCTTATGGAGATAGATTCTCCGGCGGTTCCGGCGAGCAATCTAATTTCGACGGCACGGGATCAGAAGATGGCTCCCAAGGCGAAAGCATCGGCGAGCTGTGGCTGAGGCGGTGTAGACCCACTTCTTGAGCAGACACCTCCTGGCATCCGGGCCCGAAACAGCTGTACTCCCAGTCATTGCAGTGCTGAGGCAGCAGCGTAGCTCGCGCGAGACCGTGCGTCTCGGCGATGCGGTCCAGGATGTCGCGCTCCTGAACCATGCGCGACTGCTGCTGCCGGTCGACACTCGCTTCCATCTTTGCGACCTTGTTCCTGCGGTTCGAGACAGTGACGGCGGCGGCCTGGATGTGTCGAAAGAATCGCTTGGTCCGGACGTCTTGCGGGGCAAAGACGTCCAGCGGATGGATCCCAAACACCTCCCGCGTCAGGTCAAGCATCCGCGCCTTCCCGGCCAGCGCGGTGCACGTTGGGCTGTGCCGACGCATTGCCCACGTCAGGCCCAATGGGCCCTCCTTGCTCGGGGGCGGCACGATGACCTTGGCGCAGCCCGGGCAGCTGAACTCTCCCCCGGCGGCGGGCCGCGGCGCGAAGTAGACCGTTTCGTCGGGGCCCGGGAAGAACACGAAATCCGAGTCTGCCTGAACCAGCGCAGGCGTGACCTCGTACTTCTGCCCCTTCCTCAGCGCCTTTTTGCCCTTCTTCCCGGGTTTGCCTTCGGATCGAGGCTCGCCGTCGCCCGAAGCCGCCGCGCCCGATCCGGATTGTAAAGCAGAAGCCGTCGCACCTGCCAGATCCGGATCCAAATCAGCGAAAAGACGATCCAGGCACGAGAAATGCCCACCCTTGTCGCCCTCCATGCCCCCCATCTCGACGTCGCCGACCTCCGGTCCCGATCCCCTTGCCTGCGCAGCGGAACCTGGTGCAGGCCTCGTCAGCAATGCCGACGCAGATCTCGGCGCAAACCTCGCACCTCCTGTGCCGTCACGAACGCGCCATTGATCTTCCTCGTCGTCCGAGTCGAGCATGTCCTCGTGCCTGAGCGGGGTCGGCGATCCGGGAACCGGCCTCCAATTGCGGAGATCCTGCATCGGCGTCGGCAGCCCGGGCATCCCGGCCGGCCCGGGCTTGCGCCGCTTGAGCGGAAAGTCCGGCGACCGCGATCTGGCGCGACCGGCGCGGTCCGTGGCACCCTCCCCGTCCGCGTCGACCATCTCCGAGTCGCCGTCCGAGTCCCATACAGAGACGTCCTTCTTGTTCGAGCGTTTTCCGGCCGAGCTCTTGTTTCCCGACGGCGTGGAGCTCCCCGCCCCGTCCGCGTCACCGGTCGCGTCGCGCGACGCCCCCTGGCCCTCTGGGCCCCCGTGCCCCGCACCGAACGGCGGGTGATGGTGTCCGCACCCTCCCGAGCACGCCTGCATCGCGGCGGAGCGGGAAGACGCGGTTTAGAGGAGCGGTGGAGGGGGTGGGCGCGCGGTGACTGGGAGGGTGTGATCGATCGGTAGCCCGAAACCCATTCTCCTCGCACTTCGAAACAAACGCTCAAACCAGTGCAAATCCGGAGTCCAAGTCTTCTTTTGGACGTAAACCGAGATAAAGAGTGCTCTTTTCCACCTTCGCTTCCCGCCCGCCGTCCCCCGCAACTCACTTTCCCGCCATCGCCGTGTTGGTGGTCATCGCCGCCGCCGTCGTCGGCGACGCCTCCGGATCCGGCTCCCTCTTCCAGTCCTTGACCGCGGGCAGGTACCCCATCCTCTCCTTCTCGTCCCTCGCCCTCCTCCTCTGCCCCCAGGGCATGTTCCTCCCGCACATGCCGAGCTTGTACGGGTGCACGCCCATCTGGTACGCCCGCTCGGAGAACCCCGACGCGCGCGTGCCCCACATGCGCTCGCCGCACCCGAGCATCAGCTGGTCCAGCACGATCGTCATCATCTTCTCGTGGCGCATGTTGCGCTCCCAGGTGGTGTAGTTGGCCCCGCCCTGGTCGACCGTGTAGACAGGGTAGATCTGCTTCATCACGTCGTAGAGCAGGGCTTTATACCAATCCGCGGACGAAATCGTCACAGTCAATCCCGGGCCGACGAGGGCGGGGTCCAGCGCAGCAAAGGCGTCCTCGAGCTGCGCGATTTCCTGCGACGAGGCGTCGGTGGCGATGTAGATGTGGGACGAGTAGTTGCGTCCGGGACCCTCGATGGCGGCAATCTCGGCGGCGAGGAAGGCGGGCACCTTGGCGATGTCGACGCCGCACTCCGAGGCCGCCGATGCCGTCACCTCGCAGAAGATCTTGAGGTCCGAGAGCCGCACGTGCGCGCTGTAGTAGTACCACTTGTCCTCGGGGCGGTCCGTCTTGTCGCGCCAGAACATGGGGTTGTCGTGGATCTGCCGGATGACGTGGAAGAACTCTTCGCGCGGCACGAGCCACTCGGTGTTGGCGTACTCGAGGACCCAGCGGTCCAGCAGCGGGGTCTCCATGAAGTGCGGCTCCGGGATGCCGTACACACCGCCGGGCAGGATGGTCTCGGCCAGCGTGTCCTTGTTCTGGGGCAGCGTGGCGGCCGGGAAGCGGCAGTCAAAGGGCGGGAAGAGGCGGAAGTTGACGCGGCGCTTGCTGCCGCCGCCCTTCTGCGCCTCGACGTCCGCGGGCGACAGGAAGCACGGCACGGGCGCGGACGCGTTTGCGTAGGCGGGCAGCTTGTCGATCCAGATCTGATCCGCGGTCTCGTCGCGGCTGACAAAGTAGTTGTGCATGGGCAGGTTCTCGAGGCGGTAGTGCGGCGAGATGCACAGCTTGGGCCGCATGATCTTGCAGCCCGCGGCCATGGCGAAGCCGACCAGGTTTGTGAGGGACACCAGCTGGTCCGAGTGGCCGCGGTCGCCGCGGCACACGAGGGTCGTGAGCACGCAGGCGTTGCCCTCGCGCGGCACCACCGGCAGCTTGGGCGGCTCGCGGTCGGGCGGCGGGCCGGGCGGGTCGGCGGGGGCCACGTCGGCGGCCGGCGGGGGCGGGGGCGGGGGGGGCGCGGGCGGCGGGGGCGGCGGCGCCGGCGCGGTGTCGCGCGGCCGCAGCGCGGGCTCCTGCTTGGCGGCGGGCTGCTTCTCGCCGCCGCCCTGGCCTGCCGCCGCCGCGTACACCCTGTCCGCGCCGGTCTGCGGGAACAGCTGCCCCGCCAGCCAGCCGTCGCGGTTGAGGAACAGCGCGACGCCGACGAGCAGCGCGATAAGGAACGTCCGCCGCACGCGCGCCATCGCGGCTCCCGAAGAGCGATGCCGTCCTCCCGGCGGCGCCCGCACGTGGGGGAGGCAGTCCCTCGGGAGCCTCCTGACGTGGATGGATCGATCCCTCGCGCGACCGTGCGGAAGCGGAACAGTGTCCCCATCACGCGCCGATCGACTCACTCGGAAAATCGGAAAAGCTTGTTCTGCATCGGCGCCCCTATATTCCATCACCCTCAATGTGCTTCCCCTCAGCTTCGTGGTCTTCTTGCTCTTTGATTCGTTCTGCAGCGAAGCATATATGGAGACACTGAAATGGGACTGCCAAGCGCCCTTTCCCCCCACCCAGGTCCTTCGGAGACCTGCGACCATCTGGACTCAACTACCCATCATGCACCGCTTCGGGTCTTACTTGCGCTAATCACACGGGTTCTGATTAGGCTCGACACGTTTTCTTGAAGGGGAACGCGGGGGAAGACCGCTGGCCGCTGTCAATCATGGACGGTCTTCAGTCAATCGAAAGGGCCAAGCAAACTTCTATACGGAATCCATCTTTTGCCTCTTTTGCCAGCTCACTGCAATAGCCGTGCCTGTGCCCATTGGTGGGCCCACTTCTGGACCGACAAGCATGCCCAGAGGACTGTCTTTCAGAAACCGGAACGGATTGCCCACCGTCCGCGAAAAGAAAACAACGCGCCCGAAAGCAAACATGCCGCGATGCTAAAGGTCATCGCATTACTTTGCCATCACGTTGTGGAAGGTCCGCCAACTCGGAGCCTGTGATGTGCGGTCTTGGCGAGTGCCAGCCACTCAAGGGCCCATGCGGCGAGGCGGGCGGGGCGGCGACATTCGAGTCCTTCCGTCTCCCATTTACTCGAAGCTCGTTCAGCGCCACGCGTTGGTGGTGCCGTGGCCGCTCTCCGACCCATTGCCAGCTCTTCTTTCCGCGTTGGCGCCGGCTCAGCGGCACCATGGCGTCCGGCAAGGCCACCGCGTTCGTCGTGGGAGCCAACGGTATCACCGGCAGCTTCATCATCGGTTCGCCAATATGCTTGCTCTTGAATTATTTGCGCTTGCTGACGCACGTCATGGTCGTTCATGCGCGCTTGGCACGTGCAGAGCACATCCTGAACGACCCCAAGTCGCCCTTCGACCGCATCGTCGCCACCTCGCGGCGCCCGCCAAACGAGGATTGGCTCAAAAAGGACCTCCCCGAGGGCGCCCTCGGCAGCAGGCTGACATGGATCTCGGCCGATTTGTACGAGGAGAGCGTGGAGCAGCTCGCGGAAAAGTTCGGGAAAGCGGGCGTAGGGCAGTGCAGCGTGCTCTTCTGGGGAGCGTACCTGCTCGGGGATGGATGGGGATCCCCGCGCGAGCTGGACCTCAACACCAAGATGTTTGACCAGTGTTTGCGCGCGACGCTGGCCGTCACCAAAGGGAAGCTCAAGCGCGTGCTGCTCCAGGTCAGTGGATTGCTCCCTCGCCCGCCACCTCCATTGACCCCGAAACAACCGCCTTCCTCAAGCTGGGCGGGAAATGGTACTTCCGCAACCCCGTCCCCGCCCTCCCCCGTCGCGAAACTTCGGACCCTCCGCGGCCCTCCATCGCCCCCTTCTACGAATCCCAGCTCTCCATCGCCCGCTCGCTCGCGCCGCAGCACGACTTTTCCTGGACCGTCACGCTCCCGCAGTTCATCTACGGAGCCACGAGGCAGTGCGCGCAGACCATCGCGACGTCGCTGGGGGTTTTCGTGTACGCGCACAAGCTGATGGGGAAGCCGCTGGTTTTCCCCGGGAACGCCAAGGCGTGGAACGCGGTCCTGGACGGATCGGACGCCGTGCACCTGGCGGAGTTGAACGTCTGGGCGGCGACGGAAGAGAAGTGCGGGAACGAGATACTCAACGCTGTGAACGGGGACGTGTTTCAGTGGAGGTTCGCGGTGAGCGATCTCTTTCGCGCCGAGGGATCCGCGATCGGCCGCTCATCCGGGCACAGTGGTACCGGATCGGCGCCTTCTTCGGATGCGAGGTTCCCTCCGAGGACCAGATGCTGGAGCTGATCTCGCACGAGCCGGGCAAGCCGACCTACAAGCTCGGCGAAAAGGTCACGGACGAGGCGCTGGCCAAGGCGTGGGCCGAGTGCAAGGCTTCGGGGCCGGGGAAGGACGACCCCGGATTCGATGAGAACGGATGGAAGGCCGCGGTGCCCCTCAAGTGAGCCCCGTCGGACCGTCGCCGTTCACATCGTGCTGAGCCACGCGCCGCAGCGTTCTCGACATCGTCTTCTCGATCGAGGTCAACATGTTCCATTCTATGTCCAAGCTGCGCCGCCTGGGATTCAACGGGTACATCGACACGGACGAGTCATTCTGCAACATCTTCGAGCGCATGCAGCGGGACGGGGTGTTTCCGAGACAGGGGCTGCCGGGGAGGGAGGCGGCGCAGAAGGCGTTCAAGTACTGAGGCTGCAGACGAGGTGCTCAGACAGTCACTTTTATCCATGCAAACCACGTTGGTTCCCTATATCAATATGCGAAACTCGCGGTGCTCCAATGCCGTCCACTTTTCTCCACCGACGGGCAGGTCAAGGGGGCAGGCTTGCCGGCCAGCCCGACGGCTGCTTCTGTGTGTCGTCCTGCCCCGGCCACGGCATCATCCACAAATCAGGCGCCTCCCAATCGGCCCTCAGCCAGGTCGGATCCACCGTAGAGATCCGGCCCAGCACCGGGTGCTGCTCCTTCCGGATGCGCACCGACCCCGGCGGCGGCTTCCCGCCCTTCAGATCGTAGCTTCGCTCGGCCAACAGCGCATGATGGTCCAAGACCCGCACCTCCTTCCCACCATCGGTCACCAGCACCCACCCGTCTCCTTTCTTCTCCATCCGGTCCCCCCACCCCGTCGTGGCAGCATCCTGCCCCCCGGGCTCATCCCCTGCTCTGCCGGTCGCGAACGGCGCCTGGATGCACAGCGTCGCCCTCGCCAGCGACGTCTCCGCATGCCACGCCCCCCCGTCCCTCAGCGCCGCGGCGAGCCCGCACAGGGTCCCGAACGCGGCCAGGTACCCCGTCAGGTAATCGATGCAGCTCGCGATGGCATGCAGCTGCGGCGCCTCGGGGGTGCCGTACCGCGCCATGATGCCCCCCGCGGCCTGGAGCACGGGGTCGAAGGAGGGGCGGTGCGACCACGGGCCGGGGCGGGGGCCGCCGAAGGCGGTGATCTGGGCCACCGCGCGCGCGCCGCCGGCGGCGAGGTCGGCGGGGGAGAGGCCGAGGCGGGCGGCGACCTGCGGGAGCTTGTTGTGGATGACGGCGTGCGGGCCGCCGGGGGGGAAGAAGGAGAGCGCGCGCGCGCGGCCGGAGGGGGTCTTGAGGTCCGCGACGTGCGAAAGCTTGCCGCGGTTGAGGTCGACGCCCCACCACAGGGTCATGCGGGGGCCGACGCCCGGAGCCGGCGTCTCGATCCTGACCACTGGTGTAGCGAGGGAAGCGGAAGCCATGCGTGAGTGGATCGCCTGGATGCAACGCATGCGGAAGGATCACCTCTGGCTCCAAGCTCGGCCAGCACCCTCGCCGCGACCGGCCCCGCAATCACCGACGCTGCATCCATCACCTCCACCCCAGCGAGCGGCCGTTCCTCTTTCTTCAGCGGCGGCAGTTCCAACTTCCCCCTATCGTCCTGCAACCTCCTCGTCCCCACGAACGTCCCCGGCCTCGCACCGTCCCCGTCGGGCTCGGTGACCCCGGCCTCGCGCAGCGCGGGGATGCACATGTACTCGTCCGTGGTGCGGACCAGGGCCGCGGGCACGCCGGCGGAGCAAAGCAGCTCCTCCCACTCGGCGGCGGGGCGCGACAGGAAGGCGGCCGAGAGGAGCTCCCGCACCGCGGACACGGTCTCGGGGCTCCACGTGTTCCAGTTGGATACGATCGGCGGCGTGGTTTGCGAGGGGGCGTAGTGGTCGCCCGAGAAGGCGATACCCAGGGCGCGCAGGTCCGCCTCGAGGCCCAGCGAGCGGAACAGAAGGGCGCTGTGCTGCGCGTGGTCGACGCCGTTGAAGAAGATGCGGCGGCCGTCGGCGCACGGGTAGCTCGCAAACAGCGGCGTGCCCAGGCGGTCCATGTTGGCCAGCACGCGTGCGACCAGGGCATCGTCGGGGGGCGCCGGGCGCTCGTCGGGCATGAGGCGGTACTTTTCGGGGGCGTCCCACACGCGGAAGGCGATCCCACCCAGGGCCGACATGGCCGCGTCGGCCAGCGGCACGTCGATTGCCGACGCCCCGCCGCCGCGGAGGCTGCGCACCAGGGCGGCGGCGCAGCCGATCGCAGCCCAGACGCCGCCGTACACGCTGGCGAGCGGCAGCGCGGTGCCGACGGGCGCGGCGCCCATGCGCGCGCGGACGTAGTGCACGTCGGTGAGCAGGCCTGTGGCGGCGCCGAGCTCGCCCTCGGAGGCGTGCGGGCCGCGCGGGTCGTCGCCTGCGAAGGCGGCGATGCGCACCACGGTCGCTGCGGCCGTGCCGTTGGCGACGTGCGCGTGATCGGGGCTGTCGCAGCTGCCGGCGGGAGAGAGCGCCTCGACGGCCGCGAGCACCGCGGGCGGCGCCGCGCGCAAGTCGACCACGATCGCGTCGACCGCGCCCGCGGCCTGCAGCGACGCGACAGCATCGATGTCCCGCGTCAGGTACGCCGGCGGCGGCACGAGGCCCGCGTCGACAGTGCCGCCGAAGCCGACGAGCGCGACGCGCGCCCCCTGGTCGTGCAGCAGCCGCGCGGCGAGCGCCGACGCCAGCGACTCGCCCGCGACGGCGACCGAGTAACCGCGGAGAGGCGAATCCATGCTGGACGATTGAAGCAAAGTGGAATGCGGCGGCGATCCGGCTTTTTGTAGTGCCGAACGAATGGCGCCAAGCCGGGCGGGGTCGCGACGGCGTTTCCGTGGTTGGCCCGCGGGACCCCGGCCCCTGAGTGACTGCCGAGAACTGCCCCCCACTCACTCTGCCCCGCGCGTCGCATCGCGACCTTGCGCAATGGCCTTGCAGACAGCTGCAGGTCCCAAGGAGGGCGTCTTCCGCCAGTCCGAAGCCGCCTTCGAGGCCCTCAAGGATTGGCCTTTTCGGCCGCACTACCTTGACTTCGAGGGCCTCAGGGTGCACCACATCGATGAGAGGCCCGAAGGCGCGGGTGACGACGCGCCGGTCGTGCTCGCCCTGCACGGGGAGCCGACCTGGTCGTACGTGAGTACCGAGCGCGTTTGCTTCCACGTGGGGAAAGCCCCTGACGCGGCCGCCCGGGCAGCTGTACCGCAAGTGGGTCGGCCCCCTCGTCGCCGCCGGCTTCCGTTTCGTCGCCCCCGACCACGTCGGCTTCGGCCGCTCGGACAAGCCCACGGACGACAACTGGTACAACATTGAGAAGCACTCCCAGCGCATCCGGCACCTGATCGAGTCGCTGGACCTCAAGCGCATCACCATCGTCGTGCAGGTGCGCCGCCGTCCGATCCGCTATCTCGCATGCATACACTGACCGTCCCGCCGCCGCAAAGGACTGGGGCGGTCCCACCGGCCTCCGCCAGGTGGTCGACATGCCCGACCGCTTCGAGCGCGTGATCTGGCTCAACTCATGGCTTCACCACGAGGGCTACGAGCCCTCCCCCGGCCTCCTCTGGTGGCGCGAGACCGCCACCGACCCGGCCCAGAACGGCGGCGACATGCCCTGCGGCAAGCTCATCGCGGGCTACCACAAGCGTGCCTTCACGGCCGACAAGACCGCCGAAGCCCTCGCCGCGGCCTACGACGCACCCTTCGACGGCGAGAAGACCAAGGCCGGCCCGCGCCGCTTCCCGTACTGCCTCCCGTTCGCCGAACCCGCGCTGGGAAACGCGGCAGAGCAGCAGCGCTGCTGGGACGCCATACCCAAGCTTGGCATCCCCGTGCACGTGGCGTTCGGCGCGGATGACGGGCTGTTCCCATGGAGCACGGCGAAGGAAATCCATGCGCACGTGCCGGGGTCGACGCTCGACAGGATCGCCGCGTGCCTGCACTACCCGCAGGAAGAGGCGCCGGAGGAGTGCGTGGCGCTCCTTCTCAAGTACTCGGCCAAGACCGGCGCAGCCTAATCTCCGCGCTGCCGGCGAGTAACATCCGAAAGCATCAATGTACCGACCGCAATAGACAGAAGCGCATGATTGCACAAAATGGCCAGCCCGTCCGTAGGGCGTTGAACTCTCCGCCCCTTTCGTTGGCGCGCTCCAACATCTGTCTCCCACTCTGAACCTCGCTCCGCACACGCGTCAGCACCCGCGGCTCGACGCCCTCGAACTCATCGGCAGCCCTCCCTTCTGCCCCCGCGTGGCTGCCGTGCTCATGGCGTCCGGCAGGCCCTCGGCGTTCGTCGTCGGCGCGAACGGGATCACGGGCAGCTTCATCATCGGTTCGCCACTACACTCCGGCGGAAGTGGCCACCGCTGACCTGCTTTCTTCCGCGTACCTGGCGCGTGTCAGAGCACATCCTGAACGACCCCAAGTCGCCCTTCGACCGCATCGTCGCCACCTCGCGGCGCCCGCCAAACGAGGATTGGCTCAAAAAGGACCTCCCCGAGGGCGCCCTCGGCAGCAGACTGACATGGGTCTCGGCCGATTTGTACGAGGAGAGCGTGGAGCAGCTCGCGGAAAAGTTCGGGAAAGCGGGCGTAGGGCAGTGCAGCGTGCTCTTCTGGGGAGCGTACCTGCTCGGGGATGGATGGGGATCCCCGCGCGAGCTGGACCTCAACACCAAGATGTTTGACCAGTGTTTGCGCGCGACGCTGGCCGTCACCAAAGGGAAGCTCAAGCGCGTGCTGCTCCAGGTCGGTGGATTGCTCCCTCGCCCGCCACCTCCATTGACCCCGAAACAACCGCCTTCCTCAAGCTCGGCGAGAAATGGTACTCCCGCCATCCCACCCCCGCGCTCCCCCAGCGCGAGACCTTCGACGACCCGCAGCCCTCCATCGCCCCCTTCTACGCCTCGCAGCTCTCCATCGCCCGCTCCCTCGCACCGCAGCACGGCTTCTCGTGGACCGTCACGCTCCCGCAGTGCATCTACGGAGCCACGAGGCAGTGCGCGCAGACGCTCGCGACGTCGCTGGGGGTGTGGGCGTACGCGCACAAGCTGCTGGGGATGCCGCTGGTCTTTCCGGGCAACGTGCGGGCGTGGAACGCGGTGATGGACGGGTCGGACGCCGCGCTCTTGGCGGAGCTGAACGTCTGGGCGGCGACGGAGGCGAAATGCGAGAACGAGATACTCAATGCGGTCAACGGCGACGTGTACCAGTGGAAGTTCGCGGTGAGCTGCGCGATTGCCCACGCCTTACCCGCGATCGGCAGCTGATTCCGGACCCAGTGGTACCGGATCGGCGCCTTCTTCGGATGCGAGGTTCCCCCCGAGGAGGAGATGCTCAAGCTCATCTCGCACGAGCGGGGCATGCCGACGTTCAAGCTCGGCGAGCGGATCACGGAGGAGATGCTGGCCAAAGCGTGGTCAGAATGCAAGAAATCCGGGCCGGGGAAGGACGATCCGGGGTTCGTCGAGGATGCGTGGAAGGCCGCGGTGCCGTTCAAGTGGGGTCCCGGTGGACCGGCGCGCCCGACATTGCTCACCCCGTATCGCAGTTTCCTCGACATCGTCTTCTCCATCGAGGTCAACATCTTCCAATCCATGACCAAGGTGCGCCGCCTGGGCTTCAACGGGTACATCGACACGGACGAGTCATTCTGCAACATCTTTGAGCGCATGCAGCGGGACGGGGTCTTTCCGAGGCAGGGGTTGCCGGGGAGGGAAGCGGCGCAGAAGGCGTTCAAGTACTGAGTCCGCGGAAGGCACGGGACGCGATGTTCTTTTGTAGGCGTGCCAAATTGCGCATCTGCTGTCAGGATGCACTGGGCCGGGCGGTCGAATTGCATCATGCCGTCCACTTTCACGCATAACAGTAAGACTCGAGCACAACCGTCACGCCGAGGCCGCGGAGCATGCCCCAGATCGCAAAGGCCACCGTCACCAGCGTCGCAACCAGCGCGCGCACTGTGCCGTAGGTCACCTCCACTCCCACGAACCTGGCCGGAGCCCAGCGTCCCGCGCGGGCCTCCAGCCGTGCCGCGTGGCCCTCCAGAGCCGATCGCAGCGCGGGATCCCCGTTCCCGCCGCGGCGGACGTCCGCGTCCGCCGCGCGGATGGCGAGCGCGCGGGCGGCGTCGGCGCCATCGCGGAGGACGGCGGAGACGGCGCCGATGCGGGCGTTGGCGGCGGCGTAGGTCATCAGCGCGTCCACGGTGAAGTACAGGTACCACAGGAGCGTCGCGAGTTCCCACAGGGGGACACAGCCGCCTGCGGCGAGGTTCATTATGGCTGCAGGAACCAGGGAGAGCGGGGTGATTTGCATCAGGTGGAAGCCGGCCACGGAGCCCGCTTGGTTCGACGCGAGGGCGTGAGAAATGTTGTCCAGCATAGCGTACAGCGAATCCCATTCCACGTAGCCAATCTCTTGGCCGAGCCCTTGTTGTTCTGGGATGCGCCGATAGAGATCCAGCACATCGCGCACTTGCAGAGCGACTGCGCGGCAGATGAGCCTGCTGGAAAGCCCCATGACCGGCGGCCGAGTGATCCTGAACACCCTCGCCATATTGCAGACGGCCCAAAACAGGATCACGGCAAGGCACAGTGTTCCGAGAAGCGCACCCCACCACGTTCGCCACAGAACCCCGGCGGCGACCATGGGCGTCCACAGCGGCGTTACGTGGACGCCAAATGCCCAGAGCATCAGGCCCCGGACAATAAAGTCGCCCAAAGTCAGCAACCCCTGCTGCCGGCCGACGGATCCGGCACACTCAGGCAGAGGGCAAGGGCACGCGGCGTTCCCCGGAGCGTGCCGGAGAAGCCTTGTCTCGCTTGGCGTTGGCGTGGACGGCCGCTCCCCGTCCTTCTGTGCAGCCGCCATGTTCGCGAGCGCCTGCCAGCGCCAAAGGAGGGCGAGTTGATGCCGGCGGAGGTCCGCCTGGGTGCGGTAGATCCCGCCAAGCTGCTTCCAAAAGGGGTAGAACAGCGCGAGGCAGACGAGGGCAATGGCGGTCGAGCTGACGGCGATGTTGGCGGCTCCAAAGGGGGCTGTCGTCCCAGCCTGTGCGGGGAAGGAGGCTACGATGGCCAGCTGCAGGGCCGACATGAGCGGCTGGACGGCAATGACCCATCCATGGCGGATCAGCAGCTCAATAGGGAGGAAGCCGCGCGCGACGGCGCCCAGCAGCGGCGAGGTGCGCGACGCGGCGTCGAGCAGCTCCGCGGCGGTCGGGGGGTCGGGTTCGGATTCGCCGAGCGTCCCCCACAGCGTTTCTGCGACGCGGTCCGCATCGTCGTCTCCGAAAGGGGAGCTCCTCGATTCCGGCGGCGGCGACGGCACAAACGGCAGCGCCGCGCGGAGCTCCGCGGGCGACAACATCGTCGCGTCTTCGACAAAAGAACCGGGAAGCACACGCGCCTCGGCTTGTGTTTGTAATGGGGGACAGCGCGGCGGGACGACGGCGGCGAATCGCGCACACTCGGCGCGATCGAGCTCTCCGCGCCGACCACGGCAGACGGCGAAGCAGCCCATCCGGTGCTGATTTTCGACGGCGTCTGCAACCTCTGCGATGCCGTCGTCCGCTTCGTGGTGGCCCGCGACCCGGCGCCCGGCCGATTCCGGTTCGCGGCCCTCCAATCCCGCGCGGCGGAGCCGCTCCTCGAAAGCTGCGGGCTGACCAAGGACGACGTGCTCACGTCGATCCTGCTGATCGACGAGCGCGGGGACGCGTGGCGGGGCTCGGATGCGGCGCTCAGGGTGGCCTGCGGGCTGTCGGGGTGGTGGCCCGCGCTGGGGAGGGCGGGACTGTGCTTCCCGCGGCCGGTGCGCGAGGCCGTCTATTCGGCGGTTGCGCGGACACGCTACACCTTTTGGGGAACGAAAGAACTCCATCGGGACGTGGCGGGGACTTCCGCTCCTGATATCGCGGAAGAGGAAGCCTGCCTTCTCCCGACACAGCATGTTCTGGCGAGGTTCCTGGACGCGGATGAGATCCTGGCGGCCATGAAGACGGGGCGAAGAGCTGGGACAGGGGCGGAAAGCGGACCCGATGGCAGGAAGCAGCAGTAGGACGGTGTCCAACTTCAATTCGGCCACAGATCCGTCGAGACGTACTTGAGCCCCGTGTCGCACGCGAGAAAGACGACAGTGGGCACCTTGCCGCCGTCCAGACGTCCTGCGCGCTCCTCCCGCTCCCACCACAGGCCGAGCGCCTTGGCAGCAGCGGCCAGGTTCGCCCCCGCGCTGAATCCGGCGAAAATGCCCTCCTCCGTCGCCAGCGCCCGCGCGCACGCGACGGCTTCGTCGTCCGACACGCCTACAAACGCGTCCGCGAGCGACTTGTCCAGCAGCTTTAAATCCGGGAAGCTGTAGCCGCCTCCCTGGACCTTGTGGCCCCCGTCGCCGCTGGTCGGCATGCCCGCCAGCACGCGGGAATGCTCGGGTTCCGCGACGGCGCAGAAGCACAACGGGTCGCGCTCCTTGAAGCACCTCGCCGCCCCCGCAAAGGATCCACCCGTCCCGACGAAATCGGCGAACACGTCCACGCTCCCCGCCTGCTCCAAAATCTCGGGGCCCGTGCCGACATAGTGGGCCTCGGAACTCCCCGGGAGCGAGAACTGGTCCGCCCTGAACGCGCCCCTCTCCGCGACGAGCTCCCTCGCCCTTGCCTCCACCAGCTCCAGATCCCTGCCGGAAACCTTGCCCTTCACCCCGCCGGGCGCTTGCGGGACCAGCACCACCTCGGCCCCCAGCGCGCGCATCATCCTCGCCCTTTCGGCAGAGTTGCCCTCGCTCATGACGGCCGTGAACGGGTGCCCCAGCGCGGGGCAGGCGATTGCGAGGCCGGTGCCGGTGTTGCCGCTCGTCAGCTCGATCACGGGTTGGCCGGGTTTCAGGGCGCCCGAGCGGCGCGACGTCAGCAAGAGGTGCAGCGCGACTCGGTCCTTCTTCGATCCCCCAGGCTGGAGGTACTCGAGCTTGGCCAGCAAGCGGAAGCGCGTGGGGGGGATGCGGGCGCCGGAGGGGGTGACGAAAAGAAGCTCAGGGAGCGCGACGGGGAGGCGGGAGAGCTCGACGAGGGGGGTGTTGCCGATAGCCTCGACGATGGAGCGAGCCAAGGGAGGCGGGTGAAGTCGGGGGCTCGGAAGGGGGGAATCGTCTCCGGCCATCTTTCCGTCGCGTCTTTTTCGTTTCGATGTAGAGGCGGAGGAGCTTTCCCTGCGGCTCCAAGCTCGGGAAGCCGGGGCAGGAACGCGCGCGCTTCGTCGTAGCGGCCCATTGTTTACCCGTCACAAAGCTCTTTCCCGCCAATGGAGTCCGTCCAGGACGCTTCCGCCCCGCCGCGGACGTTCGACGAGCTATTCGAGCTGCGCCCGCTCGGCCCGAACGATGGCGATTCGCTCGCCTTCCGCGCCGTGGCCCCCCGCGAACTCATCGGCCAGAACAACGGCATGTACGGCGGCTTCCTCCTGGCCCTGGCCACGCGGGCGGCGCTCAAGGTCGCCAACGGTCGCGGGTACCCCCATCTAATGAGCATGCAGCTGGACGTGATGGTCGCGGTGCCGCCGGGGGACGTGGACATTAATGTGACGATCCTGCGGGCGTCGCGGCGGTTGCTCTTTATCAGGATGGACGCGACGATCGTGGCGAAGAATACGGTGGCTCTGCTGGCGCAGGCATCGTGTGGGCATTTGGTGCAGCCTTCTCCGCTGGGCGGCGTCGCGCCGCGGCTGATCGGTCGCTATGGATTGGAGCCGTCGACGAGCGCGGCGCCGTCGCTGGTCAGCTACGATGCGGGGGTCGGGTCGTCGTCCCACGTCACTTCCAAGGCGCTGGGGCTGCCGAAACCGAGGGATTGGCAAGGGTCGGTGAACGTTCTTGGGTGGTCGAACTTGTGTTGCTGACTTTCGAAACAGCGCGAGGTACATGAGGCTCACGCACTCCAAGGAGGCGGTCGAGTACATCCGCGGCGTCATAGCCCAGGGCCCGGAAGCGGTCCGGCGGGAGAGCTGGGAGGCTGTCGACGCCATGCCGAGGCTGATCGAACACCCGGACGGCAAGGGCGTCGACGAGACCTACGCCGCCTTTTGCGCGGACCACTTCCCGCTCTCGACGATCCTCCACATGGCCCTCGGGCCCAACATCCCCTCCGTGACCACCTCGATCTCGTTCCAATTCTACAAGCCGATCCCCGCCGGCACCCGGCACATGTTCATGATTTCGGACATGCCAGCGGAGGACATGCCCCGGGACGCGGTCGAGGGCGGCAGCTGGCCCAAGGAGACCCCCAGCGTCGCCTACTCCGAGGCCCGGCTGTACCTGCCCAACGGGGAGCTGGTCGCTTTCATGAGGCAGACGCGACTGGTGCTCGGCCCGGAGATGCCGGCAGCGATGGGCCGGGAGCTGGAGGCGATCTGGAAGGGGAAGCGGGCGAAGCTATGAGAACTACAAGGATATTCGATAGATGTAGAGCAGATGGACTTGCTAGAGGAACGAACGCCCATACCAACCTGGGCCGCCGAAGACCGCGGAGCTCGGTGTCACCCTCATGATCCTCCTCCCGAACTACAACTCCATAGTGCATGCGCGCTCTCCCGGACGTCGCTGCCTGGAAATCGGACATGCTGGCTTCCCGCGCTTGGAAGTGCTGGGCTTGCGGCGGGGACGGCTTCGTCGACGCGGCGATTTCGGCCGCGACCATCCCCCCGCCGCCCGGCGCCGACACCGACAAGATCGCGGTGGTCGTCGTCTGCGGTGCGCGAGGTCGGCCTGCGCCGGGACGGAGCTGCCGGAAGCGGAGGCGTTGGCCCGCGTGGTCGCCTTCCATCCGACGGACCGCGATCGCTCCGTGGAGATCGCCGTCGCTCTGCGGACGGACCACCCTCGATCGCGCACCATCCGGATGCCCCCTCCTTCTTCAAGGGGGAAAACGGTGACCTTCCGGAGAAGGTGCAGGGCTGCGTCAAGCAGGTCTTGCGGAGCTCCTGGATCCGGCGTTCGGCGGCAAACCCACCGATTGGTACTGCATCACGTGCGGCAAGAGCTCCAACTCGTACTGTGCTTACATTGCCGAGGCTCCGAATCCAGGGCCCCTGGGGGGTTGGGTCGCGGACGTGTTTCCGCACTGCGAAGAGCAGGCCTGCCGCAAGCGCGCGGCGGCCGAGGCCAGGAAGCTCGGCGGTGGCGCCAGCTTGGCCGAAGGGAGCTTCTGCGCAGCTTGCTGGTCGTTCCCCACGCACAAGAGTCGCGGGATGCAGCGCTGCGGGAGGTGCAAGTCGGTGCGCTACTGCTCGCCCGCGTGCCGCCCAGAAGGCCCATGGGCCGGAGCACAGGCTGCTGTGCGGGTCTAAGGCGGACAAGTGACGTGGCGAGTTGAAAATCTCGTCTCGTCCCAGCATTGAGCATTCCATCGAACTCTAATAGAAGCGACACGCGCAAAGGTCGCGGGCAAACAGTGGAAGTCGGTCCATGCAACCCGTGCCGGCCAGCCGAAACCGAGTTTCGGAGCGGCTTTTGAGAGCATGCAAAGCGAATCTCCAACCGCGGACCCTGCAGAACGTGAGAAACAAACGCATTATGCTGACGGCGGCGAAGTTTTGGCGGTGGGTGGTCCTCACCCGGGGCCAGGCTCCGCCACATATACGCCCAACCCCAAGTGGGTCCACCAAACAAACGCAAAACCAGCTCGTCCGGCCATGAGAGGCCCCGTTCGCGCCGCGCTGGTGCTCGGCGCCTCGGCGCTTCTTGCGGCGGGGCCTTCGGCGGCGTACATCCCGGGGTACGAGCGCAGCTGGGGGTCGCCGTCGGACGACTACGCCTCGGCCATCGAGCTGCTGCCGGCCGACAGCGACGCCCTCGGCGCGCACGCCGTGATTGTCGGCCACTCGGCCGGCGCGGCGGCCTACGCCGGCGGCGCCTGCGCGGGCTTCGCGGCGGCGCCCGGCACGCCGCGCGCGTGCGGCGGCAGCGACCTCTTCGTGCACCGCGTGACGGCCGCCAACGGCACCACCGTGTGGCGCGCCGCGCTCGGCTCGCCCGTCGACGACGCCGCCGTGTCCGTCGCCACCGACGCGTACGGCATGAGCGTGTTCGTGCTCGCCTTCGCGCAGCGGCCCGCCGGCGCCCAGCCGTACGTGCTCAAGCTGGACGCCGCAAACGGCCGCCGCAACGGCACCCGCTTCATCGGCAACGGCTCAGACTACTCCATACTGCCCGGCGCCGCAAAGGTCAACCCCGTGAACGGTGACCTCTTCATCTCGGGCCACTGGAACGGCCTGGCGACCCCCGACGGCGGCTCCTGCTGGCGCGGCAAAGGCGGCCTGGACGTGTTTGTGTGCCGCATGTCGCCCGACGACCTGTCGTACAAGTGGTGCCGCGGCGTCGGCACCGCCGCGGACGAGCGCGTGAGGCCGACATCATCCTCCATCGCGTTCGACATGCACGGTGGGTTGCCCGCTCCGTGCCGCCTCTTTCGCCCGCTCACTCGTCGCTTCTCTTGGCAGGCAACGTCTTCGTTGCCGGCAACACGTTCGGCTCCTTCGACGACCCCAACGGCGCGCCGAAAACGAGCGCGGACGCCTTTGTCGCCAAGCTCGATGGCAACGGCAACATCGCCTGGGTCCGCCAGCTCGGAGACCCCGGCGCGGACGAGGAGGCCATCTCGGTCGCCTACGAGCCCTGGCGGGAGCGCCTCTACGTCATCGGCGCGACCAAGGGATCCTTCGGCGACGAGGGCAACCGCAACCACGGTGGGCAGGACATCTTCCTCGCGCAGCTCGACCCGCAGGACGGCAGCGTCGCCTGGGCCAAGATCTACGGCGGCACGGGCGACGAGTACCCGACCGACCTGCAGACCTACAAGGAGCACGTCTTCTTCGCGGCCACGCAGGTCGGCCCCAACTGGGCGACCTACTGGACGGACCCCGACGGGCTAAACAAGACCAACCCCGACGGCACCATCCGGCTGTACTACAACTCGGCCCCGCTCGGTGGCAGCGATTGGCTGCTGTGCGAGGTGGTACACACCCTGGACGACGGCCTCTTTGACTGGTGGGCAGATCGCCTCTGGCTCCGCTTTTGCTGCAAGTTGACGACCGCCCCCATCCAGGACCAACGTACCCAAGGGCATGCCCCGCTGGTGCTCCCGCTTCGGATCCACCGCCGACGACACCAGCTCCGGCCTCCGCGTCGACTCGACCTTCAACATGTACGCCGTCGGCACCATGGACGGCCAGATGGCCAGGACCAAGGAGGAGCTGCTGCTCCCCGCCTACGGTGGCAAGGACGCCGGCCTGCAGCAGTACTACGAGTACGAGAAGCCGCTGTGGGACGACTCGAGGACCATGGACACGTCGCCGCAGTTCCCGTCGGACGCGCAGTGCGATGCGCCGCTGTCGGTCAAGAGCACGCGGACGAGGTCGGCGACGGACGCGATCGGGAGCATGATCGTGCCCGCCACGCGGACCGCAGGGTCCAGCGCGACGGCGGCGGCGACGACTGCGGCGGCGACGACTGTGGCGGCGACGTCGGCGGCGCCCGCGGCAACCACCACGGCGTCGGCGGCGCCCGAGGCGACGACGCGGGCCACGTCGACGAGGAGCAGCACCACGTTCTCGGTGCCCTCGTCCGGGGGCCGGACGGCAGCCGCGATCTTCGCGCTGCACGCGGTCGCCGCGATCGCGGGGCTTCTGCTCGTGTAGATACCACTTCCGGTCTGTTTCGAGGGCGTTTGTCGGGTGTGCGTTGCCGATTCCAGTTCTGCAATACCCTATGTAAAGATTCCCCGTGGCAAAATGAACAATGAAGAGAAGGGAGAGCACGCGTTGACCAAGAACGACTGAATTCGAACCACTTTCCAAAACCGTGTACACACGGGTTTTGCTCAGAGCCGCGGCTTCGAGGAATCCTCGATGGCGATGTCGGCGCCGATCTTCTCGTCCTCCTAAGAAACAGCAACCGATCAGCAGGGGCAAAGGAGCTCGGCGGTCCACGCACCGTGTAAAACTTCTGCTCCGGATCGAACCCGATGGGTCTCGCCGGAAGAACGTAGCGCAGCGGCGTGAGCGACATCTTGACGGGCGGCCGCACGGTCCTGATCTCGCCGAACGGCCCCCTGCTCGTGAAGAAGAACCTGTCCTCGTACACGTCGGGCCTGTAAACGGGCAGTATCTCCGAAGCGAGGAAGCTGTCGATCCGCGGCGGGAACAGCGGCGGGTCGACCTCCTGCTTCGGGTAGCCGGCCATGAGCTGCCGGCTGACCTCGGGAGCGTAGTAGCCCAGGCGCTGGTACCACATGGCCGTCTGCGTGAGGCTGGCGCGGACGAGGTACGAGCCGCCGTGGACGGCGCGGCGGTACAGAGCCGTCATGCCGCCCAGGGCGCCTAAGTGGCCCGTGGTCATGTCGCAGAAGGGCATTGGCACGCTGGTCGGGATGACCTTGGACGGAGCGGGGTCGTAGAGGGTGTACTTGCCCTGACGATCGACGAGTCAGTCCACGCAGTTGTGCGAGCCGTAGCCAATCGTTTGCACCTGCTCGTAGCACACGCCGGTGATCATCTGCGCCAGCTTGTCGAAGCCGGGGTTCTTGGCCTGGGGTCCGTGGAAGCCGAAGGCGTTGGTCTCGACGTAGATGATGCCGCGGTTGCGGTCCTTGATGATCTCGGCGCACTGGCGCGGGCCGAAACCGAGGCGGTCGAGGGCACCCCACGCGTAGCTGCGAGCAGGTCGCAAAGTCAGACACGGCGTGCCCCAAAGAAAACGAGTACAAGAACCCACTTGGAAATGATCATGTCGGCCTGCGAAACGAGCTCCCTCATCTTGGCCTTGCCCTCCTTGCTCTTGAGGTCCAAGAAGATGCTGCGCTTGCCGACGTTGGTGTCGTAAACGAGGTGCGGGAAGTCCTCGAGGTCGGCGCTGGAGACCTTGGTGTTGGTGGTCCCGTAGCTGGCAAGGCAGGTGCCGACGCGTGGCCCGGCGAGCACCCGGGTGAGCTCGATGATCTTGACGCCGAGGAGTAGGCGGGGCGGGCTGGTCTGGGGGACGTCGGGTAGGCCGGCGGCGGGCCAGTTGCGGGTGATGTCGGGGTGCGGGATGGGGTCGATCTCGACGGCGGGCTTGGAGGACAGAGCGCGGCCTTGCTCGGATTTCATGAATTCCTCGGTGGTCATGGGCACCACGGCGCAGTGGTGCTTCTTGGTCATGGCATCCTCGATGTCGAGCGCATTCCACGTCGTGGAAATCTTCTTCTCGACGGCGTCCAGGAGCTTCTTGGGGTCCAGGATGATCTTGCCGTCGCTGCGGAGGAGCTCCTTGATCTCCTCCTTCTCGAAGCCGGTCGAGGCGAGCAGCTTCTCCGGCTTGTCGAACTTGGCGCTCAAGAAGATGAAATTGTTGTCCTTGGTCGAGAAGATGTTGCCCCACAGGTACCTGGCACGAGGAAATTAGCCTCGAATCAGAGACGCTGTGTCGTAAATCGCACCTGAAGTGGTAGTCCGGCGGGCGCAGCTCATCGTCGTCTTCAATGCAGGTAATGAGCTGGTTGATGCCGCCGATTCCTTTGACGGTGATGGCATACTGAGAGTTCAGGGTCTGGAACGCGTGGTCGGTGTTCAAAGAGACGTCTTGGTACCTAATCGAACAAGGAATCGAGAGCATAAGGTCTTCCATATGGAGACAGTGTCCCTGCCTGGAACCCACTTTCCCATCTTCATCTTGGTGAGCTTGTTGGCCACCACGGAGAGGGCGATGTGAACGCCAGAGATCCCCTCGGTGAGCTTGACCACCGACGGAAAGTACGGCACATCGTTCCCCTCCAGCTTCACAGCCTGCAGCAATTGCGCAGTCTCGGATCCGGGGGTGTCAACGTCCGTGAAGCCAAGCTCCTTCAGAATCAGGGCGGCGGCCTTGCGCGCCTCGGCCCGGACCGATGGCGCCCCGCGGACCTCGATGACGTGCTCCGGCGGCCGGCTCGTGGGAGCCTGCAGCTTCGGGAACGGATGGCCTTTGTACTTGGCAGGCTTCTTTCCAATCGTGGGCGGGGCCACTTCGGTGGCGACGGCGGTTCCCTGGGGCATGGCTGGCCCTGGTTCCTGACCGCTCAAATGTGTCCGGAAAGGAACCTCGATAGACGCGGAGCTGCCGCCGCGATCCGACTGGGAGTTTCGCGTTCCGGGAGACACCTCGCTATGATGAAGCGCGGCGCCGGCGCGCTGCTGCTGCGGCCGCGTCGTCACACAACGTTCACTCCAAGCTGGAGGCCACCGTGCAGACACTAACGAACGATATCAACGCGTTCTTCGCTCTCTTTCCGGACAATGCGCCGCGATCTGAGGGTCCCAACGCGGCTGCTTCCGAGGAAGTCTGGTTCTTCGCTGATTGTGACGAGTTCGAGATCGAGGTTCCTTGTATTGCCGATGCGACGGCATCTTCATCTGAGAACTCAGATAGTGATGGCGAGGAGTCGTCACGCGAGCCTCGCGACGAAGGACCACGGACTGTCGAGCACTTCCAGTTCCCGCGACCTCATTCCCACCTCGTTCGGCCTCCAGACCTGACGGAACCTCTCCCGCCCCACCTTTGTCTCCGCTTACTCTCATTCCTGGACCCGCATCATGCTGCCTATCCCTGGCCGTCGGCCCTCGCCTTCTGTTACCATCTGTGGAGCCAGCGGTACGACATCTGGCGCGAAGGAGCGCTGGACGCGCTGGAGCTCGGAAGCGGCGTCGGCACTTGCGGCATTTTGGTAGCCCTTATCAACCGACACGTCGAGGCTTACATGCGGCAACGGGGCCAGGAGAGGACTTGGAGCGTCGTCCTGACCGATCACCCCGATCCACCGAGGACGCTGAACGCTTTGCGGCAAGGCCTTGCTCTGAATGGCTTCCACGATGGCGACGATCGCGTGAGCGTCATGCCGTTGAAGTGGGGCAGCCTGCTCGACGCCGCACCTGCCCGCCGGTTCCGCCTGCTGATCGCGTCGGACACGTTCTTCGCGCCTCGCGACTTCCCCGGCCTGCTCCTCACGATATCCCACGTTCTTGCGCATCACTCCCATCCTGACGCTGTGTGCCTCTCTGCCTACCAGGAGCGTAGTTCCAAACGAGACATCTCCTTGTTGTTGGAGCTGTACGGATTGGAAGGCCGGGTCGTTCCGCTGTCTTTCGGGGACCCGGGTTTGAAATGGGTGGCGTGGCAGAACGAATGTCGGGCGGCCATGCGGGCTGGGTTTCCAGACGGCGAGGAAGGCGAAGAAGAGCTGGATCTGGACGCTCCTGATCCGCCGAACGTCGGCGTCTTCAGCAGCATATTCTTGCTCGAGATTCGATTGAAACGAAGTAGCCAAAGGTGAAACTACAGTTTTGCCTTCCCGGCCTGCCCCTCTTCCCGCTCCCATCTCGCGCGTTCCATGTCAGCCATCGCCTTCCGGCGGATTTTGCCGCTGGCGGTCTTTTCCAAAGCGTCCACCACACGCCAAGTCCGCGGCACCTTGTAAGAAGCAATGTGCTGCCGAAGATGCTCCTCCGCACGCACGAGCACGCTCCGATCATTCGGATCCCTCAGCACAACGTACGCGACGGGCACCTCCCCCGCAGTTGGATGGGGCCGCGGCACGACGGCGCATTCAACAATCTCGGGCCCAGAGCGGAGCACCTGGTCCTCCACTTCCGCAGGGGCCACTTGGAGGCCGTTGGTCTTGATGAGCTCCTTCAGCCGATCGACAATGTACCAGTTGTCGTCCTTGTCCACGAAGCCGACGTCTCCAGTAGCAAGCCAGCCATCCACGAAGGCATCCGCTGCGGCATCAGGCCGGTTCAGGTATCCCGACATGACTTGCGGACCCTTGATAAGAATCTCGCCTTGTTGTCCCGGCGCGACCGGCTGTCCCGTTTCCGGATCGCGAAGGTACGCGCGGAAGGAGGGAATAAGTTTGCCAACGGAGCCGACTGGGAACCAAACGAACCATATGAGCTCGTAGCAGCGGCAGTTTACGAGCGGGATACCTACGGACGTAGCCGCCGTCGGCAGGAGTGACGCAGATCGACGAGGTGGTTTCGGTCTGGCCGTAACCGTTCTTGACGAGCACCCCGAAGCGCTCCTTGAGCGCCCTGTGGACCTCAGGGCCCATCACCGCGCCTCCACACGTAATGTACCTGATGGTCGAACAGTCTGTCTCCAAGACGGCGGATTCCTTGACGAGCTGAATTGCCTGAGGGGGCACGACGGCCAGCCGCGTGATTTTGAACCGCGTAATCGCGGCTAGGAAGGTCTTCAGATCGTAAGACGGGAGCAGCACGAGCGTGATGCCGGCCGACAGGGAGGTGTGCATGACTTTGTTTTGACCGAAGATATGGTAGATGGGAAGCTGGAGAAGCATTCGGTCCCGACCAGGAATCATGAGCCCTTCTTCCATCGCTCGAACGGCAAGAGCAGCAGCGATGACGTTCCTGTGCGACTGGAGAACCCCCTTGCTTCGTCCGGTAGTCCCGCTACTATAGAATACGCTGCAGATCCGAGATCCGAGATCTTTGGACCTGTCAAGTGGTGGGAGCAGGGGCAGAGATGCTCCGAGGGAGACCAGCTGCGAGATGGTTCCGAGCGGTATGATCCGAATGTCGATTCCGACAAGAGCCACGGCAGCGCGCGCTTTCTCCATGTACGAGTCGTGGACGAAAAGAAGGCGTGCGCCCGTGTCGGTGAGCTGGAAGGCGACTTCGTCCGGGGTCGCCAAAGTCGAGATGCCGGAGACCGCGGCGGAGCACCGCATCGCGCCGTAAACGAGTAAAGGTACGGCCAGGTGGTTCGAGGAAAGGTAGCAGACAATGTCGCCCGCTTTCACGCCGAGCTCCCCGACCATGGCCCTCGCGAGGCCGTCCACTTTGTCGCGAAGCTCTCCGAAAGTCCATGTCTCGCCAGTGATCCCATCCGCTAGCGCTGGTTGCGCGAGGTCGAGCGCCCCGTTGTTGAGGATGAAGTCCGGAACATCCTCAACGTCCGGTAGCACGACGTCCGGCAGGGGAGACGTGTAGATGTGCATTCCTCCAGGTTGCCAGTAGCGCGAAAGCACTCTATCGCGCGTCTGCTAGTGGACTGGAGCCTAGGAGCCCTGAGCTTGTGTGGACGGCCCTTGTTCGGCGCGTGCCGGTTTGGAGGCAAACCAAAGTCATCGCAGCTCTCGAGCAAGATGGGGAGCCGCCCTCATTCTCCGGCCCGTGGCTAGCCGCAGGGACAGCGTCTACACTCGTTCCATTCGATGGCAAGCAATCAATCTAGCTTGACCACGTCCTCCTCGGTCCACATCGCCGGTAGCTCCTCCAGGTCGACCTCTTCGTCGATCATCCTCCGCATTTCTTCCGGCCCGATGTCGGGCTTGAAGTCCGCCCCAAACTCTTTGTCCAACCAGTCCCGGCTGTAGATCTTTGAGATCGCCCTATCGCCCGAGTCGCAAAGGATGGTTGCGATGCTCATCTCGGTCCCTGCGCCGCCTTTTGTCGCCAGATGGCAGGCGACCTTGCACGCGGCGAGGACGTTGAAGGCGGCGCTGGCGCCGACGAAGATGCCCTCCTTCCTGAGCAGCCACCAAGCCATCCTGATGGCTTGCTGCGCTTGGGACTTGACAACGCCGTCGATCTTGGCCAGACGGAAGTTGTCAGTGAGGCGGTCGATTCCGATGCCTTCAAGCCCGGCGCCGTTGCCAGGCAGAGGTTCCAATGTGCCCGTCGTGAGGTACGAGTAAAGCATGCCCGATGGCATGTCCATCAGGAAGACCTTGACGTTAGGATCATACTCCTTCAGCCTTCTGCTGATTCCCGCGATCGTTCCACCGGTGCCAGACGCCGCGACGAAGCCATCCAGCTTCCGACCCGCCTGTTCCCAGATCTCTGGCCCGGTGGTCTCGTAGTGAGCCTTCATGTTCGCGTGATTCTCGAACTGGTTGGCAAAGAACCAGCCATTTTCCTCCGCTATTCTCTTCCCGACATGGTAGTAATGATCCGGCGACGTAAAAGGGGCCGGGTCGACCAGGATGAGGTCGGCGCCAAAGGTCCGCAGCAGGTTCTGCTTCTCGACCGCGATGGTCCTGTTCATCACGATGGTTGTCGAGTAACCCCTTGACAGAGCGACGAGAGCGAGGCCGATCCCCGTGTTTCCGCCAGTCGACTCCACGATGTGTTTGCAGGACAGCAGCCCCTTTCTCTCGGCATCGAGCACCATCGATAGCGCAGGACGATCCTTCACGGAGCCTCCCGGGGACAAGAACTCAGCCTTGCCCAGGATCCGAGCGTTTGGAACAAGGGCCGAGAGCGAGGTGAGGTGGATCAGCGGAGTCTGAGCGATCGTCTCTGCCAGTCCGGCCGTGGCAGGCCGCGTTTGCGCCGACATCGCGAAAGCGTCGATGGAAACGCGTCGAGGCACGCAGAAATCGCGAACGCGGCTTGTTGGAACGGTTTGTCAACAAAGCGACGCTATCTCGGCGGGCGGTTACCTGCTTCCGACGACCCTCTTCATCAGGGTCCCAACTGCCGATCGTTGCCCGCGGCGCTATACTGCCGGGCGGGCAATCCCCGCCCTCAACGTCAATCAGGGTCTTCAATCGCCCGTTCGCGGCAGCGCGATGAGCTTTCTGAACCCGAAGAAATGGTTCGGCAAGCCGAAGCCGGACTCGAAGGACCCCAGAACTCTCGCGTTGACGACGGCGAAGTACAACCCAAAAGCTAATCCTGCCCCTTCGCCGTATGCCAAGGCGGACGGGATTTCGCCGGAAATGGTGCGGGCAGCGAGGATTGCACAGTACTACCAGGTGAGCAAACTCTCGGGCACACAGTTTCGCAGCTCTGTGCTGACCTTTCCTCCAGGATCATCCGGTAGACGACGATGAGCACGACACAGATCATGGCGTCTTCCCGGACGAAGGCATGCAGCACGATGAGCGCGTGGTGTTCTTGAAGCGAGTTTTCGGCGTTCAACTGATTGACAAATGGGATGGGGAGGAAGTTGACTTCATTCGGGGGTTCAAGTCACTGAGTGCGTGCCGTCGTTGAGCTCATACGGGCTGGAAGAGTGCTGATGAAGTCGTTCTTCAGTCAATGATGCCCTTTATTCGAGAGTACACCTCCGTGTGTCCACCTGGATCTTTGCGATTGCGTTTTTCGTGACCTTCATCGACTTCTTACGCACAACGTGGTGGACGGCGAAAACTACAGCCCATCTCACCAAACTCCTCGCCCGGGGCTTACAGTGGGCCGGGCGTGGAGTTTACAACGCGGGAGCAGCAGCTGCGGAGAAGACGGGCCTGGCTGCGGCGGCTTCGAACGCGCGATCGAAACTACCTGACTTCCGGCCATATTTGGACAGCATTCCCGGGATGGAGTCTGCGCGTGATGGCTGGACGCGGATCGTTGGCTCCGATGGGGCGGTGGGCTTTTGGGGAAGGCTAACCGGCGGGGCGAAGAGTGTTGCGCCGCAGGGTGCCTAGCTAACATGGAGCGGTTCGTTGCGATGATTCTTTCTTTACTTGGCTTTCTGAAGTGTTCTGATAGATCTGGGTCGTCCTTTTGTGATTCTCGATTTACAAGGGTGAAGAAGCCCGCCGGGTCACGAGCCATCGCACAGACACAGCACTTCGAAATGGCGGAACGACATGGCTCCAGACGGCGCGCCGGCCTCGATGCCATAGACACTCTCGGTCCCAAAGACCCAGAGAGAGCGCTGTCGCCGCCGCCGGCCTCGCCCCAAGAGGCGCAGGTCCGCGTCGCGCTCCCTCCGACGCCGACCGCGGGAGACGTCGGCGCGCCAGAGGACGCCCCTGCGCAAGGTCGGACGGAGTCACAAGCCAGCTTCGATGTCGCGGAAGACCCCGCGAGCTCGCTGCAGGCCGTGCCGGAGGTGTTCGTGGTCGACGTGTCGGGGCCCGTGGAACCGGTGCGCCCCGGAACTGCACCGCCGGCAGTTCACCATACCGCGAGTCAGCGACCTTCTGGCATCAAGACAACTTCACAGGATGGATCCGACGTCAAGGGGGAGACGGGCCCTGCCTCTCCGCCGTACCTGCCTGCGTCGACCGCCCATCCGACTCTCAAGGCCTTTGTGCATGCGATCGAAGCTGGCCAGGTGCGGAGCACCATCGCGAGTCCATGACGTTGTATGATCTGATCCGGAGTGAGCAGAGGATGTGGGAACTCGCTCATCCGTCGGTCGTGATTCAGCGCAAGGATGCCGAAACGAACGGCGATCTGGCCGAGGAATCCGAGGACGAGCGAAGGCGGATTACGAAGCCGAAAGCCGAGAAACCGAAGCGGGAGCTCCATTCCGGCGTCTATCTTGGACTCGAGGTAACCGTGACCTCCCTCTCACCGATGATGAAAGCTCCTCACCTTACGACCTTGCAGGTGGAGTTCGACCCGTACCCGCACTTCTGCGTCTACGTCCACGACGGCTTCTTTGCGATCGATTACTTTGTCGAGCGAGTTCCCCTCACCGGCGTCGGGTACGACAACTCTGACGGCTCGCTTCATCCGGCCCCGTCGTTCTCGTCTCTTCTCGCACAAACCACTTCGCACATCCTGTCGTGGCTGCACCACTACTCGCTCGCCTCCGGCCACAAGCTCTTTGCCTGCGGTTTCTCGCTCCGAGCTCATCCTCTCTCATCGCACTCCAACCATCTCGCGCTGTCGAAGCCTGGCAGGATGAGCGATCTGCAGGTCGTCGACATGCGGGGCGGTCGCAACTACCCCATGCGGCTACCGAGCTTGCTGTGGAGGGAACTCGACGTGCTCCCGATCGTTGTTCAGACGCAGGGAGAGACCGTGGAGGAGCGGGCCGCTAGCGCCTGCCGCAAGATGCTGACATTGTGGGCTCTAGCTAGACTCTGCTTTAGATCTGCAGCTGATCACCTCGTTCGCAGCGTCACCGCATCGGCCATCGGACCCATCCCGCGCATCCAGCTCACGCCGACGCACTCTGTACAAGTCGACTTGAACTCCAGGTGAGCGGGAGCGACTACGAACCTGAACAAGATCTTATTCGCCGCTTTCAGAATCCACCTCGTGGACCTGCAGGACTACGAGCACCTATCCTCCGCCGAGACTTGGTCGTCGCTCATTCGAATGGCCAACGAGGTCCGTGCGGCCAAGATCAGGATCGCCTGGTTCAACTCAACGGCGCAGGGCGGCGGCGTGGCCCTCATGCGGCACGCGCTGATGCGGATCCTGAAGAAGCTCGGTGTCGACGCCAAGTGGTTTGTGGTTAGTGCAACTCTGCGCCCCGGATCGGCTGCCTCTGAGCAATCCTGTCTCCAGATGAAACCGGATCCCAAGGTCTACGACATCACGAAGCGTCGCTTCCACAACACGCTCCAGGGGGTGAGCCACGAGCGGCTGACGCAGCAAGACAAGGAACTTTACGAGCGCTGGGGTCGCACCAACTTTGAGAAGTACTTCCGCACCGAGCTCATGGAGACCGACGTCGTCGTTCTCGACGATCCGCAAGGCACGCTTCCACTCGTTGACGCCATTTTCATTTCGAAGCTGACTGAGCCCTCGACAGTGCTCTGCATGCTCCCGCACATCAAAAAGCTCGTCCCGTCGGCCAAGATCATCTTCCGCTGCCACATCGAGATCCGCACGGACCTGCTCTTGGACCCGACCGCACCCATTTCCGAGACCTGGTCGTACCTGTGGTCCTTTGCCCGCCACGCGGACCTCTTCGTGTTCCACCCCGTCGCCCGGTTCATCCCCCCCGAAGTCCCGCGGGAGCGCTGCGTCGTCATGTGCCCAACGACGGACCCGCTCGACGGGCTCAACAAGCCGCTTCCGGCCGTCGAGATCGACTTCTACATCCACATGCTCAACCGCATCGCGTACGACCAGGTGCGATATCCTTGCGAACGGATGGTGGAACCGCGGCTGACCTCTTTCCAGTGCCACCGGCGCCTCGACCGAGACCGCAACTACATCGTGCAGGTCGCCAGGTTCGACCCGAGCAAGGGCATCCCGGAGCTGCTCGAGAGCTACAGGGTGCTTCGCGAGCGCCTGTACGCCCGCAATTGGCCTCTCGCGAAGACGCCGCAGCTGCTCATTTGCGGGCACGGTTCGTCGCTTGACCAACGGCGCTCGAACTACCATTCATCTACGTCGTCGCAGGGAGCGTGGATGATCCGGACGGGATGCTCATCTTCCACCAGGTGATCGAGAAGATGAAGAGCGAGCCCTTCAAGAAGATCTCCAGGGACATTGTCACCGCGCGGTAAGTCCAAGCAGGCGTGCAATGCTACAAAGCAAGCTGACAACGGACGACGCAGGCTCCCTCCATCCGACCAGCTGCTCAACGCCGCCGTCGCCGGATCCCTCTTTGCGTGCCAGCTATCGCAGCGCGAAGGGTTCGAGGTCAAGGTCACCGAGGCCCTGCACCACGGCAAGCCCGTGCTCGTCACGGCGGTCGGTGGCATCCCGCACCAGGTCACCAACGGGCGCAACGGGTTCATCGTGCCGTTCCGCGACGTGGACATGGCAGCGGCTCGGATGGAGAGGCTGATCGTGGATGAGCGGCTGAGGGACGCGATGGGGAGCCAGGCGCAGAAGTGCGTCAACGAGGAGTTTTGGTGGGCGATCGCAGGTCGCGGGCGGCTCTGGTGCGGACGCTGACCGCCGACGACCAGGACGCCTCTGGTAAGCATCAACTGGTTATACATGGCCCAGGGACTCGTCGAAGGCACCCTCTTGGACAAGGTCAAGGACACCTACCGCGCCAACGTGGCCGCGTCCGCGCAGGGCGTTCGCCCCGCGGACCCCCTGGGGGAATCCGCCTCCTCCCCAACGAAGCTCGGGGCGATTGGCGGGCGCCCCTTCGACTTTGACCACGCCGAGACGGAAGCTGAGCTCCATGACCGGCGCACAGCTATGGCTGGGGACTCACCGTGGATCGTGCGCCTCTGGCAGGCCGAACTGCTCGGCGAGGACCTGAGGACGCAGACGCGGTGCCTCCAGACCGCCGATGCCGTGCGCGAGGAGGCCGAAGAGCTCTGGGCCCGGGGCCGGACGGCAGTCAGGAAGGAGTTTGGGCGGGATCTGTTTGAGTGCGCGGCCAAGGAGCGGAGGGAGAAGTCGTGGGATGCCATCAGCGTCCGGAGCGAGGTTTCGGATTGGGGGAGCGTGCAGGACCCCGAGCGCGCGCAGATGGAGGCTTGAGACGTAGAAATGATTCCAGCTTTGGGCAATCGATAGAGTCTTCTGCATCGCATAGGGATGAGTCGAGAGGGTTGTTACGGGGTGCCAGCGGCACCCGCCAAGTCGCAAAAAAACACGTTGTAGACATCGTGCAGTCGCTGCTCGTCCGCGTACGCTGGAACAGCGCACCCTAAGGCGAACGAGGCCGCGCCATTAAGCAGGCGCAGGCCCCGGGCAACGCGCCCGATAGGAGGTCCGCAAACTCCCACGTACCGTCGTCGCGTCGGCAGACCCGGTCGCTGGTCTCTCGGCGGCGGCGGCGCTCCGGCAACCAAACAGACATCGCCTTCCCGACCAAGCGACGCGTCTTTCCTTCGGAACGCGCCATGACGGACACGGCCCAGCTCCCGACTATGATGCAGGCCGTGGTCTGCCACGGCCCGCGGGATTACCGCCTCGAGACGCAACCGCTGCCCACCCTGTCCGACGGGGATATTCTGGTCAAGGTCGAAGCCGTCGGTGAGCAGATCGCGTCCGCCGAACGTGCCAGACGCCGAGCTGACCGCGCCACCGATCGGCACCAGGGATCTGCGCCTCGGACGCGAAATGCTTCACCGGCGCGCCGATGTTCTGGGGCACCGACGGCTCCGGCGGCTACTGCCAGCCGCCCATCACCCCGGGCCACGAATTCTCTGCGCGCATCGTCGGGTTCGGCACCTCCTCGGGCGGCGTCGCGGCGTCGCACCCCTCCCGGCCGGACCTGAAGGTCGGGGACCTCTGCGTGGCGGAGCAGATCGTACCATGCCGGGACTGCAGATACTGCGACCGCGGGCGGTACAACCTGTGCAAAGTGCACGACATCTTCGGCTTCCGGACGCCCGTGCCGGGTGCCATGGCGGGGTACATGAAGTGGCCCCCGGGGTCGAGGGTGCACAAGGTCTCCGCGAGCGTGGACCCGGTCCATGCGGCGTTCGTGGAGCCGCTCTCGTGCTCAGTGTGGGCGGTCGAGAGGGCGGACGTGAAGCTGGACGACGTGGTGGTAGTCGCCGGGTGCGGGCCGCTGGGGCTGGGGATGATTGCCGCCGCGAGGCTGAAGAGCCCGAAGGTGCTCGTGGCCTTGGATCCGGTGCCGTGGAAGCTGGAGGTCGCCAAGGCTTGCGGTGCGGACGTGGTGCTTGCCCCGGGCAAGGACGACGTCGAGGCCGCGATCCTGGCCATGACTGACGGCTACGGCGCGGACGTCTTCATCGAGGCGTCGGCGTCCCCGGCGGCGGTGCAGCAGGGGCTGCAGCTCCTTTGCAAGGGCGGCCGCTTCGTCGAGTACTCGGTATTCTCGAAGCCCACGACGGTGGACTGGACCGTCATAGGGGACACGAAGGAGCTCGACATCCGCGGCGCGCACCTGGGTCCCAACGCGTGGCCGACGGCCATCCGGATGATCGAGCGGGGTCAGCTCCCGATGGACAGGATCGTCACGCACGTGCTGCCGCTGGCCGAATACAAGCGCGGGTTCGACATGGTCGTCGAGGGCAGGGAAAACATCAAGGTCGTCCTGAAGCCGTGACCACCGTGTTGTCTCACGCAGACATAGAGATGAAGCACCGCAGCTATCCGCCCCCGGTCGGTGACCACCACGTCCCGTTCGGGAACACCACCGTCCCGTTCCCGTACGCCGTCAGCACGTCGCTGTAGTCCAGCACCGTCCCGTCGCCCTGCACCCCCGCCACGCGGAAGAAGAACGGCACGGTGCCGCCGTTCGCCGCCAGGTCAAAGTAGCTCGTGTTGGCCGACGTGTTTGCGTAGCGCCCCTGGTATATCGGAAAGTCGTTCATCAGCACCGAGTAGGAGGTGATCCCGGAGCCCTGCTGCGCCTCGTAGGTGGTCAGGTCCGTGTAGACGTTGCCGTCGTCGGCGGGGAAGGTCCACGTCAGGGTGGCGTCGAGCGCCCACAGGTTCGTGGACATGTTGGCGAACGATGGGCGGGCCGAGTTCCACAGGCCCGCGCCGACGTAGCTCCTGCGCGTCTCGGCGGGGGTGTCTGCATTACGGGGATCAGCAATTGCAGGACGCGGGGTGGAAGAAGGACCAACCAAACCCCCAGCGGCCCACGCCCTCGAGGAACCAGCCGAGGCAGAATCCCTGGAACATGAACGACGGCCGCGTCTGGATGTCGGTCGTCAGAGGCATCAGCAGGAGCGCGACCATGCTTTCGGGGACGCGAGCGTTAGTCCGTGAGCCGGCTGGCCGGTCGGAACCACGCACTAATGATGGAGGTGCGGGTACAGCCCAAAGATGAGCGGCACCGTGAAGAAGAACAGGAAAAACGCCCCGTAGAACAGCACCAGCAGCGGCAAGCGGCGCAGCTTCCTCTGCCAGTACAAAAAGTACCCGGCGAACGCGCCGATGACCACCACGCACGCGACCAGCATCGCCACCTGCGCCGGGTCCTTGAGCGCCTTGGCGTTGAGCGTCAGGTCGGGCATGTACGTCGTGACCTCGACCAGATCCAGGCCGAGGATCCAGGGGAGGCAGTAGAAGATGAAGACGTCCAGGCCGGCCGAGGCGACCTGTTGCGGCAGGACGGTGCGGGCGACGAAATGGTAGACGAGGTACGACACGCCGACGGTGGGGAGCAGCTGCGCGAACGCCTTGGAGAGGAAGTCGCTGTCGGCGCGGGGGGAGGAGTAGTCGCCAAAGACGACCCAGAAGAAGCCCGAGAGGACGAGGGAGAAGAAGAAGGTGCCCGAGCCCGAGGGTGTCAGCGTCGCGGCGAAGAAGGCGAAGATGCCCGAGGCCAGCTGCCGATCGCGCCGTCAGCAACCGTCCCGGGACGGCGTTTGCGGATCGAGGACCCACCAGGCTCGCCCACGCCAGGTCCGCGCAGCTCGGCGCCTCCCTGCACGCGCGCACCACGAACGACTTTGGGAACTGCGACGGGAAGCTCTCGCTGTCCACGCCGTACCGGCTCGACCCGACGTAGCTGTCCGCCTCCCCGACGAGCTCCACCACCATGCAACCCCCGCTCCGGTCCGTCACCAGGCCCGCGTGCATCCCCGCCATGCAGAGCCACGAATCCCCCCTGTACGGCCCCGACCCCACCACCACCGGTTCCTTGTACACGGTGTCGTTGCCGATCCAGTAGTCCTCCTGCGTCTTTGCCAGCAGGCATTTCGGCCCGCACCGGAACGCGTAGCTGACGTTGGAGAAGGGCTGGCAGTACTGCCCCCCGACCCCGCACCCGGAGTTGCGGTACATCAGCGCAGAATAGCATCCGATCCACTGCGGCTCGATCCAGTCGTCCCCTTCGTTGGGCACCACCTGCGAGTGGTACGTCGAGAAGTAGGTGATTGTGACAAAGGTGCCCGCCCAGGCGGCGTAGAACAGGGAGAGGAGGAGGTACCGCTTCCACGCGGGCCAGCGGCCGTAGTACGCCAGCAGCTTGGCCGCGTACGGGGCCAGCAGCGGCCTCCACAGGGCGGGAGGGTCCGCCTTTGCGGGGGGGTAGAAGAAGTCCCGCGTCCCGACCCACGCCCGCGCGAGGAACCCCCGCGGTTCCGCATCCTTCGCCATTGCGTCCGGGGTGGCGTCGTCTTCCTCGAGTTCCAGCGCCGCGGGGTCCCCCGGCGGCCCGCGCTCGGCGTCGGCCTCCGTCCCGCCCGGGGCGTCCTTCCCCTTGCCCGCGCCGGTGTCGAGCAGCGGCTGCTCCGACCCCGCGCTGCCGCTGCTCGCCTCCGACGGCGCGCCGTCGCGGTCCATCCCTGCCTTCCCTCGGGGTGCAGCAGCCCGCTGCGGCCTCAGCTCCGGCTCCGCCCCGATCGGCGGCGTTGCGCATCCGCCCAAAATTCCCCCCCGCCCCGCTTGCCCCTGCCCCCGCGCGCCCTCATATACACACCACCCCGCCCGATAGAGGGGCAAGAGCTGTGGCCCGCGCAGAACGTACAGATCCCTCGCCTTTTACTAGTGATCTCCGTGTGCGGGCCACACCAAGGCTCGTATGGCTCTTTTTGGAACCACCCTCCTGGGTCTTCTTTGAATGCGAAAAACGAAGCGAACGAAGCCCGAAAGGGCGGCCGCGAGAGCGGGAGAGGCGACGAATGGCGGGTCCAGGAGTCGCGAGAGAGCGTGGAAGGGCGTCCGCCGGGCGGGGCGCGACGCGACCGCTTTTCTTTCCCCATGCCGAAAACCGTCCATCCACTTCGAAACGCGTCGAGCAGGATCAAGTGTCGTTCTCTTTCCCGAATACATGACGCCGACTCTTTGCCGACCCGCGCTGCCGCCTACCCGCCCTTTTTCTTCTTCCTCTTTGGCGGCCCCGCCGGCGTCGGGTCCGCCTCTGTCGCCGCCTGCGCCCACACCCCCCCACCCATCTCCAGCCCCGCATCCATCCCTTCCCCACCCTCCCCTGCCCCGCCCGTCATCCCATCCACCGGCCCGTCCTCGGCCGCCGGCGCCGCGCCCTCCCCCTGCGCCGCCAGCCCGTTGGCCACCTCCTGCTGCCCCTGCTGCACCTGCGCCCCTCCAAACGCCTGAGCGAGCATCCCCGCCGCCCGGGCGACGTCGCCGGGCATGCCAGTGGAGATGGTGGGGACGTTGAGCCGCACGGCGAGGTCCATGAGCGGGGCGGTGTTGATCGGGCCGACGGACAGGGCGATGCCCGAGGGGATGGCGGGGAGGGCAAATGCGAGGCACGAGGCGGGGATGTGCAGGGCAGTGATCCCCGCGTAGGGCTTGAAGTCCGATGGCGGGGCGTCGGCGTGCAGCGCGAGCGGGGTCGCGGGGAGCGCGGTCCGCGCGGCGGCCAGCTGTGCGGGGTCGCGGATGCCCAGGCGGATCTGCCGGGCGAGGGAGGCGTGCCGCGGGGTGCTTAAGATGGAGGCGATGCGGTCCAGCAGGGGTTCGGCGGGGCCGGCGGGGAGCACGAGGGTCGTCTCCTGGGCGGCGCCGCGGAGCACGTCCAGCGCCTCGGCGAGCGTGGGCGGGCGCTCGTCCTGCCCCAGATCCAGCCGCGCGAGGTCGGCGGGCGTCCACTTGTCCGCGGGCTTCTTCTGCAGCGGGCCGGGCAGCCCGGCGGCCCTTGCCAGCCGCGGGAGGGCGGCGCGGTCCAGCACGTACGCCTCGCCGCCGGCCAGCGCCACGTCGAGCAAGATCCCCGCGCTCAGCTCGCGCACGGCCTCGCGGATGGCCATGCGCGAGTTGCGCGGCGCGCCGGCGGCCTGCGAGCCGCGGTCGGCGACGACGCGCAGGCGGGCGTAGCGCGCGGCCATCTGCTCGCGCGCGACATCGGGCCCGGGCGGCGGGCGGACGATGCGCCACGCAATCCGGAGCAGGATGATGGCGAGGAGGAGCAGCGTGAAGTACAGCGGCGAGTCCCACACCGCGCGGGCCGCGTCGAACGCGCGGCCCGCGAGCCCGCGTGCCCCCGGGGCGGGGAGGCCCGGCGCGCCGTCCGCGCCGTCGTCGTCGAACGAAAACTCGGCGGCGCTGGGTTTCGGGGGGGCGCGGCGCCCGCCGCGGCGGCCGTGCTCGCCCATCGCTTTGTTTGTCCGGCACCGCCGGCCGGAGACGAGACGCACCTGACCGACGATCGAGCGCAAGGCCGGCGGATGATCTCCGGAACGCGGGAGCGACTATCCCTCGATTCGGATCAGATGATCATGCGAACGAGCACTCAATCACTCCTTGCCGTTGGACTTCGCCGCCTGAAGCCCCTCCTCCTCGCGCAACTCCCCCAGCCGCCAGGTTCTTGGAGCAATGGAACCAGCCAAAGTGATACCCTGTTCTCTCATCCCGCCCGGCTCTGCCGCCTCCCTGCTCAGTGGCCAACCCTCCTGACCTCCACCCCCGCGATCGCCCGCCAAAACTCCGCCTCCGCCCGCTGGGCCGCCGACCACTGCATGGCATGGGCGTAGGGCCGGATGAGCACCCGGGTCCCCGACGCCTCGACCGCGGTCCTGACACGGGGAAACGAGTCCGGAGATAGGCCGAGGTGGCACTCCGTGAGCACCATCCTCCCGATGCCCCGGAAATCGAAGCCGGCCAAGGCGGAGGTGCTGATCATGCTCAGCAGCCACGTCTTTGCGCCGGGAAACGCGCGGCGGATCGGTTCCAGGCCGTCCGCGTCGAGGAGAAAGTCCGGATAGTGGCATCCGGCGATATCGATGCCCTCGAAGGTGTGGCCCATCCAGTCCCCTAGGCTGTTCTCCTGCACCATGACTGTCAGGAGAGGCCGTGGGAGGCCGGTCCTGGCCTGCGGGATCGGTTCCAGGGTGGCGTAGTCCCTGACAATGACGGTCCGCAGCCGCGAGGCGGCCCGCGGCACTTCGGACAAGGCGGAAGGCCAGCCGTGCGCACCTTCCACAGGGTTAATCCTCGGCGCCTCCCGGTACGCGAGATGGACGGCTTCTAGGGAATCCAGAGCGTCCAGGTGCCGCAGCAGCGGCGAGAAGTCGGCCGCACGGGGGTCGTCCCACCACGTGGTCACGTCCGGGTTCTCTTCCGCAGCAATCCTTGCGCATCGGAGGTTCCGTGCGGCATCGAGGACCGTCCACAGCGACGAAAGGCCGGACTTGCTCGACGCCACGATCTCGAGCTCCCTCAGCGTCGGACCGGCGGACAGAAGCAGATCCGCGTGCAGCGGGTCGCGATTCCGGACCACCAGCGAGAGTTGCTCGATCCTGCCGATCTTCCCGGTGTCCAGGGCGTCCGAAAACAGGCCGCGGAACGCGTCCTGCGGGGCGTGCGCGCCGTTCCCGCGCCGGGGCGCGGGGACCGCGATGCGCCGCACGAGCAGGCCGGTGCCGGCAAAGAACAAGTCGCGGCAGGAGGAAATCAGGTTGAGCAGCGTGCGCTTGTGTCCTCCGGCTTCCAGAGCTTGCGCGACCGCGAGGAGCATCTCGGTCGGCAGCGCGGGAGCGCCGTCTTCGGACGCCGCTCGGGCGGCATCCGACGGGTTCGAAGCGCCATCTGCAGGGCCAGGAGCCGCGAACATGGCGCGGCTAGGGCTGGTAAGGCATTGGCGTTGCAGTCGTCAGCATCGACATCTGCGTGTAAGACCGGCACGGCGCCGGCAACTGTCTCCCATCTCCTTCACCTCCGAGCGAATTGCGCTGCGCCGGCCATGGAGAACCCGCAGTCGTTCAAGAATGGCGACCTGAAGATCTCCTACTCGGTTTTTGGCCCGGAGGACGGCCCGCCGGTCGTCTTTCTCCACGGCATTTCCGGATCGCGCTACACCTGGGGACCGGTCATCGACCGCTTCTCGGACAAGTACCGCTGCTACGCGGTGGACGCTCGCGGCCACGGAGCGTCCGACCGCGCCCCTGGAATGTACACGACAAAAACGTACGCGTCGGACCCCATCGCGCTCCTCGACACCGTGATCAAGAAGCCTGCCGTCATTGTCGGGCACTCGCTGGGCGGCGTGGAGGCCTTCCTCGTGGCCGTGGCCAGGCCCGAGCTCGTCAAGGCGGTCGTGCTGGAGGACCCGCCGCTGTACATGCTCAGCAAGGAGGTCTTTGACGCCACCCCTTACAGCGCCGCCTTCGTGTTCCTCAAGGGCGACATCGGCGCCGCGCAGGCCGCCGGTAAGTCGCCCGAAGGGTACGCGGCCGAGGCTGCCAAGAGGCCAATCGCGCCGGGGTCGACCGTGACCGCGGGCGATGTCTTCACCCCGTATGCGCTCAACGCTGCGGCCAAAGCTCGCCTGCTGATGGACCTGACGATGTGGGACGCTGTGCTGGAGGGCACGGCCCTCGACCACGACGAGGACGCCCCGACGCAGGTGCCAGGTCGCCTGATCAGGGCCGACATGGGCGCCGCGTTCTTCCCCGGGCATGCCGAGAGGTTCGCCAAGCATGCTCCCAACATCTCGGTGCACGAGACGCCCGGCGCGCTGCACCAGATCCACGACAGCAAGGCGTTCTTCGAGGGCTTCGTGGGCCACGTCGCAGCGGTCCTGGCGGAGGCGTTCTAGTTCGCGTATAGCTGTCGAGAGCGTGTCTTTGTTTAGGACCGTCTAAAGTGAATGCAGGAGGAGATTGCCATATTACCTCGTTGGCATCGGGCGCGGTTGGGTGCCAGACCGAGCTAGGGAAGCTCCGGACACGACAGTATCCCGTGGTCCTATCGCGGTTACTGGACTTTCGTCTTTTCCCTGGCTTGAATTCGAAAGGAGATACCTGTTCACACCTGCATCGGTGACAGCTGATGGAAAGAGCTGATGGGTCTTAATCTATGCACGCAAGACGTTGCTGTGACAGAGATCGAAAATGATGGGTGCTGCGGAGGTCAGTCATGCTGGCGGCCTTCGCCCCGACATCGTTGCTGACCAAAGCTACCTCTGCAGCCTTGACGCTCCACGATAGCGTCCCGTCAAATCTCTGCAACGGAACCCGCTCCGGCTTCCCTGCGGCCGACACCCCGATGGAGAATCGGCTCTGGAGGAACTGTAGGGAGGACTGGGCGGGTGATGGTGTGGGGAGGCGGCGGGTCGAATGCGGGTGGCACGCTGAGAAACGTTGCAGCCGCTGACCCCGCGAGGAGGCGTCGGATTCGTGACGACAGCCTAGGAGGGGGGGAGTACACCTCTAGTTCGCTATGTGTACGAACGCCGCAAGGCAGTCGATGGTGTGGTCTTCGGTTTTCCCGCCGCGACCGACCCATACGTACGAATACGTACGTAGTCTAGCGGCCCTGGTCGATCGGCGAATGGCGCCCCCTACCTTGCGTCTCTATTAGGTTCGAGGCATTGACACCCATACTACCGACGCCGGGGCCTCGGAGCTAAGGAGCAAGTTGGTCCTTTTCACCTCCCGCAATGCCCTTGTCGGCATCGAAACCGTTCCTGGGCGGCCTCACGTGGACGACCTTGCCGGGAAATCAAGAATCTACGTCACAGACTGTCGTCTGCATGCGCTCTCACGCAGCTCTGTTCCCTCGGGCATCAGAGCAGGCCTGCTGTAGTGTTTGTTCCGCGCATGATCGCAGCCCAGACGACCCCACTCAACGCCACCCCGACCTTAGTCCCGGACGCGATGTTCCCGCGGCGCGCGCTTCCCGCAGCGCCGGCGGCGCTCCTTGCGGCGCGCTCTCCACCGGCGCGGACGAGCGGGGCCCTTCGCTTCCCCCCGGCGCGCCCCCTGTCGTCGGCGCCCGCGCGTCAAATTCCGCACGCGCCCCGCCGCGCTAATGCCCCGGCCCGCCGCGTCGCTGCCGTCTCGTCCGCTTCCGCACGGCTCTTTGCGACCGCGGGAAGCGCGGACTCCGACGCCGGGGCCGCCCGGCCCCGCAACCCGCTGCTGCCAAAGGTCCTCGTCGCGAACCGCGGCGAGATCGCAGTGCGCGTCATCGCCACCCTCAAGCGCCTCGGCATCGCCTCCGTGGCCGTGTACTCGGACGCAGACCGCCAGGGCATGTGGGTCGCGATGGCCGACGAGGCATACGCGCTGGGCGGGCAGGCCGCCTCCGAGAGCTACCTCAAGGGCGACCGCATCGTCGAGATCGCGCTGGCGTGCGGCGCAAAGGGCATCCATCCGGGCTACGGGTTCCTGTCGGAGAATGCGGACTTTGCGGACCTCGTCGAATCCAAGGGGCTGGCCTTCATCGGTCCGCGAGGGCATTCGATCCGCGACATGGGCTCCAAAAGGTGCGAATGCCGCGGTTGCTGGCCGTTCTACCTCCCTCCTGATGTCTCATGTGTCCCTCTGTCATGGCAGCGAATCGAAACGCCTCATGCTCGCCGCCGGCGTCCCCTGTGTGCCCGGCTATCACGGCGAGGACCAGTCCCCCGCCCTCCTGGCCGCCGAGGCCGAGCGGATCGGCTTCCCCGTGCTGATCAAGGCCGTTAAGGGTGGCGGCGGCAAGGGCATGCGCATCGCAACTTCGGCGGCCGAGTTCCCGGAGCAGCTCGAGAGCGCGCGGCGCGAGGCCGAGCGCAGCTTCGGCGACGGCAGGGTGCTGGTGGAAAAGTACATCACCCGGCCGCGGCACGTCGAGGTGCAGGTGTTTGCTGATGGGGAGGACGGGTATGTGCACCTGTACGAGCGCGACTGCTCGGTCCAGCGGCGGCACCAGAAGATCATTGAGGAGGCCCCGGCGGTGAGTTGCGTATCAGGCGGTCCGTGGTCTTCATGACTGATTTGTGTCCATTCCCACCCTGCTGTGCAGCCACATCTGCCCCAGGACCTCCGCGCGCGCCTGCACTCCTCGGCGATCGCCGCCGCCCGCGCCGTCAAGTACCGCGGCGCGGGCACCGTCGAGTTCATCCTCGACGCGGCCACTCTCGACACCCCCGAACCCCTCTACTACTTCATGGAGATGAACACGCGCCTGCAGGTCGAGCACCCCGTCACGGAGATGGTCGCCGGCGTCGACCTCGTCGAGTGGCAGGTCGAGGTCGCCTCGGGCAACGGCCTCCCCGCCTCCTGGCTTGCCACCAACTCGGACCGCGCCACCGCCGGCCCGCGCGCACCCAACGGCTGGGCCTTCGAGACCCGCCTGTACGCCGAGAACCCGGCCAACAACTTCTTCCCCGCGCCCGGCCCCCTCCTGCATCTCCGCTTCCCCCCCGCCACCCCCACCCTCCGCATCGAGACCGGCGTCCGCGAGGGAGACGAGGTCGGCGTGCTATACGACCCCATGGTGGCCAAGCTGGTCGCGTGGGGCCGCGACCGCGGCGAGGCGCTGCGGCGGATGCGCGAGGCGCTGGCGCGAACGGAGATCGTGGGGCCGGGGACCAACGTCGAGTTTTTGAAGCGGCTGTGCACGGATGCCAGGTTCGCGGAGGGGGACGTGGACACGGGGTTCATCGCCGCGAGGAAGGCGGAGCTGCTGCCGGTGGAGGAGGGGACGCCGTCGAGGGAGGCGGCGGCGGCGGGGGCCGCGGCGCTGCTGGCGAGCGCGGGGGGGCTGCCGGCGCCCGGGGAGCCGGATCCGTGGGCCGCGTTCAGGGGATTCGCGGTCAACGGGCCCGGCGGGTGGAAGGGCGAGGTGGGATGGGAGGTGCCCGACGCCAAGGCCGAGGGCGGGCGGAGGCAGGTCAGGGGCGAGGTGGAGGTGGTGTTTGCACGCGACGGGAGCTACGGGATCGCGCTCTCCGAGAAGCCGGCAAAGGGGGAGCCCAAGGTGGTGCTCAGGCTCGAGGGCGTGAGGGTGCTGCGCGCCGAGGTCGGCTCCCGCGCCGCGCGCGCGGGCAAGGACACTTGCGCCGTCTCGCTGCGGCTGGACTTGCCGCCGCACGGCGCGTCGCCGCGGTCTCTGGTGGAATGCAACGCGGTCGTCGTGCGGGACGCCAGGGCCGAGAGGGACGGTTCGGTGAACCTTTTCCTGCCCTCGGGGCTCGAGGTGCTGCAGCTGCCGCTGCCGCCATACGCGAGGCAGGCGCACAAGATGGAGGCGGCGGGCAGCGTCATTACGCCGATGCCGTGCCGCATCATTTCGGTGAGCCGCTCTCGTTGAAGCGCGTGATCGGAGCTCACGGTTCGTTTGCCTCCAGGTCCTGGTGGAACCCGGTGCGGTAGTGGAAAAGGGACAGCCCCTCGTCGTCTTGGAGGCAATGAAGATGGAGGTGGGCCCAACGCAGCGCATCCGTGGCACATCGCTCACAGTCGCCGCCACCAGCACGTCATCAAAGCTCCCGATGCAGGCAAAATCGCCAAGGTCATGTACAAGGTCGGCGACACGGTCGGGGAGGGCAAGGTGTTGGTCCAGATGGAGGGCCAGGAGGAGGACGAGGCGAAAAAGGCGGACGACGAGTAGAAGCGTCACCACCCTGCATGCTGTGTCCATGGAATACCACAACCAGCGCTGCTAGAAACTGCGGGCCCAGTGCGCGCCCCATGGTGATGATACCGTGCCAAGTGCCAAGTTCCCTATCTCACTAATGCCCAACAGCTCCAAAATGCCCCCGAGGAGGAAATCCGGTTTCGCCCGCCGGTCGTGTGCCCAATGCTTCGCGGACAAGAAAAAATGCCAGCCCCGGCCGGGCGGAACTGAGTGCGAGCGCTGCGCCGAGCTGGGCCGCAGCTGCGAGTTCGCGGTGGCCGCCCGTGCCCCCGCCGCGCCGCCGGCCGATGCCACGACAATAACGCCACCGGGCTCCCTGACCGATGGCCCGAGCGCAGTTCCGGGGCTGGCCGCGGCGGCGGCGGCATTCGTGGCCGGCGGCACGTCGCCTCCCGTCCTCCACCGAACCACGCTGGCCGCGCCGGGACCGACGCTTCTCCTCGCAATGGCGTCCCTCGGTGCATCTGATCTCGACGAGGCGCGGTTCTTTGCTGGGGCCGCCCTAGAAAGAACGCTGGCGGGCTTGGTGGATCCACTCGAGACCGCGCAGTGCGTGGTCCTGCTCCTTCACTTTTTCGTTTTCAGGACGATGTCGGCCGCCGTCGCCCCGCTCCTGGTTACGGGTCGAGCTGCCTTGGCGACCCTGTGCCTGGACGCCTCAGGTGCCTTCTCGCGCGAAGTGCGTGAGCCCTCAACGCCCGACGTCTGGATCAGAGCAGACTCGGCCCTGCGATGTTGGTGCGTCTTCAACGCTTTCGACAGCGGTGCTGCTTCCTACTTCGGCGATGATGCGCTGTTCGATGCCGCCATATGCCCGGTGCCACTCCCGGCGCACGAGGACTACTTCTTCAGCCCAGATCCGCGGGCCGCGTTCGTCGCCCTCTGCGCAACCGGAGCCTTCGGCCCAGGCCGTTTTGCGGACTTTTCGGCGTGTGTGCAGATGGCCGCTCTCGAAGCCGGGAGCGCTGCTATTCGCCAGATAGTCGGGGCCGTCTTTGCGCGGCGCGCAAGCTGCCTTGCCGTCTGCTCGGTGCAGGCCTTTGTCCGCAGCGTGCGCAGTAAGCTCCGCGGCTTTGCTATCGACCGCCGCGTGAACCCCCTTGCGATCATGGGCAAGGACCGCGAGCAGTGCACTCCGGATGAGCGGACCTACTGGGACGCGCTGGATGCGTTGCACGAGCTGGTGGGCATTTTCGTGGACGCCATGCCGGAAGCCGTGGGCGGACCGCTGCTGGCCGGGGACCCTCTCCCCCTTTTCTCGAACCCCTGCTTCCCCAACAAGGCGTGCGCGCACAGCTTTTTCGGGATGGCCTTTGCCGTCATGGCCACCTGGCTCGAGGCCGCCGCCGATCCGCTCGAGACACCTGCGTCTCCTTTGCCCTCCGACGCCCTCTTCGGCTCCCCGGCCTTCGTGCGCATTCTTGACCGCGTGCAGACCATGAGCGACCTGCTGGAGCACCTCGGCGACGCAGACCTCGCGCAGCTGCACCCGGTCTTGAGCGTCCACGCGATGCGGGTCGGCATGTTCAGCGTGGCACTTTTCCGCGTTGTGCGGGACGATCTTTCCTCGGAGTGGGTGGCGGCGCGGCTGCGAAGGAACGTGGAGTTCATCGCCCGCGCGCTGGGGGCCGTCGGGCTCGGCCGCGCGCCGCTGGTGGCCAAGGTCGCGGCAGACTTTGCGCGCGCCGCAAGGGAAGCGGGTGCCCTGGACGAAGGGTTCGCGGGACCGGAGGTGACGGATGCCGAGCTCGGCGAGGTGCACGTCGAGTTTGCAAGGTTGGGGATCGCGGAGCGCGAGTCGCCCGTGGCGGCGCTCTCGGAGGGGATGATCCAGCTCGATCGGGGCGTGTCGACATGGCTGCCGTCGTTGGAGAATTGGACGAGGAGAGCGATTTCGGGTAAGCTAGATAAGTAGGAATGTCTTGGCCGGACGTTGCTTCGTTCGATGCACCTGGATGAAACATCAGATGGCCTGTGCCAATCTGGAATGAAGCCAGGCACGAAAAATTGGAGCCGGTCTGCTTCGGGCGGCGAGCGGACCCGTGCATGGATCGCACCACAGATGTGCCATCTTGGGAGACCTTTCACAGCGGGCCACGCGGGCTTGAAGGGCGACGCGCATTCTGCTCAAACTGGAGCTGCAGCGATAGGAGCGCTTTTGCCGCCGGCCAGGGACTGGCCGTACGGGGGGCTTTTGCCGATCCGTTTGGACCGTGTGGCGAACGATCGGCCATTCAATTTCATTCAAACAGCCCCGCGCGAGATCGGATTCTGGATGCTAGCTGTGAGGGTACCTCTGACATGGAGACGATCCGCCCTGAATGCTTCCGGTCGCTGTTTTTGGAATGTGACGACTTGGCGCTTAATCCCATCGCTGGGTTCGGTCCCGGCCCAGCCATCTCACGCGCACCGACTCCGACGATGCCCCCGAGGAAGTACGGCGTTGCCCGCAAGTCCTGCACTTCCTGTTTTACGGACAAGAAAAAATGCGAGCCCAGCGGCGAGGCGGGCGCGGCGTGCCAGCGCTGCGCAGCGCTGGGCCGCGACTGCGAGCTGGCGGCGGCCGCCCCGCCTAAGGTGGCCATAGCGCCGCCCGCCGAGGCCGCGGCGCCGCCCGACATTGCCCTGGCCGTTGCGGTGAGCGGCGTCCCCGGGCTGGCCGAGGCCGCCGCGGCGTTCGTGGCATCCGGCGCCTCTCCCTGCATTGTTCACCCCTCGGCGCTGGCCGCCCCGGGCCCGATGCTGCTGCTTTCGATGGCGGCGCTTGGCGCTTCGGATCTCGATGCCGGACGCGTGTTTGCCAGCGCCGCTCTGAAGGGCGTGTTGGCTGGCCTGGCCGATCCGCTCGAGACGGCACAAACCGTGGTGTACCTCCTACACTTCTTTGTCTTCCGGACCATGTCGGCGGCCGTGGGCCCGCTCATAATGACGGGTCGCGCCACCCTCGCCACCCTGTGCCTCGACAACTCGGGAAGCTTCTCCCAGGAGATGCGGGAACCCGCTACGGTCGAGGAGTGGATCAGAGCGGACTCGGCGCTGCGCTGCTGGATCATGTTCAATGCCTTCGACAACGGAACCGCTTCTTACTTCGGCAGTTCGGGTCTCTTCGACGCCGCCGTCTTCCCGGTGCCTCTTCCGGCACACGAGACCTACTTCCTCAGCCCTGATCCCGAGGCTGCCTTCGGTGCCCTTTGCGCGGCGGGAGCCTTGGGTCCCGTGCGCTTCGCCGACTTTTCGGCCTGCTCCAAGTTGCCGGCGCTGGAAGCCGGTACCGCTGCCATGAAACAGATCGTCGACGCCATCTTTGAGCAGCGGGCAAGCTGCCTTTCGGTGTGCACCGTGCAGACCTTCATCCGGGGCACACGCAGCAAACTCCGCGTCTTTTCCAGCGAACACAGGGTATACCCGTTGACGATCCTCGGCAAAGAGCGCGACGAGTACACGGCGGACGAGCGTACCTACTGCGACGCGCTCGAGGAGTTGTACGACCTCACAGGCGTCTTCATCGACGCCATGCCGGAAGCCGTGGGCGTGTCCCTTCTCGCAGGGGACCCCCTTCCGCTCATGTCGCACCCCTGCTTTGCCGACTCGGCGTGCGCTCACGTCTTCTTCGGGATGCTGTTCACCGTCTTGGCGACATGGCCCGAAGCCGCTGCGGATCCGGGGGAGGGCCCCTCATCTTTGCCATCTGTCGACACCCTCTTCGGCTCCTCGGTCTTCCTGCGGATCCTTGACCGTTTGCAGACTATGTGCGACCTCCTGGAGCACCTCAGCCAGTCAGATCTCCCGATCTTGCACCCCATAGTGAGCACCCACGCTGTGCGGGTCGGCATGTTCTCCGTCGTCCTGTTCCGCGTTGTCAAGGATGATCCCGCGTCGGAGTGGGCCGCGGACAGGCTGCGCAAGAACACGGAGGACATTGCGCGCACCCTCGCGGCCATGGCGACGGGGGCGCCGCTGGTGGCCAAGATGGCGGCCGACTTCATGGGCGCAGCGAGGTCGGCGGGCGCCCTGGACGACAGGCTCGCCGGCCCATCCGTCGCCGACGCCGAGCTCGACGAAGTCCACGCTCAGTTCGCCAAGATGGGGGTGTCGGAACCCACCTCACCCGTCGCCGCGCTCTCGGAGGCGATGAACCAGGTCGACCGCGGCGTTTCTTCTTGGCTGCCGTCGCTGAAGCTTTGGAATCTCATGAGTGCTTCCGGTGAGCTGATGCCGTAGGACATTGTTGCGGGGTTTGCCGAGACGGGACCTTGGGAGTTGGGAGGACGGGATCAGAGCAAGGAAGGACGGTCTTTGTTTTGCAATTCCCATGAAGATGAACGCATTTACTCTACATTACCGACCGTCAGCCCCACCTCGGCAATGCCCTCGACGCTGCCCTCGATCTTGTCGCCTGGCAGCACCGCGGCGACGCCCTCCGGCGTACCCGTGTAGATCAAGTCCCCGGCCTGCAGGTGGTAGAACTGGCTCAGGTCGGCGATGATCTCCGGGATGTCCCAGATGAGCTTCGCAACGTCCGAGGACTGCTTGGTCGCGCCGTTGACGCTCAGCACGATCGCCCCCTTGGACACGATCTGCCCCTCCATCGGCACGATCTCGGAGCACACGCTCGAGTGCTCCACGTCCTTGCCCAGGTCCCACGGCCGGCCCTTGTCCCGGGCCTCCAGCTGCACGTCGCGTCGGGTCATGTCGAGCCCGGCGGCGTATCCATACACGATCTCGGCGGCCTTGTCGGCAAGAACGCGGAAGCCGGGCTTGCCGATGGCAACCACCAGCTCCATCTCGAAGTGGTAGTTCTTGGTCGAGGGAGGATAGGGCGTGGTGGCACCTGGAAGCGCGAATCAGTTGGAGTCCGAGCGCGACTGGTAGTAAGCACCGCACCGCTCAGGGTCAGCGTGTCAATGGACTTGGTGAAGTAGAACGGCCTCTCCACCGACTTGTCCACCGGCCGGCCCATCTCCCGGGCGTGAGCATGGTAGTTGCGGCCCACGAAGAAGAGGCGGTTGACGGGGAACTTTCGCTGCTCGCCGCGAACGGGCAGCGACCGGACGGGCGGAGGCTCGAACAGGTACTCCGAGGCGGTCATCGTGAGTGTGGGCGGAACGTGCAGACAGTCTAGACGATGCGGCAGCAGCTGGTTTGCCTGCGGACCTTTTCTGTGATTCGGGGGGACTGGGGTGGCAAGGGAGGCGGGACTTGCCCCCCAACTCCGAGGGCAAACACCCGCGCTAGAAGAGGCCGCAGGCAAGGATGCCTCCCGCATTGCCTCCCGTCTTCATTGCCAGTCGCCCTCTCGAACGTTCTCCCCGACACCGACAACCACCGTCGCAATGGCAGGCTGCCTTTGTGAGTGACGAACGCGACGCCCGTCCCTCGGGACGCTGGCGTTGCGCGGCTCAACGACGCGCCACTTACGCGTTTTTCTTCTCAGGGCCCGACAAGAACAAGAAGATCGATGTCGCGCAGGAGTCCTTCATCCCCGAGGGCGACTGGTCGGCGGAGGAGGAGCGCCGCATCGTCCGCAAGATGGACAACCGCATCCTGCTCCCGTGCTTCATCATGATGTTCCTTGGCTACCTCGACCGCCAGAATATGGCCAACGCCAAGGTCCTGAACTCGGGCACCGACGAGTCCATCGAGGCCTCGTGGAACCTCACCGGCGTGCAGTTCAACTGGGTCATCTCCATCTACGGCATCGGCCTGTTCCTCTGCGAGCCGTTCAGCAACTTCCTGCTCAAGAAGATGTCGGCGCCCAAGTGGTTCTCCCGCATCATGGTCACCTGGGGCGCGATCGTCATGTGCCAGGCCGTGGTGCACAACTTTGCCGGCGCGATGGCAACACGCTTCTTCCTCGGTGTCGCCGAGGCCGGTCTGCTTCCCGGCGTGCCCTATTACCTCTCGTTCTGGTGGGTTGCGGCCTCTCTACCTCCCGCGCTTCGACTGACCTCGGCTCGTCCTTCCAGGTACACACAGCGCGAGCGCGGCAAGCGCATGGGCGTCTCGTTCACCGGCCTCGGCGTCGCGGGCATGGTCGGCGGCTTCATCGCCATCGGCGTCTCCAACATGAACGGCCTCGGCGGCCTGTTCAGCTGGCAGTGGCTCTTTATCCTCGAGGGCATCCCGGCCATCATCTACGGCGTTGTACTCTAATTCATTCTGCCCGGTTTCCCACAAGACGCAAAGTTCCTTACCGACGCCGAGAAAGACATCGCCGTCCGCCGCCTGCCGCCCAATGCGCCTTCCGCTCTGGACAAGATCACCAAGGACGACATTTTGAAGGAGCTCGCAGACCCCGTCCTGTGGCTCTTCTTCTTCTTCCAGTTCTTGATCGCCATTCCCAGTGGGTGTCTTTACCGTCTGCAGCACCCGATCCGCCCTTACTTCCTCGATCTCCCAGTCGCTGGCTCCTCCGCCCTGCTTCCCTCGATCATTCAGGGTCTCGGCTTCAAGACCTCGGTCCAGGCCAACGGCATCGCCGCCCTCTCGCACGGCTGCAACACCATCGCCATCCTGATCAACAGCTGGCACTCGGACTGGACCAACGAGCGCATCAAGCACATCATCTTCACCATCGCCTTCTTCCCGCTCGTCGGCTCCCTCCCCCTCGCCATCACCGCCCTCAACCCATCCGCCGTCCCCGCCGGCGTGCGCCTCCTCTTCGTCCTCCTCGCCGGCCTCACCACCTCGGCCTACCCCATCATCTGGGCCTACCGCGCCAACAGCTCCAAGGGCACTGGCCGCGCCACGGTCAACTCGGCCTTCACCCTCACCGCCTACGCCGGCGCCCTCGTCGTCGGGCCGTTCCTGTTCCCCAACAAGGACGCGCCCAACTACGTGCCCGGCATGTTCGCCTCGTACGGCTGCTACGCCATTTCGCTCCTCTGCTTCATCCGTGGGTCTCCCACGCCCTCTGCACATCGGCCCGGATCTGATCCTTCCTGCGTCCAGCGATCCCCTACATCCTCCGCTACCAGGCCGCGAAGAATGCCGAGGACATGCAGATCATGGAGAGCGGCCACCACGAGGCCATCGCGATCCCGATCGGCAAGGTGGCGCCGGACGCTTCGATCGAGGTCGCTGAGAAGGCCGCCGAGGAGAAGAGCTAAATCATGGAAAAAGCAGCATCTGTAGACTGCCATTGTTATTGGGTTTCCTCTTTGAATTCATGGTGATGCGCATTGTATCTGATCCGCTTCGCGCTACCTTGTTCGTCCGATCCATCCTCTCAAGGTAGTCTTGGAATGCCGTGCGACCAGGTGCGCCGGCGGCCGGGTGACAGGACAGGTGGCGGATGCGCCCAGCTCAGAAAAATGTGAAGACGCTCTACATATATATCAAGTTCGGGAGTATAAAGACGATCTGGATCTGTTTGCTGGGCACGGGGTCCATTCTGGCCGCGAACGTGTGAACGTCTAAACGCTCAGGGTCCGGAGCCCCGGGGAGCGACTCCTTGCACGCGACCAGCGGTACCAACGCTGGCACGGAAACGAAAGATCGCCCTCTGAAAATGGCGGCCGATGTCGTCGTGGGCGATGCGGGCCCCCCCGACGAGGGCGGCGCCGCGTCGTCGTTCGCGCTTCCTGTGGAGCTCTGGCGCCACATCGCGCGCTACCTCCCGCGGAAGAGCCTCGTCGAGCTCGCCTTGGCTTCCGCTGACACCTACGACTTTTTGTCGCCGCTGCTGTACGGTAGCATGCGTCTTCGGTTGTTTCCTTTCGTCCGTCGGTCTCTGCCAGACCACACCCTGTTCTGCGCCCTCCTCGAGACCTTCATCGACTTCTTGCTTGCCTCGGGGCCACGCGGGGTTGCACCAGCGTCGCTGATCCGGCGACTGGATATCTCGGCGCCTCAGGCCATGGCCATGGAGCAGGACGAAATGTGGGAATGGGAACTGCAGCGCCTCCTCATGGGCAGCCGGAAAATCGTGCGCGTAGAAATCGACCGGCTGCCGCGAGACTTTCTCTACTGCTTGGCCGGATTGCCCAATCTGGAAGAGCTGGTGCTATCCGCGCCTGTGCACCTTGACCTTTAGGACGACAAACACCCCGAGAAGCGTTACGATCTATCCGAACTTTGTCTCTCGCACGGGCTTCGGCTCGACAACATCAGGCGCTTGACGGTCCATCCCTTCCGGGACTTTTGGCCCGTGGAGCCCTTCGTCATGGGATGCCCAAAGCTTCAGGAACTCGTCGTGCTGCGCTGCATGGAGCCGCGATGGGCCGAGGACCTCTGGAAGTGGCTGCACGTCGGCGGCATCCGCCTTACCCAGTTCACCCTGCTCATGGCATCGTGGAAAGAGTTCGACGTGGGCGAATTCCTTGGCCTCGGCGGGAAGTGGCCTTTCCGGCTGCCCGGGCTGCGTCGCCTCCACGTGAAACGGCGCCGGAAGTACATTCCCGTGCAGGAAGAGATCGTGGCAGCGGCATATAATCTTTCCGAACTCATTGTCGAGGACATTCCAGATCCCGAAACCTAGCCTTCACCTGATTTTAGTGATGACTTTCGCCCGGCAGCTTGCCCGCATTCAGCTGCTCCCCCGACCTGCTCCACGTGCGACCCTTCCAGCAAGGCGGCTACCATGGAGCTCGCTACCAGGAGCACGAGGTGCTTCCCCGGGCGGCCGCCGCTGAACGGGAGGAGCGGCCATCCGGCGGGAACAGACGAGGAAAGAGTGGATGCAAAACCAAGCGTTGACTACTGGATGCAATACAGAACCGCCTCTCGCCCCGATTCACGGCATGTTGGGCACGCCGGCCTCGAACCCCCTCTCCTCGTACACGCCCATTTTCTTCTGGATCGGCTCCTCGTCGGCGACGAACACGAACGCCGGCTCCGTCGCGCTCGCGTTGCTCAGCGCGATGTCGGCGTACCCGGGTGCGCACGCCGTGTCAGCCGTCGCGAGCGCAAAGTCCCTGCCATCGACCTGCACCGAAGCCGCGCCCTCGATGGCGTGGAACACCTGCGCGGTGCTCCGCACGGGTAGCGTGAGCTGCTGCCCCGGGCGGAGCATCATCGCGCCGAAGCGGAGGTTGTTCTCGCACGGAGCTCCGGTCTCGGGGTTGACGTACGACACCTGCACGCGCTCCTCGCCCGTCTCGGCCAGCGCCAGCAGCGCCGCCTTGGCCTCGGCCCAGGGATAGCGCAGCATGGGGTAGGGATCGGCGGCGCGGCGGAAGGCCGGGGTGGGGAGCACCCCGCCGCGGGCGTAGAGCTTGTCGCCGCGCTTGGCCGTGTGCCCCTGCCTCGAGCCCTCGATGACGTACGACGCCTCGGCGTAGTACACGAGGGGCAGGTCGAGCACGTCGAGCCAGACCACGGGCTCCGAGCCGGCGTGCTCGTGCTCGTGCCACTGCCCCGTCGGGGTGAGGATCAGGTCGCCGCGCTCCATCGGACACTTCTCGCCCGCCACGACGGTGTACGCCCCCTTGCCCTCGACCACCATGCGGACGGCGTTTGGGGTGTGCCGGTGCGCCGGTGCGAACTCGCCGGGGAGGAGCAGCTGCATGCCGAGGTAGATCGACGGCGACGCCTGCATGTTCTCGAGGCCGCGGCCGGGGTTGGCGAGGACGAGCACGCGGCGCTCGGCCTTTTCCATGGGGGTGAGCTCGCCGGCCTTGAGGAGCAGGGGGCGGATGTCCGTGTAGGCCCACGCGGTGGCCTGCGTGCGTCGCGAGGGCACGCCGGGGGGGAGGACGGCGCGGAGCGAGGGCCACAGGGGGACCAGGTTGAGCTTGGTCAGATCGTCGCGGTAGTCCTGCAATGCGAAGGAGGGTCAGCACATGATTCGGAGCTTCGACACGGCGACGGCAGCGCACCTGAGGCAGGTCTTCGAGGCGCCCGAGGGCCGGCAGGTCCGTAATGGTCTCCTGTATCTTGCCGCCTGCCTTGGCGGCGGCCTGCGGGGCGACAGCGTGCACGCCGTTGGCGACTTCCTGGGTGACGGGGGACATGCTGGTGTGCGTCGGGTACTCCGGGTGGTGAGATGCCTTTCCTTCGGGCAAATCGCTTCGAGCACGGCGACTGCCTCCCGCTGCTTTAATGACTCAAGCGTTGCCCCCGGCATGCAGCGGGAGTGGCGATGGGGGCGAAGCTCCGTACGGGGGGCAAATCGGGAGGGACCTTTAACCCCCGGTTCGGACAGACGGCAAACCTCGTATCCTCCAGCTCATACCTCCACTCGTTGCACTCGGCACTCATTCGCCCGAAGCCATGTCGAGCCTGAACGTGAAGAAGCCGGACGTCGACGTCGGTGTGTCCCTCCCTCGCCGTCTCCCAAACCTCTCAGAACTGACTCCCGCCCCCGCCAGTCGTTGTCGGCGGCGGGATTGGCGGCCTCGCGACCGCCTTCGCGCTCACCCGCAAGGGCCTCAAGGTCCGCGTGCTCGAACGCGCGCCCGAGTTCGGCGAGGCCGGCGCCGGCCTGCAGATCGCGCCCAACTGCACGCGCATCCTCGACGACTGGGGGCTGCTGGACGAGGTGGTCAGCCTTGGGGTGCTGCCCGAGAACATCGTCGCACGCGATGCGATCACAGGCAAGGAGGCGTGGATCCTTTAGCACCGTCATATGGTGCACATCGCTGATCACGCCTCCGGTGCAGCTCACTCGCCTTGACCTCAAGGACTGCGAGCGCCGCTACGGCCACCCGTACCTCGTCATCCACCGCTCGGACCTGCACGGCGTCTTCCTGCGCGCCTGCAAGCGCGTGGGCGTCGACCTCGTCACCAACGCCGCCTGCACCGGCTACGAGAACGTCGACGGCGGCGCCGTCGCAAAGTTCGGCGACCGCACCGAGCGCGCCGAGCTCGTCATGGCCGCCGACGGCATGCACTCCGTCGCCCGCCCCCTGCTAAGCGACGACAAGCCCGTCTCGTCGAGCTACGTCGCCTACCGCGGCACGCTCCCCGCCGACAAGGCGGTCCGCGAGCTCGGCGTCTCGCTCAAGGACGTCGTCGTCTACGTCGGGCCCAAGTGCCACCTTGTGCAGTACCCCCTCCGCGCGGGGGAGATGTTCAACCTCGTCGCGGTGTTCGAGTCGCCCAAGGCCGTCCGCGGCGAGGCCGACTGGGGCACCCCCGACGAGCTCGACGGCGCGTTTGCCAAGACCCACCCCGGGGTGCGGGAGTGCCTGCCCAACATGTGGCGCGACAAGTGGTGGCGCATGTTCACCCGCGAGCCGATCATGGACTGGGTCAAGGGCCGCATCGCGCTCACGGGCGACGCCGCGCACCCGCCGCTGCAGTACCTCGCCCAGGGCGCGGTGATGGCCATCGAGGACGCGTGGGTGCTCTCGGAGCACGTGGGCCTCGCGGGCGGGCCCAAGGGGTCGGCAAGCAGGGGCACCGCGACGGGAATCCCGTGGGAGAGGGTGCTCCAGGCGTACAACGCGGTGCGGCCGGAGCACTGCCGCCGCGTGCTCACGACCGCGTGGATCTGGGGCGACCTGTGGCACCTCGAGGGCGAGGCGCGCGAGTGGCGCAACAGGGTGTTCGAGGAGCGCGACATCCACTCGTACGACTACGTGGATTGGCTGGTGGGTTGCTTGAAGCTGGCCTGCGGTTCCGTTCACCTCAGCTTACCTCCTTCTTCCTCCTTCGCAGTACGGCCCCACCGCGCTCTACCCCGAGCACGAGAACAAGATGTTCGACCCCAAGGCCTACGAAAAGCAGGAGGCCAAGAAGCCTGCCTCCGCGCGGCAGACCTCGCTGGGTTTCGAAGCGCGCCTCTGAGGGCCGCGCGGGCGATTGGACGATCCGAGTCGGGGGCGAAGCTAGCATCCACATGCGATTTTGTTGATTGATACAGATGAGGCCATTCTCTTGTCGGTTGCCTCCACAGTCGGTCCTGAAGCTTGGGCTCGGATTCCGCGCAGAGACGTCAAAGCATCAAGATTCGAGAGCAACATTCACCGCCCCGAAAGCAGCCCGACCAGCCGCATCACCAGCACCCTTCCCGCCCCCACCCCCCAGATCGCCCATCCCGCCGCCCACATGACCCACTGCGCCGCCGCCCTCGCCGCCCACCCCATTTCGGCATGCAGCCGCCGCGTGTTGCCCGCCGACGCCGCGACGACACCCTTGGCCCGGGCGGCCATCGCGGCTTCGTACCCGCGGAGCAGGGGCGTCGGATCCGCGGCGTCCCCCGAAGAGCGGAGGGCGGAAGCGAGCTCCAATGCGTCCGAGAAGGCGGCCGAGGCGCCGAGGCCGGCCTGGGTGGTGGTCTTGTGCGCTGCATCGCCTAGCAGGGTGGCCCTGCATCCAGGGGGTTTAATGGGGAAGGCGGCGAGGTCCGAGGGGTCGACGGAGGTGATCTCATACCCGGGATAGACGTCTGCGGGTTGGGTGAGCGAGACCAAAGAGGCGGCCTCGGGGATGCGGAAATGCGATTCGAGGATGCGGATGGATTGCGGGAGGGAGTCGGCGGAGGGGTCGAAGTGCCGCAGGGGGGCGGTGAGCGCCCACAGCGTGAAGGAGCGGTCCGAGCCCGGCGCGCGGCCGGGGGTGAATAGGAGGAGGGAAGCGCCGTCCAGCCCGCCGAGGCGGACGAGCGAGCGGAGGGATTCTTTGTACAGCGGGCCTTCCGATTCCGGCGAGCCCGGGGCCACGTGGAAGGTGCCGGCGGTGTTGTAGATCCCCAGCTCCTTTGGCAGCAGCGCCGGCGCGAGCTGCTTCCGCACCGCGCTTCGGGCCCCGTCCGCGCCAACGAGCACGTCGCCCCACTCCTCTCCGCCGCCGTCGAGAACCGCGGCGATCTTCGCACCCTCCTCGCGGAAGCCAGCCACGCGTGCACCCCATCTGATCGTGCCCTCGGGGAGCGCGGCGGCCAGCGCCCGGCGGAGGAGAGCGCGGTCCACGAGCCCGCTTCGCACGTCCGGCAGTCCGCCGGGCTCGACAGGAGGCAGCGAGACGCGGAGCCACCCTGCCCCGCGTATGAGGCACCGGGCCCACTGGTCCCCGATGAACACGTCTCCCGGCCCGTCCGGCGCGAACAACTCGCGGCAAACGCCGGCCAGCCCCGCCTTGACGAGCGCGTCGACGCCCTCCTGCGCCAGCCCGATGACCAGCCCCTGTTCCCTCGCGAGCGGCGACGCGTCGCGCTCCAGCACGGAGCACGTGTGCGGCGTGCCGCGGAGCGAGTGCGCGAGCAGCAGGCCGCCGAGGCCGCCGCCGGCGATGAGCACGTGCATCTGCAGGGGATGGCTATGGGAGATGAAGCGGGATTCCGTGGGACACGTGGGACGGTGTGCGGTTGTTTGGTTGCGTGGACGGACTCACGGGCGGCTTTGCTGGGCGGGTTCTTCCGACTCCGGTTCTCCCGATGACAGGACCGACGCCCCAAAAGGAGGAAAGCAAAACGGCTCGGCATACGTACGGATCCACCGGGATCGCGCACCCGGCGGTCCCTCTCTACGAACCCTTACCCGCCACGCTATCTCCCCGTGACCGTCTCCTTCACCGCGTCCGCCACGCGCAGCACCCTGTTCATGGCCCGCTCCAACGTGGGGTGCTTGTACATCCAGCCTGGAACGTTGGGATGGGGTTCGTGGGGCACTGCCGGATAAACCGGGGTCAGCGATCCGAGGCAGAGGGGGCGAGGGAGGCAAGTATACCCCGGTAGCGGCTCTCGACGTAGTCCTTTGCCATGTACTCGAGCTGCCCGCGGTTGAAATGGGCCTCGACGAGCGGAAACAGCAGCTCGTTCTCGTACTCGGACAGCTCGCCGACGTGCCTGATCAGCTCCCTCATGGCGCGGTCGAGCTGCTCCGTCTCGGCGCCGCGGGCCAGCGCGTGCACGTCCTCGAGCTGCTTCCGCAGGGAGACGTGGTAGTCGACCCACTTTTCCTGTTTCCGGGATCACGGGATCAGCGGACGCAGCTGGTCCTCGCAACGTGCCACCCACAAACACGTTCTTGGCATGGTGCCCTTTCGTCCCGCTGCTGCTCACCACCTCGTCCTCCTCCCACGTCTTGTTCTCGCCCACCAGGTCGCGCAGCACGGGGAACAGCACCTCCTCCGTGGCGGCGGCCTCGATGGCAAGGGCCGAGACGACGTGGTCCACGATGTCGGCGCGCGAGTCGGGCGGGGGGGTCTGGTCGGGGTGCAGGTGGCGGATGTAGAGGGCGAACTGGTCTGTTTCGGGGCAGGTGGGGTGGTTCCGGAGTTTCGGATGTCCGGGGGAGTCAGTTTCTGTTGTCGGGGGGTTCGGGGACGGCCCACCGTCGGCGACCCGCTTCCTTTCCTGCCTCAGCAGGTCGACGATGGTTTTGTTCTCCGCGGCGACGGGCGGCTCGTGGGATACGGAGCGGGCGGCGGGCGAGGGGCGGAACGCGCGGCGCGGCACCGCGACAGCCGCCGCGCGCGGAACCACGGCGGGCGGCAGCGCAGGCGCTGAGAGAGCGCGCGGGAGGCGCGAAACGGCCAGGACGGCGCGGCGCATTGCGGGGAGAGGGGTGGCGTCGGCCTGAGTCACAAGGGCACCCCGCTCCGGATTTTCGGGGTCCGGGGCGGGGCGCTCTTCCAAATCTCAAGCATTCCATCAAGCAGCGGATCAAACCAACGTTGCATTCGCATCACGACCAGTACGCCTTCAAGTTCGGCAGCCCCGCCGAGCCCCTCTGCTTCAGCAACACCTCCAGCGACGCCATGCCCGCATCCACGTACGCCGTGATGCCGCCCTTCCCCTCGGCCCCACCCTCGCCGACGTCAGGCGCATGCATCGTCCGCGACGGGTACCCTTCCTCCTTGGAGTACGTCTCGTGCACCCGCACAAGCGGCACGAACCGCACCCTCTTCCCCGTCCGGCCCCCGTCGGTGCTGTCGCTCCCCGTGCGCGCCAGCCCCGACAGCGACAGCTCGACCACCGCCAGCGCCGTCTCCGCATCCTCCCCGTCGTCCTCCCCTTCGTCCTGCCTGAAGTCGTTGACGGGAGTCACGGGGCTCACGGGGCTCGCCGGCCCGGCCTCCACCAGGGATGACCTCCTCCTCGACGCGTCCGCCGCGCACACCCAGCACCGCCCCTCCGCACCCCCGCCGGCATGCGGGCAGTACGACGCGACCACGCTCGCGCTGCGGAGCATCTGCACGTCCGCCCGGGTCAGCGCCGTCCCTTCGCCCTCCAGGATCCCGCGCAGGAGGAGGCGCACGTCCGCGTGCTGCCGCCACCCGCTGGCCTCCAGCAGGTCCATGCACGCCTCGACGTCCGACACGAGGCCGTTGAACACGTCCAATGCCCCCGCCTGCGCCGCCGGGCTCGCACGGGCGAGCATCCACCGGAACTGCTTCAGCACCAACAGGTTGAACCACGCGGCGTGGGTGGCGGAGAAGCACGCGACGGGGGCGAGGATGTTGGCGCGGAGGGCGTCGGCGGAGAAGCGGGAGAGGAGGGTGCGCACGGCGCGGGAGATGAGGACGGCGTCGCGGGAGGCCTGGGAAAAGGGCGGGGTGGAGATCCACAGGCGGACGAGGGCGTCGGCGGGATCGCTGTCCGAGGCGTCCGAGCCGTCGGAGGCGTCCACACCATCGGAAGCGTCGGAAGAGAGCTCCGAAGGGGGCCGTTCTAGGCCCGCTCCCTTCTCGCCCTGTGCTTGCTCGGTCGCATCCTTGGGAGCAAGGTCCGAAAACGGCTCCGGACTCCCCACCAGCATCATCACCAGCCGCAGCATCGTCAGGTAGCTCAGCAGGTTCTGCACCTGCACCTCCTTGAGCCCCAGCGGCGCCACCGCGGCGCTGAAAGCGTCGAAGTCCCCCGACGCGTACGCGGCGGCGATCTGCGGCGGCAACGCCGCCTCGATCTCGAGCAGCGCGTCGCGGAACGCCGCCCTCCTGCGCACCGCCTCCGGCAGCTCCGAGTTCCCCAGCGTCCTCGCGACCTCGGCCCCGCACCCCGACCGGTCGGCCGCAACCGCGGCCAGCGGATCCCCTCCGCGGGAGAGCAGCTCCTCCGCCACGACCACGCCCAGCACCGACATCCCCCTCGCCTTGAGCCACGCGGCGAATTCGCCCACCCGGAGGGCGGCGAGGACGAGGGTGCCGACGAGCTGCGCGTCGCCGGCGGCGGCGAGGTCGGTGATGCAGCCCGAGAGGATGGCGCGGCGCGTCGCGGGGGCCAGGGGGGCGGCGGAAGAGGGGTCCAGGAAGGCGGACCATTCGCCCAGGGTGAATGCCGGGCGGCGTAAGGGGAGGTCCGAGGGGATGGGGCCGTTCGGTTCCCGCTGCGAGGGCGGCGGGATGGAGGCGACGAGCACGGGCGGGAGCATGGCCGGCACATTGAAGAAAGTCGAAGCGTAGTCGTGCGCAGGCGGGGTGCCCGAGTTGTTGGCCAGCCAGATTTCGAAAAAGACCTGCACCCAGAGCGCCGAGACGGCAAGCTGCTGGAGGAGCAGAGAGTCCAGGCCGTCCGCCTCGGGGAGGGGACCCCGCGACCCGGGCACGCCGACGGCCATCCAGACGGCGTGCAAGTCCTCCGCGTAGCTGGATGTCGGCCGACCGCCTTCCTTGAGATCGGTGTAGAACTCGCCCCCGAGGAGCGCCTGCACGAGGGCGACGGTCGCCGGGTCCCACGACAGCGCCTGCAGCTCCTCCGGCCCGGCCCTCGCCGCCCTCTCCTTCAGCCTGTCCATCTCCGAGCTCAGCAGCTGCTCGAACCGGGCGTCGATCGCCTCCTCGGCCTCCTCGTTGTCCAGCACGTCGGAGAGGCGGAGCCCGCCCTCCGCGGTCACCCCCGCCCGCCGCAGCGCTCGGGCACCGATCCAATTGACCAGCGCATCGTGCAGCGCGCCGCCGTACAGCGCTTTCCACCGCAGATCGCATTCGCGGCCCGCCCGCACGTCCGCAAAGGGGCCCAGCAGGAAGTTGGCGCTGTCGGGCGGCACCGCCGCGAGGAACGCCGCCTCGAGCGCCGCTGCGCCCTGTGCGCTCAGCCGCGGGTCGGGGGCGCCGGCGTCGGCCATGGCGGGCGGGGGCAGTGTCCCGGGGACGTTGCTGACGGGTAAGCGGCGGCGGAGCGCGGGTCCAGGCCCTGGTCAGCGTTTTCCGCCGGCCAGGACGGATCCGCGCAGCATCAGCAAGGGCACAAGCGGGTGGATATGGGTCGGTCTGAGCGGATCGAAGGTGGTCCGATCGCGATCCGGCTGGCCGGAAGCGATGCTCGGGCCTTGGGAGTCGCGGCGACCATCAGCATCCGGCCCTGCGATTTGCCACATTCGTTCGCACAGTTCTTGGGCACAAGCTGGGAGGTAAGCCTACGTGAAACATCCTTTCGCATCCCGAAAATGGCCGCCAAGTCAGATCCGCCGTCATTCGGCGTGTCGGTGCGCCGAGTTGGAGCAGTATACTCGGACCCCTCTACGAACCGGTGGGTCGGACACGGAAAGTGAAATCCGATCGAAGAAATCACAAACTGCAATAACTAAACGAATACGACCAAGAAATACTACTTCTCAAGGCACCCGATCCTCACCGCGAGCCGTTGCCTCCCGACGGGGATGGTGATCCGCGGGAGCCACTGGAGCAGGTCGGTCTGTGCACAGGTCGCAGCCACGCCGTCGTCGCGCCCAGCGGGTCCGCGCCGGCAGACCAGCGGATCGTGAGGCTCCGCCAACCCGCGAGCTAAAGGCGGCTCCACTGCCGCGTTCCTAGAGGGCGGCGACGAAGCTCGGCGCGACCAGGTACACGAACACGTTGCCGCCCCGCCTGAGCAGGCGCGAGGTGCGTTCTGCCGCCCGGCGTCCGGTGGTGACTACCTCGTACACATCGTCCAGGAGGGTGCGGTTGAAGATCTGGGGCGCAAAGGTGTCGCGCGTAAGAGTCTCCGGGCCCATATCGGCCACCGAACGCCACTCACGAACAGGGAATGCCGCGCCTTATCCGTGTTTGTGTCCAGGAACGACGAATCCACCACGTCCAGGTCCAGCCACCCCTTGACCACCGGCTCCCGCACCATGATCGGGCCCCTCGCGTCCACGTTCCTCCGGAACCGCACTTCCGTGGCGTCGGCCGGCACCGGCACCGCCTCGGCGATCTCGATCCCCAGCTCCCCGACCGCCCCCGCCGCGATACCCACCGCCGCCCCCAGCTTCCCCGCCAGATCGTGGTCCGACCCCGTCCGGGCCTTGAGCCACCCCGGCTCGCGCTCCATCAGCCCCGCGAACTCCTCCCCGCACGCCGGGTCGCCCGGGGTCAGGAAGAAACCGTCGGGGTTGCGGCCCATGGCCAGCCGGCCCGTGAGGAACTCGGCGAGCTCCAGGGCCTTGTCCGTGGGGTCGGTGTAGCACGTGACCACGCCCGCGTAGGCGCGCAGCACGGGGTACTTGACCGAGACGAAGTCGACGAGGTCCATCTCGCCGTGGATCAGGGTGACAGTGGCCAGCCGCATGCGGGGGTCGTCCGGGCCCGAGCGCTCCGCGCCGCGGGGGAGGAAGAGCTCCGAGGCGCGCTCGGTGAGGTGGCAGGAGACACGGCAGCCCATGCTTGACGGCGGGTCAGGATCAGTCAAGCGATATGATCCACCGCCGGACACAACTTACGAGTGTCCCACGACGTGCAGGGTCTTGAATCCGAGCGAGGAGATGTACCGCACCGCGGCCCACAGATCCTCCTTGACTCCCTGGCTCTTGCTCACCTTGCGCACGCCGTAGAAGGTCGAGATCGGGAACCTCCCTGCAGGCCAGTCGAAGACGAAGAACTTGAGGCCCGCGGGGTAGGCGCCCAGCGCGCGGACCTGCGAGATCTCGGCGGCGGCCACGCGCGCGGTGTTGAACAGGCCGTGGACGTAGAGCACCGCCGCGTCCAGCCCCGGGTCGGATTCGGGTGGCTCAGCGATCAGCTTCAGCATCTTGGCCGTGGATTCGGGGGAGACTCGCTCGGGGGGCATGAGGAGCGTCGCCTCGGGGAGGTGCCGCAGGAACCGTCCTGCCAGGCAGCACTCGACCGCGGCCACGCCCACGGTCAGCCCCTCGCTGCGCTTCAGCGTCAGGCTCCCCGTGTCCCAGGGCGACGCGCAGTTGCGCAGGATGGCGATCCGCGCGGCGGAAAACGTCGACCCGGTCGTGGGGATGGCCGAGGTGAAGGGAGCCACTGGGATCCCGTTGCGGAAGAAGCCCGAGAGCGACTCCCCGCCCGTGCTGTCGTCCAGGTACTCGCCGTACCCGTCGGGCCGCCCGTCGGCGTCGACGGAGCCGCGGTATGTCAGCGTGGAGCGGCGGAAGGAGCCCTCGGGCTTGAACGAGAAGGTCCATGGGCGGTCCTCGACGGGGCGAAGATCAAAGTATGGGACCGTCCTTTCGTCCGAGACCCGGCCCGTGGCAAGGAGCCAGGGGAGCACCTGGAGGTGCCACAGGTCCCGCGCGATCAGCAGCGTGATGATGGCCACGGCGGCGACGGTGAGGCCGATGAAGACGCTCCGCCAGTACGGGTCCTGATCGTACGGCTGGCCCGAGGGTTTCTCGGCCTCGTACTGGACCTTGATAAAGATGTCGAGCAGGAAGATGCCCACGCACCAGGCGTCGGCGACGAGGAACACGCTCCGCGTAAGCTGGCGCGTCTGCGGCCCCAGGAAGAGCCGCGGAACGAGCACGATCAGAATGAAGAAGAGGAACCACTGATCCAACGTCAGTCCGGGCGAGTTTGGGTCGCCCCGCGAGTGGGTGACGATGTGGTACACGCCGGCAGCGATGAACACAACGGCCAGCACGGCAAAGATTGCCGTCCACGCGAGATGGGCGAGCCGCGAGGGCGGCGCGAACTCCCCGTTGCGCCTCCTTATGATGCGCCTCAGGGCCATGTGCCGCAGCGTCCGGGCGATGTTCAGAGGCACGCCGGGATCGGCTGCCGCGAGCTTCAGCGCGGGATCGCGCGCGAGCAGCGGCGGCGCGTCGCCGGGCGGCGGGGGTTCGCGCGGGATGGTCGGGTCGATGCGTCTGAAGACGTAGCGCGCGGGGCGGCCCGCGGGGTCGACGGTGAAGTGCGGCGGCGGCGCATCGTGCCCGGCCGTCGCATCGGTCCGCGCGCTGTCCATCGCGGGGCCTCGCCGGTCCTTGGCAAAACTGGCCGGTCTGCGGCGGGGGACGGTGCGTGGCTGTCAGTCGGGGCTTGGTCGTTGGCTGGTGTGGCCGCCCTCTCCGAGCTCCGAGGCGATGAGCTCGGGGTTGGTGCCAGTGCCGAGCTCTTCCGCCTCTCTCCTTCCTCGATTCATGGCTCCCAGAGCACGCAGTCGGCGGTGTAGTGCGATCCAGCAGGGGCGGAACGGCAAACGAGCGCCGCGGTCCACGTCCCTCGCCATCGCGCTGCATCCAGTGGCGTCGGGGACAGACAGATTCAAACAAAGCATTGCTGGGCTTCAGGAAAGCACGGTATCGGCGTTGGCGGCAGGCCGGGCGGGGCCAAAGGGGCGTGGGTTCTCGCCTGCGGACGACCCAAGCGGCCTTTCCTCTCACGAAGTTCGACTACTATTGATTCCCGAAGCCGTGATGGGCACACACCGCCGCCTGCAATACAGCACCTCCGCATTTGCTGCCTCCAAAGCGGAAGGCACCCACCAAACCCGTCCGCCCGACACCGCCCCCCCCCCCCCTACAGACACGCCGAGAACGTTACTTGGCGATCCCGAACAGCTTGGCGGCCTGGACGGGAGCGTGAATGGGCGACCCGGCGCGCGATCAACGCAACGCCCGCGCACCTTGAACGAGTCCGCAAACTCGTCCATCCTCACGATCTCGCCGCCGGCGCACTTGTAGACCCAGCAGTAGTCGTTCACGTACGTCTCCCCCGAATGCGTGGTGCCCGTCAGGGTCTGCAGCACCACCGCCGTGTCCCCTTCCACGATGACCTTTTTGACGTCCCTCTTGATCGTCGACACGTCGAGGAACTTGCCCACGGCGCCGCCCGAGAGCGCCGCGACGATCTTCTCGCGCCCCGTGAGCTCGGGGAGCATGCTCGGGGGCGGGTGCCACACGCAGTCCGCGGCGAGGAGGGGGCCGAAGGCCGCGGGGTCGTTGGCGCCGCGCGCGTCGAGGAACTTCTGGACGAGGGCGCGGGTGGCGGCCGCGTCCATGGTTGCTGTACTTTTTGAGATGGAGAGCCGGAGCTTAGGACAGCAGCGGCGCCGCTTCGAAGGTGGAGGTTGCGACGGTGTTTGTCCGATTGTCTCCCACGGGTCACGCCCCGATACGAGGTCGGGTGGACGCCACAACGCACCGAAAACTGCCGATTGACCATTATCTCTCACCAGGAAAGTGTTTGCGGTAGAACTCAAGTCACATCGCAGTCGGAAACGCGTCCTCCGCCTAGTCCGCATGCCCGCGGCTCGATCTGCTTGAGCTAGCCGCCCGTCTCCACGCATCCACCTCAATACCACCGGCAGTTAGCTCCTGGAATACCACGCCGCCGCCCCCGCAAACCCCGCCATCGCCAGCGACGCCGGCACGTTGTACCCCGCCATGGAGATCCCGAACAGCTCCCACGGCACCTCGTCGCACCTGATCGCCGTCGGTTCCATCAGCGACAGCCCGTCCGCCGCCGCGCCGCAGGTCAGTTCGTCCGTCCACCAGTGCTGCTCCACCCCGACGTGGTACGAGGCGATGACGGCGTTGGAGAGCATGGCGAGGGCGTCGAAGGAGAGGAGGAGGGTGGCGAGCCACGGCGGGAGGCGCAGGAGCGCGGGGAGGCCGAGCGCGGCAACCATGGCGTAAGGGTAGCGCTGCATGAGGCAGAGGGCGCAAGGAAGGAGTCCGAATACGTGTTCGGCGATCAAGGCCGCGGAGAGGGCGGCGAACCCTGCGGCCGCGAGGAGGAGCAGCGACACGCGGGCGTCCTCCGCGACACGCCGGAGGAGGTCGAGGGCGGCGCGGGCCGGCGGGCTGCGGGGTTCGGCGTACCGCGGTTTGGCGGATGCCGACGCGTCCTTCTCGGCGGGCAGCTTCCGCGAGCCGCTCGCCGGCGAGCCGTTCGGGGCGGCGGACGCCGGGCGCGGCGCCATTCTGACAGTCCGGGCAGCCGGCCGTTCGGCGAGACGATGAAGGCTGGGAAACGCCGCCGCTGGGTCGGGCCACCTCGGTCGCGGATCGCTCCGCACGGTGCGTCGAAAAGCGCCAGACCAACTGCTCATTCAGACGGGCAAGATGCCGACGTCGGTGCACGGCGAGCCGATGGAGACGCCGGACGCGCTGCCCGAGAAGCACCCTGCGGCGCTCTTCAGCGACAGGGAGTGGCTTGCCCTGTTCCCCGAATGCAACGCCGACACGGGGCCGCTGGACGCGCCGCCGCCGCCCGATCCCGCTGCCGAGCTCCGCGACGCCGATCCGCTAACCCGGGGCTCGCTGGTGCGCGAGCTGCGCCCGATATCGGCGTCTGCGGCGGCCGCCGTGGCGCTGCAGACTTTGGTCGTCCCGGCTTCGGCGCTTTTCATCCCCCTGGTCGTCGTTCTACAGGCGAGCCTGGTGCTGGGCGCCGTTGCCGCGTGGTTCGGCAACGCCGAGCTGCTCGTCTTTGGCAAGCCACAGATGGCCGCCGGTGTCGCCGCCATCGCCTTGTACGCCGCGCTGTTTACCTCGACGTTCACCACGGCGCTGCTCGCGACCTCCCTGACGCGCTTTGCGCGTGCCGCACAGCGCCCGCGTGAAGCCGACGCCAGCGCACATCCATATGCACCCGTCGCGCGGTGGGCGCAGCTGGTGCGCGCCGTCACGGAGTCGCGCCTGCTGGTCCACGATCCGCGGGACACGCTGTGCCCGTGCCCCGATCGCTCCTGCGCAGGCCGTCTGCCGGCGGCCGCGGGCTACTGGCGCTGGGCCGACTTTTGTGTGAGGACCGCCGCACTCTACACCGCCGCATTTTTCATGCTCTACACGTCCCTGGTCACGCTTGCACCTGTGACGTGGACCGCGTGGTGGGGCGTCGCCGCCAACGTCTTCGCGCTGGCCAACTCCGCCTTCTTCGGCGCCTTTGCCATCGCCCTGCGGTTCGCTGGCAACCCTCCCGCGCGCCGGCTGCTATTCCGGCTTCGGCATCGCGCGGCTGTGCTGTGCCTTCGGGCAATGCTGGACCGCTTCCGCCAACATTCCGGCGCGACACCGTCCGAGGATATCCCGAGCGACGACTCCTACCTCGCACTGCATGCGGCACTCGGCGTCGCCTGGGACCACCGCACCACGCCCATGACTTCTGGCGGCTACATCGTCGCCTACGTGGTTACTGGCTTCGGAGCCGGCATCATCAACGCCTCGGTCGGATCGTGCGTGCCCGCCTGGTGCTTCGCCATCGTCCTGCAGATGATCCTCACGGTCACGGTGGACATGGTCAACGTGAGCAACCGCGCCCGTCCCGCGGCCCGGTCCCGAGGCTCACCCGCACCCCGTCGCCGAAGGCCGCCTCGACCAACGAGGAGATATTCGCCGTCTCGGAGCTGTACGCCCGCGCCGAAGCCGAGCTGCAGCTCATGCTCCCGCGCTGCGCCGACGCATCCGTGCGGAGGGAGCTGGCGGAGCGCGCGGCGGGCTTGGCGGCCTTTGCGCGCGCGCGGAATTCCAGGCCGAGGGTCGCGGGGATCCCGGCGGACTTTGCCGTCGTGAGGACGCTGCTCATCAGCGTGTTCACGGTGCTCGTGGGGCTGTGGACGCTGCTCAAGTCGGCGGGGGTGGCCGTGGTGCTCGACATGGCGTGCAAGGGGTGACGTGCGCACCTGGAGCCAGGCAGCGTTTTCAGAGAATCAAAGATGTGATGCAAGCTCGAAATCGTCGTGACTAAGATCTAAACTCCGTAATCCTCTGCCAGCCAGAAGCTGCAATTGTCCTGCGAGACAGTCGAATGTCCATCCTCCTCCCAAGTCCGAAGACACCCTCCCCTCAACCGATCTCCACCTCCGCGCCAAACCGCGCAATCATCCTCCGCACCCACGTCCGTGATCCAGCAGTCCGTGCACCAGCAGCCCCTGCCTCACTCGTAGTCCTCCCCGTCCTCCCCCGCCCGGCGCTTGCGCTTGGGCGCCGCCTTCTTCCTCGGCGCCGGCTCGTTCACGGCCCTCGCGCCGTACTCGATCTGCGCCCTGTACCCCGGCCCGGCGATCAGGTTCCCCAGCCCGTTGCCCCTGTACCCGCTGCTCCACGCCCCGATCGCCGGGGCCGGCGCGACGGCCAGGTGCTTGGGCTCCTCCACCGCCTTGAGCAGCGCCGCCAGGTCGACCGTCGCCACGCCCTTGCCCTCGGCCTGAGACACCTTGGAGTACCCGGGTTCCTTGCCGACGACGAGGTAGGTCGTCTTGCCCGAGACGGATCCCGTGACGCGGCCGCCGAAGCTCTCGATGAAGGCGCGCGTGCGGCCCTTGCCGAGGTCCAGCCCGGCGCCGCCGCCGACCTCGGGGAAGATGCCCGTGAGCACGAAGGTCTGCCCGGCAAAGGCGCCCGCGATTGCGTTGCCGACGCCCGGGCGGGGGAGCACCAACTGGGTGCCAGCGCCGCCCGAGGAGCCAGAGGCGAAGCCGGCGGTGCGGACGAGGGCGGCCGAGTGCGACTGCGGGGCGGTGACGAGGGAGGTGGATTCCCAGGAGGCGGTCCAGGCGGTTTCGGCGGGGGCGGCGGGCTCAGATTTGACAAAGGTCTCGGTCTCGAGGAACGCCTCGGTCTTGACGAACTCGGCCTTGACGAACGTCGGCTCCTGCTTCATCGGCGTCGGCTCGAACTCGGCGTCGTCGGCAGGCGCGGGCTTGGCCCTGCCGCGCGCAGGCTTGGCCCTCCCGCGGGCAGCCTTGGCCTTCGGCACGGGCTTGGGAGCTTCCTCGTACGCCTCGTCCTCGTCCTGCTCGTCTTCGGGCTCGGGCTCGACCTTGGCCTTCTTGGCGGCGCGCGGCTTGCCCTTGCCCTTCTTGGCCGGCTTCTCGATGCCCAGCGCGTCCATGACCTTTCCCCTCTGCGCCCAGTTGTCCGGGTTCGAGCAGTGCGCGACGACCTCGGCCCGCTGCTCGGCGTCGAGCTGGGCGAAGCCGGTGAGGGTGACGCTGCCCATCGAAAGCAGCGCTTGCTCGAAGGCCTGGGGCGTCGCGCCGGGGGTTCCCGGCTTGGGCAGGCCGAGCCACACCGTGGCCGGCACGCGCCAGCAGCCCAGGTGCGTCCACCTGCCGTAGCCGCCCGACACCTTGTCGAGCCAGCCGCAGCGCACCTCGCCCTTCCCGATGCCGGGGTCGTCGTGCCGCACGGCGCCCTTGCCGGCCTGGCACCTGCTCCGCCCGCTCTTTGCCGGCTCGACCTTGTACCCCGGCATCTCCTCGGCCGCCGCCTCTGCGTACCACTCCCACGACGGGCGCTCGCCGGCGGCGCGGGTGCCTGTGCCGGGTCCCGCGGCCTCCCGCGCCCCCGCGCCCCAGTAGTGCCCGAAGCCGGCCGGGTTCACGCCGCCGCCGTCGTACAGCGCGCGCAGCGACTCCCACGCCTCCTGCAGCGTCCGGAACGCCGCCGGGTCGCCGCCCTTGTCGGGGTGCGCCTTGAGGACTCGCGCGAAGTAGAGCCGCTTGAGCGCAGAGAACTCGTCCGCGACCGTCGCCGCGCCGGCCCACGTCTCGGGCGTGGCGCCCAAGGCAACGAGGCAGTCGCGCACCGTCGCCATGGCGGAGTTTCGCGGCTGGAGGTGGACCGAGACCCGGGGGAAGGGGAGTGAGAAAACTCCGAAACGCAGTGGGACCCGCGTCGCAAGCCTGCGAGGACGCCCCCTTTGTTTCCCACGGGCTCACACTCCACTGCACAAATGAAAATGGGAAGCGAGCATGGTTTCTGCTTTTGATTCTTCGAAGCAACACGCATCCGGGCTCCGGCTGCGCGAGCTGGACGGGCAGGAGAGAAAGAACGTTCATTGCCAATTCAAAGGCAGTCTTTCCCCGCTTTCGCTAGATCTGGGTCTCGAACTTGTTCAAGAACAATCAGATAGAGACAAAGAGCAGTCCTGCAGCAGCTCTACATTCCCACGATGCCAGTCGCCGGGGTTCACGCTCCAGCCAGCAAGCGGTCCGCCAGGATCTGCGGCAACCCGTCCCTGTTCCTCGCGTCCACCTCGAGGACGGCCACGTCTGGCCGTCGCTTCGCCTCGGCGATGAACCCGCCGCCCTTCTGCCCGACCGTCGCGAGCACCGGCACCGGCCCGTCCAGCACGCGCCCCACCGCCTCCACGAACCGCGGCGAGAGCACCTCCATCTTTCCGATCTCGTCCACGACGTACGCATCGATCTTCGCGTGCCCGTCGGGACGCGGACCCAGCTCCTCGGCCAGCACCCCGTCAAGGCTCCCCGGATCCACGCCGTACCTCCCCACCCGCGCCTTCCCCTCCCAGTTCACGTGGGCCAGCATCGCCCTCCCCCCGCCCAGCCCGACGATCTCGAACCCCACGCGTTCCCCGCGCTCGCGCACCTCCGCGGTGTAGAGCCCCGCGACGCGCTTGCCCCGCGACGTGAGGAGAGACGCGGCGCGGCGGACGGCGGTGGTCTTGCCGCAGCCGGGCGGGCCGGTGACGAGGATGTTCTTGGCGTGCTTGGAAGCCATCGGGCGCGGTGGAGGCGGCGGTGATAATTTGCGACGCGTTCCGCGGCTGATCGCCGAGCGCCGTGATAAACACGGCGGCAAGATCGCCGTTGTCCCGCGCACCCGGGCCGCGGAGAGGAACGATGAGCAGTGCATTTTAATCCTACATGCCCATGGACGGCGATCCGGTGCCAGATGGCGGCGTCGGGGTCCCCGAACTCGCCGACCAGGCCGGTGCGGCGGTTCGGGACGGGAACGGACCGGATGCCGCCGTGCAGCAGCCTCCGCCGCCGCCGCTAGCGCCGGATGCAAATGGACATCCTGCCGAACTGCCGCCGGAGGCAGCGCCGCCAGAGAACGGGCAGGTGCTGGTGAAGCGCACGCCAACAATCACGTCGGTCGGGATGCGCTCCCTCTTCGACGCCAACGTGCTCGACGCCATGAACTCGACGCCGAAGACGGGCGACGCCGAGAAACCCGCGACGGTGCCGCAGCCGGCCGAGCCGCACCGCGCCTCCCTCCGCTCCCGGATCCTCGCCGCCGTCCAGCCCCTCCTGTTCCTCCTCGCCGGCCCGCTCATCTCCCTCTGGTCCATCGCCCTGGCCCGCGGCGCCGAAGCCGCCGGCAACGCCTTCATGGACTTTGTCACGACGGGGTACAACCGCTTCCTCGGGCTCATCATCACCCCCTGCGTCTTTGGCGGCGTCGCATTTATCACGGCCGAGTACGCCAAGGGGTCCCACGCCAGCGGCATCCCGCAGTGCATGCTGGCGCTGGTGAACCTGGACAAGCTCGACGCGCGGCAGAGGGCGCACCTGGTCCTCGTCGAGGCGGAGCTGGAGGAGCCGAACGAGCTGGACGAGGCCGTGGTGATCCCGCCGAGGGCGCGCACCTGGGGGGACTGGTTCTCGGGGCGGCCGCTGTTGGAGAAGCTGGTCTCGCCGAGGATCCTGCTGTGGAAGTTCGTCGGCACGATCGCCATCATCGGCGGAGGAGGTGGGAACTCTTTGGCGGTGCCGTGATTCGTTGCCCTCGGGCTCATGGGTCGGTTCGCCAGGCGTGGCCGGTCGGGAAGGGCCCACCGCGCAGATCGCCGCCTCCGTCTCGCACATCGTCGCGACAGTGGGTGGATTCTCGGCCCTCGCTCACAGATCCGCCATCATGTCGGGCACGGCGGCGGGCATTGCCGCGGCCTTCACGACTCCGAGTGAGATTCGTCGGTGGAAGTTGCCGGCCTCGTTGATAGCTAACCACCTCGTTGCTTCAGTTGGCGGGATCACGTTCTCCATAGAGGAGCTCGGCAAGGTCTACAACGATGTTGACAAGGCCATCATCCCGATCACCGTCACCTTATCCGGCCTGGTTGCCAAAGCCTTTGACTCCGACGGGCTGTACTATGGCCGTGTTTAGTGGGTTCCCCTCGCCTGGTATGACTTTGCCTGGGGGAACCGTCCTAATCAAAGTCGCTTGCGCACAGTCAATCATACAACAACGGCGCAGCCGGTTTATACCCAGACCTATTCTTCACCCTCATCTTCTTCTCCTGCCTCGCCGGCTTCCTCGGCGGCGCCTGGGCTCGTCTCACCCTTACCGTGACCCGCTTCTTCGCCATCTCGGACACCCGCCTCGCGCAGTTCCAGCGGCGCCGGCCGTACGCCATCGCCTTCCTGTGCGGGCTGGCGATTGCCCTCCTGGGTCTGATCCCCGGGCAGTACGCCTACGGCCCGGGCTACGTCTTTGCTAGGGAGATCCTGCAGACGGCCGCCAACGCCACGACGGCCGTCCCCGACCCCTTCCAAGCCCTGCCCCCGAACCTGATCTGGAGCCTCTTCCCCCTCAAGTTCGTGGGCTGCTTCCTCACCTTCATCTCCACCGCCCCCTCGGGCATTTTCGCCCCGTCGATGGCTGCCGGCATCGGTCTAGGCGCGCTTTTCGCCACTCTCGCGTGCAGGTACTTCCTCCCGACCTGGCCGGCCAACCTCGCGCTGCCCGTCGTGATATGCACTGGGAACGCGTACTTCAGCGGCGTCACGCAGTCGCCCCTGACCGCGTCGGTCATCCTGCTTGAGTCCATGAGCCTGGACGGGACGTGGATCCTGCCGGTGCTGCTGTCGGGGATGGTGGGCATGGCGTCGGCCAAGTACACCATTTCCCCGGATCCCGTCTACGACAAGCTGAAGGAGATCGCGCTGGAGGCCCAGCGCAAGGCCAGGAGCGCGGCCGGCGCAGACGCAGAAACGGCCGCCGACGCGAAGAAGCAGGAAGGCCATGTCGATTGAAGTAATGCAGAAGACACGGCATCAATGATCCTTCTTGGCCCATTTCGTGAAGCCCTCGTGGTAGGACGGCCGTGCGCGGACCCGGCGGAGGTACTGCACGACGGGTTCGTGCTTCCCTGGTGGAAAGCCGCGTCCAGCACCCATCTCCGGTCAAACAACACCGCCAGACTCACCGTTGCCCCAAACGACCCCCTCGTAGCCATACGAGGCGAGCCGATCGAGGAGGACCACGGCGCAGATGTCGGCCTTGCTGAACTCGGGCCCGCAGATCCAGTCCTTCGCGGGATCCTTGCCGTCCGCGAGCAGGAACTTCTCGATCTCCGAGACCATCGCGTCGGCCCTGTCCGGGCCCCACGGCGGACCCCTGCTGGGGAACTTGCGCGCCTTCTCGAAGTTCTGCGGGGCAGGGCTCAACTGGCGTCGCGGACGCCTTGCGCATCGAGCCCACCGAGTCGCGTTTCGCTTCGAGAACTCCGATGAGATGGAGATCTCCCTCTGCCTTGGCCTTTTCCAAGGCGCTTTCCAGCTCCTGTGCCCGCCCCTCCCACTTCTTCACCAGGTCGGACCGCTTGGCTTCCGGTGCGGCGGGGCCTGTCGCTTCGTCGTAGGCCAAGTCTCCTTTATACCACCGCTCGACGAAGGCCTCGACGTCCTTGCCGCTGTTCAGCATCGGCTTCAGCCCGGCGCACCAGTCCAAGATGTCGCGGCTCTCGACAAAGACGCGTTCCTCGGCGTCCGGCGGACGGAAAATCAGGGTGGGAACGGTGCCGTTCGGATTCATCTTCAGATAATCCAGCGCCATCTGCTCGTTCTTGACGAGGTCGATGAGGTGGGACTGGTAGGAGAGTCCGGCTTCGGCGAGCGCCAGCCGCGCGACGGTGGAGAAGTAGGAAAAGCTCGCGTGGTAGAGCTCCAGAGCATTGGCAGATGCCGAGCCCATTGTGACACGTGCTCGCGACGAGGAGGAGGAAGAGGACGCGTCGAAGAGGACTGCAGACGCGTCTTCCCGCGCGGCGCAAGGGAATTCGAGCAAACGTCTCCCAAGGCATCACGCAGCCATGTCGAAACGCAAGGAGACAGGGTAGGAGCTCAAAGTTTGAGCAGGTCGCGCGGTTGTTCGCGTCTTTGACGTGTCTCCCGGCGCAGGAGCACTGTGGACAGGAACCTGTTCAACCCCGCGGTCGAGCCGTCCTTCGGGCAGCGGTTCCCGCCGATGGTGGTCAAGGACACCGGAAAGGCGAACCACGACGGCATCGGAGAGGAATCCGTCCATACCGGAAAGACGCTCGACGACACGAAGCGCCTGGCCGAGAAAGTTTGGAAGAACCAGGGAGGGAGGTTCATCGGCCCTACGAATGCCTACCTGTGAGCATGCCGCGCAGTAATGTCCTTTCTGATCGATACTGAGCTTTGTCGTAGTCACTCTCCGGAGCTTTTCCGCCACCTGAGCTCCATGAACGACTACATTCTTTCCCGGACCATCATCCCGGGTCGCCTGAACGAGCTCGCGATCTGCATGGCAGGCCGCTACTACTCAGCGGATTTCGAGTGGTACGCTCACGCGATCATGGCGGAGAATGCAGGGCTTCCGAAGGAGATCCTGGAAGAGCTCCGCGGCATGTCGCTTCACCCCTCGCTCGGGCCCCCCAAGTCCATGAAGGACGCCGAGGAGCTCGCGGTTTTCAAGTTCGTCTCGGAGCTCCTGCACTACCGCGGCAAGATCTCGGACGAGGCCTTCGAGGGGATCCGGAAACGCTGGGGAACAAGGGGCGTGATGGACCTCATCGGGGCGACCATGCAGTACTCCATCGTGTCCACGGTGCTCAACGTGGACAGGGTCGGCATTCCAGGTAGGCTCCGTTATCCGCCTTACCTTGTCGGAATGCTGATCTCCCTTCAGTGACTGCCAAACCTCTTCCTCCGATCCCTCTCCCGCCGGCGCCCAAGCTGTAGACTGCTGTCGGTTCCCGACATCGGTAGCAATACAATGGCCATTTGTCAAGCATTTCTGACGGATGAGTCCATTTTCCGTGTTGGATTTCATTCCCCGCCCGAGTCCATTTTCCGTGTTGGATTACATTCCCCGCCCGCGGCGATGGGCTGGGGCCGGCCAGGTGGCAAAGCAGGTTGACCCGGGATCCAAACAAATGGCCCGGGTGCCAGATGCTGGAGGCCGGAGCTCGAATCCCTACCGTCTTTGCTACGTTGCTCATGGCGCTAGCGGTCACCTACACGCTGTGCGTCGGACCGGGGCTGTCGCGCGAGCACGGACGCGAACATGACGGGTACTTTCCCCGTTCGCCGCCCGGCGCTTTCCCCCGCCCCGATTTCCAACCACATGGCCCGGTCACGGAACGGGTCGCTCTGTGTCTCGCGACGCGGAACCAATCGAGAGATCTTCTCGAGTGGGTCGCCTGGCACCATCATTTGGCTCGTTTGGACAAGATGTACATTTTCGACTACCGGGGCAACGACGCGGACCACGATTTCGATCCAGCCAGCCGCGCATTGACGGAGAAGCTTTTGAGGAGCTACATGGAATCCGGAATTGTTGACTATCTCCCCTATTCGTGGACCGGGGAGCTCGCCGCGCGCTATGCCCACAACCAGGCAATGGCTTACGACATCTGCATGGGCTCTTTCGGCTTGCGACACGAATGGATTGTTGTTCTTGATACCGACGAGTTCGTCGAGTTCGATGGGATCGGCGAGGGCTCGGTGTCGCTCGCGGACAGCCTGAGGCGGTACGAGAATCCGGGAACGGGCCAGCTCTGCATGTTCCGCCGCAACTTTGGAAACCCTCGCCGCATTAGGGATCGCCCGCGGGAAGGTACCATTGAGGCCTTTGATCGCTGTGCGCCGAGCCCGGGGACGCACTTCAAAACTGCGGTGCGGCCACGTGGTGCGAGATCGTTTGGGGTCCACTCGACGGTCTTGAAGCCCGGATGGCTGTCCGAGGACGAGCACGGAACCAGATTCGAGTCGCCAGGATACCGCGAGCACAATCGATCGACGACCAGGATCTGGATGAATCACTACAAGAGCAGGAGCTTGCAGGAGAACGAAGAGAAGACGCAGCGGGGTTCCGGGACGCTTGACCAGCGAAAGACCCCAGAACAGCTGGCTCGGGTGGATGAGGAAGCCACCCAAGAATGTGCCAGCGCGAAGAGAGCGTGGGAGAAAAGGGGCGTTTGGAGGTGTGCCCCGGAATGGGTGGAAGCAGTTCGAGCCGGGAATGTCGCTCCAGTGGTCACCTCCGACGATAAAGAGCTGCATTATGTTGCTTTCTTTTGTCTATTCTCGTTGCTTTACTATGGAAAGAAGATCGCGAACGGTCAAAGAGCCGAGCTGCTCCGCCGCACCATGTCCGCCGGCGACAGCCCGCTCGCGGTGCGCTCAATGTCGGTCGTCCGCATCACCACGGCCTTTTCGGTGTCGCCGCTGGCCGGAGGCTCCACGCCGACCTTGGCCACCTTGGACCTCCGCGAGCGGCGCAAGAGGAAGAAGGCGACGCCTGCGCCGCCGAGGGCCACCAGGATGACGATCGGAGCCACGATTGCCGCTACGGGCACCGAGGAAGAGGAAGCCGGGGCGGATGTGGGCGGGGGCAAACCCGTCGACGTGGGTGCGGCGGCGGTGCTTGAAGCGGTCGTGGCCGTGGTGCTCGATGCCGCCGTTGTCTTGGCCCCGTCGAAGTAGTGCTCGTCGCCCCTGGCCTTTGCACTCTCGGCGCAGCTCAGGAACCGGTTGTTCCTGGGATCCACGACCTTCTCCAGGGTGCACCTCCCCCCCTCGTCCAAGCAGTACCCCTGCCGCCCACTGGCATCCGCCGTGGCGTTCTCGCTGCCCGCGCAGGCGCAAGCGCACGAAGCCTGCTGCCACCTTCCGAACGCGCATCCGTCGCCGGGCATCGCGCACCCCCCCGAGCTGGGACTGCTCGAGTTGCCGCCGGTGGTGACGCCCGCCGGGATGGGGTCCACAACCGAGGGCTGCGAGGAGGGGCAGCCCTTCTCCCCGGGGGCAAGGCAGTACTTCCAGCTGTAGTCAGGGAACATGCAGGTCTGTAGGCGGTCCTTCGGGCACGGGGAGTAGTCGCGGTCCATCTGCATGGTCCTGAGCCTCATCCCAGGGCCGACCTCGGCGGCACCGCAGGACAGGTAGGAAGGAGGCGAAGAGGCGAGGGTCGAGATGGGGACGGGGGAGCGGAGCCACGAGAGGAGCTGCTGGTTCGAGACCCACCACACCGAGTTGGAGGGGAACTCGGTCTGGGTCCACTCGAAGAACCGGGTGAGGATGCTGAGGCGGTTCGTGGGGTCGTTCAGGATCCTGTTTCGAGCGGAATGTCAGCCGCACGACGGGCGAAGCGCAGACAACCAGGACCGACCATGCCGTGTGCAGGTAGATGCCGAAAGGAGCCCTCGAAGTCTGCCAGTGGTTCCTGAAGTTGTACTTGAACATGTCCAGGATCTCCTCCGTGCCGGCAAACTGCGGGTCCATGAGGCCGAGGATGGAGCCGTCCGCGGGATAGTGGAGCTGGTACATCGGGATCTCCCACAGGCCCGGGAACCGCGTGTCCAGGTTGTCGCAGACGCCCGTGAAGCACTCGTCCGCCAGACCGTAGTCCATCGTGTAAGGCCAATGCGGGTTCCGGCCGTTGGTCGACATGGACGAGTCGTAGACGAAGCCACCGGCGGTCTGCAGGTTGCGGAAGGTGTCGAGGGAGTAGGCCAGGAAGGGCGCGCGGAAGCCGACAATGTCCTTCTTAGGCACACGACCCCAGCGCTCGTAGATGTCGCGGGCGACCGTAATCTGCTCCAGCGAAGGGGTGCCCAGGTGGTCCACCGTGTGGTCGGCAATCTCGTGGCCCTGGTCGTAGAGCGCGTTGACGGTGTGGAAGTCGGTCCATTGCCTTGAGAGGAAGTGGGTGGCGGCGATCGGACAGCCGTTCGGGTTGCGGCTCGCGTAGAGGAACTGGCGGGCCTCGGCGTTGTGGAACTCGGAGATGCCGTCATCGAAGGTTATCGTGACGAACTGCGGCGTGTCTGCTACCGGCAGCGGCGGGCTATCGGAGGCGCAGAGGCACGACGGGAGCTTGCACGCAGTCGGGTTGCAGTCTGTCGGGCAGGGTGCTAATCAGCTCCGCTTCTCGCTCAGAATTCGAAGCAGACACCTACTGTATCCGTTGCGGATTACTGCATCGACGTGGAGAACGCTCCCGAGCAGCAGAGTCGCGGCCAGCCCGAGGGCGAGCAGGACAGCGCGTGGCCTCATCGCGCTCGTCTTCGCCGCGACGTTGTTTGTCCACCGCAGACCGCACGCAGCGCCGGCGTTTTCCATTGCCTCCCTCTCTGAAGGACCAAACAATGCAGAAACACCACGTAGCCAGACCAGCCGGACTGCGTTGTGCGTGCTGGGCCAATTCCGGCCGTCGTCGCTTGTTTGGGTATTTGGGTCCGTCCGCGTGCGCGGTCCTGCGTTGGCTTGCCGTTGCGTCGCTCCCTCGTCAGGCTCTGCCAACGCCGCGTTCACCGCGCGGACATGGCGCGAATGTTGTGCAGCGCACGTGGCGCGATTCGGGACGCGCCGGCCCGAGCGCCCCGTTGGTGCGACCTTCGGGACCCCGCGCGACGCGGTTCGAGCAACCGAGCAACCGCGCCGTGTTCTCATTTGCTCCGCATTATTGAGGCGCGATGAAGGCCTTCGGAAAGAAGGAAACCGAATGGACCGCGCTTCTTCCAGTGACCACCGCGCGGAAGACCAGGCGTAACGGGCCCCTCGGCGCCGTCCTCGGGATCGCCAGGCTCTGCCTCGCCCTCGTCGGACTCGCGAACATCTGCACTTTCCTGGCATCGCACGCTGCCCATTTTGCGGCAAAGATTGAGAGCTCTACGCCTGAGCTCGGACCCCCGGTGGACATCCTCGTCGTCATCTTCTCCCACTCGAACAACAGCGCGACCCGCGCTCTTTCGGACCTCCGGCTATCGCGGTTCCCCACCACCGCGCCGGGCGTGCGCCTCTGGGCCCACGAATCGGATCCCTCGCGCAACCTGACCTTTTCCTACCTCTACTTGCTCGGCAACGACTCGCTCGTGGGACCCGACCCCTCACTCCCCCCTACATTCGACGAGCACCGTAGGATCCTCGTTGCGCCCGTCCCTGGCACTTACCGCATGCTCTCGCACCGTACGCGGGCGATGCTCCTCTCCGGGCGCAGGCTGGGGCTCCCGAAGCACGAATTGCTGATGAAGCTGGACGACGACGCCTTCCCGTGCTTCCGCACCGTCTTTTCCGAACTGGAGGCCAAAGTATCGTTCCGCGGGAGGGAGGAAAAGGGCAAGCGGAAGGCCGCGAGCGTCTGGGGCGGGTCTCCTGCGACGGCGTCGGCGATGATCTATGACATGCACCCCTGGTGAGAGTTTACCTTCGCTGAAATGCTTCCGCGTCGCTGACTGCTCCGTTGAGGTACGACAAGGTGTATTTGGACGAGGTCGGCTGGAAGAAGGGCGACCCGTCGCCCGCGTATCCGGGAATGTTCTTCTCGGGATTCATGCAGCTCTACGGCCGGGAGCTGGTCGCCCGGTTCGAGGAGAACGCGGAGCGGCTGAAAACCTACGCGATTGAGGACGGAATGGTGGGTAGGAGCGCCACGTTTCGCCTCCCAAAAGGGCCGCTCTTGACCATCGTCTCATTACAGGTCGGCGTTTGGATGCACCGCACGCTGGGCCTCAAGCGCGACGAGGACTACGCCCCGTTTCCCGTCGGCACCAAACCTCGGTGCGACTGCGCCAACGCGACGCTCGAAAGCGGGCCGGAGGACCCGGGCTGGACCTGGCACGGCTGCAAGAGCTGGCGGCAGCATGCCGTGTGCTTGGGTGTCACGGGGGACTGCTGAGGGACGGCTACGACCACAGATCTCAATCAATTCTGTCAACGCTCTAGTATAGGTGATATGTGGCTACAGTAGGATATAATGGGATCGACAAAGGGGTAAAAGAGTTCGAGTCCAGGTTCCAGCAGCTGCGCAGCCGTGCCAAGGTGCCTGGCTATAGGTATCGGGTGGCACCCATCGTATCACGTTGTCCTGGAAGGAAGACAGTGAGTTAGCAAGGTAATACAAGGAGAGACAGGCCTGGACGACGCACCTCTTCTCCTCAGGCAGATCTGGTTCAGGCGGTCGCGGTGCCGGTCGCCACGGATCCGGTGCCGGTGGCGCTCGCCGTCTTGGTGCCCTTGGCCGTCTTGGAGCTCTTGGCGGTCTTGCTCGCCAGGCCCTTGGCCACGCCCTTGGCCTGCGTGGGCAGCGCCGTCGGCTTGCCCTTGGCGGTGCCGAGGCCCTTGGCCTGGCCTTTGGCCCAGGCGGGCAGCGCGGTCGGCTTGCCGGCGGGCGCGGTCTTGAGGAGCCCCTTGGCGGACGCGGAGTTGCCGGTGGGGGCGGCGGCGGCCAGCGCGAGGAGCGCGGCGAGGGCGGCGAGCAGCAGAAGGGCGAAGCGCAGGGCATGCATCGTGATCTGGGGCAGATCTGTTCGGTTGCGAAGTGCGCGGCGGCTGCGGAGTCGGTGGAGGAGTTGGCGATGAGGAAGAGCCTCGGGCGCTGTCAATAAACAGACGGAGATTCGGGTGCCGTCAGCCACGCCTCGAGGCTCCGCCTCAATCCGCCCCTCCGCCTCCCCGCCGCTGAGTCGGAAACCACTAGAAATGGAAGCATATTGCAAGGCAAGAGGGTGAGGCCAAGGGTCATTTTCTATGAGATCATTGAGCACTCCGGACCAGCTATGCGCTCCGCAGGCCCAAAGTCGTCTTAACTCGCGATCCCCCAACTGCCGCAGCGACCGCAACCCGGATTCGGGGACGCCGTTGGCGGCGGTTTGCCGCAGCTGCCGCCCCGAATCTCGGACGGACCGAACGAACGCCAACGACTCGCAATCGAATGCCCTCGACCAATCCCCGGTGTTCCCTCGTCGTCCTCAGGTTCCGTCGTCCACATCCGCGTGCAGAACCAACTGATGAGCTGACTCATCGTAGATTCCTGCCGCACGGCCTGTCGTAGGAGCCTCGTCATGCCTCTCGAGCCCGTTGCCATCATTCGGATCGTGGAGCGGATCCAGCGTGACTGGCGACGGCGTCACCAGCGCGGCACGGCACGGGAGCCATTGGCGGACAGGCTTAACACTAGGGTTGTCGATTGTAGAGTGCAAAATCATCCTGCTGCTTGCTCGCGGACGTGGAGAGACGCTAGCGCCGGGGATCCGTTCGCCCTTGCTTCTCCTTGCCACCCGGCCCGACAACCGTTCCGCGACCCGGCAGAGCCGTTCCTTGACCCGTACTCCTCCCGAACGCGCCGCGATTACGACCAGCTTTGCCAGAACCCGAAGCCCACGAGAATGGTGGCCGCAGAACCGCTCGGAAAGGACCCTCCATCGGGCCAGCCGGTAGCCGGCGCCGACTTCCTGCCCGAGGAATGGCTCGCGCTCCTCGTGTCTCCTCCACGCGAATCCGGGCCGCGGCTCGCGCCCGACGCGGCGGTGGCCGACCCGGCCGCGTCCTTGCGCGCCAAGCAGCCTCTGACGCGGTCCCAGCTGCTCGCGGCAGTGGGCGACACGTCCCCTCTCCTGCGTCGTCTCGCGTGGCTGCAGTTTGCCGCGCAACCCTATGGGAAGCACATCTTTTCTTTCACCGCCGCGAATGTTTCGCTGCTGGTGCCGCTGTGGGCGACAATGTGGCTGTTTCCGGACCCCGGTGCATTCGGGACCGTTCAGCTGGCCGTGGGAACTGCGGCCGTGGCCGCACTGTGGCTGGCTGCCTTGATGACAATGCTACTTAACGCCGGTTTCAGCGAACGATTTTCCAACGCGATAGGAAGAACTGGCGGATTGGCAAGCCCGCCAAAGGCGGCGAGGGCGGAACCGGAAGTCAGTAATCACGCCTTTGCGGTCTTTGTGCGGTACTTGGAGCTCAGGCAGGCCCGTGGAACTTCTGCCGGGCGGTCGATTGAAGACGGAGTTGCGGAAGGTCCGTGGACAGGCAGCTGTGTTCTGCTGGAGCACGACCCAGCGGATGACATGTGCTCATGTGCCAGCGCCTCCTGCGCCGGAAAACTTCCCACTCAGGCCGGCTACTGGCGTCTGGCGTGGGTAGTCGTGCTATGCCTACTCAACTACACCTTCTTCCTCTTTCTCGCCTTCACCCCGCTCGTCACGCTTCGCTCTTCGGTGTGGACTACGGCGTGGTCGGCGACCATTGCAGCAGTGTACTGCGCATTCAACCTGGAAGCCTACTTCTTCATGGCTAACGTCAGACTCTCAGCCAACGTCGGCGCTCTCTCGCTCAGTTCCCGCCTGTCGCGTCGCGCGATCGCTGCGGCGCTTCGCTCCCTTCTATCGCGGCTGCACTCTGCCGTGGATCCCGGCACCGAATCCCCGCCGCCGCCCCCGGCGGGCTTCTCGGACGAGCTATATGTGCGCCTCCATTCGCTCCTCGTGCACGTCTGGCGGTCGCGCATCCCCAGCTTGACCTCGGGCAGCGCCGTCCTCGGCCTGTACCTCGGCGGCAGCACCATCTGCGCCGTCGCCAACATCGCCGCAGGGTCCTGCATCCCGGCCTATGCCGTCGTTTGGTTTGCCCTCTGCATCTTCAACGTTTCCTCCGACATAGTCCATTTCTCGGTGGCCAATGCTGGCATTGACGACGCGAGGAAGCTGTACCTCGCCGCGCGGACCGATCTGAGGAAGCTCCTGGCGCGGGTGCCCTCGCCGCTGGATCCACAGCGGGCGGCATGGTACGCAAAGGTTCTCGACCACGACCGCCTGCTTTCTGCCTTTGCCGAGGTGGACGACTACAGGTCGCGCTTCCTTGGTTTCGCCGTGACATACGGCGGGGCGAGAACGCTGGTCGTCACGGGGCTGACCGTTTGCGTCGGCCTGTACACCATCCTCAGGGGAGTCGGAGTCCGGATCGTCGGTGATGTAGTGTGTCCTACTTTCTGAATCAATCTATTATGAACAGCCCATGAACGACATCTATCATACGTAACGTTCACCCAATAGCTCAGATCTGTACCAGCTGCCTGCAGACCTTGACAAACTCGCCCACCCCGTCCTCCTTGGCCATCTGCGCCGCCAGCTCTGCAGCCTTGGAGCGGTAGCCGGCCGCCCCGGGGCCGAAGAGCGCGTCCTCGATCAGGGAGGCGAACTTGGCGGGCGTCAGCGCCGGCGCCAGAACGCCGGCCGGCCCGACCCCCTTGCGGCGAAGAACATCGGCCCTGCGGGGGGTTGCAGTGGGTCAGTTGCCCAGAAGAGCAGCATCCAGGGGAGTAACGCACCAGAAGTACTTGTCGTCCGCCTTGGCCGTCGGCAGCACGATGATCGGCTTGCCCGCGAGGCAGCACGTCTGCACGCTCCCCGCGCCCCCGTGCGTGACCAGCAGCGCGCACTTGGGGAACAGCCAGTCGTGGCGCACGTCCTCTCGCTGCACGTAGAACCTCGCCGCGGGGTTCGGCGCGGCCTTTGGGACCAGCGAGCCGCCGGATTCCGAGGTGGTAGTCTGCAGAATGGCACGGATGGGCTTGGCACCGGGTTTGGAGGAGTAGAGGTTGAAGCCTTCCACGAACTTGTCGAGCATGGCGATGCGCTCGGCGTCGGTGTCGAAGAAGGCGCCCAGGGCGGAGCCGAGCCCGATGTAGACCAAAGGCTCGTCGGAAGAAGATATAAACTCCTCGAGCGCGGCGGGCGGAGAGTAGGAGGCAGGAGGGGGTAGAGAGAGGAAGCCCGTGACGATCTCGTCCTTGGTCCAATCCTTGGGTTTGGGGACGAGGGCGGGGGAGTAGATGAAGCAGACGGGCGTCGGCGGTACCGTGAGCCGATTCGCCGTGTACGAGATGAGGTCCTTGGGAGGCTTGGTTACCCCGTACGTTCCTAGGTACTCAGATACCATCGGTCCGTACAGGTTGTTGTAGCTGGCCTTGTCCGTCACGCTCCAGTTCAAGCTGTTGATCCATCCGAACATGGAAGTCTGCCCGGCGCCCAGCAGGGGCACGGCGAGTTCAGATGTCGGAGAGAACGGGACCGTGTGGGCAATGACCGTGTAGACGACCCGTCCGTCCTTCTTCTTGACGATCTCCGGGATGGCAAGGCCGCCCGCCGCCATCGGGAACGTCGTGAGCACGAGGAGGTCGACGTTCAGCGCTTCTGTAGCCTTCAAAGTGTCCTCGAAGTATTGCTTGAGCACCGGCCGGTAGAAGTTCTTCAGCGCGCTCATGGCCGTAAAGAGGCTGGCTTGCTTTACGGCGCGGCCTGCCTCGGTTGTCGCAAACAGCTCGACGAGATTGCCGCGCATGGGGAACGGCGCGACCTCGAGCCCGGCGGAAGTAACCATCTTCTGGAACGGCTCGTGGACGAGCAGGACGGGCCGCCATCCCGCGGTCTTGAGCGCGAGGCCCGCGGCGATGTACGGCTGCGGGGCGGCCCCGGGCGTCAGAAGAGCGGCGCGGCGCCGGAGGGCCGACGCACCTGGACGTCGCCGCGGGAGCCGACGCAGGCGAAGAGCACGACGGGCATATCGACGTCAGCTGGCGGGAGGCCGCCTTTTGCTCCCCTGGTTCGCCGCCGGGGTCCTTCAGGGACAAAGGGTGGGAAGGAGGGCGGGCGGCTATTCACACGTGAACAGCGCTCAAGCATCGCCGCAATCCTATCCTCAAAGATCCTAACTCGAAGCGCTTTACGATGTCTACAAGCTTGTGCTCAGGAGAACAATTTGAAAGGCAATCGTGTGAACTGCACGTCGATGTCGACATTCTCTACATGGTTCCTGCCTCCTCCCCTTCCCGACTCGTGGTGCCCCCTTACTCGCTCCAACCGGTCCGCTGTTTCACTTCTTCTCCTCCCCGTCGCCCTCCAACTCCCACAGCGAAGTCTGAAGCAGCAGCCCCGCCGCCTTCCAGAAGCCCATCATCCTGAATGCCGTGATGGCCCCCGCCAGCTGCACCAGCGGCTGCCCGCAGATCAGGGTGTCCTGCCCCGTCTGCCACAGCCCCCTGACGGGGGTGCTCATATCGAGCAGCTCCTGCACCGCCGGATCCGTGAACCTGCGCGGGGTCTGGTCCAGCCCCACCGCGCCGCCCTCGGGCTCGCGGAGGTAGTACTGGATCGTCGCCGGGGTGGAGATGTCGACCAGGGCCACATGCTCCCGTTTCATCTTGGGGAACAGCGAGAGCAGCCGCTCCGTGAGCACGTCCCCCCAGCGCTTCTTGAGCGCCTCGTAGGCTTCGTTGTCCTCCCCGGGCTTGCCGCTGTCCTTGCCCAGCCACTTGGAAAAGTGCGGCTCGCCGTCCACCATGACCAGGATCTGGCACGTCTCGCGGTCCTTCTCGGCCCACGCGCGGTCCTTGATGGACGGGAAGGTGATCATGCAGGGCACGTCGCACCCGAGGGGGTCGGCAAAGTTGGCCCGGATGGCGGGGAAGGTGTCGCCCGACCCGTCGACGGGGAGGTACCACGTGTTGTAGCACTGCAGGCCCATCTCCTCGCGCGAGGCGCGGAGGCCGATGTTGGCCATGACGAAGCCGGCAGAGGGGCCGACCCGGTCCGAGAGGGTGCGGGGGATGCCGAGCTTGGAGGTGACGCGCTCGGGGACGAGCTTGGACCAGGTGTTGGCGTAGCCGACCGAGGAAACGACGTTGGGCGCGCGGATCTCGGTGCCGTCGCGCAGCTTGACTCCCGCCGCGCGGAAGCCCGAGCCTTCGGGCTCGACCAGGATCTCGGCCACGTCGGCCTTGACGAGGACCCGCCCGCCGTACCGTTCAATGGTGCGCACGAGGCTCTTTGCCAGCTCCTCGGAGCCGCCGGCGGGGTATGCGCCGCCGCGCTGGGGGAAGCCCCAGACGACGGCCGCAGTGAGCGTGAAGGTGCCGCGCGCGGGCGGCGCGCCAATGTCCATCCACAGCGAAGAGAGCAGGTTTCGGAGCTCGGTCTTGTCGGTGATGTGTTCGAAAGCTTCCTCCGTTGTCATGCCGGCGTAGTACCGGAAGGTCTTGAGCAGGTAAGGGTTCACGATCCGCTGCAGCCAGAGCGGGAAAAGCTTCGAGAGCACAAACATCGGGATCGAGTTGACCGCCCCCGAGGCGTGCTTCACGTAGCGGTCGATGTCGGCCTTGAGGTTCGGGAACCGCTTGTACAGGTTGGGCACGTGGCGCTGCCACAGCGAGAAGAGGAAGGCCTCCGCCTTGGGCGATCCAATCACGACCCTCTCGTCTGAAGGGAACAAAGCGTGTCAGCAATCAGAAGACACGGAGATGCTCACATCCGATACCAACAGACGATGGGCTCTTCGTTGGTGGCACCCGGACTAAAATCGATCGGCTTTGCCGGGTGGTGGCCATTCGCGGCGCCGTTTGCCGCCTTCTTAGGCCCCCCGGCCCAGTCGGGCACCTCGCTCTCGCGCACGCCCATGAGCGACACCTTGCAGCCCTCGGAGTCGGGCTGGCCGGTGCACATGCGCACCAGCAGCTCCGACTCTGGGATCGTGTAGTGCAGGCCGGAGTCGAACTTGTACGGGCCGCCGTCCGCGCGCGTGCCGAGCTCGTACGAGTGCGTGCCGCCGCCGACGATGTCGTGCTGCTCGAGCACGAGCACCTTGTGGCCGAGGCGCGCCAGCAGCGCGGCGCACGTGAGCGACGACAGGCCGGCGCCGACGAGCACGTGCGACGCCTCGCCCGGCGCGGGCAGCGTCGACGGCGACGCGCGCGTCGTCAGCAGCGACCGGCGGAACGGCGCGCCGACGCGCTGAGACAGCGGCGCGTACGCCGCGGGCCGCAGCGCGAAGAAGAGCGCCGCGGAGGCAAACAGCGCGAGGAGCCGCAGCAGCGGGTACGCCTTGAGCACGACCGCCAGCAGCGCCACGCCCGCCGCGAGCACGTAGCCGAGCGGCTTGGACGGCAGCGCCGGCGGCGCCTCGCGCACGCCCGGAGCGCCCATTTTGTGGAGAGCGGTTTTTCGTAAAGTGGCCTGATCGGCCGTCTCAAAAGGGGGGGATGGGTCCGCCCGGGTCGGCCGAACATCCGCCTAGGAAGCCCCGCGCGACAACCCAAAGGTCACGCAACAGTGTTGATCTGCATTCTGCACGCTTCTCCTGGAATGATTGGAACAGCAGGGAGCACTGGGCCGCTCCGGCTGGCACTTTCCCCGCAAGTATGCCATTGCCGCGAGTTTCTTCGGAAGCTGTCTCACCTCTGTCGGACAACAAGTTCGAGACAGGAGACAGCTGAGTGTCGATGCCCGCAGACGAAGTTCTGTCCGATGAGGGTGGCAATGGGACCGTTTGACTCTACAAAAGCTCGGCCGTCCCGATTGACACCGCGCGGAAGGGATCGCTAGGAGCCTCTATGCCTTTTTGGCGGCAGAGCCGGCCTCGAACTTCTTGGCGATGGCTAATTAGACGATAGAGCAATCAGAGCGGGCTTCTCATATCGGGCCGGGGATGGCCACTGCAAGCGCCTCTAGACGTTCTTGCGGACTTTAATCTACCACGGAATCCAACAAGACGCGGCCGCTTGGCTCGAACGGTTTGCGTATCGTCTTCGCTCTATAGAAGTACAGTAGTCTTTATAATCGAATACGGCAGCGCATAGCAGGTCCTAGCCACAATGGAGCTCTTACACCAGCGATATGGCAGTCGCTATCGCTCCTAGCCACGAAGTAGTCCAGTTCTTTCACCAGATGGCGATCCCGTTTTTGAATAGCTCTTTTGCAGCACACGAGCTGCGCTCCGTGCGCACCGATCACCAGATCACCTCGCAGTCCACCGAATGGTGCACGATCCAGGACGGCCTCCCCGCGCCCTTGCCCCCACCGATCGCCATGTCCTTGGCGGGCAGCTCCCTGGCCAGCGGCACGCCCCCGTGCGCATCCAGGCGGAGCACCCGCAGCGCGGTCAGCAGCCCGTCGCGATCGGCCTGCCGCACGGCGAAGTACGACGCGGGGAGGCGGAAGGCCTGGTGCCCGAAGACGACGCCGTCGAACAGCTCCATGTCGTCGTCGTCGCAGCAGGCGGAGATCTCCGAGACGGGGCGGGCGTGCCGGCGCAGGACGAGAAAGCATAGGTCGCCGTTGTCGCCTAGGGGGCCCGAGGGGAAGAAGCGGGCCGAGATGCCGAACCATTTTCCGAGGATCTTGGGGGCCTCGGCGCGTGCCTTGGTCTTTTCGAGGAGGCGCAGGAAGGGGGCGTGGGGGTCGTCCTTGGGGGCGCCCGCGTCGGCCGCGTCATCGGTCGCGATGGCGTCCCACAAGGCCGACTCGATTTTCCAGACTAGCTCGATGGGCAGCGCGGCAAAAGGGTTCGGGTAGCGGGAGGAGTGGGCGAGGCGAAGTTCTTCGGCCGCGGGGCGCCAGAGGGCAAATGTGGAGAGCGCCTGGTCCAAGGCCGCCCCGTCGACGCGGACGCCGAAAAAGACGGAGGCGCTCGAAAAGGTCGACATGTCGGCGAGACGATGAGAACGATGACGATGAAACGATGAGGGAGGCGGCGGTGGGAGGTGTTCGGAAAGGAAACCGGCCGGGACGAGTGGGACGATGGTCACTCGCTTAACTGCAGTTCGATTCTTCCCGAACCAGAGCCAGAACGCCGAAGAATGATTGGTCTGATGAATCGCAGCTCCCTTTTCGAAGCCATGAAGTCGCTTTCGTTCAGTAGTCATCGATCTCACAGTTCGCACGTGTTGTGCACGAATCACGATGGCTCTCCGGTCCAACAAGCGAATTGAAAAGCGAAGAGCGGAACGCGGGCTTCTATTTCGGAAGCCCCACTTTGCGGCAGCGGACCTCCGATGCAAGAACGGTGGTTGCGCCACCTGGCGTGCACGCGATCGGCTTCAACACCATCCGACCCGATTCTCCGCTCGCCCGCCATCCATCGCGAGCCGGTCCGTTCTGCGTGATCTCCCACGATGCCGCGCCAGCTCTCCTTCCCGTACGTCTTCGTGGGCGGCGGCGTGTCCGCCGGCTACGCGGCCAAGGAGTTCGTGGCCCGCGGGGGACAGCCCGGCGCCCTCGCGATCCTCGGCGACGAGCCCGAGCTGGCGTACGAGCGGCCCGCGCTCTCGAAGGGATACCTCGCACCGACGAACCCGGCGCGGCTCCCCGGGTTCCTCGCCGCTGCAGGCGTTGGCGGCCCGCGGCAAGACAAAGAGTTCTACGAAGCAAAGGGCGTCAACTTCCTCACTTCCACCCGCGTGGCCAAGGCCGACCTCGCCGCGCGCACGCTGACCACGGCGTCGGGCGACACCGTCTCCTTCGAGAAGCTGATCATCGGGACCGGCGCCCGCGCCGTCACGCTCGCCGACCTCGGCGCGAAGGGCGATGGGCTCAAGGGGGTGCATTACCTCCGCGACGTGCGCGATGCCGACGCGCTGGTCGCCGACATCGCCGCCGCAAAGGCCGCCGGAACCCGCGCCGTTGTGGTCGGGGGCGGGTACATCGGAATGGAAGTTGCCGCCGCGCTGGCCACCAACGGCGTCCGCGCCTCGGTGGTGTTCCCCGAGTCGCGGCTGCTGGAGCGGCTCTTTACCCCGGACATTGCGGGATATTACGAGAAGGTCTTCGCCGACAAGGGCATCGAGCTCGTCAAGGACGCGCTCGTGGCCGAGGTCGTCGGCGAAAAAGGAGCCGCGTCCGCCGTGGTCCTCAAGGACGGCCGCCGCCTCGCCACCTCTCTCGTTGTCCTGGGCATCGGCGCGCGCCCCAATTCGGACCTCTTCGCCGGCCAGCTCGACCTCGTCCACGGCGGGATCAAGGTCGACGGGCGGTTCCGCACCTCCCGCCCGGGCGTCTGGGCCGTCGGCGACGTCGCGGCGTTCCCGCAGCTGCACGACGGCGCCCACGCGAGGCAGGAGCACGTCACGCTCGCGCGCAAGTCGGGCGGGCATGCGGTCGCGGATCTCCTGAACGGGGAGCCGGGCGAAATCGCGTACCAGCCGTTCTTCTACTCGCGGTTCTTCAACCTCAGCTGGCAGTTCCACGGTGTGGCCAAGGGATCGCCCGTGGCGTTCGGGGACCAGTCCAAGGGCAAGTTCGGGCAGTTCTGGGTCGAGGGGGGAAAGATCGTGGGGGCGTTCCTGGAGGGCGGGACGCCGGAGGAGTTTACGGCGCTGGAGAAGCTCGTGGCGAAGAAGCCGGCCGCGCCCAAGGATCTCGGCACAGAGGGACTAGGCGTGCTCTCCAAGCTGTGAGTAACGAGGCATTCCCCACCGGGAAAGAGTGTATGGGAGAGATAATGCTGCCTAAATCGACCTTGTTCGGATCGCGCGACGGCTTGGGCACCTTCCCCGGCGGCAGATCCCTGATCTCGAAACGCTTCACGCCGTCGTACTGGTCGAGGTGGAGCACCCGCATGGCGGCGAGGAGCCGCTCCCGATCGGCTTCGGTGATGGCAAATCTGGGCGCCCGAGACGACGTGGTCGAAGCCGTCCTCGTTTCTCGCATCCAGGCTGCTGATGGACTGAGCATGCCGCAGGAGGACCAGGAAGCAAGCACAGTGGTTGCCCTCCCTGTCCCCCTGGAGGAGCCTTGCTGACACACCGAGGCATCCCTCGAGGGTACAGAGCAGCTTCCTGTCCAAGGCCTCATCTTCGACGGAGAGCCGCCTCGTCAGAATGGCGCTGCCGTCTTCCCAGTCGTCGTCGTCCTCCAGGGGCCCGTCCCAAAGCCCCGCTTCGATTTCTGGGACTTCCGGAGGTGGACCGTGACGTGGTATATCGGGCCCCGGCAACGAGGACGAGGACGGGGAAATTCTGGTCATAGCCTCTAGCTCGTGCACTCTGCGTGACGTTGTGTACTTGGGGCTCTCGACAAGCCCTAGAAGACCATCAATGCCCTCCCACTCTCTCCACGCGCGATCGGCGAGGGCGGGCATAGCGTCGGTTGGGGCGGCGCGCGAGCCGGTGTCGTCCGCCATGCCGCGGCGCTGCGACGCTGTGTGCGGCGCGAGGAATTGGGTGGAAACACGGTAGAGGGTGAAGGGCACGCGGCTGAGGGCGGGCATCTTTGTGGCTCGGCAGTGATCGTTGCGGCTCGGAAGTGCGGGACAGACAGCTCAGCGGTGCGTGCAATCACCACCCGCGTCGGGGCGGGCGCGGGCGCCGCTACTGTCAGATCTGCCTGAATGGAGGCTGCAAAAGCAGGGTAATCGTTTGTATCTCACGAAAATGATGAACAAAGAATGACCAACTGCCGTGGTTGGCTACAGAACACAGTCAAAACACCCACAGCCCCGCGCCTTGTCCACCCCACGCACTCCCGTGTCAGGAAACAGAGCCCAGCAAGCTCCACCGTGCAGAAGCTTCCCGAGAAAGACGCTACGAACGACTCCCCGGGACATTGCCCCGATCGATCGGAGCGCCCTCACGCCCGGATGTCCGCCGAGACACCTTCGGCCGAAATGACCTTCAGAACGTTCATGTCCTCGTCCGCGTAGCGGTAGAGCGAGTCGGGCAGCGCGCCCCGAGCGAACCCGGCCCGCACCACAAGCGCGACCGCGGCGCGGAGGACAACGCGGCCGGAAATGTAGATCCCCGCGGGCCGGGTGACGTCCACCGCGAAGTGGATCTCGCGCGAGAGGTCCTTGTAGAGCGTCGACAGCTGCTCTGCCACGTTGGCGGAGTAGACGTTCACCATCTGTGCTCCCTCCAGCGGAGCCAGCAGCTCTTCACCGAAGGGCGTGAGCGCCTTCCTCCCCTGACGGTCCGTGACCAGCATGGGGAGCACGTGCTCGGCGAACATGCTGCTGAGCGACCCCCTCGTGCCCTTGCCGCTCTTTTCCGCCAGGACACGGGTCACGATCTCGACGACGACCCGGTTGCCCACCACGGCAACCACGCTCCGCAGCTCTCTCGCCTGGATCTCGGCTTCCAGGGCCGTGGCCTGGCGCACCTCCTCCACCCGAGCCGCCGCCTCCTCGGCCCTCGTCGCCGCCAGGTCCGCGCGCGCCCGCGCTTCCTCCGCGCGGGCCCGCGCCTCGTCCGCGCGCGCCCGCGCCTCCTCCATGCCCGCCCGGTGGCCCGCCGTCTCGGCCTCGGCGGCCCGCAGCGCCACCAGTGCGCCCAGCAGTCCGCCCCGCAGCTCCGCGCCGCCGACGCGCTCGCCGCGCACCAGCCGATCCTCGAGCGCCGCGAGCGTGGCCTGCGCCGCGCCGCGCCGGCCGAGGCTCCCGCGGACCGCGAGCCGGGGCGCACGGCGGCTGGCGAGTCCGAACATTCCAGCGGGGTTTCTCGTTGCCGGGCAGCAGTTTCAGCCCTGGTTGACCGTGCTCGAGCTCCCTTGGCCGTGCGTCCCCGACGCGCTAGAGATCCTCGCCATATCTCGTCGACAGATGACCTGCCTCCAGTACGCCGCCTAGTCGACATACATAAGCGACCACGATCCATCGCCTTTCTAGCCGATCTGGCCCCAGAACTTCGGCGCGTGATCGAGGACGTGGAGTTCGAGGAGATCCACATCCACCTTCAAGACAACTTGTCGTCTCGGCCGGACGGCCCCTCTCGGGTTTCCTCGGGGGAGAGGTGCATGCGGGCGAGCTAGGCCTTGCGGAGATCGGCCGAGATGGCGCGCCAGAGAGCGCTTTCGATCCCCTGCAGGACTTCGGCGGGCATGCAGGCGCACCAGTTGGCGCGGTCCTGCGCCATAGGACCCTCGGAAACGGTGCAACGGTGCGCCAGGCGCAGTTCCTCGGCGGCGGGCCGCCAGGCCTCGAAAATGCGCAGGGCCCGCCGCAGTTCGGCGGCGTCGACTTGGAGGCCGAAGAAGAGGGAAAAGCTGGAGTGAACCGATATTTCAGCTGGAGGGAAGTGCGGGATGGTGGCGGTCGAGTGGGACGATTTCGTGTCACGCCCACCGCCATGCGTGTCCAGCGCTCGTCACACCATCTCCACAACCAACTAAGATCATCGCGGAATCTTTCTTGACGTGCGATGGTCAATAGCTTTGTGTCGATATCATATCCTGTACAGCTTGAATGGATCACTGCCGTTGGGTATGTCTCCAAAATCTCACGCCCCGTCCTCATCCCCGTCCCAGGCCTCGCCCCCCGTACCCGTCCCGAATCAAGGATCGCGCCACCCGACCCAAAAACACCCGTACTCGTACACCCCGTCCCCCCCTCCACCCCACTCGAGGTTCCTCTTCTCGAACCTCCACCTGCGCCTCCGCCCCCCCCTCGCCGGCGGCGCGAAATCGTACGCATGCAGCAGCACGTCGCCCCTCGCGTCCTCGGCGGTGCACAGCACGACCCCCGCGGCGGGGTGGTACGCGAAATCCGTGACCACCTCGAGGCCCTCGCCGACCTCGCCGTCGGACCCGTTGTCGGCGGGGGGGAGGAAGCCGGCGGCGCGCAGGCAGCACGCGGATTCGGAGAGGCGGTGGAGGAGGTCCCCCGTGCGCAGGGAAAAGACGAGGAGCTCGTTGGCGCGCGGGGACCGGGCGACGAGGTGCGCGGGGCTGAGATGGAGCACGGTCGGGTACGAGGTCGAGGCGTAGGTGCCGAGGTTGCCGCGCTGCGGGGCGTCCAGGGACGAGAGGGGCGACGGGTCGTGCAGGTGGAAGAGGAGGGGCCAGTGCATCTGGCGGAGGGTGAAGCGGGGGGTGCCGTCTGGGGCAGCGCCGGGGGGGGAGCGGAGGTGCCGCGAGGGATCGGGGCCGAGGTCGACGACGAGGAAGTGGGTGTTTTCGAAGCCGCAGACGAGGAGGTCCGCGCAGAGGGCGATCTTGACCTCGCGCTGAAGGGTCGTTGGGTCCAGGGGCGGGTATGGGGAGGGGAGAGGCGGCGGCGGCTCGTCATCGGGGGCAAAGTTGGAGGCGGGCTGGCCGATCAGGGCGAGGTACCGCCGCACGACCTCGCCGAGGTCCAGCACGGCGTCCGGTGCGCGGTCTGGGGGTACCTCGGCGCCCGATGAGCGGGATTGGGCAATGTCCGGTCCCAGCTCGAACACGCGCACCACGTTCGAGTTGTCGTAGGTGACCAGCCTGTTCCCATACAGCGCGACGTCGAGGACCTCCCCGGCGCGCAGCTCCGCGACCAGCTTGGGGAGGCCGCCCGAGATGCGGGAAAAATCGTAGACCCGGCACAGCATGTCCTCGCCGGCGGTGGCAGCCAGGCTCCCGCAGGTTGCGAGCGCGACGACGGTGCCGCCGTGCGGGGGGAGGTACCGCGGCGGCAGGAACGGGTCTTTGGTCGACGCCAGCGCTACTCGCGGTCCGTGAATGTGGAGGATGTAGGGTTGAAGAAGGCGGAGGTTCACGGCTAGAAGCGAAGAAAGTTTTCGGAGGTCGCCCCGGAGTCAGACGGACAGAAAAAGATGAATCGCAGCAGGGGAGCCCACCGTAGCCCGTCTCGACGATCGTCGGCTGCCCCACGGTCACCTCGACCTCCCTCGGCGGTGGAATGGCGATGCCAAAGTGCGCGTCGCCCCCCGCCTCCCTCTCCATGACCAGCTGCCTCGCCGCGCGCTTCGCCAGGCCCTTTGGCTCCGCGACCGTGCGGAAGTGGAATATTCCCCGCTCGACGTTGTACTGCAGGCGGTACACGGCCTCCCAGTCGGTCTTTTTCCCGGGGGCGTCGAAGTGCGCGGCGGTCGCGGCTCCCCAGTCCGCTGCCACGCGCGACCGCCACACGGCGTTGACGTGCGGGTCGGCGGCATCCGTCCACAGCGCGTGCGTCGCCCGGCAGAGCCGCGGGAACCGCGTGAGCGACGCCGCCGACAGCCGCGGCAGCAGGTGCGCGAGGACGATGTCGGTCGGCAGCGACGTCAGATGGTCCGCGGGGAACGCGCGCGGCCGCGCCTGCTCCGGCGTGTGCGCGCGGCCGCCGGCGCCCCACGGGACCCCGTTGGGCGCCATCGCTGGCACGGGGAGCCCGAAGAGGTGGAAGTGCAAAGGACGCGCAAAGCATCGAGTCTGCGACCCCAAATGGCTGGGCGGAGCGGGTCGAAACAGCATCAGGCAACCCGCATCACCGGCTCTATATCGGCTCTCACGCTCCAAATGGTCGGCAGAAATCGAATCTGGGCGGCGGACGGCGGATTCGACCGGCTCCCGCGTGAGACGAGCTGTCACTGTCCTTCTGTCCGGCGCACGGCAGTCATCGGCCTGCCTCGGGGGGGCCAAGACGTCAAATTTGCATGGTCATGGTACGGATTGCTTCTACCGAGATGGTACGGAGGGCAGAGCGTGGTTATCGTGGCCACGCCGGCTACATCCAGCACCAAAGCTCCCTCCAACACCGTGCTCCTTAGCGCGCAGCTTCCCTATTCCCTCGATGGTGTCACCGCTCTCCCGTCGTTGCGGATTGGAGGCCTCAGTCCCCGGTGCGGCGCGCACGTCCGGCGCGGCCCAACTGCTCCGCCGGATGCCTACGCGGGGCGACCCGCTTGAGACGCCGGAGCTCTTCCGCGGCCGGGGTGGGGGCCTCCGCGACGGTGTGTGCGGCTGACACAGTCTCCCCTATAGGCTCTTGGGATCGCACCGTATCTCCGTTCAGCACGGCGCAAGCCCGCGCATCAGCATGCAAAGTCCATGACAACCCTGACCCCTGACGGCCTCAGCACGCTCCAAAGCCCGACCGCGATCGTCAGCACGGTCACCAGCACCGTCCTCGTGGCGGCGTAGTCCACCTTGAACCCCAGGAAGCGGACCTTGCACGCCTCGCCCTCGAGGAAGGACGAGAGCACGGCGGCGTTGGCCTCCAGGGCCGCGCATGCGGGGTTCGGCGCGGAGGAGGCGCGGAGGAGGAGCAGGCGGACCTCCCTGCGGGCTTCGCGGAGGAGGTCCGTGACGACGGTGATCTGCGCGTTGGCCGCCGAAGCGTTGGCGAGGTCGATGACGAGGAGGTTGAGGGCATAGAACATGACGGAGAGGTAGAAAGCGGGGATGCAGGAGCCCGAGGCGGCGCTGGCGAAGGCGCAGAGCGCCGGGACCAGCACGGTGGCCACGAGGAAAAGGGGGGTCAGGAGGAAGACGGGGAAGCGGGTGCGCCACGCATCCGAGAGGAAGTGGTACAATCGCACGTACTCCTCGTCCGTCGGAGACTGCGGCGGCGGGGGGGCATCCTGCTCCCCCTTTTGTCCTGCGGCCACCCCAGCGTCCAGGCGCATGAGCAGGTCCGCGAGGCACATCCGCATCGCGCGATTATGCAGCCTTAGCGAGAGCTCGAGCGCGGCGGCGTTCCCCGTGAGCCTGGCGGCCGTGTTGCAGAACTGGACGACGGCGTAGTGGGCGAGGTAGACCAGCAGGATGAGCGCGGACCACCACGAGTAGCCGATCCCGTCGAGCGTGACGACGGGGGTCCAGAAGAGGAAGACGAGAATCGCATAGGCGACAGCCCAGCGGGTCACGAGCTCGAGCGCCAGGTACAGCGCGGCGGTCCCGGGCAGGCCGCCGGCACAGGCCCCGTCGCTGCACGGGCACCGCGGGTCGGCCGGGTCGTGCTCCAGGAGCCCCGTGTCGCCGCCTCCCGCACTGGCCACCAGCTGCCGCCACCGCGCAAAGACCGCGAAGGGATGGATGCTCGCGTCCGGGTCGCGCGCCAGCTTCGCGCTGTGCGAGAAGGCAGCGTTCATGCGGGGACCGACGAAGGTGGCCAGGGCGACGAAGCCGATCTCGACGAGCACGCACACCGCGCCGACGACGAGGTCCCGCGTCGCGAACCGCGCGGCCGCGGCGTTGACGACGAACACGACGGCCACGGCGGCCGCCTGCCCGGCGAGCACGAGCGAGTAGTTCAGCCGCGCCAGGCGCGCGTACGGGCCGACGGCCAGCTGCAGCCGCGTCAGCAGCCGCAGCGGCGCGACCGGCAGGCCGCGGAGCAGCGCGGACCGCGGGAGCGGGTCCGAAACCCGGAGCGCCGCGGCGGGGTCGGCCGGCGGCGGCCCGGGCGCAAGCGATGGCGCGGGCGATGCGGCGGACGGAAACAGCGCGAGCCACGCGCGGTCGCTGAACGCCGGGCCCATCTGTGGGAGTGAGTGGCCGGCGACCAATTCCTGTGGACGGGATGCGGCGGAAATCAGGGTCCGCCATGCATACACTGGGGCACATCTCGCAAAGAAAGCTGCATGTTGCGCAATCAATGATACTGCTGCAGTGCGAAACCGAGATGCGGTGCACGGCAAGGACCGGAAGGGGAGACAAAATGCGCGCCCCCAACAGGTCAGCTCGGACCAAGCTCGGACTCTAGCTGAAACTCCCAGAGCCAGCGCCGGACCCTCGAAGCGATGGCAGCGGGGCAACACCTGGAGTGGTTCCTGTGGGCCAACGTGGCCTTCCTCGCGTTCACCGCAGCGCTGTTCCGCGCGCACTACGCGCCGCCCTCGTCCCGCCCCCTCTTCGTTGCCCGCGCGCCCGCGGCGCTCGTCACCGAGCTGCAGTGGCAATACTCGCTGCGGTCCAATCTCGTCATCGCCGTCGTCGTGCTGGCAGCGTACGTGCTGGCAATCGGCAGGGCGGCGGACCTGCTGTGGATTTGGACCGGCCTGGCGACGGTGAACGTGGTCACCGACTCGGCCGCGCGCTACGAGGAGGCGCCGCTCTGGCACACCACCGTGCTGGGACACCGCATCGCCTTAATCGCAACGCTGGCTGCCCTAGCGGCCTCCTACTGGTTGGGCACCTGAGGCTGCTAGCCCGAGATCAACCGAGAGCATCTTCTGCGTCGCGTGAGACGCGTCGTCTGAGCAACACGAAAAAAGGCACAGCTACTTCGCAGCCCGCTTGATGAACGGCTTCGCGTTGTGCCCCGGGGCCAGCACGACGTCGTCCATGTCGTCGATGAAGCCCAGCCGACGGTAGAAGGTCCAGTTGCGGGGGTTCGTGCTCTCGAGGTAGACTAGGCGACGGTAAAGGTGAACACCGAAACTGGGTGCGAAAAGCAAGCCAATGAACTCACTGGTCATGTTGTCCTCGGCCGCCTGCTTGAGCATGGGCTCGAGCAAATTGGTGCCCACGTGGAGATCCGAGCCGCGAAACTCGGGCAGCACTCCGACCATGAACAGGTAGTGATGCGGCACCGTGACCTCCTTGGTCTTGGCGCCCTCGGACACGGCGCGCTCCTCCCCCGTCCGCGCCCGCCGCGCGAGATCCGCGGGCGCCTCGACGGGCTTCCCCGCCTTGTCCACCTCGCACTTGATCGTCCCCACGTTCTTCTCGTGCGGCGGCCCCATCGCGTCCCCCATGGAGCTCCACCGGCCGAACAGCCGGCGGTCCCACCACGGGTAGCCGATCCGCCACAGGACCAAGTGCGCGTACCGCCGCAGGAAGGAGAAGGTCTGCTTCTCGGCGTACTCCTCGATCCGCGACGCGAAGGTGTGCCCGGGGGCGATCCAGAGGGCCGCGCCGATGACCCTGCGCGCGGCGGGGTCGGCGTCGGTCGGCGCGGGGACCGAGGCGATCCACAGCTGCCGCGGGCCCGTGCTTGCGACGACCAGGGCGAACAGGTGCTTTTCGTCGTCGCCGAACGCGATGCGCTTGTCGAGCGGGACGCCCTCGAGGATGTACTCGTACGCGACGTCGTTCTGCGAGAAGGCGATGGAGAGCACCGAGGCGGCGCCGGCGAGCGCGGCCTCGGGGGAGAGCGAGCACGAGGGAGTCGCGCCGGTGAGGTCCACGGGCTCGACGCGGAGGTCCGACATGGCTTCTGCGCGGGATTCGCTGCGCGACGTGGGAGACCTTATGGGCCCGGTCGGCAGTGCGGCGAATCGGAAACAGCCGTAGCCCCGTTGATGTCTCACTCACTCTCGGCAACGGTATACTTCGCCGGCCAATATGATATAAATGCTATGCTTGGCATTCATTTCGTTGCCTTTTTCCTCGCGATGCATCGCTGCTGCCCGATCGGCAGCGACGTCTCGTTTTTAGTGGCTCTGCGAGACGCCATGGATGGACGTCGAGACGGAAAAGATAGCTCAGTTATGAGGTTTTCGTTCATTTGATGTCAACATCTGCACGATACCTCCCGGGATGAAAACATTGGTTTTCCGGAGTTGTATGCGCGAAGGTTGGCGGCGTGAATCAGCTGGCCGGGAACGCGCGACACGTCATTCTGCACACATGCCCGACAAGAAGGACGTCCTGTTCCGATACGAAATCCACGATGGCCCTTCCCGCATCGTCAGTGGCGAGCGCGTCTCCGCGGTGCGAGCGGCGCTGCTCGCGCCCGGTGCCGGCGTGCTCAGGGACGGCGGCCTCGGCTCTGTTTCAGTGCCGTGGGAGCAAGAGCTGATCAGCAGCCGCGAGTGGGCGTGCGCGGTGTGCGGAGCGCCGGCATCCGAGGACCACGACCATCGGTGGCGGGACGTCGCGTACGGCGAGCTTTTGCCCGAGGAGTCAGTAGGCCCGCGCATCGCGCTTGTCTCGACGACGCGTCTCGTGTGCGGCGCACCAGCGTGCGCAGAGCAACTGGCAGCGGCCGTCGAAGGTACCCCTTTTCATGCCGCCGTGCCTCTGTCTGGAGATCCGGTCGCCACGGAGCGGGATACGGCCGTGCTCCGCATCGTCTTCAAGAACGAAAGCGGCGAACTCAAGCGCAGGGTGTCTTCGAAGGTGATCGATGCGGAGAAGGGCCTGTTTGACTCCGCGCAGCTTCGCGACGGAGGGTGGCGCTTCCCGTCATCGGAGGCTCGAGAGCGGGCGACTCGGGTGATCCTCGGCCTGACGGCGGAGTGGATGGACGCCCTGATCAGGCCTCAGCCTCTGCCGTGTCTGGTTTGCAACCAGTTGAGGACTTTCGTGACGGTCGACGAGCTCCGCCGCGTGTCCATGCTTGATCCGCGGGTTAAAGCCCTGGTCCTTGACATTTGGCCGTCGTGTTCGGACGCGCACTGCCTGCGCAGTCTCATGAAGCTTATGAACAAAGACGCCAGAGATCGCCTCGAGGCCGACCCCAAATCGATGACCCCGAGATGTTATCAGTGTGGTTTTTCGCCGGAAGGTGGACAGGCCTCCATGAAGCGCTGCTCGCGGTGCAAGATAGCTTGCTACTGCTCCGTCGAGTGCCAAAGGGCCGCCTGGCCGTCGCACAAGAAGATGTGCAGGCCGAAGGAGTAGGCTGGTACAATTGGATTGATGGCATGACAGTTCAATGGGAGGCTCCTGGAACCCGGGAGACGACGGCAAATCCGACTTCCCGACGTGATGCGATCCCGTTCACGACATCGCTCAGCTTTGATGTAGCCCAAATACGCAATTGCATTCACGGTCAATTCGTTCTTTTGCCTCATTTGCTGTATCTCCTCGCCCAGATCGCGACATTGAAACCGATCGCCCGCTCTAGTTTCAACGCCCCCTCAAGACCCCGAGCACATCCACCAGAACGCCGTATGCAGTCTGCCTAGGCTCCAATCCATGCCCAACCACGGTCAGGCCCGGCATCAAGTCGCCCTCGAAGTGCAGACCCAGAGCCATCGCATCCAGCCCACGGAAAGGGTCTCCTTCCACCAACTTGACAGGACCAACCCGTCCCTTCACCGAATCCCCGATCCGTTCCACGGTCGCGACGATCCGCATCGGCGTCCCCGCTTGGGCAGCCTCGCGGACGGCATTTACGTCGATTCCGCGGATGCCCGTGACTTCCACGTCCGAGACGCGCAGGTCGGCATCCATGAGCACGTTGGCGATCGCGACGACCTTGACAGCGGCGTCGAAGCCGTCAATGTCCAACGACGGGTCGGCTTCGGCCACCCCTCGATCCTGCGCAATCTTAATCCCGTCTTCGAATGAGCTCCCAGCCTCGATCGCTTCCAGGATCACGCTCGTCGTGGAGTTGACCAAGCCCCGCACCTTTTTCGGCCGTTCCAGGGGCAGAGACTCGCGGTAAAGGTTGTACACGGGCAGGCAATCCGCAGTCGCGGACTCGAAGCGGAACCTCGCGCCCGAGGCGTCCGCGAGGGCCGTCAGCGAGCGGTACGCGTGCACGACCGGGCCCTTGTTGGCCGTCACCCCGTGGATCCCGCGGCGGAGCGCCGCTTCGAGGAAGGACTTCGCCGGTTGGCCAGACGCAAGGTCCACCGTGCTCAGCTCGATGAGCACGTGTGCCGCGGCCCGTTCGAGCCAGCTCCCGACCGCCGACGCGTCGTACGCAGAGCCTCGCGGGATGTTGCCGGCAGCGATCGCGCCGAGGTCCAGCCCGGAGGGGTCGGCCACCATGCCGATCCGGCGCGACATCAGGCCCGTGACGCGCAGGTCCAGGCCATACTCGACACGAATTTGGATGGAGCGTTCCAGGAGCAGCTCGATGAGCGCCTTGCCGACGTTGCCAAGGCCGACGACGGCGAGATTCCGGACTTTTCCCATCCTGGACTCGCTTTGTTAGACGAGCAATTTCTGCGGCTTTGAGTTTCTAGAACAGCATTTTTCTGGGCCACGCCGTCTAATCGATTTGCCGCCGGTCGACCTCCCGCGAATCGGCACGAGGAAACACCGACTCGTCCCCCCCCCTCCCAACCCGGCCTGTGCGGCGTTCCCTACACGGTCCGGCGCCAAAATGTCGATGTACGAGAAGTACGCCAAGATTCACGCGGCGACATCCAACCCGGACACGCTGGTCGACGGGGGCTACATTATGGCCCGCGCGCTGAAGGAGCAGGGCGTCGACGGTGGGCGGCATGCTTTAGCTCGGAAGAGAACGTCTCTTACCATCTCTTCCAGTCTGCTTCGGAATCGTCGGGTTCCCGGTGTACGAGATTGGTGGGCTCACTCGGTCTCCCTCCCTGGAGGCATCCGCTGACCGCCCCCGCAGCCGAGGCCATGCAGGCCGTCGGCATCAAGTACGTCGGCTTCCGCAACGAGCAGGCTGCCAGTTACGCCGCCCAGGCGCACGGCTACCTGACCGGCAAGCCGGCCGCGACGCTCGTCGTCTCGGGCCCCGGGCTGGTCCACGCGCTCGCGGGCCTGGCCAACGCAAAGGAGAACACGTGGCCGCTCATCGTCATCGGAGGCTCGCAAGAGGCCAGGCAGGAGAGCATGGGGGGGTTCCAGGAGGCGTACCAGGTGGAGATGGCCAGGCCGTACTGCAAGTACGCCGCCAGGCCGCCGAGCCTCGAGCAGATCCCCTACGTCGTGGAGAAGGCCGTCAGGTCGTCGATCTACGGCAGGCCCGGTGCTTGCTACATCGACATGGTTGGTTTTGGACATCCCGGAAGCACTTCGGACTCGTTCCTGACTTCGGTTTCGCCAGCCCGCCGACACGATCACCGACTCGACCAAGTTCGGCACCGTCAACTGGCGTCCCAAGCACGCGCCTCCCCCGCTGTCGCAGGCTGACCCCGCCGAGGTCGCGCGCGCCGCCGACGCCATCCGCAACGCCAAGTCGCCGCTCGTGATCGTCGGCAAGGGCGCCGGGTGGGCCTGCGCGGAGAAGGAGGTCCGGGAGCTGGTCAAGAAGACCAACATTCCTTGGTGCGTTGCTGTCGGAAGCGGATCGCTTGGGAATTGTCCTGACGTCCAGCAAGGCTTCCCACTCCCATGGGCAAGGGTGTTGTCGACGACGAGGACGCCAACAACGTCATCGCTGCTCGTAGCCAGGCTCTTGGTGGTGCCGACGTTGTCATTCTGATCGGTGGCCGTCTGAACTGGATCCTGCACTTCGGTGGGCTACGTTGTTTGTTCGCCGTCAACTTCGTGCTAACGTTTCTTGTTTCAGGCACCGCTCCTCGCTACCGCAGCAACATGAAGCTCATCCAGCTCGACATCGCCCCCGAGGAAATCGGCAACAACGTCCGCCCCGCGGCCTCCCTCCTCGGCGACCTCCGCCTCACCGTGCCCCAGCTCACCGCCGCGCTCTCGGGCTTCTCGCACCCCCAGAGCTCGCCGTGGTGGTCCACCCTGCGCTCCAAGTCCGAGGCCAATGCCAAGACCTCGGCCGAGCTCATGAAGGACGAGCAGCTGCCCATGACCTACTACCGCGCCTTTGCCGAGATCAAGGCGCTCATGCCCCAGAAGTCCTTCTTCGTGAGCGAGGGCAGCAACACCATGGACATTGCCAGGACCATCTTCGACCAGAAGGAGCCGCGGACGAGGCTGGACGCGGGCAGCTACGGCACCATGGGTGCGTCCGGCTGGTTTCGGCCGAGAGGACCGCCTTTTGCTGACCCTTTCTGGTTCAGGTGTCGGCTCGGGCTACGCCATCGCCGCCGCCATTGCCCGCCCTGACCTCCGCACAGTTGTTGTCCAAGGCGACTCTGCTTTCGGCTTCTCGGGCATGGAGATCGAGACCGTCGCGCGCGAGAAGCTGCCGATCCTCTGGATCATTATGTGGGTTCCTTGGCAACGGGCTGGATCCGGACTGGCACTGACGGTGAAGTTTGTAGCAACAACAACGGCATCGGCGGCGGCGTGTCGCCCGAACAGTACGACCAGCTCAAGGGCGCCAAGATCCCGACCCCCGCGGGCGTTCTGCTCCCGGAGACGCGCTACGACAAGGTGGGTCTATAGATTTTTCGTGCCGGACGTGGATTTAACGCACGCTACGTAGTTCGCGGAGGCCGTTGGCGGCCGCGGCTGGCTCTGCCGGACCCCCGCCGAGATCCGGCAGGCCATGACCGAGGCCCTCAAGCTGGACACCCTCTGCATCATCAACGTCATGATCTCGCCCAGCGGAGGCAGGAAGGCGCAGAGCTTCGGCTGGCTGGAGCGCAAGGAGAGCAAGATCTGAACTTCGTTTGAAAAAGCTAGTCAATCGACAATGGTGGTCACCTAGCCGTTGGATGGAAGCTCGCTGTCCTGGAGGGAGCACGCGGATGAGCTGTTCAGTCGACGCTGCTGCCGCAGGTCGGGGCGGCACCTTGGCAGAGGGCGGGCTTCTCACGATCGACACGTCGTCCACTGCCGGCATCGTCCCCATCGCCGCACCCGCGCCCCAGTCCATTCGCGTCACGGTAGACGACACAGAGGCATCCTTTGCCTTCTGCACTTCTTCGTCAGCCGACTTGAGGCCGCTCTGGAACGAGTCCTTGGCCCGGTCCGCGGCCTCCGCTACGCCGCTCATTTCAGGCGCCTGAAGTGGCTCCGGATGAACGAGCGAGAACTGGGACACATGTCCGACCCCTTTCAAGCCCTCTGATCCCGATTCCGAGAGCTGCTCCTTGGTTGAGGACGGGGGTTCCGCCATCGCGGGTTGACGTGCGGTGGCGCCGTCAACGCCGCGCAACGAACCCCGTTTCGCCCAGTCACACCCCACGCCACCGCGATGCTCGCCCTCCGCCTCCGCGCCGCGCGCCTGCCCGTCCGCGCCTTCTCGTCCGCTTCGGTCGCCGCCGCGCCGAAGAAGCCGGCGGAGCCCGAGGCGCCGAAGACGACGGTCGGCTACAACCAGCTGCCCAACACCGGCGTGACATACGGCAGCGCCGGGAGTGGCGGTGTGTTCGGCAGCCGCGAGGGCGCCATGGAGGACCAGTGGGTCTACCAGCACGACAAGGAGCTGGTGGGTGAAACAGAGGGGGACACCACGGCGCCTGAGGGCTCGACTCCGTGGTGCCATCCTGCCTCCATCGCGCCGGAATCGGCCGAGTATCTGATCTCTGCTTGTTCCGGCATGTCATAGATCCAGAAGATGCTCGACCGCATGAAGCAGATGGAGCAGGCCCTGAAGGACAAGGGCATCGACCTTCCCGAGGCCAAGAAGGACAGCAAGTGATTGCGGCCACGGACTTGCTGCTGCCGACAATGTCGGTTGCTGCGGCTGTGGGAATGACGGGACTCTGTTGGATTCGGGGCGACCTCGGGCTCTTTCGCAACGACGGAGGACAAAGTCTCTTCTCGGCTGCACTGTACAGAAAATTGGGAATCCAGGGAATCCACGCTTCTTTTCTCGCTTGTTCGCTTGATCTGGGTTGTCCTCCTCGGCCTTGGTGTCTCACTTGTCCAGGTTGAAGATGACTTTCATCGACTCGCCGCGATACATGGCTTCGAACCCCTCCTTCGCGTTCTGTGCCGAGCAGAATACGATTCCGTGAGCGCCAGAAACCCTACAGAGTTGCAAGGCGCAGTTGCCACCCACCTCCAGGGTAAAGTCGTACCTGTGCGTGATGAGCTTTTTCAAGTCCACTTTCCCTGACCGCACGAGCTCGATGGCCGCATGGTACCCATTTCGCGTCCGCAACAAGCCCTTGAGGTCGATCTTCCGACGGCAATGATTGAAATCGGCACCAACGATTGCGGATTACGGCGAAACCCACCTCCCTCGCCTGGACAATGGCCACGGGAAGGTCCACCTTGCCGCCACCGCCCATTCCCAGCAGGAGAACGCTCCCTCCGATTCCCGTGCTTGCCACACAGGCCTCGACGGCCTCTTTGGTCCCGACACAGTCCAGCGTCACCTCGCAGAGCCCTTCCGAGCCCTCCCGGTCCCCCTCGACGACCATCTTCGCCACCGCCGGCGGATCCGCGAGTAGCTCGGGGGTCACATGGATCGTCCGCAGCCCCGGAACCAGCGAAGCGGTGATCGCGAGCCTCGAGGCGTTGATGTCCGTCACCGTGACGTGCCTGGCCCCATGTATCGTCGCGAGCAGTGCGCACAAGGTGCCGATGGGCCCGGCGCCGGCAATGAACACCTTGTCCCCGCCCTTCATGCCCACGCGCTTGATTGCGTGGACGACTATGCTGAGGGGCTGGAGGAAAGCGCCCTCCTCGTAGGAAATCGAGGGCGGGAGGGGGTGGATGAAGGTCGCGGGGTGGGATATGAGGGTCCGGAAGGAGCCGTGGTTGGGCGGGGTTCCGCCATCTGCGATTCAAGGGTTAGCTGGAGCGTTTCTCGCCGGCGAGAGCAGCCACTAACAGATGATCGTCGGGCAGACGTTATAGTAACCCCTGTCGTACGGACTCGGGTGTCAGCTAAAGGCACTCAGTCGACGATGTACGGACACCTTTTGCAACCGTCGCACTTCATGCAGCCGATGCTCGGCTCGACCGCGACCCGGGCGCCGACGGCCAGGCTCCCCTCCTTTGCCACCTCGGCACCGAGAGCGACGATTTCGCCCGCCGATTCGTGGCCCAGGATGTGCGGCTCCTTGATCACCCGCAGGCCGTTCTTGCCCTTGCTCCAGTAGGAGACATCGGAACCGCAAATGCCGACCGTCTTCGAAGCGCCATCTCCAATGAGACCGAGGTCTGAACCACCTAGTGTCACAGCATCGCACCTTCACTTTCACCAAGACATGATCAGGTGCCAGTTCCGGGGCCGGAAAGGGGCCCAGCGAGAGCTCTTTTGGTCCGGTGAGAAGGAGTGCGACCGTTGCGTCCGAAGTGGGCGGGTCCGCCGGCATGGGTCCTCCAGGAGTTACAAAGCAGTGTATGGAGTCTTTCAATCAAATCGAAGCCACTTCAAGGCCAGTCCGTTGGGCACTAGAAGCAGGGAGACACCTTTGCGCAGCAAGAGCTCTTCAGGGCCTGCGGAGAAACCCCTTGACTTTCAGGAAGCTCGCTCGCCATGCCGCCTCAGGTGCCTTGTTCTCGCCATCGCTACATGTTCATTGAGAAGCTTACCGTCCCGATGGCGCTTTGCCCCGAGCAGGTGCCGGCCGAGGTGCTCGATGTAGTCAAAGAGTTCGAGCTGACCCCGGGCAAGCTCCGCGGGATCGTGGACGCCTTCAAGGGCGAAGTGAGCAAAGGGCTCGAAAAGGATGGACAGGTAACCGTCGTCATGCTACGCTTCCATGTGGTCGTCGGCGTCTGACTGTTCTCATTTCCGCCTGTCGACTGCCTCGGCCCTGCACTCGCAACGCCGGTCACGACGACCTCCCCAACAGCAAATTCGATGTTTACCTTCCTACGTGACGGCTCTCCCCCCTGCCGACCTCAAGGCGACCTCGCTCGCCCTCGACCTGGGCGGGACCAACTTCAGGGTCTGCTCCGTGAAGATGGACAAGGGCACAGTGGAGCTGGACCAGGAAAAGTTCGCCATCCCGGCCGAGGCCAAGGCCAGCAAGGACCTCCTCTTCGACTTCCTCGCCCAGTCCATCAAAACCTTCCTGGACAAGCGGCCCATCGAGGGCGGCAAGGGCGGCCAGATCGAGCTCGGCTTCACCTTTTCGTTCCCGGTCCAGCAGACCTCGCTCGACTCGGGGAAGCTCATCGCCTGGACCAAGGGCTTCAACGCGCCCGGCGTGGTCGGCGAGGACGTCGTCGCGCTGCTCCAGGCGGCCTGCGTCAAGGTCGGCCTGCCCAACGTGCACGTGGCCGCGCTGGTCAACGACACGGTCGGGACGATGATGGCGTACGCCGTCAAGGATGTGGACACGAGGATCGGGATGATCGTGGGGACGGGGAGCAACGCGTGCTACGCGGAGAAGCGGGAGAAGGTGACCAAGATGGGGGGAAAGAGGGCAAAGGATGCAGAGTGGATGGTCATCAACCTGGAGTGCGGCAACTTTGGGAGCGAGTCCAACATTCTTCCTTTGACCAAGTGAGGCCTGCGTTTGGTTCATTGACTCAGACCTTGACACGTCGTGCGGCACAGGTACGACAAGGCGACAATCGACAACTCCACGGCCCCGAAGGAGCAATGGATCGAGAAGCTCGTCTCGGGGAAGTACCTCGGGGAGATTGCCCGCCACGCCATCCTGGACCTACACGCCCGCGGCGCGCTTTGCAAGGGCCAGCCGCTAGCCGAAAAGTTCCAGGAGCGGCATTCGCTCGACACGGAGATCCTCTCCCGCGCCGGCGCGAAGCCGCTGGTCGAGCTGTCGGCCTTTTTCGAGGAGACGATCGGGATCAAGACGTCCGAGACGGACAACTTGGGCCTGGTGGCGATCTTTGACGCGGTCGGGAAACGGTCGGCGTTCCTCTGCGGCGGAATCGTCGCCGGACTCATCGAGCACATGGGGAAGGCGTGCACTGTCGCAGTCGATGGGAGCGTCTTCGAACACTACCGTGGGCTTTCGTTTGCGTTGCACTCACGCCTTCCGCTGACGATCCCCCCTTTCCACAGCGCATTTCCAAAAGCGAATGAAGAAGGCAATCGTGGAACTGCTCGGGGAGGAGACGGGTTCCAAAGTCAAGCTGGAGCTGGGAAAGGACGGCAGCGGCGTCGGCGCTGGAGTGATTGCGGCCGTGGCATGAAGAGGGGCAAGAGACGAAGCCGTAGATGGTATATGCTGCTACTACAATCGATGCAATCATCTTTGAACACGGAATCAAGGTTCTCATGTCGCCAACGGCCACCCGGCCTCCCGCTCCTTCACCACCTCGTGGAGTTCCATGCTCGCAGCCCTGTCCAAACAAAGAACGGAGAAGACGAACAGCCTTCCGCCTAGTCGATGACGACGACCTCCTTCTTGACTTTCGTCTGTTTGACTTTAGAGGCCGGCATCTTCGGGATGTTTCCGGCGCTCAGCACTTCCTTGGGCCACATCGCGGCGGCACCGCTGTTCGCCGCCGGCGGCTTGGGATTCGACGGCTTCGGCTTCGGCTCCTTCGCAGCAGGCTGCTCGCCCAGCGTCCTTCCGTCGCTCTCCTTCGGCTTGCGCTGCCGCTTCTTGGGCGGCTCCCCCGACTTGAGCACCACGCCCTCGCCGGGAAACTTGGCCGGCCTCCCGCGCTTCTTCGGCGACGACGAGCTCTTTCCCTTGTCGGCTTCCTCCTCCCCGTGCGAAAACTCCCAGATGTGCTGGTGCTCGTTGCGGTACGGGCACGACGCGCCGAGCTCGCAGCGGCGCTTGACCTTCCCGCGCGGCATGCCGGACTCGGTGCGGGCACGCCCGTGTGCTCCGAAGCAAACGACCGGAGTGCGAGCAGAAACAGCTGCTGAGCGGCCTGCTAGCACTTCTCAGGGTGGAAGCTCCGATCTTCCGATTGTGCGCGACCGTCGACTCGTCCCTGTCCCTAGCTGGTTTGACAAGCACAGGTCACGGGGGACAGCCTCTCCAAACGATGGCTCTGCTACATAAGATTCATGATGCACGGCTGCGAAACGTCCCATGTCCCCAATCTGCCACCTCCCGAGCCGCTCTTCCTAGGGCGCCCTGCAACCCCCCGGGATCTCGAAAGCAAAGTTCCCCAACGTTGTCGACGACGGGTTGTCGCCTACGTAGCACTTTTGCCCACACAGGCAGAGCCCGTATGTCGCACCGTCCCCGGCACCCTTCTCGAGGTACATGTACGCAGTTATCGGAAACCCGAGGCCAGGTGCGGGGCGGCCGGGAGCCGCTGCGACGCAGGAGGCGACGCACTGCGCGGAGCAGCTCTCGATCGTGTTGCCGGGCTGGTTGAGCCAGCAGATTCCGGCGGGGAAGGCCTCCTCCGCGAAGCTGCAGACCCGTCCGACCCGCAGGTCGAGGGTGGAGGTCAGGTTGACGGCCGCCGCGGCGTCAAAGGAGCATGCGGTCCCGGCGGGGCACTGCCCGCAGCGCGGCGCGGCGGTTGTGGTGGTCGTCGGGGCGGCGGTTGTGGTGGGACGGGCGGTGGTCGCTTTCACCCCGGGAGGCGGGGTGGTGGTCGTCGGGCGGGCGGCGGTCGTCGTCGGCGGACGGGCCGTGGTCGCTTTCACCCCGGGAGGCGGCCGCCGTGTGGTGGTTCGGGCGACCCTCTTGGTCGTCGTGTACTTCATCCCCGGGATCGGGTAGTTCCTGACGTCAGCCCGCACGGCCGGGTTGTTGCCTGAACCGGCCGGGAGGCGTCCGCCGATCAGCGGCCGCTATCGTCCGCGGAACGACCGAGGCACCCACGGATATTGCTTGCTTGCGAGCAGCCCATGATGAAACCGTCAGCGCAACGTACGCTAGACGGCCTGCCGCCTTCGCAACCCGTCCTGGGGCCGAAGGCGACGAATTTGGCCCAGCTGGTGAGGTCTCCGATCCTGCTCGGCGGCCTCGAGAAGTTCGGACAGCCGGGAACGCTGCCCATCTGGTTTGCGCCACTGTAGTCGATTTCGACGGCGGGGTGCCGTCCTTGGTTGAAGGTCTTTGCAACCTGCAGAGCCTGGTAGAGGGGTTCGTCGATGGGCAGGCCCAGGATACCCCTGTAAGCGGGCAGCCGGTTGTGCGGGACGTTGACGCAAAAAGACCCGATGTAGTGGGTTCCGGAGGGCGTGGTGGTCGTGAGGCGGCAAGCCGCCTGTGCGGCGGCGAACGTCCTGGGCGTGCCGGCGCGGCAGCTGCCGGGCAGGATCGCGGTGTAGAGCTGCCCCCAATTGGCACCCTGCGCGGAGACGCTCCCCAGCGTGGCGGGCCGGCAGCCGGGAGGGACGCCGGGCGCGGCGGTCCAGCTGACGCGGTACGTGACCTGGAACGCGGCCGCGCCCGCCGGGAAGAGCAGCGCCGCAACGGCGGCGAGCGCGAGCAGCAGCGAGAGGGTGCGGCGCGCGCCCATGTCGGCGTCGGCGAGAGCGAGCGCGGCGCGGCTGGGGAGGAAAAGGGGGAGCGGAGGGCCGGCCATTGCGCCTCGTGTCAGCCACTGGCTGGTCAGCAGTTGATTGGCGCCCCCCTTGAAAGCGCGAAGTTGACGGCCGTTGGAAGCTTCCATTGTTGTGCTCCGAACCATCCTCCTAGTTGTACCTTTATCCATCCGGCGGTACAACGAGTTTCGTGAGCGCCTTTGCCCGAGTTCGGACTCCGCTCTGGTGCTGGCTGCTGCCCAACTGCAATCCCGAGCATTCCACTCCTCCACCTGTCATCGTCATCTACAGCTCGAAAAGATCCTCACCCCGCCTTCATGTGGCGTCGGCACAACGCAGTTTTGCTTCGAACGTGGGATTGTTGTTGGGAGATCCGCTGGCAGGTCGAAATCAGCACCGCGATGGACGCGGTGGTAGGGCGAATATCGGGAACCGCCTCTCCAGCTGCGAGGAAGATGGCACCGGATCGAATTGTCGCGATTCGTAGAGCCCATGCGGAGGGGGCCACCGAGTCAGCTCCTCACGCAGGGGGATCCGCGGGGCTGTTGACTCGGCCCAAACATACCCATGGGCCCCCTCGCGCGGCCGCTGACGGCGGTCCGCGGGGCGGCCCTGCTGTTCTTCTTCGGCGTCCTCGTCGCGCTGTCGCGGGCCGAGGCGCTCTGGCGCGACGCCTTTTGGGACTGCGTCCTCGCGGTCGGCCTGGCGCTCGCTGCCGTCGGTGCTTCAGGAAGGCCGGGATTCGGGCTGCTCTTTTCCGCGGCCATTTTGGCGGGGCAGCAGCTCGCCTCGGCCGCCAAGTTCTCCTACACCGCGAGCCCGCTGCTGCCCTACGACGTGTACTTCCTGCTGCAGTCGGCGCTCACGGTCGTCGGCGACTTTCCGGAGGTGCTCCTCGGCGCGCTGCTCGTCGCCGCGGTGTTCTGCGCCGCGCTGGCCGGCACGTGGATCCTCGAGTCTCCCGGCCCGGGCCGCACTCCTTTACGAACAGAAGCGTCGTTGGAAGCCGACGGACTGGAGCTGTTGGAGCCCCTGACGCGCGCTGAACGGGATGTGGACGACGCACGGGGGGCCGACGTGCTCCACCGGGGTTGGTGGGGCGTATGGTACCGGGTCTTGGGCTGTTTCGGCGGAACCCGCTGGCCCTTCTGGAGGCTGTTGGCGGTCGTGGTCGGAACCGGCCTCGTGTTCCAGGCAGCCTGGCGCCTGATCGACTACCCGCGTGTCATGTGGGGCGCCCTCACCAACAGGTCGACCTCGCTGTCCAACTTTGTGTTCAACATGCAGTACCTCTCGGTGGTCTGGCCCGAACGGAGCTCCGTCGCCGAAGCCCGCGAGGCGTTCGGGTCGACCCTCGTCGACCCGCCGCCCTCGGCACCGGGATCGCCCCCGGACATCTGGCTGATCCAAGAGGAATCCGCGTGGGATCCCTACACCTGGGCCGCGTGCAACATCACCTCGCTCTGCCGCCCTTCCATGTTCCTCCCGGACAACGACACCCTGGCAATCGGCGTGCTGCGGTCCTCGGCCAACGGGTACGGCACCTGGATGGTCGAGTGCGCCGCGCACAGCGGGTTCCTCCCGTGGTCCTTCCGGGGGGCCGCGCCAGAGTACGCGCCCTTCACGCTCGCCCCGAGGATGAGGCATTCCCTGGGAGGTTACCTGCGCAGCCTGGGTTACGTCACGGTGGCGGTGTACCCGGGCATCGCGGCGGAGCTCAACACCAGGGCGGCCTATAGGTCCTACGGGTTCGACCGGCTGTACGACGCCGTGCATTTCGGGTGGGGGAACGGGTACCACGTGCCCGACTGGAAGATCTTCCAGGCGGCGCTCAACGTGACGGAATCCTTGCGGTCCCAGGGTCGGCCGCTCTTCGTCTTCATGCTCACCATCAACAACCACCGCCCGCACGACTACCGGCCCCTGCCGTGGCTGCCCGTTTTCTGGCAGACGAACCGGTTCCCCTGGGTCAAGGACGCCAACGAGGTGGTGAACCTGCAGACCTACCTGGTGCGGATCAACGAGAGCTCGTACGCGCTGGGCAGGCTGAACGCCGCGCTCGCGGGAACGGGGCGGCCGTTCGTGCTGGGGAGCTACGGGGACCACCGCATCCCCATCGCCAAGCTCAAGGGGCTCAACACGACGCTGGATCAGGGTAGGTTCCTCCCCGCCGTGGCCGCGCAGCTCGGCCGTTTCGGCAAAGGGCTGGAGACCTACGGGACGTTCTATAAGTTCACCTCCCCCGGGCGGTCCAAGGTGGACCTCCCGCCCATCCTGGACCTGGCCTACATCGGCCTCGCGGCCCTGCTGGCTGCCGGCGTCCCGTTGGACTCGTTCTACGCCTCGCAGAAGGCACTGATGGAATGGTGCGCGGGGCAGTTCGTGCTGTGCGACGCGGAAGAGAGGGGGAGGTGGTTTGCGTGGGTGCTGGACGTGCTCGGGGTCATGGATTGATGCGGACGAGGGCTGGGACAAGGGGGCAGTATGTGCTCTGTATCTGTCTTCTGCAACTGTTTCGGTGATACCCTGCCTGATGTCATGGACGTAGATGGTGGAGTGATTGGTTAACCCTCCCTTCACGTGTCGAGGGCGGGCGACCGGTCGCCGGAATCCGAGATGAAGCGCGGGAAATGCCCATGCTCCGGTTTCCGAGCTCTAGCATGGCCAGAGAAGTACGACAGCTGCGGCCGATCGTCCGCGATCAGGCCGTGAGGATGTTTCCGGGGGGGGGCTTTGCCTCCGGCCGCATGATTGGTCCGCACGAGCCGCAACGACCCTTTTCTCCGAGCGCCCAACCCGCGAGCCAGAGGCCTATGCGGTCCTCCTAGGCCGTCTTCGCGGACCTCATCTCTCTGCCTAGGAGGTGCCCGGTTCCCAGGCCGCTCCGGTCGGCCCTCCCGCCGCGATGGCCCCGCAGCCTTCGCAGCCCGACGAGCCCGCGGGCTTCGTGTCGCACTCGGCGGTCGGCAGCGGCGCGTTCGCGTTCGGCGGCGATTTGTGCTGCCGCAACCCCGGCGGGCCCGGCTGCTGCCTGAACGCGGACGGCGACGGCGAGTCGGAGTGCGGCGGAGAGATGCCGGGCGGCCAGGCCGACGCGATGGACGCGGCGTTCGACTCGCCCGGCCCTTTCAACAATTTCGGCGGGGAATTCCAGCATATTGGAGCGGCGGTGGAGGGCCCGGCGGGGTGGGCACCCGAGGAAGCCGAATCGGCCTTCCCGGACGGCGGACCTCGGAACCTTCACCCTGGCGCAGAAATGCCCACAATCGCACCGCCGGCCGTGCCGAAACCTGTCGTGGGAACCGCCTCGCCGAGAAACGCCGGCGGCAGGAAGGCGGCGTCGCCGGGGGTGCGGACGCGGGTCAAGTCCGAGACGGCGGACAGCGCGGCGGCGTCGGACGACGGGAACGGCGCCGGGGCGGGCGATGGCGCCGAGGCTGACGGGAAGAAGCGAAGAAAGGTGCCCAACTCGTGCACGCACTGCAAGCGGTCTCACGTGGGCTTTTCTTCGTCGTATCCGTCGTTGCTGTTTTTGCTGACACGCCCCCGTCGCGCCCCAGCTCTCCTGCGACCCTTTCCGCCCCTGTCTGCGGTGCGCCCGCAAGGGCCTCGTCTGCGTCGACTCGGTGCCCAAGGTGCCGGCTCCGCGGGGGCAGGGCCCCAAGGCCCGGGAAAAGGCCCGGCTCGCGGAGCTCCGCCGGCTCCAGAACTCGGGCAAGGCCGACGAATTCGAGTGCACCATGGACGAGGACGTGGCCACACCCGTCTCGTCCGTCTTTTCGCCGCGGGTTTCGAGGGTGGAGTCGTTCGCCTCGAGCCTGTCCCCCACGGACCCGCAGTCGCCCTTTGAAGCACCCACCCCCAGGACCGAGGAACCTCCCGCTGCCCGCATCTCGGGCATCATCCGCCCCAACGTGACCAAGCGGCCGAAGCAGGCGCGCCCTGCACCGCAGTCGCAGCCGCAGCCGCAGGCCTTCGTCCCGGGGCAGTTCGACGCCGGCGCCCTCCCTGCCGAGCTCCTCGCCCAGCTCTCCTTCGGCCCGCAGGTGCCTTACCTGCCCTTTGGCCCCTCCCCCGCGCTCGCGCAAGCCGGCTCGTTCGCAACCAGCGGCCTTTCTTCTGCCGATGCCGGCGCCCCCCTCGCGGCCTCCTCGAACCCCATGCTCGCCGAGCTCACCGACCTCGACGCCCTCGCAGCGGACCTCCTCGCCGGCGGCGACTTTGTTCCTCCCGCTGACCCGCACCCAATGGAGGACGACGGCGCCTCTGTGGCCCCCTCGGACTGGACCTCGCGCATGATGGACCCCCCGCAGCAACTCTCGGCCCTGCCGGATCCGATCGGGTTCGACATCGAGGACCTGGGCAACTCGCGGTTCGTGGACATGCTGGTGTTCGGATCAGCGGGCGGCACGGGTGGGGAAGACGATGGGGCGAGCGCAGCGGCGTCGCATTCCCAGGGGAGGGGGAAGAAGGCGACAAGGCGGAGGGCAGAGTCGGCGGCGCAGGGGCCGGGCTTTGGGGGGCAGGTGGCGCCGGCGTGCTTCGGGATGCACGGGCCGGACGAGGCGTGCGAGGGGTGCCCGTTCAGCCTCAAAGACAGGTTGGTTTCGTCGGCTGCTGTCATGTGTTCGGCCGGCTGACGACCCTCGCCGTTCTAGGTTCTACCTGCTCGCGGCCGGCGACGCATCCTCCGCCGCCACCACCCTCGCCGACCCCGACGCCTGCGCCTCTCTGACGGCCATTCTGGAGCTCAAGCACCGTGCCGGTCTCCTCGCGCCGCACTCGCACGCCGGCGGCTACGCCCGCCTGCTCAAGTGGCTCGACGACTCGAGTGGCTGGCCCGCCTCCGAGCGGGATCGCGTGCGCGCGAGCGTGGGGGAGCTGTGGAACGCGTACGACGATCGCGCCGCCGACGCCCAGGGGCCGCTGCTTTCTGCCGAGCACACCGAGCGGCTTTGCCTGCTCGCCGACCGGCTCTTTTCTGCCACGGGCGTCCCGGCAGCCATGTGGCGCCGCACGGGGGAGCTGCTGCGGGCCAACCGCGAGTTTGCCGCGCTGGTCGGCGTCCCCGTGGAGGAACTGCTGGGCGCCTCGCCGGTCCCCGCGGGCCGCACCAGCAAGGGCTGGGCCGTGTACGAGCTCTTGGACGGCGCGTCAGCCGCGGCGCTCTACGAGGCGTTCGTAGGGGTCGCCGCCGATCCCTCGCGCAAGGCGGGGATGCTCCCGCTCTCGCTCACCAACCGTCTCCGCCCCGGCACTGGGACCATCCGCTGCTCCGCCTCCTTCACCGTGCACCGCGAACCCTGGTCCGGCGCTCCCGCCGCAGTGGTGGGCAACTTCCTGCCTTGCGAGCCGCCCCACCTGGCCGAGATGCTGGCGGCGGGGATGGCGCCGTTTGCGGGGGCGGGGAAAGGGGAAGTGGACGAGGCGGACGAGGTGAGGAGATTGCTGGGAATGGGAAGGGGGAGGAAGGCGGCGGGGTGATGGGTAGTACGACGGCATGGCTTCACGTTGCCCCGCGAATTCACCCTCGCTGCTCTCGTACGCCACTCCGATCTGGCTATCCTGGGCAAACAGTGTCCAGTACCGCCCCCACACCGAATCCCCTCGCCAACCCCCACGCCGCGAACGCCACCGTCAGCAGCGACACCAGCAGGGCCCGTAGCGACCCGAACCTGACCACGAACCCGAGGAACGTCCGCCCCGGAGCGGCGGCCTCGGCGGCGTACCGCTCCAGCGCGGCCGCGTGGGCAGCGAGGTGCGGGGCCCAGGGGGAGCCCTTGGGTGGGGGTGGGGTGGCGGCGACGAGGAGGTTCCGGAGCTCGGTGAGTGCGGAGGAGTAGAGGTCGCCGATGGCGGCGACCTCGGCGTTGGCCACCCCCGCGATCCAGAGGTCGCGAAAGAGGACGTAGAAGGCGTAGGCAACCCAGGAGATCATCCAGGCGGGGATGCAGCTGCCGATGATCTGGACAGGCGGACCGTGAGGTAGCGCCGATAAGGGCAGCCACTCGCACTCACTATGCTGGTGGCCATGAATGCCACGAGGAGGAGGATCAGGAACGGGTAGGCGGCTGGAAGGTTGCTGGAGCCCACCGCGTGGGACCACCGGGGGCGCAGCTCGGTATGGAGCTGGATGTACGGCTCGTCGGACGAGCCCCAGAGCTCGCTCGGGGTCTTGAAATCGTCGCCGTCGAGGACGGTCCGGCGCGCGCGGTCGAGGAAAGCGGCCAGGGCACGGCGCGTGAGCCGCCGGCGGACGCGGCCCTCGAGCTTGAGGAGGCCAAACTCCGAGGCCGGGTAGCTGAACTGTTCCACGGCGGACATGGCTGTCACGGAACCTGTCATATGGGGAGCTTCAGCGGCCCTGCGAAGAGCGCGGCAGGTTCAACCCACAAAAGCAGACGGCCAGAAAGATGCTCCACGCATGCGTCCAGACCTGTGGGAGCCCAAAGAGAGGCGTCCAGGCGACGAAAATCCACAGGGACGCAAAAGCGACCCGCACGGCCACGTCGCCCACCCAGTGGCGGACTGCGGCGGACACCAGGCCACCCCCACACCGCGGGGCGGCGCAGGTGCAGTCCACATCGCCCTCGACGTGCCCTAGGGCAGTGCCGGACGAAGGGTCCCCCACGCGCCGCGCCCAAGGCGGCAGAATGGCGAGCGCAGAACACCACGTGTCCTCCAAGGCGCCTTTCCAAGGCGTTGGCCAGGCGTTCGCCCGCAGCCCGGCGCGTAGCGCGTCCCAAGTGCTCACCGAGCCCCCGAGTTGCTGGTCTTTGATCAACACCACCTGGCCGGCGAACCACAGGATCGGATACGCGGCGCAGTGCAGCGCTACCAGCACGTAGCCGCCGACAAGCTGCGTCCGACCGAAGGAATCTGCGCCGAACGGGAACATGGTCGCGCAGAAGGCCGCGACAGCCGCGCCCATCGCGGTGTAACGAGGAAAAAGGGTCACCGGCATCCACCACAGCACCCGTCCCCAGCCGACAAGCGTCAGGAGTGTGGGGTGCGGCTCCAGCGCGGACCGCAGCGAGTCCCAGCTGCGGAGCTCGCTGCGCAGAGCGCCTGCGGGGTCGGACCGCGGGCGGTCGCGGTCCCACGGGCCCGCGGGAGGGAGTGGAAGCGGGAAGGCCGCATATAGGTCAGCAGGAGAGAAGAAGCCGGACGCTTTGGCCGCGGTATCGGCCGGCGGTGCGGACTCTGGAGGCTGCTCCATGTTGTTGGCGTCTCCCGGATCCCCGCTCGCCTCGTTCGAAGATCCCTGCGCAAACCCACTTAAAGCTTCCCGGGTGCCACTCAGCTTGAAGCAGCACAAGAATAACAACAAATGCGTTCGAGATCGTTGGAGTCCTGTGTTCCTCGCGTCCCGAGGCGCATGCCAGAGCCGGGAGGGCCGCCTTGACAAGCTAATCGAGTTGATTCACAAGCTTGCGAGAACCGATAGCTGCAGCAGCTCCGATCAGCGATTTGTTTATCGATCCAGCAGATCGAGCGGTGCTCGGGGACCTCAGACAAGCGGGCGGACGGAATAAACAAACGGACGCGTCTGTCGACTCCCGTACTACCGCTCTCGTTTCCGTCCCGCTCCCGCCGGGATCCGTCCTGGGATCGCGTCGTCCCTTTTTCTGGGATCATTCCGCCCCCGATATGCCTCCCCCGCCGCCCGGTCCGGGCCCTCAACCGCCTCCGACACCCCTCATTGCCTGCGTCGGGAAACCCAGCGCGGGCAAATCCTCCCTCCTCAACTCCCTCGTCGGCCAGGCGGTCGCCAAAGCCGGCAACTACCCGTTCACGACCATCGACCCCAACCACGGGGTCGGCTATGTCCGCTATCCGTGCCCCTGCGCGCGGTTCGGCGTAACCGAGAACTGCAAACCGCGCTACGGCGCTTGCGAGGGCGGGGAGAGGCTGATCCCCGTGCGGATCTCGGACGTTGCGGGCTTAGTGCCCGGCGCCAGCAAGGGTGCTGGCCTGGGGAACAAGTTTCTCGACGATTTGCGGACCGCGGACGTTCTTGTCCACGTTGTGGACGTTTCGGGGACGACCGACGCCGGTGGAAAGGAAACTGTCGGCTATGATCCCATCGACGACATTGATTGGCTTAAGAGCGAGATCCACGCTTGGGTCCTGGGGAACCTGGAGGCCAAATGGTCAGGGACGCTTCGGAGGCACCTCGCCATCCGGAGCACGTCGGCCGAGGCGCTGCTGACGCAGTTTTCCGGGTACGGAGCGGACTTGGCGACCGTACAGAGGTGCCTGGCGAGGGTGCACTCGGAGGCCGCGGCGCGGGATAAGCCGGCGCTGTCGGAGAACTTCCAATTGGAACATTTGGAGACCTGGACTCCCGAGGACCTTTCCTTTGTCGTCGAGTGCTTCCTACGGGAGCGCTTCCCGACCGTCATTGCGCTCAACAAAATAGACCTGGCGACGCCGGATACCGATCGGAATATTGACCGGATCTGCCGACGATATGGGCAGGACGAGATTGTATTGACATCGGCTCTGGCAGAGTTCTTCCTGAGGAAGCTCGCCAAACAGAACTTCATCCGTGGGCCGAGTCTCGCCGGGGCTAGTTCGAGTGCTGACCATGTTGCGCCACCTGCAGGGTATCGGGAAGGAGCGGACACTTACGAGACTTCGGAAACGGCTCCGGAGCTCGGGCTTGTCCCACTGGATGACAAGACCCGGCATCGACTGAACAACGTGCAGGATCTCGTGCTCTTTCGGTATGGCGGTACGGGCGTGGGCAAAATCCTCTCCCTGGCGGTTCAACGACTCGGCATGGCACCCGTTTACGTGGTTGGAAACATCAACAGCTTCGCGGCGCCGGGCGGAACGGTTTCGCAGGGCGTTTTCCGCGACGTGGTGCTGGTTCCCACGGGGACGACTGTTAAGCAGCTTGCGCAGATCGTGCTGCGCAAGGGGGAGGAGGAGGTCGAGAAAGTCCTGGAGTACGCCATGACGCCGTCAGCGGGACGGGTTGGTCACGATGAGGTGGTGAATGACGGCTCGGGACGGACGCCGGATGCTAGTATATACTCGTTCAAGCTGAAAGGATTCTAGATTGCTGTGAGTGACCTGGCTTCCTGCTGTCCTCGATCAACGGGGTGTACGCGGGTGAAGGAAGTTGCCGATTTGCCGCCTTCACTCGCGTCTTTCCGCGCCCCTCTCTCGCTCCCAACCGAAACGCCCATCATGGCGGCCGCCATTCCCGACACGATGCTTGCCTTCCGGTTCGATCCGGCCGCGATTAAAGCGGGCGAGAATCAGCCGAAGCGCGCCGACGTGCCGGTCCCAAAGGACATCGGTCCGGACGAGGTCCTAATCAAAATCGAGGCCGCGGGGCTCTGGTTGGTCTCTTCATATGCCGAATTGAAGGGGCAGGGTCACTCAGTATCAACAGCCATTCGGACCTCCACCTGTATGAGCCCGGCAGCGCCGCTTCTTCGCTCTTTCCCTCCGGGTTCACTGTGGGTCTCCGTGCCCTGTGCGACGTTCTTGCCGAGGATTTGATACCCAATTTTGCCTATCTTTCTGGCGTGTTACCAGCTCGGACACGAGGGTGCCGGCCGCGCAGGTGGGGAATGTGCCTCCGTCTCCTTGTCTCCCGCTGACGCCTCCCATCTTCGCCTTCGGGTGCGCTCTTCTGGCGGGCGCTTACGATCGTCGCTTTCAACGGCTCTCCGATTGCTTCCAGTCAAGCTCGGCTCGAACGTCAAAGACATTGAGGTTGGCGCGCTCTACGCCGTCCACTCGACGAACCCGTGCCGCAAGCCCGAACAGTGCCGCCCCTGTGCCAAGGGCCAGGACCCGCTCTGCGTTCACCCCAGTCGTCAGTGGCTCGGGCTCGGCGTTGACGGCTCCTGGGCCCAGTACAGCAAGGTGCCGGCGCAGAGCCTCGTCAAGGTCCCCGATGGGGTGTCGGCAGCCGTCGCAGCCGTCGCCACCGACGCGGTGCTGACGCCTTGGCACGCGATCCTCAACCGCTCCAAGATGGTCCCGGGGGAGAACGTGCTCGTCATCGGCCTCGGTGGGCTGGGCCTGAACTCGGTTGAGATCGCCAAGCTCAAGGGTGCCAAGACCATCGTGGCGGCCGACGTCAAGGAGTCCGCCCGCCAGGACGCCCTCGCCAAAGGGGCGACCCACGCGGTCGACAGCAAGGGGCTGGTTGACTTCATCAAGGACAACAACATCGAAATTGATCTCGTGATCGATTGCGTCGTTTCGCAGGACACGTTCGACCTCGGCATGATCTGCGTGACCAGCGGCGGTACGTGGCGATAAGCTGGGGGCACACATGACGATGATTGAGCGACTAATGCCCCGCGCAATAGGCCGCTACACGCAGGTCGGCCTTCACGCTCCCATGCTCACTGTCCCCGTCACGCCGACAGCTCTCCGCGAGCTCACCATCAACTGCTGCTTCTGGCGAGTCTTTTCCGTCGGTGCAATCCCCGGCTCGTAAGGCTGACTTTCCTGATAGGGGCAACAAGGACGAGCTCGTGGACATCCTCGACGCCATCGCCAAGAAGCAGATCAACCCCGTCGTCCAGACGGCCCCGCTGTCCACGCTCGTGGACCAGTTCCATGCCCTCGAGAAGGGGCAGATCAAGGGCCGCATGGCCCTCATCCCGTAACTTTGCCAGACATTTGGTGGCGAACGATATGTTGCGCACAGAATAATCGCATTCGGAAAATACATGCTTCCAACGTCGCATCCGCTCCCCACCTACTTGGGCGGCGTGGCCGGCGGCACCGTGCTCTGCCAGTCCGCTCCCACCGGGGATCCGTCGGCGTAGCTGGGCGCGCTGTAGAGGTTGGCCGGCTGGCCCGCCGGAGGAGGGGCGTAGGCAGGCTGCTGGTAAACGGTGGCAGCGGGAGCAGCGACCGCGGGCGCAGCGTCTGAGGGAACAGTCAGGATACGATCGGGGTTGGTCGGCAGAGGGGAATACCCACAACCAGGGGTCTGGTACTGCGCCGGAGGCACGGTCTGCATCGCCGGCTGGGTCTTGACGTCGACCGGGGGCTGCTGGTACGCCGCGGCCTGCGCAGCGGCGGCCTTTGCCGCCTTGTCCTTCTTCCTCTTCTGCGCGATGCAGAACCACGCGATCAGGCCGATGACGAGGACGACGCCGACGACGATGCCGATGATGGCGGCCGTCGAGAGGCCCGACGAGCTGGTGGTCGTGGTCGTGGTGACCTGCTCGGGCGGGGGCTGGTTGAAGTTGGAGCTCGGCGGGCGGGTGGTTGTGTCCGGGCTGCCCTGCTGAGCGCCGGTGTATAGGAGCTTGTTCGGGGTCGAACGGCGCGAGCCCGAGGGGATCGAGATCACGTTGGGGGTGGTGTCAGCGAGGATGGCGCTCTTGAGCTGCTGCGGGGTGATGGCGAGGCCGGCGTTGGGGTTGTTGCCGAGGAGCAGGGCCATGGCGCCGGCGACGGTCGGGCACGAGAAGCTGGTGCCCGAGTTCTGGGTCGCCTGGGTGTCGCCCTTGTGGCTGGCCGACACGACCTCCTCACCAGGGGCAAGGATGTCCACGCACGTGCCCCAGTTGGAGAAGGAGGAGAGCCCATCGCGCTTGTTGGTCGAGCCGACGGTGAGGACGGCGGTGCCGGGCGAGGCCGAAGCGGGGGAGACGCCGCAGGCGTCCTGGTCCTCATTGCCGGCCGCAGTGACGACGTGAACACCCATAGCGATCGCCGACAGCACGGCGCGGTTCAGAGCTTCGGACCTGCCGCCGCCGAGAGACCTGGGGAACCACAAGGTCAGGGACCTCGACGCGCTACGTGCGCGGAGAAGTATACTCACATGTTGATGACGCTAGGCTTCCCTCCGCGCCTCTTGAAGTCATCCAGCGCCCACTGAATGCCGGCGATGATGTCCGAGTTGGTGCCCGAGCCCTGCGAGTTGAGCGCCTTGATGGCCACCACCTCGGACTTCTTGGCGACGCCGAGCATCTTGCCGGCCACGAGCCCGGCGACGAACGTGCCGTGGCCCTGGTCGTCGATGTCGGGGCAGCCCTTGCTCTTGCAGGTGGTGATGCCCCAGCGGGCGCGGGTGCCCTCGAACTCCGAGTGGGTGATGCGGATGCCCGTGTCGATGACGTAGACCGTCACACCCTGACCAGCGGTGGAGAGGTAGTCGTAGCTCTGGTCCAGGGGCAGGTTGCGCTGGTTGATACGGTCGATGTCCCAGTTCTGGCGGACGGGGGTCTGCTGGGTGCGCGGGCTCTGCCGGCGCAGCAGCCTGTCGACGAAGCGCAGCCCAGTGGGCCGGCCGTCCGCGGTGCCGTTGGTGGTGCGGTTGAGCGAGTTGCACCACGACGAGGGTTCGTCGTAGCCAGTGAAGCCGAAGATGGCCTCGTGATCGGCACCGCACTGGATTTCCACGATCGGGTCGGGAGGGCTCGAAATGAGCTGGACGCAGCTGGCGTTCGTGGGCCTCCACAAGCAGGCGCCGCGCGTGGCGTTGGCCATGCATGCCACCTCGCCGTCAATGTCGACGTGGACGGGGGCATACTCGCCGGCGCCTTGGGGCGAGACGTCCTTGATGCAGATCCACGGGTTGTCCGACGGCGTCACGGACCCGTTGTTGGGAGGAGTCGCGAGGTTGATGTTGGGCTCGACGAAGTCGACTAGACGAGGTTGGGGGAGTCAGATCGAGGAAAGCCGGCTAAGGCGTGAAGAGGACCCACAGGTCGCCGTGTTGGCCTTGAGCTCGGTCAGAGTGGCGTTCCAGTCCGAGCCGGGGTACACCTGGCAGGTCGCCGAGTGCAGCAGCGGGCCGGTGTACAGGAACGTGCAGTTCTGGAGCTTCTTCTCCTCCTCGCGCTTCGCGATCCACTTGATCGAGTCGTTCTTCCAGGTCTCGTACGACGGCGGCGTCTGCGGCCAGTAGAGCTTCTCGAGGTCGGCCGGGTTGGCGACCAGCGGGGCGGGAGTGGTCGCCCAGGTCTTGAAGTAGTCGTCGACGTTCTGGGGGTCTGTCGGGGGAGGGCCGCCGAATCAGCGCCACGCAACCCTCGGCCTGCGTCGGCGGGCCACGCACAGTTGTACACGATCACGTAGGAGCCCTCCGCGACGGTGACATTGGGGCCCTGGCGCCGGAGGAACGGCTTCGACTCGTCGCGCGGATGGAACCGCAGCGGCGGCGCGGCGGCCGCGGAGACCGCGAGCGCGCAAAGCGCAACGCCGATCGCGAGGGCCGTGCGAGGAGCCATGGCCGCTGCCGAGGGGAGAAGCCGCGGGTGCCGGCTTTTGTTCGACGAGGAAGGGACGCCCGGGCGTCGGCCTCTGCGGTGGACCCTGGACTAAGCCCCATCCGCGCCCCGCAGAACGAACGCACCGACCCTCAGCAACCCCGCCTCACCGCCGAGAAACGTCATGTAATGCCAGAATGACAGCATTGGGTATCCCCATACAAATGCCCCGGGTATCGGTCCTCCATGATTCGAGTATCACGCCTCCCCGATCTCGAGATCACTCCTCCATGATCTCGAGCTCGTCATCGGACCAGTCGATCCTTCGCCTCCGCGACCGCCCGCCGCCCATCTCCCGCACACGCTGCTGCACCGTGGCAATCGCCTCCTGCTGGAGCTCCGAATCCTTGCGCAGCTCGTCCACGTCCACGTCAAAGATGAAGCAAACCTCCTCCGTCAGCAGCTCCTCCCTCTCCTGGTTGGCCCCCGCGAACTTGACCGCGCCCGCGCTCTGCTTGCCCTTGCCCGCCCGCTCCGCGATCGAGCTGGCCGCCTCGGCGAGCTGCTGCCCGCCTCGCTTGGCCGCCATCCGCTTGCGCTTCTGCAAGGCCTCGATCTTGCTTTCGATCGAGTCCTTGACGATGAGGTGTACCACCGTCGTCGGCCGCGTCTGCCCGATCCTGTTGATCCTGCCGATGGCCTGGTCCACAAGGCCGGGGCTGGCGGGGCAACGTCAGCAATGCGCAAGCTCGTGCCGGTCGCCAAACCCACCTGATGGCCGGCTCGACGATGTAGCAGACGTTGCAGCACGTCAGCGTCAGGCCCGCCGCGCCTTCCCTCGACCGCATCCCGACCAGGATGACGCTCGTCCCGGGGTCCTCCTTGATCCGCGTCAGCGCGTCCCCGCGGCCGTCGCGCGGGCCGGTGAAGTCCGCGGTACCGATCCCATTGGCCTCGAGCGCGGTGGCCACCAGGCGGAGCATCTTGGTCCAGTGCGAGAAGATGACGAACTTGGTGGTCGGGTCTCGGGCGAGGCGCTGCTGGACGTCGGCGACGATGCGGGTGATCTTGGAGCCGTACTCTGAAAACCGGCGTCAGCGAAGCCCTCCGATGCGCAAACACAAGAGGCCCACCTCCTTTCACATCCAGCACCTCCTGCGGCGCCCCCTCGTCCTCCTCGGCCTTTTCCGGCGCCGCGACCCTCAGGTCGCTGGCCGTGAGCCTCGTCCGGCAGAGCGGGCACTCCTTGGTGACGTCCAGCACCGGCCTGATGCACCCGAAGCAGAACACGTGCGCGCACGGGGTCACGCACGGCTCCTCGATGTTGGTGTCGAAGCACACGGCGCAGGCGTTGCCGTCGGCCGCGTTGGACGGCGCCGGCGCGCGCTCGGGCTCGTCCTCGGCCGGCGCGTCCGAAGGGCCCGCACCGTCCCCGCCCTGCGCCCGCTTCTTGGCGATCTCGGCTTCCATCCGGCCCCTGACGTGGTTCACCTCGCTCTGCTTGGTGCGGACCTTCTGCGCCATCTGCTCCATGGTCTTTTCGATGGCGGCAAGGGGGCGGCGCCGCTTCTTGGAGACCTCGTTGACCCGCTTCCGGCGCAGGCCTTCCTGCTCGTTGCGGATCATGGCGACCTGCTTGTAGACTGCCCCAGAATTAGACAGAGCCCCGTTTGCCCCGCCACAAAAACCCACTCTTGAGCCAGTACCGGTTCTCGATCTCGTCCTTGGAAAACTCGGTCTCCTTGAGCAGCTCCTCGATCTCGGCCGTCTCCTTTTCGGCCCCCATGACCTCCAGCACCGGATGCTTGGGGTCCAGCGCCCGCAGCGCGGCGAAGGTGTGCCACTTTGCCCTGAGCCACTTGCGCAGCGCGGGCTTGGCGGCGTCGAAGTAGGCCAGCATCAGCTCGGCCGAGCGGTCCCGCTCCAGGCACAGGGTGAGGTTGCGGTCGACGACGGTGAGGCAGGAGAGGTACATGTCCTCGAGCTGGGCGCGCGAGAACTTTGGCGGCGGGGGCTCCTCCTCCTCCGACTCCTCGCTCTCGCTGTAGTCCGAACCCGAATCCGAGCCGCGGTCCTTGGCCTCGTCGTCGCGCTCCCGCTGCAGCGTGGCGTACCCGACCAGGAGCACCTCGTTGACGTGGTCCAGCTCGGCCTGCTCCAGCTCCGCCTCGGCCTTGCTCAGGATCTCGCGCATGATCTCCTCGTAGCTCAGCGTGCGCTTCTTGAGCTCGTCCCAGGTCTTGGCCGACGACGCGTTGTACTGCCCCGTCAGCTGCGGGTGGTCGCAGCACTGCCGCAGCATGGTCATCTTGGCCACGACTGCGCTGGACAGGCTCAGCGAGTCGTTGACAGAGAGCTGCGCGCGGAGGAAATCGAGGGTGTCCTGGCGCTGCTTCTTGTAGAAGAGCCGCTCCGCGGGGACAAGGTCGAGCTCGATCCGCTCCTCGGACGACTCGGGCAGCTCGAACTCGTGCCGCACGTGCTCCTTGGTGTTGCGCCACGTGTGTTTGGCCAGCAGGCCGCGCAGCCGCTGGATCCCCGCGGGGCTGCGCCGCGTGAACGGGTCCATGACCGAGTTCTTGATCACCTCCCGGCTGGCGAAGGGGTCGCTGTCCAAGAAGGTGAGCAGGCCGTGAATGTCGTGCAGGGCATTGGAGATGGGCGTGCCGGTGACGACCCATCCGTTGACGCGCCACAGCTCGCCCGCCATCTGCGCGGCCGTCCCGTTGCTGTCCGCAACCTGTCCCAACCGGAGGCCATCAGCGTCCAACCTCATTCCCGACAGCCGTGGGGACCCACCTGCTGGGCTTCGTCGCACACCACCCGCCACCACTGCACCCACAGCAGCGCCGACTTCCTCGCCCTCCCGCTCCTCCTCAGCTCCGCCGTCAGCGTCTCGTACGAAGCAAACACCGCGTCCGCGTCCGCGAACAAGGCCGCCGCCGCGTCCCGCTCCGACGTGCCCCTCGGCGAGCGCGCGTAGTGCGCGTCCCACTTGCGCCGTTCGAATTCGAGGAACTTCAGGTCCGGCGAGTGCTTCTTGGTCTCGGAGATCCACTGCCCCAGGATCGACTGCGGCGCCACGATCAGCGTCCCGCGCACCGGGACCGGCCTCGCGGCGGGGTCCGCGACGGTCCGCATGAGCTGGAACGACCTGCTCGGGTCGGGCGCGGAAAAGTCCCGGGGGTGGGCCAGCACCAGCGAGAGCACTTCGACCGTCTTGCCCAGGCCCATCTCCTCCGCGAGCAGCCCGCCGGGCTCGCACTTGGCGGGGTGGAAGCGCTTGAGCGAGAGCGTCCCCGTGCTCTCGTTGGCGTACAGCATCCGCCCCTTGGCCCCGTGCCCGCCCATCTTCAGCGCCCACCAGAGCGGGTGCAGCGCGCGCCCGCCGTCGGGGTGCAGCTCCGTCTCCCTGTCGAGCATCCACCGCAGCGCGCGCTTCTGGAACGGCAGCAAGGTCGCCGCGATCCCCTCGGGCGCCTCGGCCTCCGCGGCGTTTGCCGGGGGGCGGACGTATTCGAGCAGGCCGTCGAGCTCCAGGGAAAGCGCCTGCGCCTCGGCGCGGTCGTACACCGACGCATCGCCGTGCGGGTTGTAGTAGGTCCTCGCGCTGCAACGAACGGGGACGGTGAGGGCCGCGGCTTGCGCGGGCAGGAGGACGGAACCCACCTCGTGTAGTACGAATCCGTCGCCGGGTCCACCGACAGCCACCCCCTGACCCGCTGCGGCCCCAACCGGACCGAATGGTTCCACCCGGGCCCCTTCTTCCTCGGCGCGTCGGGCATGTACCCGTCCACAAACGCGTCGACCCCCTTTGGCGCCGGCGAAGCACCGGCGAACGTCCGCGCGAGGAAGAACGCGCTGCGGTCCGCCGCAGGGTGGGGACCGTCCACGAAGGCGTCCGCGGCCGTGTGCGGGTCGGCGCCGTAGCGGAGGGCGCGCTCCGTGAGGTAGACCGACAGCACCAGGACGTACGGGAAGCTTCCCTCCTCCTTGCCGTCGTCCGGACCCTCCTCCGTGGCGCCGTCATCGTCGCTGCCGTCCATGAGCGGCGGCAGCGGCACGGAGCCCCCCGGTGCCGCCTTCTCCTTGCCCTTGGCCTTGGACTTCTGCTTCGCGGCGTCGTGTGCCTCGACCTTCGCCGCGGCGCACACGGACGCCGCCAGCCCGACCCAGCCCGCCTTGTACGCCGCGAGCAGGTGGTGTCCCAGGCCGTTGCCGAACCTGTGCTGGTACGGCGTGCCGGCAAGGGCCACCGAGACCACGGGGCAGTTGTCCGGGTCCGAGAGCAAAGCAGCCAGCTCCTCGCCGACCTCGTCCGCCTTGCGCTTCCTGCCCCGCGGGAGGGCGGGCGCCTTGTGCAGGTGGATGCCGGTGCCATCGGCGTCGAACGGAACGGGACGGGAGGCGGGGGTGGCGACGATGTCGAGGGCGCCGTCGCGGGTGCCGTCGTTGACGACGGAAAGGTTGCCGTACGCCAGGCCCGCGGAGGCGTGCTTCTTGATCTGCGTGGGGACGGAGGCGAGGGGGATGCGGAGGTCGCCGATGTGGATGCGCTCGGTGGGGGCGACGTCGGCGAGGACGAGCGGGGAGCCGTCCCATTCCGTTGCCACCTCGCCGCGGTGGCCGCGGACGCCGGCGGGCTGGCCGTTCTGCGAGGGCGAGAGGTCCGAGGCGGGGGGCCGGTGGCGCTCGCTGCGGCGGGGTTTCTCCTGTGCCGACTTGCCGTTCTTTGCGGGTGCCTTGGGCCTGTATTCGGTGGAAGGCGGCGAGTCGGGAGGCGAGGGAGACCGCGAGCGTTCGGAAGAGGGGGTCGGCGAGCGTGCCGCGGCCCTTTGCGGCTCCTTGGTCGCCTTGTTGGGTTGCTGCACCTTTGCAGGCCTGGCCGGCTTGGCGGGTTTGGCCGGCCTGGGCAGCGCCTGCCCGCCGTCGACCACCACCTCCGCCTCGGACTTCACCGCCTCCCGCGCCTCGGGCTCCATTTCCACGTCCACGCCGGACGACCCCTCCATCGTGCCCTCGACGTCGACGAACACCGGCGCGCCGTGCACGTCGCTGGGCTCCATCAGCGCGGCCAGCTCGCGCGAGCCGTTGGGCGGCGGCTTCCGCGGCGTCGGCGGTTTCCTCTCGCGCGGGGGCCGCGGCGGCCGCGGCACCGGGTCCGGCTTGGGCGGCTGGCCGAGCAGGCGGTCGATTGCGCGGTCTGGGTCGCCGCCCTCATTCTTCAGCGCGTTGCGGATCTGGTTCCTTCCCCAGGCGCAGTCGGCCCCGCCGAGCACCTCGACGACCGCGTCGACCTTGGCCTCCGTGACATCGCGCCTCAAGCCGCCGCCGTTTCCCGGTGCTCCCGCGTTGGGCGCGTCGGCGGGTCCGGGCTGCATGCCCGCCTCGTCCGCCGGGATGAACTCCTCGACAAAGTCGCCCTCGTCGTTCTCCACCGTCACGACGTGCCACGGCCGCCCGTCGCGAACCACGACAGGCAGCCCGCGGTGGCCGGAAGGCCCGGACGGCCCTCCGCTGGCCATTTCCGACGCGAGGGCGAAGTGCGATCTGCCTCTCAGAGGCGCTTCCGCACGGTGCGCAACAGAAGCCGCTCCCAACCATCGCGCCATCCTCTTCTCTCTCGCGCTCTCTGCCCCCATTCATCCCTCATTCATACCTCGCTACCCCGCATTTCGGGCTTGCCTCCCACTGTCCGCGGAATGGCCGAGCCGAAGAGCACCAACATCACCTGGCACGCCGGCACCGTCACCCACGCCGAGCGCTTCGCCCTCCTCGGCCAGCGCGGCCTCGTGGTGTGGTTCACCGGCCTCTCCGCCTCGGGCAAATCCACGCTCGCTGTGGCGCTGGAGCAGCACCTGCTCCACCTGGGGGTGAACGCGTACCGCCTGGACGGGGACAACATCCGGTTCGGGCTCAACAAGAACCTCGGCTTCTCGCCCGAGGACAGGGCCGAGAACATCCGCCGGATCGGGGAGGTCGCGAAGCTGTTTGCGGACGCGGGGGTGGCGGCCCTCACGAGCTTCATAAGCCCGTACCGGGAGGACAGGGACAATGTGCGGAAGCTGGTGTCGGACGCGGGGCTCGATTTCGTCGAGGTGCGGCGCCGCATGTCCTGCCCGCCTCCTCCGCGGTCACGGACCGCCGTTTCGCCGCCAGGTGTTCGTGGACTGCCCCATCGAGACGCTGATCAAGGACCGCGACCCCAAGGGCCTCTACAAGAAGGCCCTCGCCGGCGAGATCAAAAACTTCACCGGCGTGAGCCCCGACGCACCCTGTGAGCACCTCTGCCGGGTTTCCGCGGCGGGACCGCTCACCCGCGACCCCGTCGGCAGACGAACCGCCCCTAAAGCCCGAGATCCACGTGCGGACGGACCAGCAGTCGGTCGAGGAGTCGGTGAAGCAGGTCGTGGATTGGCTCGAGGCCAACGGAAAGTGGCCCAAGCTGTCTTCCTAGCCGAAGACGCGCCGGGGGGGGGATAGATGTAATTAGAGATGCCGTCGCCTCAGCTCCGCGCGCCATCGAACCCTCTCGGCCATCCACCAGCATGCCATTGCGATACAGACCGCTCTTTCCCTCTGGATGTCCTTCAGAGAGCCTAGCTAGGGTCTGAACGATTGGGTGAGCGGGGAGATGGCCGGCTGCTATACACACGTAGATGCGATCCAGAGCTAGCATTAGCAATTCGTTCGGATCAATCTGCTGCGCTCATGTTCATCCTTGGATTCTTGATCACAACCTGTTAAGAAGCATGGCAGGCGGACCCGCCGACGTTACTCATGTATACTCTCTCGCAGCAACGTGGTGGGCCTTGGTTCCGTCACCACCTTCACAAGGATTGCAGGCTTCCAACGGTGTCCTGCAGTCTTGATCAATGCAGTGCGAGGGCACCCGCGCTCCCCGCTCCACTCCGACGGGTGCAAGCGCTGCCAAAACCCTGCACAGCACGGGGATCTTCCACCCAGAGCGGGAAATCGACCCCGACTCATCTCGCGGGGCCCGCTTCGAGCAACTCCCGTCGATTGCAACCATTCAATTCCCCACCGTCCGATGCTGCACGCGGACAAAACCGCGGGCGGCGCGCAGGGGCAGCTGCACGCGCTCGCGCGGATCAAGCTCGCCGAGCTCGGGCGGCAGCGCGGGGCGCTCCGCTCCCACTTCGAGCGCGCCCGCGCCGAAGCCTCGGAAAAAGATTCGCCGGCAGAGAAGCTGCGCGTGCTCTCCGATGCCCTGACCTCGGCCGATGCCGCGTTCGCGTCGGGGACCGCGCGCGGCGGGGCGGCCGGGTCGACGGGGGTGCTGTCCGTCGGAGGTGCGCGTGCCGCTCCGTTTCGGCATGCGTCTCGGAGCTTAATTGATTCATGCAGATCATGCCAACCTCAAGTCATTCGTCGACCAGGCGACGCAGTTCCCGGCCACGGTGGCGCCGGCGACCGTCGCCGGGTGGGTGGCGAAGCTGGAGAAGGACATCGACAAGAGCCTGAAGCGCGCCGACATGGCCTGGTTGTTCGGCAAGGTCCTCGAGGAATGGGTGTCGGCCAACGGCGGCGACGATTCCGAGGCCGAAGAGGAGTCAGACGACTGGCTCATGATGGAGGACCCGGCAGTCATGGCGGACCGGGACGCGTTCGTGCGGGACAAGGTACACGGCCTGTTGCTCAAGATACCGGAGGCACCGACACCTGGGGTCAAGGCGCACCTGGACTCCATCTTCGCCCCCTTTGCATCCCAGCTCGAAGACATTCGCAAGCAGGTCGCCGCATTCTGCACCCGCCCGCCCTCGTCCTCCAGCTCCCCCCTGGGCCCGACCACCAATAACGGCGGCCTCTACGCGCCCGTCTCCCCTGCCGAGCTGCGCTCCGCGCTCGCGGCGGTGCTGCGCGACAACCTGCTCGGCCCCGCCGGCCGCGCCCAGCTGCGCGCGATCCAGGCCTCGGAGGACCTGGCGACCGAGTACGCGACCGTGCTCACCATCCGCATGCTGGCGGGCGTGGAAGCCTGGGACTGGGACCCCGAAGCGCCGCCGAAGCTGGAGCTGCACGTCAACAAGGCGCTCAAGATCAGGCCGTTCGTCGTGCCGCCTGATCCCCTGACGGCGCTGTACCACCAGATCGTCGGGGCTCGGCTCGGTGTGCGGGCAAAGGGCCTGTTGGAGAAGCTCTGGAGCGCGGTGGAGGAGAAGGTCAAGAAGGACAACTACCCTGACCTGACCAACAGCTGGGCGCCGTACCAATCCGTTGCGCAGGGGAGGAACGTCCTCGGCGGCTTTCTGTTTTGCGCCAGCCTGCCCGACAACGTGGAGATGCAGGAGCACACGACGGGCTACGGCGGGAGCTCGGCGCCCCAGTACCTGAGCAAGAAGCAGGCGCTGCTGCACTGGATGCTGGCCGAGATCGGGTTCGCCAAGTACGGGCCCGCGGAGAACCCGGACAGCGATGCCAAGGGCGTACTAGTCAAGGGCGATGTCGCCGACTTCTACCTGTCGATCGAGGTCGACGTGTGCCTTTCCGGTGAGGGATTTCGGTTTCGACGCAACTTCTCGATCGCGCCTGACGCCGAAGGTGGCACCAAGTGCTCGAATTCTTCGGTTTTCCCACCCACGTGCTGGACTTTTTCAGGCGCTTCCTCACTCCTTCCGTCAAGTTCACGGATCCCAGCTCCGGTGCAATCTCGCTGCAAAAAATGGCACGGGGAGTCCCCCTCGCCCATTCCCTCTCCCGCCTCGCCTCGGAGCTCATCCTCTTCGGCACCGACGTTGCCGTCTGCACGGCCTGCCGGGGCGGGCACGAGCTCTTCTCGCGCCGGGTCGTGGACGATGTGCACTTCTTCTCACCCGCACCCGAGAACGCCGGCCTGGCCTGGAAGACCTGGAAGGCATCCCTGGCCGGGTTCGGGCTGCGGGAGAACCCGAACAAGTGCGGTTCCGCCGCGGTCGCCGGCGATACGGAGGCGCTGGTTCGCGAACACGGGCTTCCTCAGGGGCCGGTGACCTGGAATTTCCTCACTCTCGATCTCGCATCGCTCGAGTTCCGGGCCGACCGGTCGCAGCTGGACTCGCACCTCTCCAAGCTGCGCGCGCGGCTTCTCGCCCGCTCGGGCTCGCTCCTGGCCGCGGTCAACTACTACAACACCATCGTGGCCCGCGACGTGACCAAGATGCTCGGGATTGCGTGGAATCCTTCATCGTACATCCTGGATCAGGGTTTGGAAGCGCTCGACAAGGCATACGGGGAGTTCTTCGACGGCAAGAGCGTCGTCGAATGGATCCGCGCCGAGTGCGAGAGGCGGTTCGGCGTCGACGGCTCCGCGATCCCGGAAGGATGGATGCTCTGGCCCATGTGAGCGCGCCGACCGGGTTCCGTTTGCTTTCACGTGCTGAGTCGTCGCATTCAGCACCGCCGGTGGCCTCGGCCTCATGAACCCGCTGTACCTCCCCGTCGCCTTGCGCAACCACATGGCTGCCAAGGCCGTGCGCGAGGGCCCGTACCGGTTCGAGGACGTCGACGCGAGCCTGAAGAGCAACAACGTCGAGGGCACGGGTGCGAAGAACGTCGTCAAGGATATCATTGAGGACGACGACGACGACGAGTACGAGAGCGACTACGACGACGACGACGAGGACCTCGACTCCGAGGACCAAGGCGCCGGGGACGCTGCCGCCGAACCCGTCGCGGACCGCGGAAAGGCGTACCGCAAGTGGCTGCGCACCATGTCCGACTACGGCAAGGTCATGACGCTCTACGGGAACCTGCACCCGGCCCCCGAGCCCACGTCGACGCCCAACCTCTCGTCCTTGGTGGATCGGTTCGTCGACCGGGGAAGCGAGGTGCGGGGGGCCAAGGGCAAGGGATCCAAGAAGAAGAAGCAGGTGTCTCTGTCGCCGTACTACAAGTGGCTGCTGAGCATCATGAGGTGTGTATGCGCCTGTCTGCTTCGCCGAATCGACGTCTCATAGATTCAATCCGCAGCGACCAAGTCATCAGCGAGTTCGGCTCCCTCGGGCTGACATCCACGCAGCTCATCCCGTTCGCCCTCATTGGGGAGATTAGGTCGACAGACAGGATGATGGCTGCGGCGGACGATGCGGACTAGCTGTGATCGCCAAGATCGTGACAATCCATGCAATCAGAAACGAAATCGCCAATACACAATTGCAGCCTACAAACGCTGCTTTTTCCAAGTCTTCTCTATCGTCTAGATCTTCTCCTCGGCGACAGGCGCCTTCTCCGGGATCTCGGCCGCGACTTCCGGGGCCACCTTGCCGATCGGGATCGCGATGGCCGCGTGGTGGCCGGTCTCCATGATCTGCATGTCCTCGACGTTCTTCGCGGCCTGGTAGCGGAGGATGTAGGGGATGGCTGGAGGTAGGGTGGTTCAGAGCCTGTCCATCGCGCAAAGGCGTCCAAGACCCACGGATGAAGCAAAGGAGCGAAATGGCGTAGCAGCCGTACGAGGCAAACATGCCGGGCACGTAGTTGGGCGCGTCCTTGTTGGGGAACAGGAACGGCCCGACGACGAGGGCACCGGCGTAGGCGGTGAGCGTGAAGGCCGAGTTGACCGTCGCCCGGCCGGTGCCCTTGGAGCTGTTGGCGCGGTAGGCCCAGATGATGGGGTAGGCCGAGGTGGTGAGGCCGGCGAGGAGGACGAAGAGGAGGCGCACGCCGGCGGGGACGGCGGAGGGGTTGAGGGCGGTGATGGCGAGGGGGAGGGAGCCGACGAGCGGGAAGAAGGCGATGGTGAAGATGATGTGCTTGATGCGCTCGTTGGTCCAGTCCGAGTGCCAGCTGTTGATCAGGATGGCGATGGTGTTGCAGCCGTGCGAGAGGGCGGCGATGCCGTTGGCCTGGACCGAGGTCTTGAAGCCGAGACCCTGAATGATCGAGGGAAGCAGGGCGGAGGAGCCAGCGACTGCGAGATCGAGGAGGTGAGGGCGGATCGGGTGCTGCAGACGGCAAAGACACCCACTGGGAATGGCGATCAAGAACTGGAAGAAGAAGAAGAGCCACAGGACGGGGTCTGCGAGCTCCTTGAGGATGTCGTCCTTGGTGATCTTGTCCAGAGCGGAAGGCGCATTGGGCGGCAGGCGGCGGACGGCGATGTCTTTCTCGGCGTCGGTGAGGAACTTGGCGTCTTGCGGGAAACCGGGCAGGATGAAAAAGAGGACGACGCCGTAGATGATGGCCGGGATGCCCTCGAGGATAAAGAGCCACTGCCAGCTGAACAAGCCGCCGAGGCCGTTCATGTTGGAGACGCCGATGGCGATGAAGCCGCCGACCATGCCCGCGACGCCGAGGCCGGTGAACGAGACGCCCATGCGCTTGCCGCGTTCGCGCTGCGTGTACCTGGAAGGACAAGCCGAGGTCAGTCGAAACGCGGGAGGTAGAGAGGCCGCAACCCACCAGAACGAGAGGTAATAGGGCACGCCGGGGAGCAGACCGGCCTCGGCGACACCGAGGAAGAAGCGTGTTGCCATCGCGCCGGCAAAGTTGTGCACCACGGCCTGGCACATGACGATCGCGCCCCAGGTGACCATGATGCGGGAGAACCACTTGGGCGCCGACATCTTCTTGAGCAGGAAGTTGCCGAACGGCTCGCAGAGGAACAGGCCGATGCCGTAGATGGAGATGACCCAGTTGAACTGCACGCCGGTGAGGTTCCACGAGGCCTCGATGGACTCGTCGGTGCCCGAGTTCAGGACCTTGGCGTTGGCCATGTTCTGGCGGTCGAGGTAGCCGAGGAACATCATGATGAAGCACGGGAGCAGGATGCGGTTGTCCATCTTGCGGACGATGCGGCGCTCCTCCTCCGCGGACCAGTCGCCCTCGGGGATGAAGGACTCCTGAGCGACATCGATCTTCTTGTTCTTGTCGGGCCCTGCGAAGAAAAACGCGTAAGTGGCGGGTCGTTGAGCGCGCGCAACGCCAGCGTCCCAAGGGACGGGCGTCGCGTTCGGCGTCACCCACAAAGGCAGCCTGCCATTGCGACGGTGGTTGTCGGTGTCGGGGAGAGCGTCCGAGAGGGCGACTGGCGATGAAGACGGGAGGCAATGCGGGAGGCATCGTGGCTCGCGGCTCTTCTAGGTCGAGCAGTTTGCCCTCGGGGGGCAAGTCGGGGGATAGACGCGGCCTCGCCCCCGCAACTGTCCCCCGAATCACAGAAAAGGTCCGCAGGCAAACTAGCTGCTGCCGCATCGTCTAGACTGTCTGCACGTTCCGCCCACGCTCACGATGACCGCCTCGGAATACCTGTTCGAGCCTCCGCCCGTCCGGTCGCTGCCCGTTCGCGGCGAGCAGCGAAAGTTCCCTGTCAACCGCCTCTTCTTCGTGGGCCGCAACTACCATGCTCACGCCCGGGAGATGGGCCGGCCGGTGGACAAGTCGGTGGAGAGGCCGTTCTACTTCACCAAGTCCATTGACACGCTGACCCTGAGCGGTGCGGTGCTTACTACCAGTCGCGCTCGGACTCCAACTGATTCGCGCTTCCAGGTGCCACCACGCCCTATCCTCCCTCGACCAAGAACTACCACTTCGAGATGGAGCTGGTGGTTGCCATCGGCAAGCCCGGCTTCCGCGTTCTTGCCGACAAGGCCGCCGAGATCGTGTATGGATACGCCGCCGGGCTCGACATGACCCGACGCGACGTGCAGCTGGAGGCCCGGGACAAGGGCCGGCCGTGGGACCTGGGCAAGGACGTGGAGCACTCGAGCGTGTGCTCCGAGATCGTGCCGATGGAGGGGCAGATCGTGTCCAAGGGGGCGATCGTGCTGAGCGTCAACGGCGCGACCAAGCAGTCCTCGGACGTTGCGAAGCTCATCTGGGACATCCCGGAGATCATCGCCGACCTGAGCCAGTTCTACCACCTGCAGGCCGGGGACCTGATCTACACGGGAACGCCGGAGGGCGTCGCTGCGGTGCTCCCTGGCGACAAGATCGAGGGTAGCGTCGAGGGCATCGCCGAGGTGGAGCTGACGGTCGGCAAGGCGGAGTAGATGCGGTTAATTGCCCAATCAACCATCCCCTACGGAATCAATTGGCCCGAAATCGGCCTCCGCGTCCAATCCTCCAGCGACGGCAGCCAAGTCGACACTCCCCGGTCGAGCTGGATCATCGCTTCCGACAGCGCGGCCACGGGCGACTCGCGCTCCGCGATCCCCAGCTTGGCAAACTCGACGTGTACCTCCCCGAGCTCCGCATCCGTCACCTCCGGCGAGACATACCCCTCGTCCAGCGCCCCCGCGGCCCTCGCGGCCCGTGCGAAATCGGCCGCGACCTTGGCCGCGGCGGGCGCGCTGCCGTTCCCCATGGCCGTCAGTGCGCGCGCGATGTCCTCCACGTTCCTGCGCAGTCTGTCCGCGGCCCAGCCCGAAGCCGGGTCGTCCCGCACGACGCGGAACAGAACGACGGAGAACATGCCAACCCGCATCATGTGGACGATGACCGTCGGGTGCAGCTGCGGGAGGTCGGCGTCGTCGAGGTGCTCGAGGAGGTCGCACATGGTCTGCACGCGGTCCAGGATGCGGAGGAAGGCGGGGGAGCCGAACAGGGCGTCGACCGAGGGCAAGGATGAGGAGCCCTCCCGCGGGTCGGCGGCGGCTTCGAAGCAGGTAGCCAGGACATTGAACACCACGATGAAAACGATGCGCGCGCACGTGCGGTCGGGGAAGCTAGGGTCCGACAGGAGCGGGAGCGGCTCCCCAGCGGCCAGGGGTACCCCAACACCTTCAGGCATGGAATCCAACAGGACGCCAACGAGGTCGTATAGAGCGTCCAGCGCGTCGCAATAGGTGGCCTCGTCCGGCGTGCACTCGTCCCGTTCCTTGCCGACGATCGCCAACGGACATACTCCGTGATCGCTGGCGAAACCGCGGAGCTTGGCGCGCAGACTGCGGACAAACGCCTTGACGGAGCACGCGGCGAGGCAGCTCGCGCGCCGGTCAAAGATGGCGCCGACGATCTGCCGCACGGCCGCGGTGCAGGCTTCCAGCGCGTGCATCTCCGCGCTGGCCGAAAAGATGGCGAAGCGGCCCGGACCGAACGCTCCGGCTTCGACGAGGGCGTCGAAGGACGATTGGGGGTCCGGGCTGAGGAAATAGCTGTCGTGCGCCGGGAGAGGCACGGGGTACACGGCGGCATCGAAGAGGGCCGCGTCGCCAAAGTAGGAGGCCACACCGCTGTCCAGCTCGTTGAACATGCACCAGCAGCGCAATGCTGATTCGGCCCGGATCCACTGCTCGACCGTGGCAGGTTCCCGCATCTCCTGTGAGAAGCTCCCCGAGGCGTCCAAACACAGGGCAGCCAGGGCGGCACGTCCCGTGACCAGAAGCGGTGGGACGGCCGCCGACATTGTCCGGAAAATGGCGTAATGGAGGAGCAGGACCACGCTCTGTGCCGTCTCGAGGGGGTCCAGCAGACCGGCCAGGACGCTCGTCAGGGCCGCCCCGGCGAAAGTCCGCGCGTCATCGAGATCGGAAGAGCCCAGAGCAGCAATAGCGAGCAGCAGCGTCGGGCCCGGTGCGGCGAGCGTCGTGGGATGGAGAATGGGAAGCGCGCCGCCCGCCACGAATGACTCCACGGCCTCCGCAAGTCCCGAGAATAAAATCGTGCCGACGTCGACGTCCAAAGAAGAGTCCAAAAGAGTCATGTCATCGGTCGGCGGCGCGATTGGTGTCGGAAGCACGTCTGCGCCCGCAAAGTCGCAGGTCCGGCCGGTCGTCGCGCAGCGTTGGCACGCAGCCCCCGAGGCCGTGCCGGGAAGACATCGTTTTTTATCCACGAAGCAGGGCCCGCAGGACTTTCTAGGAACACCGGATTTCTTCGGGGGCATCGCGAAGAGGGAGTTCTCGCGATGTCGCCACTTGCGCTGGCCGCGCGAGAATGACGCCAAGCCCAAGCCCGCCATTCGGATCCTCTCCGAACTACAACATATCGGAGTAGGTTGCCATTCGATTTGATTTTGTACATGGATGCAGGCACACACTGATGGACGGCGCTCTCCCCGTACAGATCGCGACTTGCCGCCCACACTCTACCCGTCCACGATCCCGAGCTCCCTAGCCTTAATCTGCAGCGCCAGCACCTTGGAAAAGATCCTGCACTGCGCCAGGCTCCCCGCAATGAACCACAGCCCCCTCTGCGGGGTCGGCCTAAACATGTTCTGCAGCTCGCCCTCGTCGTCGAAGCCCCATATGGGGCCGATCTTCTCCGCCACCGCGTCGCCGAGCGCCAGCCGGGCCGTCTCGCGCTGCGAGGCGTATCCCGTCGCCAGGACGACCAGATCGGCGGGTACCACGGTGCCGTCCTTCATCTTTGCCCCTTCGGGGCAGAACGCCTCGAGGTCATCCCAGTGCAGCAGCCCAACCGCGCCATCCGCAATCATCTCTGACGCACCAGCGTTGAAGTAGTACCCTCCTCCGTGCTGCTGGTACATGATCTGCCAGCCCGTGTCCTCGTGCCCAAAGGCGAGCCGGAACCCGCGCGCGGCGAGGGCGTCGAGCAGCGGGCGATCGGCGTCGCGCGCGGCGGCGGTGAGCGATTGGTGCACCCTGCGCAGGATGGGGAACGGGGTGGAGACGGCTAGCAGGTCCTTGTCGGCGAAGGGGATGGGCTCGTCGTAGAGCGCGTAGGCCGACTGGGCCTCCTTGAGCGATACGACCATGGTCGGGCTGCGCTGGATCAGCGTGGCATGCGCGCCGCAGACGGTCAGATCCTGCGCGACATCGTGGCCCGACGTGCCGGTGCCGACGACCAGCGCGCGCGTGCCGCGCCAGGGGAGGCCGCTGCCGTAGTGGCCTGCGTGGACGACGGTGCCCTTGAACGAGGAGAGGCCGGGGAGGTCGGGGGTGAGGGGGATGGAGGAGACGCCGGTGGCAAAGACGACGTGGCGGGGGCGCATGAGCCGCTCGGTGCCGTCGGCGCGCTTGAGGACCGCAGTCCAACAACCGGCGGCTTCGTCACGCACGGCGTGCGAGAGCTCCGTCTCGGTCCAGACGTTGAGCTCCATGGCTTCGGCGTAGAGCTCGAACCAGTTGGCCAGCATGTCCTTGGGGATGAAGACGGGGAAGTTGGGGGGGAAGGGCATGTAGGGCAGGTGGTTGACGCGCGTTTCGTTATGCAGCGTCAGCGCGTGGTACCGCGTGCGCCAGTTGTCGCCGATCCGCTTCTCTCGGTCCACGACCAGCGCGTCAATGCCCAGCTGCGTCAGCCTGGCAGCCAGCGACAGCCCCGCCTGGCCGGCACCGACGACCAATACAGCAGGATCGTGGTCGGTGTACGCCCTTGCGCGGTTGCGCCTGTCCAACCAGTTTTCACCCCCGAAGTTCCTTTTCCAATCCACGTTCTGCCAGCGGGAGCCCGTTGCCGGGTCTTCGTGCCCGCGGATCTCGTCCAGGACCGTCATTAGCGAGACAGCGGCGTGACGATCTCCCTCCTTTACGAGCCGAGCGACGGCGAACGCGGGTCCGACGGCGGTTTCGAAGGAGATGATGGCCTCGACCACGTCGCGACCACCGCGCTTCGCGGACCGCGGCGGCGTGCGGCCCTCGGCGAACCGGAAATCGCGCGGCTTCGCGGGGGGCAGCAGTTCGGCAAGCCGCTCCGCGATTTTTCCGGCGCCGGAAGTCGTGCGGATGTCCCACGAGAAGGCGAGGATGTCGCGCCAGTGCGCCTCTTCCGGGGAGAAACACGCCGCGATCCCCGCCGGTGCGCCCACGGAAAGCGCGCTGCCGAAAGCGGCGAGCCACTCGGACGCGATGGCATCGGCGCTGCGGTCCCCGTTTGGGGCCGTCATGTTCGGAAAGAAGCGAGGTGGGGGACAAACGAAGAGCAGACGAGTCAGCCGAAGGCGTTGCCACAACTTCGAGGCTGATGAGCACGACGAAGTCCTGCGATGCATTCGAAGGGCCGGAAACTGTAAGGCGATCATCTCTATCATGCAATTCATCAAAAGTCACATGTGCGTGGGCAGCCATTACCAACTCGGATCGTCCAATCTCCTACTCATCGCTCAGAGGCGCGCCTCGAAGCCCTGCGAAGAGTCGCGGCGCACAGCAGGCGGGGATTTCTTGGAGGACTGGTTCTCGTAGGCCTTGGGGTCGAACATCTTGTTCTCGTGCTCGGGGTAGAGCGCGGTGGGTCCGTACTGCGGAGGAGGAAGGATGAGGTGAGCTGAGGTGAACAGAGCGCCAGGCCCAAGCGCGAGAAACCCACCAGCCAATCCACGTAGTCGTACGAGTGGGTGTCGCGCTCCTCGAACACCCTGTTGCGCCACTCGCGCGCCTCGCCCTCAAGGTGCCACAGGTCGCCCCAGATCCACGCGGTCGTGAGCACGCGGCGGCAGTGCTCCGGCCGCACCGCGTTGTACGCCTGGAGCACCCTCTCCCACGGGATCCCCGTCGCGGTGCCCCTGCTCGCCGACCCCTTGGGCCCGCCCGCAAGACCCACGTGCTCCGAAAGTACCCAGGCGTCCTCGATGGCCATGACCGCGCCCTGGGCGAGGTACTGCAGCGGCGGGTGCGCGGCGTCGCCCGTGAGCGCGATGCGGCCCTTGACCCAGTCCATGATCGGCTCGCGGGTGAACATGCGCCACCACTTGTCGCGCCACATGTTGGGCAGGCACTCCCGCACCCCGGGGTGGGTCTTGGCGAACGCGCCGTCGAGCTCGTCGGGGGTGCCCCAGTCGGCCTCGCCACGCACGGCCTTGGGCGACTCGAACACCGCGACGAGGTTGAACATCTCCCCCGCGCGGAGGGGGTACTGCACAAGGTGGCACTTGGGCCCGACGTAGACGACGACGTCCTTGAGGGAGACGCCGAGCTCGCGGACCGCCTTGTCGGCGGGGAGCGTGCCGCGGTAGGCGACGTAGCTCGACGAGACGGGCTTGTCGTCGCTTAGCAGGGGGCGGGCGACGGAGTGCATGCCGTCGGCGGCCATGACGAGCTCGGCGCGCTCGGTGCGGTCGCCGAACTTGGCGACGGCGCCGCCGTCGACGTTCTCGTAGCCGGTGCAGGCGGCGTTGGTGACGAGGTCGACGCCCACGCGCTTGCAGGCGCGTAGAAAGACGCCGTGCAGATCCGAGCGGTGGATGACGAGGTACGGGTGGCCGTAGCGGCGCTCGCAGTCCTTGAGGTCAAGGCGGGTGAGCTGCACCGGAGGCGTGATCAGCGATGTGCACCAGATGACGGTGCAAAAGGATCCCCACCTCCTTGCCGGTGATCGCATCGCGTGCGACGATGTTCTCGGGCAGCACTCCGAGGCTGACGACCTCGTCCAGCAGGCCCCAGTCGTCGAGGATGCGCGTGCAGTTGGGCGCGATCTGCAGGCCGGCGCCGACCTCGCCGAACTCGGGCGCGCGTTCGAGCACGCGGACCTTGAGGCCCTTGCGGGTGAGCGCGAAAGCGGTCGCGAGGCCGCCGATACCGCCGCCGACAACGACTGGAGGGGGCGGAAGTCAGTTCTGAGAGGTTTGGGAGACGCTTGCCTAGCTTGGCCGAGGGTCACACTCTGCCCACGCCGCCCCGCGGCTCCTCCCGCTTGCCGGCACCAGCGGGGGGGAAAGGGGCGGCACGCTCGGAAGTATCTCCCTCCTCGTCATCGCCGATCTTGATCGCTGATGCCCCGGCTTCGGCCGCTTCCATGCTCCCGGCGCACCCAGGCCATCCTCCGTGGGAAACCCCAGCTGCAACCGCCGTGCCGAGCTTGCAGCTGCCGCCTGCGCCGCCCCGCACAACCCCCGGCACGCCGCCGGCACCAACGGCCGGGGGGGGGCAGAGCTCCTCGGAAGTATCCACTCCGACGCGCACCTTGCCTCCTTGGTATGCTCACACGGAGCCCGGTTCGCCGGCGCACCTCGAATGGCCAGGTTCCGAGCTCCTCGATGACGGCGGCCGTGATGCTATCGGTGACGCGTGGTCGGCGCTTGCGGCCTGGCACAGGGCGGGGGGCGACCTGACCGAGTCACAGGAGGTTTGGATGCGGACACATGCGCTCGACGATTGGGATATCTCGTCGGACAAAGCACCGTCCGCGGTAGCTGATCCTGGCGGCGGGACACCGGCATCGCCGCCGCCACCGTATTCGCCATGAGCCGCACGCCGCTCCTGCCTTACAGCTGCCACCGCTGCGCGGCAGCTTTCGCCAACATCGGAGCTCTATCTCTTCATCACCAATCTTGCATCGACGGCGATGTGCCGATGGCGGAGGCGCCTGCTGAACCCGGCCTCCATGCGTGCCCGGTTGATGGTTGCCGCTTCCAGCCAACTCCAAACAAAAACAAACGGGACGGTCATCTTCGGGTCACACGGAGCCCGGAGCACTGGTTGGCGATGCAGCGCCTGTCTGCCGATGCGTTGCGCGCCATGGGGCTCGCGCGGTGCGGGGGTTGCCGGCGTCCCTACGCCGCAAACGCCTCTGGTGCCGGTGTTTCTGGACAGCACACCTCGTGCAACCCGGACGCAGCTAACCCGCCACTCGGCGTCTCTTTAGCTTCGCTTCCACCCGATCTTGTCGAGTTCCTCGACCGCGTGCGTGCCGAGCGGGCGGCTGCCACGGGACGCGCGGAGGGACCGGCGTCACCGGCGGCATCGTCGGCATCTCCCCGTGCTTCGCCACCCGCGCCCGCGCTGATGGCGGCCCTTGCGGCCGCCCGGGTTGCGGCCGACGCCCCGCAGGACGTCCAGGCGCAACGGGCGGCGCTGGCGGCGGCGGCGGCGGCGGCGCGTGCCGCCCCGGACGGCGGTGATCCCCCAGGCGGCGACGGCGCGCCGGGCGGCAACGCCGCGGCTGGCGGGCACGGCAACGGCGGTGATCCGGGCGACCCAGGCGACGGTGGTCCACCCGGGGGTCCCGGGCCTGATCCGCCGCCGGGCGGGGGCGCGGGGGCGCCGCCGCCGGAGCCGCTGAAGCACCGCTACCGGACCACCACCTGGAGCACGCTCGCCTTCCGGGCCAGCGAGTCTTTCCAACGGGCCTACGAGGACCCGGCGGCACCGGAAACCGACCTGCACCGCACTCTCACCGCCTACCTTGCGTTTGGCGGCTACGTCATGTCGGGGGACTACATGTACGAGCAGAACTACTTCGCCGCCCGTCAGGTCAACCGGGGCGCGCGGCGGGACGGGCTGCGGCCGCTCAACTACCAGCTCTTCAAGGCCATCGTGCTTGCCGCCTTGAAGGGCGCTCCTGGTGCTGCGTCCGCGGCGCTCTCGGGGGAGGCCGTTCCGGCTGGCTTCACGCCCACGCTGCAGGCGGAACTGGAGGAGCTGTACCCGGGGCCGCGGGAGGGAGAGCCGCTGTGTCGGCTGTCTCTGCCCCCCAACGCGCCCGCGCCCTGCCCTGCCTACACGGACGCGGCTTTCCTGGAGGACATCTGGGCCCGGTTGCGCCGGAAGAAGGACGGCGTGGGGGCCGGCATGTCGGGTTTCAGCATGGCCAAACTTTTCATCGTGCACAACTGCGAGAACGACGCGACGCGACGGAAGCTCCGCCCGCTGGCGGCCATGGTGCACGGCGTGTGCACTGGCCGACTCGACACCCCCATGCTCCGGCCGCTCCTCACGGATCAAATCCTCGTCCCTCTGCTCAAGCCGGAGGGGGGGCTCCGGCCGATTGGCATTATGGAGGGCATCACGCGGCTCGCGGGCTCGTACCTGGCCGTGCGGCACAAGGCTCTTCTGAGGAAGCTCCAACAGCAGGAGGACCTGGGTCACGGGGTGGACGGGGGCGCGGAGGCGACCGCCCACGCGGTGAACGCGTGGCTGGCGGCCTTCCCCGACCACGTCGTCATGAAGGTCGACTCTAGGAACGCCTTCAATACGCTGCGCCGCCTCTTCGCGCGCGAGGTGGTCCGCCAGGTGCCTCAGCTTATCCCGTACTACAACCTCGTTTACTCGCGCCCTTCCCACGCCTACTTCCGCGACCGGCGCTCGGCGGAGCTCCTTTTCCGGATCACCATGTACGAGGGCAACATCCAGGGCGACCCGCTGTCGTCTGCCATCTTCTCCTGCGCCATGAGCCGCATGCTGCGGCCCATCCGCTCTGGGCACCCCGACTGCCTCATCCTTGGGTACCTCGACGACCTCACCGTGGTCGGGCCGCTGGACTCGGTCATGGCCGTCCTGGGAGAGGTGCGTGACAGCCTTGCTTCCCTCGGCATGACCCACCGCCCGGACAAGAGCTACCTGCTTTCGCTCTCGACGAACCCGGCCGTGCTGGAGCGGGTGCGCGCGGCCGGTGCGGCCCACAACATCCGCGTCGCTGGCTTCCCGCCTCACGAGGCCGACCCCGAGGCGCATGCCACGGCGTCGGCCCCGGGCTCGCCTGACTTCGCTCGCTCGTGCGGCCTCAAGGTGTTAGGTGCCCCGGTCGGCACCCCTGCCTATGTGGAGTCGTTCCTCGCGGCCAAGATCGACTCCATTGCCGCTCTTCTCGATGAAATCGAGCGCGCTGCGCTCGGCTACGCCATGCCGGCCGACATCCCCTCCCTCCAGGGCCTGTACTCCCTCCTCCGTCTCTGTGTGACCCAGCTCTTCTCGTTTTGGCTCCGCATTCTCCCCCCCTCGGTTACCCAACCCTTTGCTCGACGTCTTGACAACGCGCTTTTCACCACCTTCTTGCGCTTGCTGGGAGATCGGGCCGAGGATCTGGATCCGCTGTCGGTGGAGGGTCGGACTGTGCGGGAGCAGGTATTCTTGGGTCTGCACTACTCGGGGATGGGGCTTCTGTCATCGGAGAAGGTGGCCTCGGCGGCTTACCTGTCTTCACTCAACCTCACGGCGGGCCCCTTGGACGCCATGCTTGGTCTTCGAACCTCGGCCCGGGGTGTGGGCGTGGAGCACGTGCGGGAACTGGTTCCCGTCATCGAGGCCCTCCGCCCCGCCTTTGAGCGTGTCGAGGATGACACGGCCGCAGCGTACGCCGAGGCTGCGCGTGCTGGGCAACCGGTGGGCGCCGCGCCCGCCCGCCGTACGCTCCCTGCGGACGCCAGTTTCTTCGCCCAGCCGGTTTGGCACGGCCTGCAGAGCGACCTTACGCGTCTCGAGGACCAGCGCCGCCTCGCGGCTCTGATTGCCTTGCAACCCACCACTTCCGCTGGTCTGGAGCGCCGCAAGCGGCTCGTCCAGGCGCAGGACGGCCTGTCGGCTTTCCTGACTGCCTCTCCCGCGCTGCTTGCCAACCACATTCGCAACAACTTTTTCCGCTTACTTGTACGCTTCCGGCTTTGCCTCCCGCTCCTGCACGAGGCCGACTACCCTGGTCTTTCCTTGCCCTGCCGGCGGGGCTGCAAGCGATCGGCCATGTCGCTGACGGGGGAGCACGCGTTCTCGGGCTGCTATGGCCGGGATCTCTTCAGTCCTGGTCACGACGACATTTGCGCGGCCATCCGCGCGGCGCTTCGCTCCATCCCGCTCCTCCGCGTGCACCCCATGCCGCCAAACCTCCTTGCACATGGCTACGAGACTGTCACCCCGCCCACGCCTGCGGATGCTGGCCGCCTTGGCGACGTTCTCATCACGCACCGCGAAACCCGGAAACGGTGGTTGCTCGAGATCAAGACCCTCACCTCTATGGCCCATTTGCACACGGGCCTGGTCTTCTCGGTCCCGGGCCACGCAGTCGAACGGCGGGTCGAGGCCGCCAGGAAGGACTACTCCCGTTTCGTCTTCAACGCCAACTTCTACCCTCTGATCGTGCTTGCTTTTGATTCGTACAGCGCTGTCTCTGCCACTTTCTCGCGCTTCTCCTCGGAGATGGGGCGCATCCAGTATCCCGGGATCGTCGGCCGCGATGGGCAGCCCGTGGACCTCGATGGCCTTTACTCTCGTTTTGTGCGGCGCTTCCGCGAACGGATCGCGGTGGCCTGGGCTCTTGGCGTCGCGGCCCAACTCCAACACTGGCTTCAGCTGTGCACCGAAGCCGCCGCTGTCAACGCTCCGGCCCCCGCGCCGGTCGCATTTGGTTTGAATGTAGATGAGGAGCTGATTCTTGGGGCGTAGGGGGATTTCTAAGTGTACGGTGGGATTGCTAGCTCCTCATTACATACAGACGCGGCGAGAAAGGGACGCACCGACGTCGACGTCCGGCTTCTGCACGTTCAGGCTCGACATGGCTTCGGGCGAATGAGTGCCGAGTGCAACGAGTGGAGATGTGAGCTGGAGGATACGAGGTTTGCCGTCCGTCCGAACCGGGGGTTAAAGGTCCCTCTCGATTTGCCCCCCGTACGGAGCTTCGCCCCCCTCGCCACTCCCGCATGCAGCCGTCGGGGGGCAACGCTTGAGTCATTAAAGCAGCGGGAGGCAGTCAACGCCGCCCGTGCCCGAAGCGATTCGCCCGAAGGAACGGCATCTCACCACCCGGAGTACCCGACGCACACCAGCATGTCCCCCGTCACCCAGGAAGTCGCCAACGGCGTGCACGCTGTCGCCCCGCAGGCCGCCGCCAAGGCGGCCGGCAAGATGCAGGAGACCATCACGGACCTGCCGGCCCTCGGGCGGCTCGAAGATCTGCCGCAGGTGCGCGGCCGACTGCCCTTGAAGCTGAGAATCGTGCTGACTCTTTCGTCCCATTGCAGGACTACCGCGACGACCTGACCAAGCTCAACCTGGTCCCCCTGTGGCCATCCCTCCGCGCCGTCCTCCCCCCCGGCGTGCCCTCGCGACGCACGCAGGCCACCGCGTGGGCCTACAAGGACATCCGCCCCCTGCTCCTCAAGGCCGGCGAGCTCACCCCCATGGAAAAGGCCGAGCGCCGCGTGCTCGTCCTCGCCAACCCCGGCCGCGGCCTCGAGAACATGCAGGCGTCGCCGTCGATCTACCTAGGCATGCAGCTTTTGCTGCCCGGCGAGTTCGCACCCGCCCACCGGCACACCCCCAACGCCGTGCGCATGGTGGTCGAGGGCAAGGGCGCCTACACCGTCGTGGCGGGCGAGAAGTGTCCGATGGAGCGCGGCGACCTGATCCTCACCCCGACGGGGCAGTGGCACGAGCACGAGCACGCCGGCTCGGAGCCCGTGGTCTGGCTGGACGTGCTCGACCTGCCCCTCGTGTACTACGCCGAGGCGTCGTACGTCATCGAGGGCTCGAGGCAGGGGCACACGGCCAAGCGCGGCGACAAGCTCTACGCCCGCGGCGGGGTGCTCCCGACCCCGGCCTTCCGCCGCGCCGCCGATCCCTACCCCATGCTGCGCTACCCCTGGGCCGAGGCCAAGGCGGCGCTGCTGGCGCTGGCCGAGGCCGGCGAGGAGCGCGTGCAGGTGTCGTACGTCAACCCCGAGACCGGCGCGCCGTGCGAGAACAACCTCGGCTTCGGGGCGATGATGCTCCGCCCGGGGCAGCAGCTCAGGCTGCCCGTGCGGAGCGCCGCGCAGGTGTTCCACGCCATCGAGGGGGCAGCGGCGGTGCGGGTCGACGGCAGGGACTTTGCGCTCGCGACGGCCGACACGGCGTGCGCGCCCGGGTACGCCGACATCACCCTAAGCAACGCCAGCGCCACCGAGCCGGCGTTCGTGTTTGTCGCCGACGAGGAGCCGATCCAGAGGAAGATGGGCGTGTACGAGGAGAGGGGGTTCGAGGCCGGCGTGCCCAACATGCCGTGAGTGAGGCAAGGGTGCGCGGGCGAGGCCAGATCTGGAAGTCAAGTCCTGTTTGGTCGTAGGAGAAAAGATCGCATAGAGTTAGAACACGGGGAACTTGGGCACAATGTCCATCTCCCACCTCGCACAGTAGACGACCTGAACCATCGAGCTGTGAGGCGTGCCCTACACCGGCGCGTAGTCGGTTCCTGTGAGCCTTGACGTATACCACTTGTCCGCCAGGGCGCCGAGCGGGATTCCGACCGCGATGCCCAGCAGGTTGAACGCAATGTCGTCCACGTCAAAGGTGCGGGACTGAATCGCAAACAAGCACCGGATCAGCCGAGAAGCACGACAGCGCGCAGGGAGACGAACCGGCGACAGGATCCCCTGCGCAAACTCGCTTCCCACGCCCATCGCCACCATTCCTGCTGCGGTCAGCCCCGCCTTTGTCCTCATCGCGCGCTTCGCGGCCAGCAGCACGCCCCAGTGCCGCGTGTCCAAATCCGCGTCCACGGGGGCGAGGTCCTCGAGCTCCCACGCCAGCACGCACAGCACCGACAGCAGGCCGAAGCACGAAAAGTGCAGCAACTTGTCGTTGATCCGTGCCAGCCACGCGGGGGTTGCGCTGCGCGGGACGAGGCCGAGGAAGAGCATGACGGCCGCGAAGAGCGCGGTCGGGAGCAGCAGCGGGCGGCGCAGGGCGGCGCGCAGGTTCAGCGCGGGGAGCGGCGAGGGCGACGGCCGCGAGAGCCGCGCGAGGGAGCGCAGGATCGGGCTCGAGGGCTCGTCCATCCTGCAGTCGCGATCGAGGCGGAGTGCGATGGACGCCAAGGGAACTCCCGGCGTAAACAACCCCCACGCGGCGCCCCTTCCCGAGCGGAGGTGGCAGCCATCGACCCGTCGGGCGCTCGTGACGCGAATCTGGAGTTGAGTAACGAGGGCGGCGGGTCACGATGGGGATCACGGAGAAGATCAAGGACATTGAGGTGCGTCCATTGCCGGCGGCCCGCGGAGGACTCGATGGCTGACTGTGGCCCGCGAATGAAGCTGGAGCTCAGCCGGACGCAGAAGAACAAGGTGTGTTGACGGTTGGCGGCGGCCGACCTTGAATCGCGCCCTCAACGGACTCTACCGCTGCCCTTCCCGTCCTCTCGCCCCTTCCACGCGACTATGCCCCCCTCCTTTGCGCGCCCCAGGCGACGGAACACCATGTCGGCATGCTCAAAGCCAAGCTCGCCAAGTTCCGCGCCATGCTCCTCGAGCCGCAGGGCAAGGGCGGCAAGCCCGGGGAAGGTTTCGACGTCATGAAGAGCGGCGACGCGCGCGTGGTCATGATCGGGTTCCCGTCCGGTTCGTCTGTCGCGCTGCACGTCCGCCGGCGGAGCAGATGGAGCTGACCCCGCCCGCCAGTCGGCAAGTCGACGCTCCTCAACACGGTCACGGACACGCACTCCGAGGCCGCGGCCTACGAGTTCACCACCCTGACCGCGATCCCCGGCAAGATCCAGTACGACGGCGCGACGATCCAGCTCCTCGACCTGCCGGGGATCATCGAGGGCGCCGCACAGGGCAAGGGCAGGGGGAGGCAGGTCGTGGCCGTGGCAAAGACGGCGGATTTGATCCTGGTGATGCTGGACGCGACCAAGTTCGGGGACCACAAGGCGATCCTGGAGCGGGAGCTGGAGAGCATCGGAATCAGGATCAACAAGGCCCGGCCGAACCGTGGGTGCCGATGCCGAGGTCAGGTCAACGACCCCAGACCAACCAGGCTTTCTGCCCCACAGTCTACTTCAAGGTCAAGAAGGGCGGCGGCATCTCCTTCACCGCCACCTGCAAGCTCACCCACCTCTCCGAGAAGCTCGTCTCGCAGATCCTGCGGGACTACAAGGTCCACAACGCCGAGGTCCTGGTGCGCGAGGACTGCACCGTGGACGACTTCATCGACGTCGTGCTGGGCAACCGCAAGTACATCCGCGCGCTGTACGTGTACAACAAGATCGACGCCATCAGCCTGGAGGAGGTGGACCGGCTCGCGCGCCAGCCGCACTCGGTCGTCATCTCGACGACGGGGAGGATCAACCTGGACGGGCTGGTCGACGCCATCTGGCGCAATTTGCAGCTCACGCGGGTGTACACCAAGAAGCGTGGCGAGTTCCCGGACCTGCAGGGAGGGCTGGTCGTCCGCAGGGGGGCGACGGTCGAGGACTTTTGCCACCGCATACACCGCAGCCTGGCGAGCGACTTCAAGTACGCCCTGGTGTGGGGGACGAGCACCAAGCACCAGCCGCAGAGGGTGGGGCTGAAGCACGTGCTGGACAACGAGGACGTGGTGCAGGTTGGTGGCGCGTGTCGGGAGGGGCGAGCCGCGGCCTGAAACCGCCTTCCCGCCAGATTGTCAAGAAGTAGATTCGATACCCGAGTGCGATACCCCAAGCATGTACGCGGATTGATTGACCTTTTCTCTCTAGAGACATGAGTCTGTTTGCTTTGTCGCCTTTTTCTAGTCCCTCTCTCCCAGACTTGGATTGGATTCAAAGGCTCTCACCATTCTTCTCAACTCATTAGACGATTGTGACGACGGCCTGGACGCCCACAGGCCGGCTTCGTGGGCTGCGAAAGCGCTCATGACGGATCCCAAGGAATGTCCGGTCAGGAACAGCCTGCGACCCGGAGATGCGCTGTTGATCCAGGTCATCACGAAGCTGGACACGGCGTAGTTCCCTATCTCGTAATGATCCAAGAGGCCGCCGTGCACGAAGCCGCAGCTGTAGCCCGCCGTATAGCATTGCTTGAGGTTCCTGTTGTACCAGTCGTCGTTGTCATCGCTACCCCGAAAAGCAATGAACGCGATTGCATCATCATTGCCTTCCGAAATGTAGAAAGAAACGTAAGCGTTCTGATACCTCAGCTGGTCGACCTTCTTGAACTGGAGACAGCTGCCCTGGCCGCCGGGGAGGTACGGAAAGGTAAACACCTGACCCACAGCAGTGTCCTAGGTCTTGTTGCCCGTCGGTGCCACGGGATCAGGAAGGTGCAGTGTCTCGGAAGTGTTGTGCGGGCGGGTGGGCTCGAGGGCGAAGGAGAAGCGGGCGACGCCGTCGGCGCCGACGAAGCCCCGGGCGCGCGCGGCTTCGGCGACTGCGGGGTCGGCGGTGTCCATGGCCTTTTCCACCATGAGGCGGTCTTGCGGGAGCTTCACAAGCTCCTCGGGGGTGGGCAGGTGCGTCGACGGGTGCGCGATGATCTCCAAGACGCGGCGGTGGACGTCATTCGGAGGGCGCAGCGGCCTCGGTGGATCCGTGCGCGAGCGCCGCGAACCAAAAGAGCAGGGTTGCTAAGAGCAGCAGAGCCGCATACTGTTGCTGAGGAAGACGAAGTTGTGGTCCCTCGACGGAGTCAGCGCCTGAGCGTCCCCGTCGCAGCCGGGCACCAGCCGCCAGCCCGGGGCCCGATATCGGAAGAAGGCGTCGGCCCAAACTCTAAATGCTGAACTAGGAGGTTAGTCATCTGTTATTGATTGGAGCCATCGCGCATGGATTGCCGTACACCCGATCAATAGAACCGTCCTCGGACCGCTTTCCGTGCGTCGAATGACCAAGGATCGGGGACGTCTGTTCACCATTGCTGGGATGGAGACCACCCTCGCGACGCTGACCGTCGCGCCGTGCATGGTCCGTGTTCAGGGGGGCTGGGGGTGGGGATCACGGTGCAGGCTTCCCGTCCTCTAGTGGCGTGAGGGGGGCTCCGAGGAAGGGTGGGTCCACGGAAGGGGTCAAGATCGCGCATCCACGTCCATCTAATGTGCTATGTACACGGCCTATGCGGCCAGAGGGTAACGAGCAATGATCGGGCCCGGATCCGCGGGCGAAAGAGGTCAAGAATGGGGGAAGGATGTCGAGTCGGTTGGGGGAGCAGCCCAGAGTCGGGGCTACCACCCGCAGGCGTGGGCCTCGCCGTAGCCCGCGACGAGCTGGTGGCACGAGGGGCAGACGTAGGCGGAGGAGAGGTCGGGTTCCGGTGCGGTCTGTGGGTCCCCCAAGCCCAACTTGCTGATCAGCAACGGAAACTGGTCGCGCCGTCCGGGCAACCCACCTCCGCCGTGCGCATGCACGCCTCCGCCGCCAGCAAGCATTCTTTTGCCACCGTCTCCGTTGCCTCCCTCAGCCTCGTCGCCCTGAACCCCCCCTTCTCGAGCTCCGCCGCCTTTTTCCCAAAGGCGCTCCTGATCTCCGCCGCCTCGGCCGCCAGCGCCGCCGCCCTGCTCGCGGGGGCCAGCACCAGCGCCGCCGACGCGATGCGCTGCGCACGGTGCCGCAGGTCCAGGAGGTACGCCGCCTCCAAAGTCCTGGGGTTGAGGTTGCGGGCGCCCTCGGAGGCGGTGCGGCGGGGGGCGGCGGTGTCCGCTGCGACGAGGGGGGCGACGGCGGACGCGGCGATGTGCGGGAAGAAGGGGGAAGGGTCCGAGGCGTGCGAGGCCTGCGGGAGCTGCAGCCCGAGCAGCTGCCTTGTGATTGTCCTTTCCGGGTCCTCGGCGAACGCGAGGGCGGCGTCGGCGTCCGCGGCGTCGAAGTTCGAGTCGAACGAGGGCGCCTCGCCGAAGGAGGAGGCGACCTCCGACACGGCGGGGCTCGGGAGCGGCTCGCGGCGGAGGGCGCCTGCCGGGCCGGGCGGGCCGGGCGGTCTCGACGGCGGCCTCCGCGGCGGGTCGCTCGACAGCGCCGTCGGCTGCGCGGCGTGGCGCGACGCGGAGAGCGGCGGCGTGGCCTGCTCCGGCCGCGAGGCGGCGGCCCACGCGGTCTGCGGGTTGGACCGCACGAAGCGCACCCAGCCGGCGACCCACGCCTCGGCCTCGGCGGGCGACGCGGGCGGGCCGCGGGGCGCGGCGGCGAGCGCGGCCATGCGGTTGTCGGATATGCGGGCGGCCGTCGTTGGCTGTTCTGTCGTTGTGAGTTGGAATTGCTGTTGGAGTGTAGTGAGTCACGCGCCACCGCTCACGTCAATGGGATAGGATTTGCCAGCACCGCCCCACGACCAGCGAGCCTATCCGTCGCGCGTCGGCGGGCCGTCCGTCGCTCATTCGCCCCTCTCCATGCGTGTATGTGCTCTGCGGTGGCTCCCGCGCGCCCGGTTTCCCTCCCGCGCCCGCACCGCCCCGTTTCTCCCGCCTGGGATTCTGGCGGCCATCCAGGCCTGGACACGCCGGCCGCCCCGCCAGGGTGGTCGAGTCAGGACGGGCGAACGCGGCCTGCTTGCCGGACGTCCGAGCTGCGGCTTGGGAATCAGTCTGTGGACGGCGGTCGGCAGCGGGCGCCGGGGGTCCAGGGCTGCGAGGGACGGCGCATGGTGGCCGGTGTTGACTCACGACCCCGGGACGGGTGCCGCAGCCCGGCCGCGGGCCGTGCAGATGCTTCGGTGGGAGCATGGCGGCATTACCTCCATAGCGAGGCAAGGCGTTTCGAGATGGCTTTGGATGGGAGACAGCTGATGGTTCGCTGATTGTTCGCCACGCCGCCCGGCTGGAGGAGTGAGCAAAGGAGTGAGTGTCCCCCTTACATTCCCTCAGGCTCTGCCCCCGCGCCGTCCGCGCCTCCCGGACCGTCTTGTCCCGCCTCCCTGCTGCGCCGCACGCTGCCTTTTGCCGCCGCTCGTTCTGCGCCCCGACCCGCGCCCAACCCCGCCGCAACATGGCATCCTCCGCCGGCCCGTCCCCGCTGCGCCTCCTCTACTGGTGCGCCGCCAGCGCCGCCTCCGCCGTCACGCTGTACCAGCTCCACGCCGCCTCCGCCGCCGGCCTCCCCGCCGCGCTCGGCGCCGCCTGGCCCTCGGCCTGGTTCGCCTTCCGCACCGTGCTCGCATACGGCCAGCTGCCCATCCACCTGGGGTTGCTCATGTACTACCGCACACACGAGGTCACCCCCAGCACGCCGCCCGCGCTGGGGAAGTTGCTCTCGCCGGGGAGCTTCTACGCCATGGTCAAGGCGTGCAACGCGCACCTTTTGCTCGTCATCGCGGCGGGGCTGTGGGCGCACGGGCGGCTGGCTTCCCTTTCGGGCAAGCTGTCGGGCGCGCAGGCCGAGGCGCTCGAGACGGCGAAGAAGTGCGAGGCGGCGGTGGTGGCCATCTGGGCCGCGGTGCTGCTCGCGAGGGTGTACGCGGGGGCGACGGGGCAGACGAGGGAGTGGTTCTTTTTGCGGTGGAGCCCCGAGGTAGCCGCAAGGGGGAGGAAGTGATCCCGCCGTCGGGGATGCGGACAAGTTGGCTTTCGTACAGCGCTCGTGCGCGTGTTAATCGGTTCGTTTGCGTTGCAGCTCGAGGAAGGACCCGCGGTGGGGCCGGAAGGTTGGATGGAAGCAGGGGACGGGAACGATCCCCGGCCGGGTAGACGAAGCAGAGATGAGTTCCCCTGTACGCTGTTGGAGTTCGTTGTATGTATTGGCTCAAGCGTTCCACTCGATGGCGGCCGCCCCCTCCATCCCCGCCGTGCCCACCCTCGCTTCAGCGAGTTTCACGTTCCGCGATCCCCTGCGTGCGACGTGAAGCCGGATCAGCTGTACGATTCCAGCAATGACGTCTGGGCGCGCAGCTGTGTCGGTGCGGGATCGGCGCTTCGGCGGTCGAGGGGATCTCCCGCCCACAAGCAAACACCTCCGCGGCAGGCGCGCCCCGGACGCGCAAAGGGGACCGCGACGGCCACCCGCGGCCTCCACTACTTCCGAGGGATCGAACGGTACGGCCGCCGGGCCGACGGGGGACGATGCGTCAACGACCGGCCGGCCGCACCCGGGCGGTCCCGGTTCCCCGGCGGAAAAAGAAACAGAGGTCCCGGCGCGAAACCTCCGATGGAAACCGGCACAAACCGAGCCAAACTGCTCTTCATGTACCCAAAAAGAGACTCCGGAAAGTCCGTACGAGGTTCGTGCGGGGATTGGCGCGCGGATCCGACACTTTGGGAGCGGGGGCAAGCGGATGACCCACAGCACCTCGCCACCGCGGCAGCGCTGGCGGGAGCGGGAGCACAGCCCCTTCGGTCCGGCGGTCCGCGGGAAACGTCATTCCGGGCCTGAGTAAACGGTCCCTGGGGTATAAAAAGCTCCCCCCGCGGAGCCGATGCTCCCCATCGCACACCGAAGCACTGCACACCTTTCCTCCTCTCCTTCCGCGACAGCAAACGACAGACATGGCCCCCGTGCCCTCCGACCTCCCCGCCGACCACCCGCCGGTGCCCAAGGGCGCCGCCGCGTGCCCGTTCAGCAGGCAGAGCGTGGAGATCGTCGAGAGCACCGTGCCGATCCTCGAGACGGGGGGCGAGACGCTCACCCGGTAGGCCCCGCGCGGCGCGAGAGCGGGCGGCTGCTGACAGGCCCCCCCCCCCCCCCGCAGCGCGTTCTACAAGCGCATGCACGCCAACGACCCCGTCGTCAAGAACTTCTTCAACCAGGCGCACCAGGTCTCGGGCCAGCAGCCCCGCGCGCTCGCCAACTCGGTGCTCGCCTACGCAAAGAACCTGCGCTCGCTCGGCAACCTCGGCGAGGCAGTCGAGATCATCGCGCAGAAGCACGTCGCGCTCGACATCAAGGCGCCCGACTACGAGATCGTCGGGAGGAACCTGCTCGGAGCGATGGTCGACGTGCTGGGGGAGGAGACGGCGACCCCGGAGGTCATCGCGGCCTGGGCCGAGGCATACGGTGGGCACCCCCAGCGAACGACGCGTCGGACCCGTCCTGATCCGCCCCTCTCTCGTAGGATTCCTCGCCGACGTCCTGATCAAGCGCGAGCAGGCCATCTACGACGAGCTCGCGGCGCAGCCCGGGGGCTGGAACGGCAGGCGCGAGTTCGTGGTCGCGGCCAAGGAGGTCGCGGGGCAGCACGCCAGCGTCACCTTTAAGGTGGGATCACGCCGTGCTCATCGTCCAACCTGCTGGCTCACTCGTGGTTGCCCAGCCCGTCGAGGGCGAGCTCCCGCTCCACAAGCCCGGCCAGTACCTCACCCTCTACCCGACCGACACGCTCTCCCCCTCGACCCCCCGCCCGCTCGCCCCGCGCAACTACTCCATCTCGAGCACCCCCGGCGCCGACGGCCTGCGCATCACCGTCAAGCGCGAGCGCGCCGAGGGCAAGCCCGACGGGCTGTACAGCAACTGGATCCACGACGTGCTGCAGGTCGGCGACCGCGTGGAGCTGGGGCCGCCCGTGGGGCAGTTCTTCCTGGACAACGAGGCCGTCGCCAACCGCCCTGCGTGGGTTTCTCCCTCTGCGACAACCGCGCCCCGATCTGACCCGTTTCACCGCGTTCGCAGCATCTTCGTCTCGGGCGGCATCGGCCTCACCCCCCTCCTCCCCATGCTCAAATCCGCCGCCGCGTCCCACCCCTCGCAGCGCCTGGCCTGGGCCTACGCCTGCCCCTCCTCCGCGCAGCACGCCGCCGTGGAGCTCGAGGCCGCCGCGGTGGCCAAGTCCTCGGCCAACGTCGTGCGGTTCACCGCCTACGACGAGGCGCTCCCCTCGGACCAGCCGGACGTGAGGGGGAGGTTCGTGCCGGCGGACTTGCTGCGGATGGCGGGGATGGATGCCGCGGAGGTGGACGTGTACGTGTGCGGGCCGCAGGCGTTCATGGCCGAGCAGGTGTCGGGATTCCGCAAGGCGGGGGTGCCCGAGGCGAGGGTGCACTACGAGTTCTTCGGGCCACTGGGATCGGTCGAGGCCTAGATAGTTGGATGCGGCGGGGAGACTCCGAGATTCGCAGAATGTAGAGATACTAGATCTTTCGCTTTCGTTTCAAACGAGTGCCAGCCGTTTCCGCTTATTCTCCTCAGATGCAAGAAATCGCACCCTCCGTAGTTTTCTCTTTCTCGGTCCGAGCTACTGGGGTCGGAAGATCTTCATCTTCGGGGCGATCGGAGTCGGCCCCTGGTGGCGTCTGTTTATTCCGCCTGGCGGCGTCGTCTCCCGACAACTCCCGCTCTGCTATTTTGAAGTCCGCTGCCGGCCGCAGCGCGCAGCGCCTCCACCGGCGCACTTTACCAGCGACGTCGTCTGCTGCTCTGGGGACTCCGTATACCGTGATGCCGAGCGTCCTGTCGACGCTCGGGGCCAGCGCGTCCCTTGCCGGCGCCGGCCTTTCGTACTGGCTCGTGATGGCTCCGCACATGCTTGGCGACATCCTGTGGACGTTTGCGCCCAAGCTGCACACTACGGGCGTGGAGGACGTGGCGGTCGCGTTCTCGGAGCCGTTTGTGCAGCTCTTCCAGGAAGACCGCGAACAGTCGGTCGACGCCGTGCGCCGCCTCTTTGAAAATTACCGCGACCACATCGCCCCGTACCTCTCGCACACCGTGCTCTCGCTCCCATGGCTGCTCTTCCCGCTGCAGTTCGTCGGCCCCCTCCGCCGGCGGTACCCGCGCCTCCACACCTTCCTCGGCACCGCGCTGCTCGGCTCCCTGGCCGCCTCCTCCGTTACAGGCATGTGGCTCGGCTTCCACAGCTCCTACGGCATGCACGCTTTCCTCCCCGGTCTGGCTTTGGGCGCCGTCTCGCTGCACTACATCCGGGCCGCGTGGGCGGCCGCCCGCGCAAAGGACTACAAGGAGCACCAGCTCCGCGCGACGCAGCTGTCCATCCTGATGGTCTGCATCCCCGCGTCGCGGTTCTCGTCGGGGTTGACATGGAGGCTGTCGCGGGGGATGGCCGGGAACAAGGGGGCCGACGTGGCGGCGATGATGGCGCAGAACGTGCCGTCGGGGCTGTGGATCGCACTGGGGGGTTCGCTGGCAGGGGTGTGGTGGTACGAGGGGGTATGGAGGGAGAAGTTTGGGGCGGAGGGCAAGGCAAAGGCGGACAAGAATGGAGGGAAGGCCGTCCCCGGGCAGGAATCTTCTTGAGTTGGGCAGCTGGAATCTTGCTACATTGTACGTCGGTAAGCAATGAGTTCGCCGGATTTCGACACGCACATGTTCGTGCACGATCATCATTCCCAGGGATGACAGGCTAAAAGTGAGCCTCTTTCCCGGATTCTTCGAATCTTGGATTGGCAGAGTCGATAGATGACAGGTCGGCCGCGGACACCTGCCCACGGCGATCCTAGAGTGCATGGTCTCATAGGAAAAGCAGCAGGGCATTCATCACTCCTCCTCCCTTCCCTCTTCGAAGAAAAGGTACATGAACTCGCGCTCTTTCGTCCCCTTTGTCCCCATTTCGGCGCCTGAGCTCGGTGAAGGCATGTGCCATCAGCTGTTATTCAGGCCCAATCCCCGATACGTACCGCCCTTCACCCACCTTCGGCACCAAGAAGCGCGGCGATGGCCCTCGATTTCTCCCCGTTTGCCTTCGCCCACGCCGCCACGGCGGCCCGGTTCTCGGGGGACTCCTTGGCGAACGCCGCGACGCGGGCGAGCTCCGAGGGCGGCACAGCGCCGGCCTGCTCGAGGATTGCCAGCGCGTCGGCGGTGGTGAGGGGTGGTTCCAGCGCGAGCTTGGTCAGGGAGCGCGGCGTCAGCCGAGGTCGAAGGGAGGAGGAACGAGCGAGTGCGCCTCACCTCTTCGGCCATTTGGGCTTCCGACACCGTTAAAGCGCGGTTCGGATATGGAAGGGGGGTTTCGGTGTCGGCGCGCCGCAGGCGTCGCTGGCCGGGTCGTTTAGGGACCAGGGACGCAGGGACGCACCGTTGTTGGCGCCAGACCACAGCTGGCGCACACCGAGACCAAGGCTCCATGAGAATCCATCGGGATCGGCAGGAATTACCGTTTCCCGCGCTATCCCGTGCCGAGAACCGTCGCATCATGTGCGTCCCGCGCCGCAAACGGCCGTACCGTTCCGGCGGTGGCCCCCCCGGAGCCATCGCTGCACGCCTTTCGGTCCAATGTGGACCGGAAGGGAACGTGGCTGGTTGCCATGGACCGAGGCCGAGCCCAGGGGTGGTCCGGGGAGGCCAAAGGCATCGAGCGCAGGTCACGGAACCTAATAGGCGTCGCACTGAGTCACCTCGCGGATTCACACGAACGCCACCGCCCACCTCTCGCCCCTGACTTCCGCCACAATGTCAAAGTCCTCCACCGGCCACGAAATCCAAGTCGGCGATTAGTACTCCCGCCTTCCTCCCCGCCCACGACCGCGGCTCACCGCACCCCTAACGTAGCGTCGGCACCAAGTACCGCGGGGGCACCCGCCAGGGCATCGTGACCTCCCTCGCGGGCGGCAAGGCGACCTTCACGGACCAGCACGGACACGAGGTTGGTCGTTTCCTCGTCCAAGCTGGGAACGAAGGCTGACGTGGCCGGCTCGGAGGTCTCGCACAACCTGGGGACGCTGGCCGTGGACCCGGACCGGAGCTAGAGCTGCGAGGAGATGGGGGAGGAGGACAAAGAAGAGATGAGGGGAAAGTGGAAGGGGGAGGTCGGGGGAAAGTGAACGTAGAGGGACGGGCGGGGAAGTGAAGCCAATGCGGGAAAGGGGAAGAGAAAGGAAGGTCTTGGGTATCTTACAATTGGCCGGCTCAGTATCTGCGTGTTCCGAAGCGTGCCCTGTGGGGTTCAGCCGAAGATCTCGGCGTGCTGCAGACGGAGGTTCACGAGCTTGTCGTAGGTCACCAGATCTGCCGTCCGACCGCACCGCGACGCGTAAACGACGGCGACAGCGATCAACGAATGGCGAGGAAAGGGTCAGAGCGCGCCCATCGTGCGCCGTGCCGGGCGGAAGAGGGCTCCCACCAAAGTTGTCCCCGAACTCTGTCACCGCGTACGCCAGGATCCCCTTGCCGTTCGACTCGACCTGTCCCACGACCTCGACGTACTGCGTGTTGCAGTAGTGCTCCTGCCGTCCGAGGCACGGGGGGACGCGTCCAAATGAGCAACTTTCCAGAAACGGGGGAAGGAAGGGGAGGCCCACGTGCTGGTTGATCCGGACCTCGACCTGCCCCCTGTCCGACGCCTCGAGCAGGAGCATGTCCTGCGACGGGTGCTGCTCCCCAAAATGCCCACACGGACGGGCGTGAGTGCCCGGACGGGGACGCGGGTCCCGCGCGGGAACGCCCACCGGCAGGCGGCGGCCGACGAGCCGCACGGTGCGGCCGCGGTGGTCGTTCATGAGCGACGAGTTGATGCGCGGCGCGGGGCCGGCGCCGGCGTCGGTGGCCATCATCTTGGCGGGCGAGGGAGGTGGAAGACGGCAAGTCCCTTGCCGGGAGCCAGAGGCACTCCGCAGGCGCAGCTATCCCGTCCGCCGCGCCGATTTAATAGCCGGATCCAGAGCACTCTGTTTTTTGGACTCATGGACAGTCCCGGGCGAACGGGAGACGAACGGTCCAGCGGGTCCCTGGCCGACATGACTGACAGGGCCACAACGGATGCGAAGGTCCAGGAGGAGGTCGACGTGCCGCCGGCGCCCTTTGCGCTCAGCGAGGCGGAGTGGCTGGTCGTTCTCCCAGCAGGCGTGCCGTGGGTTCCTCAGCTGCCGAACGAGCCGCCCGTGGAGGATCCCGCCGCCGCGGCCCGCAGGGAGCACCCGTTGGTGCTGGACGACTTTATCGACGCTCTAAGGACACGCTCGGTCTTCCTGGCGTCGACAGTGCGACCGCAGATCGTCATGGAGCCGTGGACGCGGCGCCTGCTGCTCCGACACGCGCAGCTCTGGGTAGCTTGCGCGTTCGTCCAGCCAATTCCGTGGCTCCTCGCCGACGGCGCGTTCGGCACGACGCAGCTGGCCGTGGGCACCGCCACTTCGATGGCCTTCTACACTTGCACGACTATCGGTACCGCGCTGCTGGCCTCCTACAGAAATATTTTCGGCGCCGTGCACCCGCTGGGCGTGGGCAAGCAGAGCAAGACCGCTGTGCGGCCGGCGCGCGACTTTTCCTCGCACGGCCTGGCCGGGCTCGCCCGCTGGATTCAACTGTCGTCCGGCTCCCTGCCGGCGCCTGCAGAACCCGTCATTCTGGCGCACGATCCCGCGGACCCCTTTTGCCCTTGCAGCGCGCCTCAGTGCTGCGGGAACCTTCCCCGCCTGGTCGCCCTGTCCCGCATCGCCGAGGTGCTGGTCAGAGTCGCGCTTAGCGTGGCTTTGACCTTGGCCGCGATCTGGACGGTCGCCATATCCCCGAGCCTCGCGCCCCGCACGTGGACGACGGCATGGTCCACCTCCGCGGTGACTTTTCTCCTCGCCTCCTTCGCCGCTTTTTTTGCCCCCGTGATCATCAACAAGTTTTCGGCTCCCAACCTGCCCCTGCTCCGGCTTAAGCGCCGCATCAACAGGCGCGCCATGCGGCTCGCCCTGGGCGCGCTGATGGACCGATACCGGATGGCCGCCGCATCTCAGGGACAGCGCGGCCCCGAACCGCCCCGCGCCGCGCACGCAGGATACATGCAGCTCCACGACGTCCTCGCCTGCAGTTGGAGCAAGGCGGTCGGACAGTACAACTCCTCCGCCGCGCTCTTCCTCCCCGCCTCGGCGGCCGTCGTATTCGGCCTCGCTAACGTGGTCGGGTGCTCCTGCCTGCGTGCCCAGTACCCGATCTACCTACTGTACGTCACCGCGAGCAACTTCCTCTTCGACCTTGTCAACGTGGCCGCCGCCAACGCGCAGATCTCGGACATCCGTGACCTCTACCTCTCCGCCGGCCGCTCCCTCCGCGAGCTGCGCCGCCGCCTCGTCGCCGGCCCGGGCGATCCCGACTTGCGCCTTCTGATGGAGATGGACGCCGACGCGGACTTGCTGGCGAGCTACGCTGACACGGACCGCTACCGCGCAAAGCTGCTGGGATTCCCTGTGGACTACGGCATCCTGAGGACGCTCGCGGTGACGCTGGTCACGCTGACGGTGGCGGTTTGGTCCATGCTGAGGGGGTTGGGCGTGTTCCTGACGATGGAGACGGTGTGCCCGACGAGGTAGCGGGGATGGGGAGAGGGATGCTGTGGGGGCTTGTCCCGCAGCAGCCCATGCCTGTCCATCTGCCATCAGATCCATCATGTCAGCATACTGATCGACGAAAATCGCTAGATGCAGACGGTAGCGGCTGCTGCAGGATCGCGCATCACCTACAGTGCCTTGAGTCTACGGTGACAATTGTCGGTGCCAACTGTAGGGAGGAGCGTCTCCCAACATGGCAAACAAGGACACCCCTCTGCCCCCGATGGACGACGCCTCCGTCGCCGCCTTCGTGCGCGATGGCTTCCTCGTCGTCCGCCCGCCCCCCTCGGAGGTGCCCCCGGCGGTGCACGCCAAGCTGTTCGAATCGTTCGCCGCCCTGTCCGAAGAGGCGCGCCAAGCGCCCACGCCGCACCTCTCGCACCTCGGCGACAACCTGCTCGCCCGCATTCCCGCCTTACGCGAAGTGCTCGCCTGCCCGACCCTCCGCACGACCCTAAAGGGCGTCCTGGGCGACGATGCCGCGCTGCACCCGCACCATTTCCTCCACAAGGCCACGCCAAACGACCAGGGCTGGCACCAGGACGGCAACCTGCCCTGGAACGCTCGCGGCCACGTGCGCAGCCACTTCCCCACCGCCGTGCTGGTTTTCTATTACCCTCAACCCGTCGGCGATGACATGGGCCCGACGGAGGTGGTCCCCGGCTCGCAGTACTTTGACAACTCGTTCGAGGACGGCGAGGAGGTGCACGGGGACGATAGGCTGGACAGGGGCTTCACGCCCGAGGCGGGGTCCGACCCGGACCTCGCGGGAAGGGACAGGAGGCTGGCGCAGGCATTGGCGACGATGCCCGCGCCGGCCGCCGCAAAGAGGCTCACCCTGCCCGAAGCCGGCGCCTTTGTGATTGTGCACCACGACATCGTGCACCGCGGCACGAGGCAGGCGCCGGGGTGCGACAAGCTGAGGTTCATGGCCAAGTTCACCTTCCTGCGCACCTCGGAGCCGTGCGCCCCGAGCTGGGCGCACTCGGACGGCTTCGAGCCCGATTTTTCCGGCATGCCGGCACCGTTTGCCGCCGCCGCGCGGCGCACGTGGTCCTGGCTCCTCGGCCAGCCCGTCGCGGCTCCCGGCGAGGACATTGCTTCCCTCGCCTCCCAACTCAACAACCCCTCTGAACCCGCCCGCCGCCTCGCAGGCCGCCTCCTCCCCCTGCATGGCGCCTCCGCCCTCCCCGCCCTCGTCTCTGCGCTCGACTCCCCCGCCCCCGAAGTCCGCCGCATGGCCTCCTTCGCCCTCGGGGAGCTCCGGCTCCCCCACCCCTCCCTCCCCGCCGCCCTCTCCCGCGTCCTCGCGACCGATCCCGACCACCTGGCCCGCAGCAACGCCGCGCACGCGCTGGGCACCCTCGCCCGCGCCCACGGGATCCCAGGCGAGGCCGTCAGAGCGCTGCTTGACCGTCTGGCACCGGGCGCCGAGCAGGACACCGTCGCGAACGCGGGGATGTCCCGGTCGACGGTGCGGCAGTGCGCTGCCTTGGCGCTGGTGCAGGCCGCCTGCGCGGGGTCGCTGTCCCCGGACGACGCGGCGGAGCTGGTCCCCGTCGCCGCGGGGGACGGGGACAGGTACGTCCGCGGGCTGTGCGGGCTCGCGCTCTCGCGGGCGGCAGGGGTGCCGGCGTGGGCGGGGAGGCTGATCGGGGAGCTGCTGATGCGGGTGGGGGCGGCGCCGCCGGAGGAGGCGGAGAGGGTGGGGGCGGCGAACCTGTGGGGGGCAAAGCCGGCCAGGTTGTGATGGCAAGGCGGCGGTTGGAAAGTGAGCAGCGTGCAGTTGGACGGTGTATCCGCAGACGTCGACATATGTTACAATACCGGTTGTTCGCACGTCTCTCCCAAGGAAGCAAAACCAATATCCGTATCGATCCTCCAAGCATCTCCTGCCATCCACCTCGTGCCTCCAACTTCTCACGTCCCATCAGATCGGCAGCAGCCCAAAGATGCCGCCCAGCACCCCACCATCATCGGCAGCCTCGGGTACCGGCGCCCTCCCCAGAATGCCTCCGTGCGCATCCACCACCGCCCTCACCTTCCCGTACAGCGGCGCCGAGGTGTCCCAGTCCCCGTCCAGCGCGAGGTGCGGCCCACCGGACCCCTTCTGCGTGAACCAAACGAGCCACCTCCTCCCGCCTGGGGGCGGCGGCACGCCGGCGGGCGGGTCGAAGCGCAGGCACCCGTCGCAGCAGCTTTCCTTCTGCTCCTGCTGCTGCTGCTGCTGCGGCTGCGTGCCGTTCTCCCCGTTGTTGGTGGGCGGCAGCGGCGGCGGGCGGCGCAGGTCCGTGCGCCACTCCTTCTCGGGCGCGCCGAAGCACAGCAGGAGCAGCTCCAGGGTGCGGTAGTCCCCCCTCTTGACCAGGTTGAGCAGCATGCGCGGGTACAGGTTCTTGGAGCACACACTGGCCGGGTGCGGGAAGGTTTCGAGCGCGTCGGCGTGCAACTCGGCGTCGGCGCGGGCGGGGCCGCGGCGGCGCTTGTCGCGGTGCTGCGCGAGGCCCTTGGAGGCGGCGAGGATCTCGCTGGGGACGGGGCCGGCGAAGCGCCAGATGAGGGTCCAGCAGCGGTCGAGGTAGCGCCGCACGCGCAGGGCGCGCAGCACGGGCGACTCCTCGCCGTGCGGACCGGGCTTCTCCTCCGGGTCGTCCGGCTCGGCGGCGTCGTCGGCCCACTCGCGCGGGATGCGGCGAACGGGCGGCTGCCGCCTGAAGTGGCCCTGTTCGACCAGCCTGCCGTTGACCGGGTCCTCGTCGGGCGGCGGCTGCACGCGCAGGGGCCAGCGCCGGATGTGGTACGGGTCGCCGCCCGAGTCGCACATCCAGTAGACCATGCTCCAGACCAGCTGGCCCAGCGCCTCGCGCATGCGCAGCGGCAGCGGCCGCGAGACGAGGTACTCAGGCGGGTCGTTCATGAGGTGGTCGTAGGCGGGCGAGTTCCAGTCGGCGGGGTCCCAGCCGAGCGGGCAGCGCCGGGCGTCGGCCACGTCGGCGGGCGTGAGGGGCGCGGGGACCGCGGCCTGCGAGCCGTAGCGGCGGTACAGTTTGCGGAAGGAGCGCCACTGCTCCGAGCCGGGCGACGGGTTGCCGAGGCCGAGCACGAAGGCGAGGAAGGCGAGCGGCAGGTTGGCGGGCGCGGTGTTTCCGGCGTGCGCGGGGTTGCAGTGGTGCAGCGGCGCGTCCTTGAGCCACGCGTGGAAGCCGTGCGCGACGGCGCTGCGGGCGGCGGTCGACGTGCGGCACAGCGACCACAGATCGGCGGCCGACAGCGACGCGAGCACGAGGTGCTGTGCGGGGCCGGGCAGCGCGGGCAGCCACAGCGGCGCCGCGGTCGGGGCGGGAGCGGGGTGCACCTCCGGGGGAGCCGGGGAACCCGCGACGGGCGCCAACCCGGCATCCGCCTTCACTTCCCGTCCATCCGAGGCGATTCCCTCGTTGTCCATCGTGTTCGCTGCCAGGAGAACGGCCGGCTGCATGGCCATCCCCATCGGTTCGCGAACTTCCATCCCGAGTAGCGTGCCCTTGTTTGGACCCGCCTTCCCGGCGGCGCGCCGGTGGAACGCCTCGGTCCCACGGGGCCCGGATGGAACAATGCCAAAAATGCCGGCGCCGCGGTGGGCGGGCGGGCGGAGCGGCGGATGCGGCGGGGCACGGTGCCTGTGCCGCGTTGTTGCGACGCGTCTCCGCGCCAGTGGCAGTCTTCTTTCGACCAGGCCATGCACGCAACCATCCCATTTAACAAGGTGTCCACGATAAAGGCACCGATCAATTGCAATCATGTACGAGCATCCGCTGATGGCGTGGATCGGACCTCGATAAGTGAACCCGTCCCGCCAGCTGTCCCTCGCGACACGGTCCTCCCAACCGGCCTTGCTCCCCATGATGCGCGACGAGGAAAATCCCAGGTTTAAAATATGGCAATTTCTTCACGCTCTGTGCGACTGTTGCGACGATTGGCCAGTCCTGGTGCCTTATCTTCCGTGTGGGAAGCCGAAACCGGAATTCGGCCACGTGGGTTCAGCTTCGGGGCCGGTCTCTCATCGACTAAGATCAGGAAGAGCTGATCCAGCCGGTAGTCGGCCTCCGGACGCTCCATCCGCGAAAAATGAGGGACACGTTTGTGTGAAAGTCAGGCGGGCTGGTACCGAAGGGCTTGGAGAGGATTTTCCTGTGCCGCAGCCACAGGCACTCCCCCCGACCCCTCCCCACGCGCCAGGAGCCATGATCCCGCTCCTCCTCCTCGCGCTCCTCGCCCTATGTGGGCGGGCGCTTGCGTGGCCGAGCGGACTCCCCGGGGGCGTCATTGCCGAACGCGTGGCGACGTTCGGAGATTCGGTGTCCGACTTCCAGTGGCTCGACGAGGAGCGCCTGATCATCGCGGGCCGCCGGGGCCGCCTCGTGCTCTTCCGCAACGGGCGATGGTCCCGCGTGCTCGTGGACATTACGGGCCGCGTGGCGCCGTCGCAGGGAGGTGGGCCACCGTCCTCGGGGAAATGCCGCCCCCGGACGCGCTAACCGCTCGTTTCGACCAGACCGGGGCCTGATGGGCTTCGCCATCGATCGGGACTTCTACCGAGGACGTCCATACATCTACATCGGGTACACCGTCGACCCGAACCACAACGGAGGTGCGTACCACAGCACCGGCCGCCGCGAAAGCCCCTGATCCCCCCCGCCGCCGCAGGTGGCAACTACAACATGATCTCGCGGTTCACGTACCGCAACGATGCCCTGCAGGACGAGAGGGTGATCTTCGGCAGCACGTGCAGGCTGGACGGGAGCGTGAGTCACACGGGTGGCCGACGGCGGGGACCGCGTGGACGGGGCATCGGCCGTCGGATTCAGTCGGGGGCGGGCGCAACCGGCGATTTTGACCCCGCCTTACGGGATGGGAGGCGCCGATTCTCCGTCGCGGGGGATGGGGATGCTGCCCTTGCGCCGGCTGCGGCACACAGTTCGGGCTTGACACCGCCCGCAACCAGCCGCAGCCCCGACGGTCATCCGGCCCCTGTTTCGCGCGGTCGCCGGGATCGTTTACGTGATGCTGACCCTGCTTTTCGGCCCCTTCTTTCGATCCAGTGGAACTACAACGACAACTGCTCGGTACGTCCCTCTGTCGCCTGCTGCTGCCTCCTTGGCTCACCCACCGTCCCCCACGCAGCCCATGATCGGCACCACCCACTCCATCGGCTCCCTGTGGTTCGCCGGCGACGGCTCTCTCTGGGTCTCGGTCGGCGAGGGCCAGATCCACGACGGCACCTTCTGGTACTCGAACGGCCAGGGCCTCGTCGACCGCGCCCTGTCCATGGACCCCAACTTCCTCGGCGGCAAGATCCTCCGCATCGATCCCGACACGGGAGCGGGACGGAGGGACAACCCGTTCTGCAACGGGGGCTCCGTCTGGTCCGCGAGGTGCAAGGTGTGGGCCGTGGGGCTGCGGCAGCCGTTCCGCTGCTCCGGAGGGCCGAACGCGGTGTACTGCGGCGAGGTGGGGTGGTACACGTGGGAAAGTCTCAAGGTCATCTACAGGGGGCAGAACATGGGCTGGCCTTGGTGGGTGGTGGAGGCAGGCTGGACGGCACCGCTCTGCTGACGCCGCGTTTCTGTTCTTCAGCTGGGAAGGCACCAACGTCTCTCCCGGCCTGGTCCCTGGCACGCCCATCTGCCAGCGCATCCTCAACGGGGACAACCCGTACGCCGGCATTCCGGGCAACAAGGGCGTGCTGTTCCAGTGGAACCACGACGGTGCTTCGTCCGCCGCCATTGGCGGCGTGCAGATCCCCTCCTACTACCCCGGCGTCGGAGGTCGGTGGATCGTCGCGGACTACACCTCGGGCCGCGTTTGGGCCGTCAGCCCGGGCGGCGGCACCGTCACGTTCTTCTACGGCGGGGACGGGCCGTGCACCTTCCGCGTCGGCACGGACGGATGGCTCTACTACCTGAGCCAGGCGCAGCAGGGTTCCGTCATCCGGTTCCGCATCTCGGGCTTCACCCCGCCGCCCAACCCGACCGTGCCGCGGCTGACTACCGCACGGCCGGTGCCCACCACCTCCAAGCGCCCTCCGGATCCGCTTTGCGACCCCACGGGCGCCGCGCGCATCGTCGTGCCGACCTGCGCCGCGGCGACCGGGCAGCAGCCCATCGGCGACCTCACCTTCCTGTCGAGGGAAGGCTGGCCGAGGAGCAGGCTCCGGTTCGCGAGAAACGGCAACTGGGGCCCCGTGGGCCTGGACGCCTCTGTCGGTCTGAGCGGGCAGGCCAACACGGGCAGGACGCTCAACATCAACAACCGCTGGTACATCACCGGATGGGGGACGCACGCGCTTAGGTGGGTATTGGGCGGGTTTGGGGGGCTGCGAGCTCGAGTGCTGACTCGGCTCGACCGCCTCTCCAGCCAAATCGACGTCCTTCTCAACCGCTGCTGCTACCGAATCACGGGCGTCGTCGGCGTCGACGAGGAAGTGCGGCGGTTCTACCCGCACTACGGCCTGAACAACACGGGCCCGCAACTGAACGTTTCGGGCTCTTGGACCGTTCGCACCGTGGACGACAGCCGAGTGGTGTGGAACTCGAGCCTGGTGCGGCGGATGGACCTGGGGTCGAACCCCCTGTCCTTCGACATCCGCGGGCTGCACCGGTTCAACCGCGTGAGCCTGCAGGCGGCCGTCGCGCCGCACCTGGACCCCCGTCGCGGCGAAGTGTGGCAGCCCTCGCACTTCAACTGGGCCGAGGTCAAGGCGTACTGCGGCCCGAGCTCGCCGTACGCCCCGATCGTCACCATGACCCAACCCCCCGAGGGCCTTATCGCCCCGCCGGACACGAACGTGCAGTTCGCCGCCACGGCGACGTACTGGGACCGCCGCACCGCGGTGCCGGCGTCCATGTTCACCTGGGACGTCAACTTGGTGCACTGCCAGGGGTTCCTCTGCCACCAACACAGCCCGTACCAGTTCAAGGGGGTGCTATCTGGGACCTTCAACGCAGCATCGCACGCGTAAGGGCCAGTTCGACGGAGTGCGCGCTGCTTCGTTTAACGCAAGTTCCCACCAGTGACACAGACCAGCAGTACTACTACTACTCCGTGCAGCTCACGGTGCGCGACCGGTGCGGCAACGTCGAGGTCATTCGCCGCTCCGTTTCCATGCAAGGCTTCCAGGCTATGCCCTAATGGGATACCACTCTCCGCACGCTCTCGGGGCCCGCCGGGCGGGCTCCATCATCACTATTGGGATTAACATAGACGCCGGACACTATCCGCCGCGGCCGGATGTTGAGGCCCGCCGGTCGGCCGACGCCACACACGTGTACAGACAATGGGAACCACTAATATGAATATATTATTTGAGAAGAACGTTGGGAATGTGCGCGAACTGAATGTCGCTCTTCGTTGCCCGCGCTCAACGGTTGGACGTTCGGATGCGGCCGGGGGACGTTTCGAGGTTTCCACGCTTCCTTCCTTCCTTCCGCCCGCCCAGCAACCGATATGGCCCCGCTCCAACTGAGCGCTCGAGAATGGCTGGCGCTCTTCCCGCAGCCCGCATCGCCCTCTCTCCGGGCGCCTCTGGTGCCCGCCGCCGGCGACTCGGACCCTGCCGCTGAGCTCCGGAAGTCGGAACCGCTGACACGCGACGCCCTCCGCGCGGCGCTGCGAAAACACCCTGCGGCGGCACTCCTTTCGAGCTTTCAGGCCACGATTACGCCCGGTCAGCCGCTCGTATTCGTTTTGCTCCTGTGCGTCCAGCTGCTGCTCATGGTGAACCTTGCTCCTATCTTCGTGTTTAACGGGCGGGGCACGTTGTTCCCGCAGAGCTCGCTCACCGTTTCGGCAGTTGGCATATTGGTCATCTGGGTGCCTTCGTCCGCGCTCACAATCGGCGTGTTGCTCAGGGCCCACCGCCGGGTCCGTCAAGGCGTTCCCTCGGACGCCTCCACGCTCTCGTACGCCGGCACCGCACGATGGATCCAGCTGGCAAAGGTGGACGACGGGTCTGTGCTCATCAAGCATGAGGACTCGGACCCGCTGTGCCCGTGCCCCAGGAAGACGTGTGCGGGCACGATCCCAGACAGGGCTGCAGCCTCGGACATGGCATTTGTTGTGGGGGCCCATTTTCTGCTTGAAACTTTCGTCCTGTTTGCCACAAGCTGGACACCGCTCGTCACCTTTGGCAGCAGCACGTGGACGACGCCCTGGAGCGCCGTTTTCGCCTTCCTTTTCCTGGCTTCGATAATCGCCTTCGAATGCTTTAGCTCAATTTCGCTGACCGTCCAGCACCACCCACCCTTGGCACTCTCCACAAGGCTCCGCGGCCGTGCGATGCGCGTTCTCTTGCGCGATCTGGTGGCCCGGTCCGGCCGCGGCGAGGTACCCACCTCGGCCCTCGCCGAGCCCTATTTTGCCCTGCATGCTTCGCTCGCTCGCATATGGGCGTCGTTCCTAGCCGATGCCTCGACCGTCCGCCGCTATATGAGCACCATCTCCGTACTCTACTTTCTCGCCGCCGTCATCTTTGCCGCCTCTTCGAGCTGCCTTCCGGCGTTCCTCCCCGTCGCCCTCCTCTTTAACTCCCTCTTCATCCTGCGCGACTTGACCCTCGTCGCCTACTTTAACTCGGGCATCTCCTCTGTACGCGAACTCTGCGCCGCCGCCGCTCTGCACCTCCGCGCGATGGGGACCGAGGCGGCGGTGCACCACGCCGAAGTGCTGCGTCTGCTCGCCGCGGACGATGTGAGGGGACGGTGGCTTGGGGGCTCGGTGGATGCGTCGACGGTGCGGACCGCCGCGGTGACGGGCTTCACCGTGGCGGTCGGCGTGTGGACTTTGGCGAGGGGCGCAGGTGTCGCCGTGGTCCTCGACACGGTGTGCGGCGGTGTTGCGGTGTGAGGGGCTCGTCGTGCGAGAGTACACCGCGGCGCAAAGTACTTCCGCCTAATCTGGACCTGTATGAGGTGCGCCGACCACCATAGGATCAGCTGTACATTCAAGACCAGCTGTACTTAGTGACTTTCCTGCCGGGCCGAAAAGACAGAATCAGGGTGCGGACGCGGTGGATGCGGACGCCGCACCGGTCTGGACCGCTGCCGCCCGCCGGCCCCGCCGACCCCCTTTCGAACGCCCCACCAACCAATCCGTGGCCAGGAGCCCGCTCTCTCCCCGGGTTGCCGGTAGACCTGGTTTTTGGAACATATTCCTGTCTCTGCGATGCGCGACGTGCACTCGTTTGGGTCGTGGACGAAGGGTCTGCTGGTGGGAGGCCCCTGGGCGATGCGTCCCGAATTTCCTCCTGATCGATTATTTCTTTCCGACCCTCGCGGCCTGCTCCGCATTCATTCAACCCCGCGACACCCCCGTTTGAATTTCCGACCGTGGACCTCATGATCCCATGCTACTCCGAGCCCGTCGAGGTATTTCAGCTCCGCCATGGCCCTCCATGGTGCTTTGCTAAGTTGCCCCATCCCGTGTCCCCGCCACCACCACCAGGTGATCGAGGAGACGGTCCAGGCCGCACTCGACCTCGCCTACCCCGTCGACAGGCTCCGCGTTTTGGTCTTGGACGACGGAAACAGTCCCGCCGTAGTGGCAATGGTCACCAGCCTCTCCCGCCGTTCGTAAGACCTCAAGCGACCCGATCTCGCGTACATCGCCCGCACCAAGATGCCGGGCGTTCCGCACCACGCCAAGGCGGGCAATCTGAACCACGCCATCTTCTGCGGCAAAACCGACGGGGACTTCATCGCGGTGCTCGACGCGGACATGATCTGTGTGCCGGGCATGCTGGATAACCTGCTTGCGCCCTTCTACCCTGGCGGCGTGCGGGACGAGGGGATCGGGATGGTCAGCAGCCCGCAGGATTTCTACGCCGTGCGGCCTGGCGATACCTTGTGGGTCCTTGCTCTCCACGAGCAACATCTTTCCGCGACGCTCATGGCATCCATACTCACCGCCGCAGATCGCAGCGCGAGACCTTCCAGTACGACGTGGTCCTCCCTTCCTGGGACGGCCACGGCTGCTGCCCCGGCTTCGGCACCAACGTCGCCTATTCCCGCGCCGCCCTCCAACGGGCCGGCGGCTTCGCCACGGGCTCTGTGACGGAGGACTTCTTCACCTCGGTGCGGATCCTCGCCGCGGGCTACCGCTCCGCGTACGTGTCGGAGCACCTCGCGTACGGGTTGGTGCCGCCGGATCTGGACGGGTACATGAAGCAGCGGGGGAGGTGGAGCGCCGGGTCGATCCAGGTGCTTCTGGCCGAGCCGCCGTTCTTCAACCCGGGCCTGAGGTTCTCGCACCGCATCATCTACGGAATGTGGGTCTCGTGCATGCAACCACCGTGGACATGCATGCAACTGAAGGTATCCGCCACGCAGGCACGCCGCGGGTCCCATCGTCGCCGTGATCGCAAACCTCTACCAAGCTTTTGTCCCTTTCGCCCTCCTGATCGACCCCGCCATCGTCGCCGGCACGGGCAAACCAGCCATCTTCGTCTGTCTCTGCCTTGCCAGTACATTATTCTACCTCCTCGCCTACTGGGCCGCCGCGGCGCAGGCGCTTGGCTCTGTCACGGAGGGCCTGGCGCTTGCGGTCTCGCAGTGGCGGCACGAGCGGTACATGCTGGCATGCCACTTCAAGGCCGCGGCGACTGCCCTGCTGGGCATCAAGGTGGGCAGGCCGCGTGCGCCGTCCGGCGCCCGCGGAGCTGACGGCCCCTCCGATCCAGCTCGAATTCGCGGTCACGCGCAAGGACGGCGTCGCATCTCCCCTCAGCACCAACCTCCCGCACATCATCTGGCACGTCTCGTACATGGTGGCATCCGCCGCCGTCGTGGCGTGGGCTCTGGCCGCCGGACGGCTGGGCACCTTCGAGGGGGCCGCGGCAGCTGGTATGCTCCTGGCGTTGGCGTATGCGCTGCTGCCGCCCGTGGCCGCGGTTTTCGAGAAACCGTACACGAGAACCTTCACGGACTTTGCAGAGGAGGAGCTGGGGAAGGGCGCTCGGCAGTGAGCTGAGTGAGCTGGGGTATCAGCTGTGTTGATCGTCCGGCGAAGAACTCGTCTGGGCGTCCCGTTGAGAATGCCATTTCGGCACCAGGCACAGAACAACAACGTCTCCTTCCATCTTGCCCTCCACGAACCTCCGCGCTGCCTCGCCGTCCCCTTCGAAAGCGATAACTTCGTGCGTTTCCGTGTCAAGGTAGCTCTCAATCCCGTACCCTTTCTGCGCCTGCGCGGCGGCCGGGCCCACAAGATCCGACAGAAATCCAACCTCCCTCCCCCTATCCCTCACAGTGAACCCCAGGAACAGCCGTCCCCGTCCGCCGCTCCCAGCCGTCGCCGCGTCGAGAGTGCTCCGCAAAAGTCCCCGCGTGTCCTCGGCGAGGAGTGACCACCCGCCCCAGTACAGGCACTCGCAGCACAGCAACGCGTCGAAAGTCGTCTTGCCTGCCGGGAGGGCTGCGAGGGCGTCGGCGAGGTGCGGTTCGGAGCCCCAGGGCAGGGGCAGGGAGGTTGCTGGGGAACGGTTTGCGGCGATGTTCCCGTGGATGAGGGGCAGCACGGGCGGCAGGTCCGTGATCACCACGTGCGGGGATTGGCCTAGAGAAGAGAGGATGCGCGTGGCGGCGATACCGAGTGCGCCCGTGCCCGCGCCGAGCTCCAGCACCGACACCATTTCAGATTTCCCGGGCTCCAGCGACGCGGCCCAGCGCGCAAAATGTTCGGCAACGAGCAAGGTAACGGGCCACAGCGAGCCCGCTTCGTTCAGTTTGGCGGTGTCGGTGCGCACTTCTAGGAGGAACGCGTCGGGGTCGGTCCCGCGCAGGACGGCGGGCAGACGGTCCGGCGGCGGAAGGTGCACGTGCATCGGAGGTGGAGAATTTGAGTCGGACGCGGGAGACGCCTGTGACTCGTCGGACATCTCGATCAAGTGCAGATCGAGTCTCGTTTGTTTGGGTTGTTTGGACCTGGATCACCGCCCGCCTTCCTCCGCGAAGGGCGCCGATTGTCTCCGGAGACATGCCATCGCTGTTCAGACGCACGACCTCCGCGAGCCGCGATGCCGAGCGCGACCCGCTGCTTCCCCGGCGCGAGACCACGGGCGGGGCGCGCGCCCTGCGCTGGTCGGAGCTCCTCGCCGCCGTCGACGCGTCCGGCAACGTGCCCGATCACATCCTCAAGGCCTTCGTCGACGTGGAATTCCCGCCGCCCGCCGCCCGTCCTGATTCGGGGCTGCTCGACGCGTCCGTCGACGCGCCCCTCGGGCCCCCGGGCTCGCCAAAGTACGACGCCGGACGCTGGGTCGAGTGCCTGCACGACGACATGCGGTGTGTGCAGTTCGCTGCGCCATGCGGACGGTCCATTGATCACCACGCTGGCACTGTTCGCAGGTGGCATCTCGAACCGATCGCGCACGTGCTCCCGCGGGCGGAATGGGAGCAGGAGCAGCGCTACCGCACCGCGTCGGGCTTCGTGGCCGTGGAGTCGTTTCTCAGGGCGCCGGAGGAGGGGCTGAAGCGCGCGTTCGGGATGGCGCCGTGGGTCTGGAAACAGTACGCCCTGCTGCGGACGGAAGCCAAGGTCAGGTTCAAGGAGGACCACGAGCTGGATTTCGAGCGGTTCGATTTCGTCGGCTTTGCCGGGCAGCTGTACGACTCGTGGCTCGACGACCCGCGCAACGCCGCCTTCAAAGCCCTGCACGATTCGCGCCCCGAACAGGCCCAGCGTGCGCTCAAGGAGCACCTCCTGACCACCTTTGCCTCCATGGACACCGTCGGCCGCCTCGGCATCGCGATCGACCTCTCCGACACCAAGTTCTCGTGCTACCAGTACCTCAGCGTGCTCGGCACGGGCTGGACAACCGCACTCGTGATGGCCGCCGTGCAGCTCTGCGCCCCCGTACTCCTCGTCTCCTTCGCCGCGCGGTCCTCTCCCCGCTTCGCCCCGCCCGCCGAGGGCAGCACACCCTGGGACACCTTCTGCAGCCTCCCCACCTCCTGGGACGTGGCATTCATGAACGCCGTGGTGTGGATCGTCTACGCCTCCCGAGTGGTCCCGAGCGTCTTTGGCGCCGTCTACGAGACCCTGGGCGACGAGCCGTCGGCAAAGAGCCGGCTCAACAGCCTCCGCCGCACCGTCTGGTCCCGCGGCGCCGACGGGCCCGGCATGCGGCTGGGCTACAAGTTCGACCGCTACTTCAACTCGGCCTACCCGTGCGCGCTCTTCCTCGCCATGCTCTTCGTCCTCTTCCTCACCCAGTCGGCCATCGAGCTCGTCCTCAACGCCCTGGCCATCGAGTTTCTGCACCACCTGGACGAGGAGATCGCGGGGGAGGGGTGGTACGACCCCGGGAGGAGGTTCCTGCGCGGGGGGGCAGTGGAGCTGCTCGTGCGCGCGGCGCTGGACGGTCCGGCATTGTCTGATGCGGGGAGGTTCTGCGCGACGTACGACGTGCCCCGGGAATCCCTGGCCGCCGGGCCGTTGCATGACCGCAGGCAGGCCGAGCTGGACGACGCCGACCCGCGGTACATGGATGCGGACACGGCGGCGAGGAGGGCGGTCGCGGCTTACGCGGCCGAGGCGGGCAATTTGCGCGCCGAGGAGGAATTTGCCGAGCCGCCAGTCTCGTTCGGTCTCGCCGAGGCCCTCGCGCAGCTACTCGGGATCCTTCGCGGGGGCGTCTTGCGTCGCTTCGACGACTGCCACGTGTGGTCGCGGTGGGAAGCCGTGCTCTTCTCCGCGCGGGTGCCCGAGATAGGCTCCCGCTCGGCGTTCCGCGGGCTAGCCTCGGTGCGCAACGACGCGCGCAAGGACGGCGACGACACGGCGGAGCGCCCGCTCAACTTCCGCCCGCGGCGGGCGTGGTCCCCCGCCGAGCGCCTGCTGTCCGCCATGTGGGAGATCCTCTCGCTGCGCTCGGCGGCGCAGGAGCTTGCGGCGGCCTGGAGGAGGGGCGAGCGGCGGACCCTGCCGGTGCGGACGCTAGATGCGGCGGTCGAGTGGGCGGCGGCGCTGTTCATATGCCTGTTTCCGGTGGCGGTGGCGGGGTACGGGCTGCTCATTTTGGAATGCCAGCCGATCGAGTGGTGACCGGGCGGGTGTGATAGTGATTTGACCGGGCGGTGGCGAGCTTGGATCCCGATGCGGCGTGGCTTTTGATGGGGTAGCAGGAATGGAGTTGGTTTGCGGGATGCTACGTGCGATGGTCATCTCCGATAGAGTCGGAAATCGGTCACAGGCGGTGGATTGCATGTTGGGGCCAGGTGATGAACAGAGAGCGGGTCAGAGCGCAGGGTCTCGAGCGTCTGTTGTACTACGCTTCAGAGACCAAATACACCAGGTCTTGCCCCGGCTATATCTGTTCTTCGGCATCTTCTTTGCACCGTTCTTTGTTGGTGTTCTCCCAGCGACGTTGCTCCGCAGCGCGGAACGCAATCCTCGAAAGTAGTACTATGTAGAGGCCCCGTTGAGGGCGCCGTCCAGGATCGGCGGTGCGAGTCCGTCTCATCCCCATCGACTTCGCGCTTCAGAATCAGGATGATTTTGTATGAGCATCCCGCCCATTAGGCTGATGGCGCCGCGGGCGGCAAACCGGCATGGAGTCCACGGCGCCGTCCTCCGGAGTTCTTCCCGGCCAGCTGCAGTAGTCCCGGCGCTTCAGGCCACCGACGTCCCCTTCGTGGCATCTGCAGGCCAGTGTCTTCTCAAATCAGGCATCTCGGTTGCTCTGGTGAAGCAGTACTGGCACATGCGCTCCTCGAGCGAGCCCGAGCCCGCCCGCGCCTGCAGTCCGGCCGGTGCCTGGCCAGGACCGCCGTCCTGGCTCTCCACTGCCTGAGCCGCGGGTTCCCGGCCCTGTGCCAGTTGCATGAATTGCTCCGGGAGGTCCCGGAACCCGGTTCCACCGGCCCCGCGCGGCGGTTCGGGACGGGAGCGGCCCGGCGTGGGGCGCTGGAACGTGCGGTCTCCGCGGTTCGGCGCGCCCAGGGCTGCGACGGCTTTCTTGTCGTTACTGTGGGTCATGTCCTGTGTTTCGTGTGGTTTCGGAACCTGGGTTCCGGGCGGGCGCCGAGCCCGACGCTGACCGAGCAGCGTCCAGCCGCTCCGAAATAGATGGCCGATCCCGCAGCCCAGCGCGGCCATCCTGGGGCTCAGCGCGGCCCCATGCACAGCCGGAATATATGGGCTGACCATTCGTTCAAAGGATGTGGTGGGCAGCCGGGACTTCGCACGGACTGCGGCGGGGCTGAACCTGCTCCGGTGGCGGGCGAGGCGGCGTTGACTCATCGCAGCACCCACTGCCAAGCTCGGATCACTGCTTTGCCACTGGCCCATCCGAGTCCTTCAGGTGTGGGGCCCGAACACACGATCAAGCTCTGGGCCTCGGAATGCATTGATATCGTCGGTAACTCTATACATCGGGCGTCCTTCTCCATGGAGAGCCGCCTCTAGCAGCTCTGTAAACGGTCCGTTCGCCGTCTGGCGCCCCTTCGCGCGGCTGCCCATCTCCAGCAAGGCCGTGATCCAAGACGGGTGTAGGACCAGACTCCGGTCCGACCTGCCGCATCTCGAGAGCCAAGTCCTTCGTCTCCAACACCAGCGCCTGCCCGGTGCATGTCCGCAAAGAGGGCTGACAGGGGCTTCGCCAAGCATTCCCCCAACCGCAAGGGGAGATGCTCTTCTACATGGCGACCGACGCGTTGTCCTCGTTCAGTGTACAGGTGGCGCGAAGCGCCGCGGGTCCGTCGGAATCCCGGCGACAGGTCACCGCGGATCCCGGCCCGGTTCACTTGACCGCCCTCCTCCATGCGGACCCCGCTTGCGGGCCCCAGAATGCTCTGAGGTCCGGCATTGCCCCGCCGGAGGTGAAGCACTCCCCGCACATGCGCTCCTCGAGCGACCCGCTGCCAGACCTTCCGACGACGGGCCCCGCAGCAGCGGTGTCCTTGCGCACGCCGGGCAAAGGGTCGTGCGCAGGTTTCCAGCGCTCCCATGGGGCGGTGGGTTGCGGTGGCGGAGGCTGGGAGTCCGCATGGGGGCGGCGGATGGCGCCGGAGGGGAGCTGCGCCGGGGCGGAGGCGGAGCGCGGGTCGGCTGTCTGTCCAGAGTCTCCAAGCGGCATGTAAACGGGCAGAACGGCGTTCGCTTTGCTCGGTGGGGCGGAGGGAGTGTTGGTTGGTGACGGATGCGCCGGGGAACCGGGACGCTGCTTTGCCCCACCCGTTTTCCCGAGCCAAATAATGCAAGGCCGCCGGCCATTGGCGGCCGATCCCAAGCGTCCTCGATTGGCGTCCATGCACGATAGGATGCCCCCACGGCACGGAAAGCGCTCACCAATCCCCCCAAAAGCGGTTTTTGTTGCTGGTTTTGGGCCGGAGCTCCTGATTGTGCGCGAGCCGGCGTCGGAGGTCGGCAGGGCGGCTCGGCAATGAGTCACCGCCGCTGCCGCCTCCGCCCGCCCGCTAGCCAGGCCTGCCGAGGCTAATCGCCGCGGCGGGAACTTCCGGGCAGGGGAAGGATGCGGGAAGAGGGGAGCTGCCGTCCGGCTGGATTGCAGATGGATAGGACGACGGGTAGGGAGTCCGGCCGTTCCTCCTCTGCTTCCTGTGAACCGCCTTCGGGCTCCCATGAACAAGGCCACGAGCTGGAAAAAGGCCCAAACAGAGCCCTATGAGCTTGATGTCTGCCTAGCTATGTACAGCGACACATCGACTAACGTCTAGGTCCGCCGGCCCGCTTCAGAGGTACACCTTGGCCACGGCCTCCCACGCCGGCCGCCCGTCCTTTCTCTGCCCGCCCGTCGCGCGGTCCGCCATCTGCCCCATTGCTCTGCCATCCCTGCTGTCCCCTCCCTCAGCAGTCCAGTACGTCTTCAGGTCCGGAAACGGTCCGCCGCCGGCGACCGCCACGGCGAACCCGACCCCCGCGCCCCTGCGCCGCCTCGTCGGCCCCGGGCCCTCGGCGGGCGGGCGGCGCACCATCGGCGCCTTTGCCCCGCGCGGCAAACTGCGCATGCCGTACTCCCCCAGCGGGCCGAACGCCGTCCGCTGGGGAGTGGAGAGCGACACGGTGCTGGTGCTGGAGACGGCGGTCGACGCCAGGCTGAGCGTCGGGTCGTCCCCGCACGCCGAGGGGTCGATCATCATACTGTTCTGGGAGCCGGAGGGGTCGGAGGAGGGCAGGGGAGGGGGCGGCGCGCGGTCCGCGAAGAGCATCGACAGGAGCGTGCGGCCGCCCGCCTGCGCCGGCGAGCCGTCCGGCACCACGAAGGCGGAGTGCGCGGGTGATGCTCCGGGCATTGTCCTGGCTTTGGTGCGTTGTCTTCGGGTTCGAGTTGGTTGCTTTGTGAGTGTGGTGCGGTTGGGACGCAAAAGGGACGCCGCTTCAGCCCGCCTGGGCCTCTTTGCCACTCTGACGAACGAACTCCGGTGACTCAACTGGCCGATCGCATGCCGCCTGGGATACAGGGGCCTGACATTGGGCGCCTGTATAGGCACCTACCTCTAACTGACCTCGGCCAGGATGGCAGTTCTTCCGTTGCTGCCCAAGCCGCCGCAGACCTGGGCACAAACTGACCCTCTCCATCCAGGCGCCATGTCGCGCCATGCGGCAGGCAGACCTACAGCTCCGTGCAGAAGCTCTTATCCCGAGCTCCTCGGCCGCGAAGCCCTGTCGGGTATTCTGCAAAGGGTTGGAAAGCCGCCTGATTGTGCCCCTGGTTGTGGTATCTGCGCCTGGCCCTCCAAGCGCACGCCGCCCTCGACCTGTCGCGGCCGCGCACCGCAGCTAGCCCGCCAGCATCCAACGAATGCCCAGATTTCCAACCGGTCCTTCGCTGCTTGGCCTGGCCGTCCCGGTATGTCGTCGAAGTGGACCCCGAGCCGTTGCTCTTGACTCCAGCAGTTTGCAAACCGGTCTATATCGGCTCCCCATTACCGCTAATCTACAGAATAGGTGTCATCACTCGCGTGTCCCCCTGCGTCCTCCTCGACCCAACGTTGCCCGTTGCCCCCCGTGGAGCCTCACACCTTGAGCCCCGCCATCTTGTCCCCCAGCTCGTCCGCCCCGTCGTCCCCATCCCCATCCTTCTTCCCCCCCTCGGCCGCCTTCTTGGCCGCCTTCTTGGCCTCTTTCTTGGCCTCCTTCCGCGCCCTCTTCTTCTCCTCCTCCCGCGCCGCCCTCCGCGCGTCCAGGATCTGGTCCCGCCACTTGCGCTCCAGCCTGGCCTTGAGCTTGGCATCGTACAGCCGCGCGCGCTCGGCGTCCAGGTCGAGCGCGAGGAGGTCGGACCACGCGGCGCGCAGCGCCGCCGCGTCCTCGGCGGGCAGCCCCTCCAGCTCGCCTTCGGTGCCGTCGCACAGCGCGCGCGCGTTGGCGACCATCGCCGCGCACATCTCCAGGTACCCCTCCCGCTTCTTCTCGTCCTTGTCGGCGCCCCACACCTCCGGGTCCAAGTGCAGCACGGTGAACACCTCGCTCGCCGTCCGCGCGGCCTCGATCCTGCCCCTGAGGTGGGCGAACCCCGCCAGGGTGAGGGCAAACAGCCACCGCTCCCCGTGGGCAAACAGCCCGTCGATGGCCGGGAACAGCGCCCGGAAGGGGAGCATCCCCACGCCGGCGGCGATGCGGAGGCGCTGGTAGTACGTCTCGGGCAGCACGCCGTGGCGGTCGAGCTGCTGCGCGACGCCTGGGAAGCGCGCGGGGAGGAGGGAGTGCGCGACGTAGCCGTCGGCGGCCATCAGCACGGATTCGGCGCGCAAAGCCGGGCGCAGGCCGTAGTAGGGGCTGAGGAGGTGGCGCGCGGCGCGGAGGACGTCGGCGTCCGAGTCGATGGAGAGCATGAGGAAGCCGACGATGGCGGCCAGGGCCTGGTGGTACTCGCGGTCCATCTCGACGGCCAGCACCTGCAGCAGCCGGATGAGGCGGGCGCGGTTGGCGGGGTGGGCAAAGGTGCGCTCGGCGTCGCGCAGGTGGATGCGGGCGAGCGGGTCGTCGGGCGAGAAGGAGCCCGAGTCGGCGCCGGCGGCGGCGGCGGCGGCCTGCTCCTCGGCGTCCTGCTCCTTCTTGCTGGAGCTGCTGGACTCGCTGGACTTGCCGGATTTGCTGGAGCTGCTGCTGCTCGATTTTGACGAGGCCTTGCTCGACTCGGAGGCGTCCGACTCCGAGCCCGACTCGTCCTCCTCGCTGTCCTCGTCCGAGTCCTCCTCATCCGAATCCTCTTCTGAGAAGTCCTCCTCGCTCTCCGCTTCGTCCTCCACCGTTGCCGGGTCAGGCGGCCCCGGCGGCACCCACGCGGCGGCCCTCTCCGGCGCGCCCGCGTCGACGGCCGCGAGCCACCGCGCCGCGTGCTCGCCCGCCTTTGGCGCGCCGTCGGCCTCCGCCGCGACCGCGCCGAGGTTGCGGATCAGCAGCGCCGCGCTCTGCAGCTCGCCGGACGGCGCGTAGAAGGAGGCGCGGCGGAGCATGGCGGGTGTGTTTGAGGTGGAACGGGAGCGCAAGGCCGTTTTTCTGCGCAGGTGACGCAGGTCCCCGATTGGTCTGGCCGGGAACTGATTGAGAAGGTTCGATTCCCCGAAGAACAACGAGAAAATGGTCGGGACCCTCCTGGATTCTCTCTGCGGGAACTGCCGAGGCGGATGGCTCCCTCCCGTTAAACAGAGCTTGGCCAGCACGGTCCGCTCTCGAGGCCGAGTGATTGGAACAGCGTGGAAGGCCAAGGAAGAAAAAAAAACGAGACGGAACAAGCCCGAACCCGCTGGATAATCACGCGAAAAACGGAGGACACACGTCTTCCTTGGCAGTCCAGCCCCGGACTTGCCCTCTGGTCTCTGGTCTCCTACTTCCGGCCGGGAATCACCCAGATTCGCAGATAACCACAAGCATCGCGGTCGATCGTGACAAAGAATGCGCTACGACGGCGCCTAAGAAGAGATACAGCCTAGAAAGTCGGAAAGACCCGCCTGCAGGCCCGCGAACCCGAATCGTCCTAATCAGCCCGCCATAACGGCGCCCGAACCCCGACATCAACCTCGGAACCCATCTCAGGCGACTGCGGAACGGCGGCGCGGGATCAGTGTGCTGCACGCCCCCACCCGGGCGCCCCGCCGGCCACCCACGCTCGACGTCCTGGTCGTGCCCGTACGAAATCGTCGTCTCCTCGTCGTACGTCGGGTCGTTGTAGTACACCACGATGCTGTGGCCCATGTCCCGGACCATGCTGGCGGCGACGCTGTCCCGGGGCGGCACGGAGGAGGGGGGGCGTCAGAACCGAATGGCGGGGAAGGGAAGGGAGCGTGGAGGACATACGCTGCCCCGTAGGCGATGATTCGGTCGCCGGCCTTCAGCTCCTTCGCCTTCTTGGTCTGGTGGACGGAGCGGGAGACGCGAAGGTGCGGGTCGCGAAAGGCAGTGTAGGCGACGTCCGGGGGCAGCGCGGCCCCGCGAGCGGTCGGTGAGCGACACGACAAGCACGGTGCGCGGCACGGGGTGCTCACGGGCATCTCGGTGTGTGTGGGGGAGGCGGCGGGAGATGCGGCGCAATTCCTGCGGTGACGGCCCGCGCTCAGGGTCGTGACGGCCCGCGCTCAGGGTCCAGGCGAACGCTAGGGCCACGGTCATCAGCATTCCGTCTCCCGTCGGATTGAGGGGCCGTTGGATAAAAGTCCAAGGTGCATAGCGAGCAATCTGTAGCACAGGGGATCTGGAATCTTCTGCGGTTCGGAGCGACGAAAAGACGCGGGGAGTGAGTGCCGGGTGCGGGCCCTTTGAAGAGCAGGCCTTCGTTGGTCTACTTTGGAATCCGGCCCACGAGGTTCGTAGCCTTTTCGTGCCGAATCTCGGTGCGGTGATGTACAGTTCACTGCAAGCCCATCGCGTGACGAAGCGCCCCGAATGAATCACCACCGCCCCGTCACCACCACCAACCCACTTCCCCCCTTCCATCGCCCGCCGCCATGCTCTCCCAGGCCACCAAAACCGACCCCCGCCTGACCTCCGACGCCATGCACGACCACCCCGTCGAGGACGACGCGTCCCGTCCGGCCTCGACCAAGCTCGAGGGGGCAAAGCCCGCGAGGGCGCTGGACAAGCTGCCGCGCAGGGAAGGGACCGAGGACTACACGAAGGAGGCGGCGGACGAGAGGAGGAGGGCGGTGGAGAAGGCGTGCGGGGTGGAGCTGGCGGGTGCCCTCGTGGCGGCCGTGGTCGTTGGCGGCGGTAGCTCACGCGGTTCCCTGCAGAAACACATCGGATCCTACTCGGTCGACCCGAAACTGACGCAGGGCAACGTGGAGATGTTTGCCGGTTGCGCGCAGGTGGGTCGCGGCCACTGGTGTTGCCGAAACAGGTTCGGAAACAGCACGCGTCTTTGGCCCCCACAGGTCCCACTCGGCCTCGCGGGCCCCATGTGGGTAAAGGGGGAATCGATGGCAGAAGGCGGCGAGATGGTGTACGTCCCCATGGCCAGTACGTTCGACCTCCCTCCTCGCCGATCTCTGCTGATCACGCCTCCCACCAGCGACCGAAGGCACCCTCGTCGCCTCCTTCAACCGCGGCATGCGCCTCACCCGCGAAGCCGGCGGCATCACCACCACCCTGCTCGAGGACCAGATGCAGCGCACGCCGTGCTTCCTTTTCAAGTCCGCGCGCGAGGGCAAGGCGTTCGGCGCGTGGGTGGAAAGCAACTTCGACCGGATCAAGGCCAAGGCGGAGGAAACAACGAGGAGCGGGAAGCTCAAGAAGGTGGAGCAGTACGCGGCGGGGAAGCTGAGGTGGTTGCGGTTCTGCTTCTCGACGGGCGACGCGGCGGGGCAGAACATGGTGTCCAAGGTGGGTCCGTCGGGGCCACTCGCCGTCAGCTCGAGTTGACGGCTCTCCCTCCACCTTGTTCCCACAGGCGACCCACCACGCGTGCATGTGGGTCCTGGAGCAGGGGCCCGAGGGCCTCGAGCACTTCACGCTGGCGGCCAATATGGACACGGACAAGAAGCACTCGCACCTCAACGTGCTCTCCCCGCGGGGGAAGAAGTGGGTTCCGGCGGTCAAGTGGGAGCGAACAACTTTTCGACTCACGATCTGCAAAACCCGATGAACCCACAGGGTGATCGCCGAGTGCACCATCCCCGCCGACCTCTTCCGCAAGATCATGCACACCGACCCCGCCACCATGTTCCGCCAGCGCCAGCTCTCCAACATGGGCACCCTCTACTCGGCCGCGACCGCGAACGGCACCCACATCGCCAACGGCATCACGGCGCTCTTCATCGCGTGCGGGCAGGACGTGGCCAACGTGGCCGAGAGCCACGCCGGGCACACCTACTCCGAGATCATGGAGGACGGCTCGTACTACTTCTCGGTACCACCCGCCCCCCGCGCACCAGCTGTTCCGACCCTGACCGCCCGGCCCGCCCGCCCTAGGTCACCATCCCCGCGCTGATCGTCGCCACCCACGGGGGAGGCACCCTCCTCCCCACGCAGCGCGAATCCCTCTCCGTTTTGGGCTGCGCCGGCTCCGGCAAGGCCGTGCAGCTGGCGGAGATAGCGGCGGCCGTGGCGCTTTGCGGCGAGCTCAGCCTGGGTAGCGCGGTGGTGAGCGACGAGTGGGTGTCAAGCCACGACGAGTACGGGAGGAACAGGGCCAAGTAGCGCATGAATGCTGCCGTCTTCTTTTTTGACGCTTGGGATGCGTCTCATGTGGTTCTTGCCTCTGGGATAGAGTTGGGACCTGGAGCGGGGTCGAAGGGACGCTTTCGGGACCCCGCCCGCCCGACAGCCGCTCTGCCGCCTCCGGCCAACAAACGCTCGCATGCCGGCTGGCGAGCCGCCACTCCTTCGGTGCTCCAAGCACTTTCCCTCGTGTTCTGCAAGTTTGCCGTTTCCGCCTTTCTTCCTCGTGCGCCGGTCGCCGTGGCCGGTTTAGGATTTCAAGGGCGGTGCTACGCGGTTGGGACCGGATGAGGCGGGAATGACTATTGGTGGCCGAACGGGCCGTTCGAGGCCCTCCGTTTAGGCGCGGCGCCCCTCCCAACACCAAGCAAGCGGAATCTTGTGTCTTCTCGTGCAAGGAGCTCCGGTGCCAGCTGCGTTAACGATGGCCTCCGAGACTCGGCTCTCTGCGCCGCTCCCGGTCAAGCGCAAAAGCAGCTTCCCCTACAGCCTTTCCGCTTCGGCTGCTGCAGCGGCCAGAAGCGACGCCCTCCAGGACATGTTCCGGATAGGCAGCGTTGACGGCGCCGGCCTAAACCGCGCGGGGTCGGCCTCACTGCCGGCCGGGGCCCGCCCGCCGCAGGGGGAGGAACTGCTTCTCGCGGCGTCGGCGTCCCTACGCCCCTCCCGCGCGGCGCCGCCCCCCGCCTCGAGCTCCCGCCCCTCGGGCAACCCTGCCTCCCCCGTGGTGTTCCCGGGCCCTTTCGGCTCCGAGGCCGGCAGCACCTCCATCACCGCCGGCTCGTCCACCCTCGCCTCGGACACCACCTCCCTCTCGGGCTCCTCCTCCTCGTGGTCGGCCGCCTGCCCGCACTTTACCCAGGGCGAAGGGTTCTGCTGGGCCTGCCACTCGGAGCGGGCGTCGGACGACGACAACACCCCGCGGACAGAGTCGACAGAGTTCGACACCTGGGTGGAAATGGCCGGTACACCCGACGACGCCCTGCGCGGGAAGCCCGGCAAGGGCAGGCCGCGGGGGATGACCGACGGAGCCAAATGCGCGGTGCTGGTGAAGCAGCTCATGAGCCTCTACGGGCCGCGCGGGGCGGACTCGCCGAAGCCGGCGGACGACGATTGGGACCCCGAAAGAACGATTCGTATGAACGAGATTGTCGTGCAGGACGGGAGGATAAGGCTAGCGGGAATGGCGGGTGATATAGACGGTGAAGACTCGCGCACGGGGTTGCGATGAGCAGTGAAACGAAGTCAGTCTGTGTAGTGCGCCTTAATGGAATCGTCGGGGAATCTGAATTGAAATGTTTCGGACCACAAAAGGTGGGGCCAGCGAAGACATGCATGGACACCAACAACACGAAGGCAGACCTAGAGCTTCGAAGCATCCGGCGTCTCCGCGATCCGGTCTGGAGCAGGCGGCACGGTCAGCCAAAAGATCCCAGGTGCCGAGCAGGACCGCGTCCACCCACAGACGAGCTTCTCCCCGCTGACCTTGCCCTCCTCCATCAGCTTCAGTCCCTCCTTGACCCCCGCCAGGCCCCCGGGGATCACCCTGACCCTGTTCGCCCTGAACTTGCCCTCCTCGAGCCACCGCGCCATGGTGTGGAACCACTTCTCCGCCAGCGCGCCGTCCTTGCTGTGCGCCGTGCCGACCTGCGTCGGGATCACCTGCACGTTCGGGGGCAGCTTGGCGGATTCCTTCTTGGGCACGCCGAGGACCACGGTGACCTTGCCCCCCGCGGGCTGCAGCGCGGCGGCGAGCTCGTAGTACGAGGTGGTCTTGCCCGACAGGGCCGAGTGGGCGTCGTAGGCGACCGAGAACTGCTTGCCCGACTTGGCGATGGCCTCCTTGAGGAGCTCAGAGACGGGGCGGGAGGAACGGTAGTCGACCACGGCGTCGCAGCCGAGCTCCTTGGCGAGGTCCTGCGCCGCACCGGCGACGCCGATCACGTAGCTGGGGAACCGAAGGTGAGCCGAACCGACGAGGGGGCGGTGACGCGACACCCACAGCCCGGCCTTCTTGGCGAGCTGCACCGCGAACGCGCCGACGGAGCTGCTCGCGCCCCACACCAGGATCCCCTTGCCCTCGTTGGCCTTGTTGGGCGCGCCGTCGGCCGACGGCTCTGGGACCGCCAGGCGGGCAAACAGCCCGATGGCCGCGGTCATGGCCGCCAGCGGCAGCGTCGACGCCTCCTCGAACGACGTCTTGGGCCCGAGCGGGAACACAGTGTTGGCGGGCGAGACCGAGAAGGACTGGTACGCGCCGTAGCTGTTGTTGGTCGACATGCGCGTGAAGGCGCCGACCTTGTCGCCCTTCTTGTAGGACGTGACGCCCTCGCCGACGGCCTCGACGAAGCCGGCGACGTCGTTGCCCTCGATGCCCTCGACTGGGGGCGGGGGCGACACCGGGACGGTGGCAGGCGAGGATCCGGGTTCAAATCAACAGCCGCCAGTCGCGTCGAAGGAACGGAGGCGTGAGCTGCAACTGAATGCGCAGATCACGGAGGGTACCCACAAATCCCGACCTTGCTCAGCTTCCAGTCCTTGGGGTTCGACGCGACCGCGACGTTGCGGATCAGCACCTCGCCCTTCCCGGGCTTCGGGGGGAACGCGGGCAGCTGCGGGTTGGGCTGCAGCGTGGCGCCCTTCTCCTTGGTCAGCACGACGGCGAGGGTCGTCATGGCGGCGCGATGCTGCGGGGTGAGGGGCGGTTTCGTGGGAGATGGTGCGATGGCGGCAAGTTCGGCAAGCGGATCTTCCGAAGCCCGTCGAAACCGGGCGGGGGTCGCGCCAACACTTGTCCTGAAGGCGATGGCTAACCGAAGATGGAGTTCGTACGCTATCCCGAGAAGCTATTGCTCCGAGTGAATTACTCGTTGGCCTTCAGATAGTCAAATGGAGGTTCAGTGGTTAGATCAGTTTCGGGACGTACTCCACAGAACGCTCATGAGCGAAAAAGGGATAGTCTGTGCCTGGCAGGTGGCTTCGCTGCTCACTCACCAAATGCTTAAAAGGTTGCCCGATGTGGGTTAATCGACCTTCGAGGGAATCGGAAGTTGGTGCGACGCGAGCGCCCCGGCTCGTGCTCCAGCGGGACTGGATTGCACTTTGCTTCCTCGTCGCCCTCAACGAGCCCTGCAAATGGCCTCCGTCCCCGCGTACGACGCCTTCGCCGCGCTGGGCTTCGTCTGCGGCACGGTCCCCTCGCGCTTTGCCCGCTTCCTCGACGAGCCCGACGGGCTCGCGTGGCAGGCCGCGGTCGCGCAGCGCCACGTCGGCGCGCCGTTCACCGCGCCCACGCCGGAGCGCACGTGCCCCCTGCCGCGGGAAGCGCTGAGGGAGCTGCTGGCGCCGCCGCTGGCTGGGCGGATCGGGGTGGCGGGGGAGGCGCGGGAGGCGAAAGCAAGGGAGGCGCTGGACAGCATCGAGAGCTTCCGCCGCGGATTCGTGGTCGTCGAGAGCAAGGGCCGCGACGAGACCGAGTGGTCGTGCGCGGGATGCGGCGGGTTCTTCCCCGAGGAGGCGTACGGCGAGGGGCGCTCCGAATGCCCGGCCTGCGTGGGGAACAGGATGCTCCGCAACCCCGAGCGCAGGATGCCCCCCGAGGTGCTGCAGCGGGTGCTCCGTTTCGTGCTGCGCTCCCGGGATTGGGTGTGGCTCGAGACGTCGGCGAGGCTGGTGTGCAGGGCGTGGGATCGGCCGGCCAAGGAGAGGGTGCGGGCGGTGCTGAACGGCGCAGGCGCCGGAGAGTGGGTTATTTCGCGGTTGAGCGCGCGGCGATTCGATTCTCACTTCGCCGCCTTTCCTGCCGGTGACGCACAGCACGACCAAGCTCGCGGCCAACCTCCTCCGCTACGAGGCGATCGCCGGCCCCGTCGACTCGGACGGCTTCCTCGCCCTCGTCCGCATCGGCTGGTCCGCAAACTGGCTGCACTTCCTCCAGGGCTACTTCCTCGACCGCAAGCCCTACCTCGACCTGGACCGCCTCGCGGACTTTCTCGTCGCCAACTGCAACCGCGTCTCCCTGGACGAGCCCGTCGCCAAGATCGGAGCCAGCCTCGCACCCGCGCACGGCTTCGTCCCCTCCCGCACCGCGCTGGGGGTCTTCTACTCGCTCCTTGCCCCGGCCTTCCCCGGCGGCGCGGCCGGCGACGGGTTCGCAAACTTCCTCACGGAGCGCGCGTTCCACCACGCCATCACCGCCCTCGCCCTCGCGCGGAGGTGGATCGCCCCCGACGGCAACCTGCGCCCCAACGTCGCGCCGCAGCTGCTCGACTGCTACGAGCGCGGGGGGTGGTGGGAGCGCGAGAGGGCGATGCGCAAGAGGCACTCGCTGGCGAGCGCCGGGCCGGGGGGGTTCATCGAGCACGCGGTGGACCAGCTGATGATGGCCGGGAGGGCGGCGTACGGGGACGGTTGGAACCAAGAGGCGGGGGAGCTGATGTTCAGGAGGATCAGGGTGGCGCTGATGGGGATGCAGCTGCCCCTGGTCGGCCAGCCGACAGGGAGCAGGTCGTCGTTCGCATACAAGGAGATCAGGGAGGCGCTCGGGGGGGAGAGGTGCCGCAGGATCGTGGCGCTGCACTCCTCGGCGGGGCCGGTCAGGGACGACCGCTTCGTGCCGAGCTCGAGGTACCCGCCGCTGGACCTCGAAAAGTGCGGGCTACTCGGCGACGGGCTGCTCGGCGAGGGCATCGAGAAGGGTGGGGTCGGAAAGCGCTAGCGGAGGTCTGATTTGGCGGTGTGCGTATCGGATAGTGCGATGAATCTGCTCGATCGCCGGCTCCGCCGAGTCCCATCTTCCGCACGGTCGTCAGCCGTTTGGCCTCTTTCGCCCCACCTTTCCCCACCCCATTCCCGCCGTGCGCCCGACCGGGGCATGATTTCTTTGGAGTCCGGCGCTAGGCGATAGCCGGCAGGCGCGGACGAGGGAGTGCGGCGGACGGGGCCGGTCGGACTCCGCTCTAGCGGGCCAACCCGCCGCGATGTCGTTCCCCGAGTCGCCGCTGCAGCTGCGGACGAACCTGTTGCCGCCGCCGCCGCCGGGGGAGACGGCGTACTCGGACTGCGAGCAGCACTTTCTCGTGCGCGCCGTGCAGAACGGCGCCGAGGCGCAGAAGCGCATCCGCCGGCCGTACCCGAAGTACGCCGTGCGCACGCTCGAGACGCGGCGCGCGGACCAGGTCATCGAGTTTGACCGCTTCTGGCGCATCGACGCCGAGCTGGGCGTGGGCTCGTTCGGCGCAGTCTACCGCGTGCACGTCTTCTCGACCGGCCACAGCTACGCGATCAAGATCCTGCGCAAGCACGACTTTGGCACCATGCGCAACGTGCAGCAGCTGCTCCGCGAGATCGGCATCCTCGGCTCCGTGTCGCACCCCAACATCGTGCGGCTGTACGAGCTGCTCGAGACGCGGGACCTGTTCATCATGGTGCAGGAGGACTGCCGCGGCGGCGAGCTGCTGGCGCGGCTGGCGGCCATGCCGTCGTTCCCCGAGGACAATGCGCGGCACATCCTGCGCGCGCTGCTGTCGGCCATCGTGTACCTGCACGAGCGGCACATCGTGCACCGCGACCTGAAGCTCGAGAACGTGCTGCTGGCCGACGAGCCGCGCGGGCCGGACGACTGGGCGCGGCAGCTGCGGATTGCGGACTTTGGGCTGGCCAATTTTGCCGACTCGGACAACAGGAACCTGCTCAAGACGCGGTGCGGGACGTTCCACTACATGCCGCCGGTGGGTTTCCGTGGCGGCTGGCGTCTCTTGCGTCCGCCAGGGAATGGTTGTTGACGACGATTACCCACAGGAAATCATCCGCGGCCGCACCTACGGCTCCGCCGTCGACATGTGGTCCGTCGGCGTCATCCTCTTCATCCTCCTCTCGGGCTCCTACCCCTTCGACGCCGACGACGCCCCCACCATCATGAACAACATCAAGCGCGGCAAGTGGGAGTTTCCCGAGCCGGAATGGGTCAGCCCCGAGGCGCTGGATCTGCTGGGGAAGCTGATGGTCGTGGATCCCGAGTGGGTCGTTGCGGGGCGCGTGCGGGTCGCGGGAGAGCTGACCTCGGGCCGTGCAGGGAGCGGTTGAAGCCCGAGGAGGCGCTGAAGCACCCCTGGTTCTCCATGCACGACTCGCCGCCGGGGAATCCGACCACGCCGGTGCTGCCAGACCAGAAGAAGTGGCTGGCAAACATCCGCAAGAACCACGTGGTCAGGAACTACATTCGGGTACGTCGACCGTGCTCTGTGGGGTATTCGTTGTCGCTGACTTTGGGTCGGACAGAAAATCGTGACCAAGGAGGCCTCCGCAGCGGGATCGGACACGGACAAGCTTTCTCCCCCCTCCCCCTCCCCCGCGACCGTCGTCGCCAACACCTCCGAGCCTGCCTCCACCATCTCAAACCCCTCGACGGCCGCCGTCTCGACCGACAGCTTCACCCTCCGCGCCGCGACCCCCGTCTCCCCCGCCGACGCCCCCGAGACCCCCTCCGACGACCTTTCGCAGCGCGCCGCGCCCGCCGTCCGCGTGCGTGGCGCCAGCGAGAACCCGGGCACCCTCCCGATCCAGCGCCGCCGCAGCAGCGCCGTCGAGCGGTCCCTCTCCCTCGACATCGCCCCCACCTCGGAGAACCTCACCCCCCCCCGCACACCCGCCTCGGCGCTCTCCCCGCAGACCGCCGATACCCCCACGCCGCACCTCGCCGACGACAAGCGGTGGTTCCTCGAGGGCCTGCCGACGCTGCTGGCCGACATGTCCGCGGCGTTCCAGGCGCAGCTGGCCGGCAACCCCGCGCACGAGCAGCACGCCGCGCTCAAGCTGCTGAGGAGCACGAGGGGGAGGTCGACGGACGGGCACGACTACTTCCGCGCGTACGGGCTCGGCGCGTCCCCCGTGCTGCCGCACGTGCTCGAGGGGGAGGAGCTCGGGGAGCGGTATGCGAACGAGGGGGGGGACAAGGATCCGGAGCTGGAGAGGAGGGTGGACGAGGTCGCGGCGGGGCTGGCGGGGGTGGGGATGGTGCAGGAGCCGGGGGAGATGGCGGGCGGGGGACCCTAGGGGATCGGGATCCCGGATATCATGGTGGATTCATGGTCGTTGTAAGCTGGTTCGCTCAAGGACGTACCGTGTGTTTTTGACCAGCGGTGAACATCTCGGGGTCGGGGGTTGGAGGCACAAACACAGCCGACATGAGTCAGGTGCTGCAAGTGGCCCTCGATCAGGCTTCAGGAGTGCGGCCGCCCATACGGGACATCCCGCCCTGTTGTTAGACCATTCATGGGCCGCTGACCGCCCCGACCACGGTGTAGAAATCCGGGCAGTAATTGATCGCAAAACGGGCGTGTGAGGTCATTTGTCCCTATGCGAAATCATCGCAAGCAGCTGGCGTGCACACGGAAGATGGTGGCGTGCACACGGAAGACTAATTCCAAGCCAGAGCGGGTGAAACATTACGGAACCAGCTCGCTCTATCAATGGAGCGCCTTGTCGGTGACCTTCCATGCAAGGTGTGCAGCATCCCTCACCGAACACCCCCCCCCCCCGCCGCAGGGTTTGCGGAAAACTCACCTCAAACACCAATCCAATGTCCACCATGTCACGCCCGTTGCTGCTTTTGCTTGTCACCTTCGCCGCTCTCCTTGCGCTCGCGGGGGCCACGTAAGACCGCGCGAGTGGTTCCGCCGGGCCGCACTTCCTGACCCTGCACCGCCAGGCCTGTCCGCGGCGGGGACGGAGGCCCTTCACACATCCTCTTTGCCCGGTCGTGTTCCGAGTGCGGGCAGGACACGTTCTGGTAACGAATATCCCGCGGCACCGCGGCGACGTCGGACGGCTCATATCACGCCGCGCTCCGCCCCGCAGCGAGTTCGGGCACCCCGGTGCGTCGGAGGACCAAGTCGCCTGCATCGGCCAGAAGGACACCGATTACCATTCGCTATATCGGCGCTACGCCCCCGAGTACATCGACTGCGGCACGTTTGCCCCCTGCAGCGGTGCTCCCGCGTATGTGACGCCAGTATCCTCCGACGCGGAGGCCGCTGCCATGTGCACCAGCATGGGGTCGTCGTGCGCCGCATACGCCGTCGTGGGCACTGATATGTATCAGCTAAACACCGTCGGCACTACCGGACGTACGACGGGAGGGACGCTGTTCAACTGGTACGTCAAGTATGGCCTGACGTGCCCCACGCTGTCGGCGACATGCCCGACATAGGACGGCAGCGGATCCCGGAGGCACGTGTTGCGTTGCCTCTCGCTGCTGCCGCAGACTGACGTGCTTTCAGGAACATCCAAAGTCCCGTGTAAACATCCGCCGACGAGATATATTGATATGCGCGCGCTTCCCGCATGATCCAGATACAAGGTCGAGGGCTGGTCGAAAGAAGGGTGCAGCAGCGCTGCGACGCTGTGACACGCTGGATTGCGTAGACGCGGCGGCAGGCGCCATCGGGGCAACAGTCGCCACAGCCCACCGGGCAGCCTCCACCGGGCGGGATAGAGAGAAGCTGGGGACAGTCTACCAACGGAAAGTGGCCATCGAGGACAGTTTTAGGAGGTCAAGCTTCGTCTTTCGATGCCTTTGGCTCGCAAGTCGGAAACGCACGATCGCAGGTCTGTGGTCCGGGAGTCCGCAGAAGATCGCGGACCCGCTTCCACGTGTACCCGACCCGCTCCACAGCTCCTGTTCCGTTCCGCCGGCTCCATTGACCGAAATTTCGCCACATCGCCTTTTCGCCAGTCTCGCTCGTACCGTCGGGCCGCGATTGGCGGCCGCCTCGGCCCCGCTTCGCCCAAGACAACACCGCCCGCCGGCCCGCCTCGTCACCGCCGCAATGCCGTCAGGCGCCTCGGCGGCTGCAGCCGACGGCCCGCCGCCCACTCTGCCGGACCCGGCGCACACGCTGCTCGTGTTCGACCTCGACAACTGCCTGTACCCGCGCTCGTGCGGCATCGGCGCGCACATGACCGAAAACCTCTACTCCTTCTGCCGCACCATCGGCTTCACCGACGACGAGAGCCGCCGGCGGTGTTTCCAGTGGTTCAACGCCTACGGCATGTCGCTGCACGGCCTCGTGGACGAGTTCGACGTGGACGTGGACGCGTTCGACAGGCACGTCGACGGCGGCGTGCCGCTGGAGCTGCTGCCGCCGGAGCTGCCGGGGATTCTGGACTCGTTCTTGTCCTCACTCAAGGGGTACAGGAAGCACGTGTTCACCAACGGCCAGATGCGGCACGCGGAAAGGATCCTCGGGGCCCTGAAGGTGCGCCACCACTTCGACGGGATCACGGCGTGCGACTACCGCGACAAGTTCTTCGTCGCCAAGCCCGAGGCGGGGGCCTACGTGAAGGCGATGAAGGACGCGGGGGTGTGGGAGCGGTGGCTGGCCGAGTACGGGCCCGAGGCGCGGCACGAAGGGGGGCCGAGGCTGCAGATCTACTTCATCGACGACAACTGGGAGAACTGCGGTGGGTTCTCCCGCTGCTGGCGTGCGATTTCGGCCGCTGACGTTGTTTCCAGACGTCGCGCGGACACACTTTGGCTGGCACGCCGCGCACCTCGACGAGCCCGGCCACCCGCGCGCGCACCACGCCGCCGGGCCCGACGCCGAGCACCTGCTCACGTCCATGCCGGCGGAGATGGTCGCCAAGTCGCGGGCCAAAAGGGAGAGGAACCACCTCGCGTGGCCGCGGTGCAGGCCGGGGTTGGAGGGGAGGGGTTGGACGGTGGATAGCGTGTGGGGGTTGAGGGAGGCGTGGGGGGAGCTGTTTGGCGGGGTGCCGGGGGCCATTGGGGCGCCGGGTGAGGAGGAGGTCGTGGAGGAGGAGGGGGAGATGGCGGACGACGAGCTCATGCAGCGCGCCGAGGAGGAGGGGGTCGAGGTGTTTGGCGGGGGCCTTTCGTGAATCCGCGCGCGGCGGTTAGGATTCCCCGGGAACGGCTAGGAGACAGGGGTTAGGGAAGGTTCAATTCATTCACGAATCCGGCTGTGAATCCCAAGCCCTTGTACTGGGATCTTCTGGTTCCTACGCCGGGCACGCAATGTCGGGCACCACGTACACCCCCGCCCCCCTGAGCACGCTCCACAGCCCGACCCCCAGGGTGAACAGCGTGACCGCGAACGTCCTCGCAGTCCCGTACGTCACCACGAACCCCGCGAACCGTGCCTTGCATCCGTCCGCGGCCGCGTAGGCTGAAAGCAGCTCCGCGTGCCGGGCCAGGGCGGCGGCGGCGGGGCTGGCAGCGAGGCCCTGGGCGGACGCGCGTGCGAGGAGCCGCGTGGATTCCTTGGCGGCCTGGCGGAGGAGGGAAGAGGCGGCGGAAACCTGGGAGTTGGACGAGGCGTGGTTGACGAGGTCGGTGAAGACGAGGAGGAGGCCGTAGGCAAAGGTGAAGAAGGGCCACGCGGGGATGCAGGAGCCCGAGATCTGTTCGGGCGGGGGCGTGAACGGGGGTGCGGCGTCAAGACGGAATGACTCACAATGGTGGCAATGGCGACGATAACAGGAACCAGCAGGTAGTTGGTCATGACGACGGGCGTTGCGGATCTGCTCGGGAACCGGTTGCGCCACAGCACCGCCAGTCGCTCGCAGATGTCCTCGTAGGGTTCCGCGTCCGCACCGACGGCGTCTTGCCGCCGAGGAGGGCAGACTCGTATCGAGAGAGGAAGGCGGCCAGCACGCGCCGGAGCCCGCGGCAGTGCAGTCTCTGGCCGAGGCGCAGCGAGTAGATGTTGCTCCCCCCGATGGCGATGGCCGGCAGAAGCGGCAGCACGACCGTTATGAAGACTGGGAAGACGGTTCAGCATGGCCGAGGCGGACCCTCTACCTACCCACCTAGGAGCGCGGCGAAAAAGGCCGACCATGGAGTGGTCCACGTTTGCCGGCCGAAGGTGACCAGCGCGGTGTAACCCGCGAAAAAATAGCCCCCCACAAGGATGAGGTAACGCGCAATGATGTCCAAGCAGCGCAAGAAGACAGCCGGACCGACGAGCGAGCCGCCGCACGTCGAGCGGTGGCACGGGCAGAGGGGGTCGCCGTCCCGGTGGCGCACCAGGGGCGAGATGTTTCCGCCCGAAGATGAGCGGCCGTCTTCTGTGTCTTTTGCGGGGAAACTGCCCGCCAGCTGGTGCCACCGCGCGAAGGGCGCGAACGGGACGGAGCCCAGGTCGCCGCCCTCGGCCGCGAAGCTCCGTTTCCGCGACGAGACCCTCGACAGCGCAAGGACGGTGATCAAGAGCATGAGCAGCACCCACAGCCCCCCGGTGATGGCCAGGTTACGCTTTCCGAAGGTGTCGACGCCGAAGACGAAGGAGGCCGCGAGCGTCCCCGAGGCAGCGATTGTGTTTGCGACGAGGAGGGGCGCGGTGAATGTGCTCCAGAGGGGCACAAAACCCAGCTGCAAGCGCGCCAGGGCGCGAAGGGCAGGGTAGGGCGCGAGGGCACGGAGGAGGGCGGTTTCGTTGAGAGGGTCGGCTTCGCGGAGCTCGGCGGCAGGGTCGGGCGGGATGGCGCCGGGGATCAGGTCGTCGGGGGGCGGCAGAGCGGCGGGGAACATGGTGAGCAGCTCTGATGCTGTGAAAAACGGCGTGGCGGGAAGAGAAGTGGAGGAGGCGGGGGACGCATCGGGCGACGCGTCCGCGTTTCCGTCCGGAGCCGGGCCCGTTGCGATCCCGGGCGCGATTTCCTGAGGGATTCCCATGGCTGGGTCCCTATGGTCGGCAAGACAGTAGAGGAGCGCCGTCTGCTCGGAAGGCAGATGGCAGCGACGCGTCGACGGGGCCCGGTGGCAAACTTGGCGACGCCCGGCCCGCTTTCTACGGACAGGACCGCGATTCGTTGCCGTATCCCCCATACATGACACCGACACTTGTTTCCGCATTTTGTATAGCACCACTGTTGTCCAATATCGTCCGCCCTTCCTCCCAAATCAACCATTGATGGCACCGGCCCGGTCCCGCGACCTAGTGCTTGTCCAGCCAATTTTCACTCGATTCCTGAAGTGAATGGGCACTATTGTGAGGCCAGCATAGTAAACTGACAACGAAACGAAGCCGCGGGACATGGAGCGTTCTCGCCGTTTGTAGTCCGCACATGGCTTCCAAAAGCCGACCGGACCAGCCAGGAAGGACACCCAGCGGGGTCGCACGCGCCGGGGAGCCAATGCGCAGGGGACAGCGTCCTGGCCAAGTGTTTCCGCATCCGCCACCGGCTCTGCGGGGGCGGGCGGGAAGCGCGCGCGGGGACGGTGCTTGAACGGATCCCCAAAAGGGGTTCATCCAATCCGACCACCCATCCGCCTCTCTGCGACGATGCGCTGCTCATTCGCGGCCGCGCTGCTCCTGCTCCTGTCCGCCGGAACGGCGCTCGCGGCCCCGGCCGAACGCGGCGCCGTCTTCGCCCGCTCTTGTTCCGAATGCCCCGCTTACCACTTCTGGTGGGCCGCATCTCAAACCGCAGTGCCTCCTTTGCCGGCTGACCGCGCCCTCCCCCAGCGAATTCGCCTACCCGGGCGCGCCCGCCGACTCGATCGCGTGCGTGCCGACCGCGCGCCGCCACGAGCTGTACCGCCGCTACGACAGCCCCGCCTGCACCGACACCGACGCCCTCGGCAAGGGCGCCACGGTAAAATGCCCCTCCGGGGCCCAGGAGTGGCAGGGCTGCGACGCTTCCAGCGGCGCCATCTCCCCCGCGGGCGCCGGCTCGGCTAAGGGCGCGTGCACCAGCGGCACCGGCACGAACCTGTGCTGCGTCCCCGCGTCGGGCATCGTGGGCATGTGCGGGGGCGACAAGTACTGCGTCGTGGGGGACGAGATCGCGCTCACCATCACCGACTTCTCCCCGCGGACCTGCATCGTCGCGACGGGCGAGACGGGCAACACCGGCACGGGGAACTGCCAGCAAATGATTGCGGGCAGGGCCGCGGGCTGTTGCTTCGCTTCGTGAGCCGTGTTCCAGGTGGGCCAGAGAGCCGTGCGTGCGGATGGCGGGACTGAATGCCGGCCAGTCCGTCCGACAAAGCATCTCGCAGTTCGAAAGGATCTCCCGCAGAAGTAGCAGTCATCGGCAATTGCTGTACACCCAGGAAAGAACACCTGGACTTGCAGCCTCCTCGCTCGACCTAAGCCCGCCCCTGTGATTTGCACCTTTCCCGCTCGACCTAGGCCCGCCCGTCTTCCATGGCCGGCGAGGAGCTGCATCGCCGGAGCACTCCCAGCTGGTCTACCGGCACCATCGCCGTCCTCGTCCCCGGCATCAGCCCCTTCGGCGGCTCCCATCCTTGGCCTCGATCAAAAAGAAACCAGTTGCCGGGAGTACGGATATAGCGGGGCGAGGCAAATGGACGCGCAGTCGGGTGTGTCGGGGCATTTCGTGGGCGGCGTTGGGCCGCTTCCCGCATCGAGCCGCACGAGTGTCCAGACTCTCGCCAAGAATCGCGCCGCCCCGGTCTCCCGCCGAGCCCTGAGAATCATCACTGCCCACCCGCCGCCATCTGCGCGACGCGAGAGACAGTCCGCGCTGCCGCGCCCCGAAGCCGCCATGCGCCACGCCGCCGCCGCCGCGCTGCTCGCTCTTCTCTCGGCCTTCGTCGCCCTGGGGGCCCCGCTCGAGGCCCCGGCCGCCGGAGCCATCTTCGCCCGCTCCGGAAGCGCAGGGGCGTTCGTTCCCCGGCTGACCGCCACCATCCGGCAGCGAGTTCGCCTACCCGGGCGCCCCGGCCGATTCCGTGGCCTGTGTTTCCGCCGCCGCCGGGCTCCGCCAACTCTACCGCCGCTACGACGGGCTGCCGACCTGCACCGACACGACCCTGCTCGGCTTCGGTGCGCAGAAGCAGTGCTCCGCCGGGATAACCGACGGGGACATCTGCACCGTCGCCACCGGGGCATCCCCGCCGCCTGGCGCCGCCTCGGTCTCCGGGGTCTGCGCCTCGGTGGACACGGAGCTGTGCTGCGTGCCGTGGGCCCTGCTCACCAACTGCCTGTCGAACAAGGTCTGCGTGGACGGCGCCGAACTGGCCCTGACCGCGGCGGACGGCGTCCGGCTGGCATGCGACCGCGCGACGGGCCAGGTGGGCAGTGGGGCCGGACTGTGCTCCGGGATCTATGCCGGCGGCCCGGCCGGCTGCTGCCTCGCCCCGTAGCGCGCCGCGGGAACGGAAAAGTGGAATTCCGGCAGGCCGCAGGGCCGGGCCCATCCGCTGACCATCACCCACGGCTCCAGGGGTTCAGTTTCGGTCGGTATGGCGTGGTCTAGGACTGTTGTAAACTTCGCGTGCGGTAGATTGGATCGCTTTCCGACGTCGCGAGCGCTTGCAACGTTCCGAGCGCGCGGCCTAGTACACCTACGTCGATCTCCGTCGGTTCGTCTACGAGGCGCCCCCGCCGACTCGGTCACCTGCGTCGGCATCTCTTCTCGCGCCGACCTCTACCGGCGCTACGAGCCCGCCGCCATGCCGGCCTGCACCGACGGCGTCCTTCTATATGAGCCCGAATTTGCCTCCGCATACATGTTCCCCCGTCCCACCCATGCTCCTCCGACGGCGGGGCCCCCGATCTAGTGCTCCTTCTGCGCCCTGTGCCGCCGCAGCGCGTCGGCGCGGAAGAACGCGGCGCCGCAGCCCTTCGCCGGGCAGGGGAAGCGGCGTTCCTTCGAGTGCAGCCTGTGGGTGCCATGCAGCCGGGGGGAATCCGTCAGCGGCGGGAAGCCGTTGGCGGAGGCGCCGAGCACCCACGTCCCGTGGCGGCGCATGTCGTGCGCGCGCGTGAAGCCCCGCCCGCACTCGCGGCACCGGAAGGGCTTGTGCTCGTCGTGCGAGTTGCGGATGTGGTATTCTGCGGGTCCGCGAATACCGCTGTACGTCAGCGCCAAGAGTGCGACGACGGAGCCGGGCGGGGGGGGCCCACGGTACGCGTTCCACGTCCCGAAATCCTCCCCGCACCCCTCCACCTCGCACCTGAACCCGCGCTTCTTGGTCTTGCCTCCCTCCTCGTCCTTGACGTTGACCCTGCTCGGTGCCGGCAGCCGCGCCCGCCTCCGCCTCCCCCCGCCCGTGCCGTCGTCGGGCGCCGCGAACTCGCCCGTGCCGTCGGTGTCCGAATCCGACTCGGGGGGAGGCGACGAGGGGCGTTCGAGCGCGAGGCGGCCGGTGTAGTAGATCGGCCGACCTTTGCGCGGCTCGACCTTGAGGATCGGGGTGGTGAGGATCTCCGGCGCCGGCGACGGGGATGTGGCCGCGCGGCGCGGGGGGTTGCGCCGGCGGCGCGTGCGCGGCGGGGACGGGGAGGGGGAGTACCCCGAGGGGGAGGACGGGGCGCCGCCGGGGCGGGATTCGTCGTCCGCGTCGGTGCCGCCGTGGTCCGAGGCGTCGGCGTCGGGGGCGGGTTGCTCGTGGTCGGTGGCGTCGACGTCGGGTTCCCGCTCCTGATGCGCGGCATCGACGTCGAAGTCGGGGCCGGGGAGGGCGTCGAGCTGCATGGGGTCCGCGGGGAGGGGGGAGCGGATGGGGTGCTGGCCGCCAGGGGGGTAGAGCCACCGCCGGATGACGTCGGCCGCCGACTCATCATCGGCTTCCTCCCCCCCAATCGCCTCGCCGTACCTCTCCCGGTCCTCGGACGATTCCCGGCCGACGATCCCGTGCCACAGCTGCATCTCCGCGTCGTCGATCACGGGAAAGTCCCCCCCGTCGGCGTGCATGCCCGCGAACGGCTCGAGCAGGCCGCCGAGCGGGTCGAGGTCGGCGCCGCCGTCGGACGAGGGAGCGGCGAGGAAGTGGTCGATGAAGGGCGCGTCGTTCTCGGAGGTGACGGCGGGGGTGGCGGAGGGCGGGGCGGAGCGGAGCGGGGAGGCCGGGTCGGTGGCGAAGGGCGAGGAAGCCACGGTGATGCGGGCGGGGCGGGCGGCGGGCAGGGCGGGGCGGCGGGCGTCGGCGTCGTCGTCGGAGGAGTGCTGCGGGGAGCGCGGCTGCGAGGGCGGGTCGCGCAGCAGCGCGGCCCAGTCGGGCGACGGCGGCCGCGGGGGCGCGAGCAGCCCCAACCCGATGGGCTGCCCCGGGAACGACGGCGGCCCGCCGAACAGCATCGCCACGTCACCCGGCGCGCCCCGCGAGAGCAGCATGGGGGTCGGCATCCCCGCGGCCGCGGGGGGCACCGGCAACCCCGCGGGGGGCTGACTCGCCGCGGCCGCCCGCCCCGCGGCAGCGAGCACCGCCGGCGACGGGCGGAACGTGAAGCCCTGCGGGATCGACACGCCAGACAGCCCCTGCAGGGCCTCGGACGCGGAGAGCGTGGGGGGCGATCGGCGGTCGGCCATCCTCTGCTGGGGGAGAAATGCGGCGGCGGCGGGCGATCGCCCGATCCCCGACGCCGCGAGCGCCCACGCGACCCACTCCTCGGCGGTCGGGCCATCGGGGGCACGGGAAGCCATGGCGAGCGAGTGACGACCTGTGGCGTGCCGTGCGGCGGGGCGGAGCGGGGCTCGGCCTGGAGCGGATGGGCAACACGGACTCGTGCGACCGGGCGCCCCGACGCGCCGCCGGCAGGATTTCGAGGCCGCGATCGCATCGCATGGCGGAACGCGTGCCGGGAGCATTGGGGCGAGCGCCGGGGGACGCCGATCCCGCGGACGGACGGGGTGACGGTGCTCGGAGCGGCATCCGGGAAAAGCCCCCCCGCACGGCGGCGAACGGCGAATCCATCCGGCTCCCGGGAACCGAGCGGCCGCGTATCTGAGGCTACGATTTACTGGCGACGGTCATCGTTTGTTCACCGGTCGCCAGTCCGTTCGAGACCAGCGGGCGGGTGAATCACCCTGCCGCTCCCAAGCTCGGCAAATTGCTTCCCGGGCGATCCGCGCTCCCCATCCTCCCACCGGGTCGCGGTGCTCGTCTCGGCCACCTTATTCCGAACCGACCGACACCCTTGGCCGGCTTCCCGCCGGCGCGGGCCCCCTCGCGCGCGCAGAGGCCGGGACGTCCCTCGTCCGGCGCGGGTCCCCCTCCCGCGTTGCCCTCCCGGGACGGCCATCAGGGTGTACGGAGCGGTCTGGCGGCGGTGCACTGCCGGTCCGCGATTCCGGCTCGGTCGCGGACGGGACGGAACGGGAGCGGGGCGGGGCGGGTGCGGCACCGCAACCGACGCCCGCGGGACGCCGAACGAGATGTGAATCGGGCAATCAGGCGGTACTCTGGTGCGCGATGCAGCCCGCGAGGATGGGTTCGACTGCCGCCCCGCACCGTGGGTCGCGGCCGGCGCCGGTCGGTGGCTTTCGGCGCTGGCAGGACACTGTGTGTGCCGGGACCCACAGAACGCCGCATTCGGGGGAGGACTCTGGAGAGCCGGCCCGGCGTCGGCGCACGCTGCATGCGGCGCTGACGCACCAGTGGATGCGAACCCACAGGGTACCACGGCGGAAACTCGCACGAGGACGACAAGGCCTTCCGGAGGCAGCGCGGGCGGTATTTCACGCGTGGGTGCTCCGGTCCCCTCCTCGTCTGCCCGGCTCCGGCTGACGAATTGTGACAACATTGGACACCCGCAGGCTCCGCTCGACGGAACCCGGCTTCCCGTGCACATCCATGTGCTGCGGCGCTGCCGACGCGCTGTGGAGGCACAGGGCGCAGAACGAGCACAGATGGGTAGCCGGACGGGGGTCGCCACGGGAGTTAAGAAGCCAAGGAGCTAGTATCGGGAGGCGGGGGATGTGTATTGGGAGGTAAATTCGGGCGCATAAGTAGGGGGTCGGATCCTCGGATTGCGTTGACGGAGCGCAGAGCGCCCGCGGAAGGGTTGGGCTCCGTCCGGGGAAGGAGGAGGAGGCGGACCTAAATCCCTCGCGGCCGTGAACGGGTGCCGTCCACGGGGTTCGTGGTGACGTTCGGGACCGCGAGGACGTTCGCTGTTCACACTGGGGCTCGGGCTGTGCGTGCTCAGGGGGGCGGGGGTGGCTGTTGGTGCCGGACATTGCATGCCCGGCATTGAGCTGGATGGTGCTTCCCGCGAGTAGATTCGAAACAATACTGGCTCCCGTGCGGGTGCTCGGAGCAGGGAAGAAGACGCATGGTCGGGCGTCCGTGAGCGGGCGCTTTGCCTCCCATTCCAACCTCGCGGCTCCCCCTCCCCTTTCACGCGATGCCGCCCCTCATCACGGCCCTGGACCACATCGTCGTCGTCGTGCGCGACCTCGACGCGGCGGCCGCGCCCTTCGAGGGGCTCGGGCTCAACCTGTCCCCCGTCACGCGCCACGCCGGCGCGGGGACCTCGAACCGGGTTTTTTTCGTCGGGGACGAACACCATTTTTACGTGGAGCTCCTGGCCGTTCATGACGACGCGAGCGCGCTGCTTGCGGGGCGGGACGCGTACGTCGCGCTGGCGGCCAAGGGCGGCGGCGTCGCGCGGCTGATGCTCGAAGTGGACGACCTGGCGGCCGCCGTTGCGCGCCTCGAAGCCATGGGACACCCGTGCGCGGTGACGCCCGTGTCGCGGGAGGGAGGCGGCAAGATCTGCGACGTGGCCAACGCGCTCGGGCCGACGCCGGCGGGGTGCGAGTTCGGCCTTATACAGTACGCGCTGCCCAGGGGGGGGAGGACGGCTTCCAGGAGGGCAAGGGGGCTGTTCGAGCACGGGTTCCCGCTAAAGAGGCTGGACCACCTGGCGTTGGTGTCGCACGGGCCCGCGGCGGCCTGCAGGTTCTGGGAGGACGCGTTCGGGGTGCCCGTCGCGGGGGAGGTGGTCGCGAGGGGGATGCGGATCCAGCAGCTGCGCATCGGCGACGCCGTGCTGGAGGTCATCTCCGCCGCCAACCCCGCGTCGCCGATCGCGGCCAGGCCCGAGGGGCTTCTGCCCATGGCCTCGTTCGAGGTGCCCGACGTCGACGCCGCGGTGGCCGCCGCCAGAGGAAAGGGGTTCACGCTGCCGGATGCCGCCGAGGGGGTGCTGCCGGGGACGAGGACGGCGACGCTGCCGGCGGACCAGCTGGGCGGGGCGCTGTCGATGCAGCTCCTCGGGAGGGTTGGCGGCGAGGGGCAGGCCTAGTGACGGGGGCAGCCACTGAAGCGGATCCGCTGCCCCACCGTCTTCACACGCGCTTCATGCCCCGTCTCTGGCCTCGCCGAGGCCATATTTTGTGGCAGCGGATCACACCGGTACCTGCCTTGCAGCGGCCCCGGCGAACATGCAACCCCGCTGGGTATCCTTCCTGGCTGGTGCGTGTGGGGCGCGAAAGGAACGGCCGGGGGCAGCGAGGCCAAGTGGCCGAAAGCTGATGGTTCAGAGCGCCTCGACGCCTGGACCTCTTTGCTCAGAGGCGCTTGCGATGCATCTGCCAGGGCAGGGTCCGGGGGCGAGGCGAGGAATGCGGTGGAAGCAGAAGCACAAAAGGGGGCACATCCGATATGGAAGACCGGATCAAACATGGCTATTATGATGGGAATTCAACTGACGACAACTCAAAACCTGACCTGAGACCCCCCGACGAACGGCAATCGTTCGTTCTATGGAGAGGAACGCGGGTCAGGCCGCGGGCCGCGCGAGTCGACGACTGGGCAACCCACCCAGCCCCTTAGCCATCGGGCGCCCGGGAACAGCAGGCCGCGATCATACTCTGATCATACCTCGAGCACTCGTACGAGCCTCCGAGCGCACCCGTCGTCGGGTCGCACGACCTGTACTGCAAGTCCTGGATGGTAAGCGCGACGTTGGCCCCGTCCACGCAGGGCTTGCTCGTGCCGCAGAGCACTGCGAGCTCGGCGATGACGGCGGACGCGGGCACGCAGCAGTTCTGGGCGCCGCGGCACGCGCCCGGGGCCGACGAGGAACCCGACGGGACGATGGCGCCTGTTGATGGGTAGCAGCCGTAGTCGGTGAAGTCGTTCCCGCCCTCGCAGATCTTGGTGGCGCCCTGGCCCGTCGAGGTGGCGTCGGTGCAGGCGGTGGGGTCGTCGTACCGCCTGTATAGTTCGTGGCGGGCCGCTGCGGGCACGCAGGCCACGGAGTCGCGCGGGGTGCCCTCGTAGCCGTACTCGCTGTACGGGATCCGTTAGCCGGAGTCGGAGGCGGAGCGGCGCTCGCGCTGCCCACCAGAAGTGCGAGGTGGGGCAGTCCCCACAGGAACGGGCGAAGATGGCGCCGGCGGCCGGGGCCTCGAGTGGGGCCGCGAGGGCGCCCGAAGCGCACAGGAGCGCGAGCAGCGTGGCAGCGAGACCGAGCGGCATGGCGCTCCCGCGCACAGGTTGGGGGACGAGTGCGGTGTCCTTCTTTGCGCGCAACACCCCGATCGGAAGCGGGCCGTCACTTTGGGGGATCAAGTTCGCCACCGCCCCGCGCGGTTCTGTTGCCCCGTGCCGCACCGCCGAGGCCAGATTTCGCCTCTGGTTGCCAAGTAGGTAAATGCCGTGCACGGGTTCCGCGGGGCGTGCGATCCCGCCGGGTTTCCTTCCTGGCTGACGTGCTGCAGGGCGGTGCAGGAACGACGACAGTGGCCGGCGGCCGACTTGCCGGGCACCGAGATGTTGGCGAACAGAACCCGTTCCGACGGTCCGGCCTGCCCCTTGCTGCTCCGGTCGTGGGTCGAAGGACCGACTGAATGCCCTTCCGGCTTCACGGCGCCGCCCGCGAGTTCGATTCAAGGCGTGATCAAGTACGATGTAAGCATCTTCCTGGAAAACGCCCATCATCCTACTACTACAAAGCGCATTGTCCCTGCTAGCGAGCTTTTCGACTCTGAAACGACGCGCCGGCAAGTTCGGGGAAATAAGTCAACCATGTGTCGGCGCCGCCGTAGCCTGACATCCAGGTCATATCACCACGGAAACGCAGATCAGGTCGCCTCGCAACAGAGGGCGAAGATGCCCTTTGCGCACCTTCCCGTCCCGCTGTCCACCTGGCCCGTCGAGACGTCGCACGTACGCTTGACGCCCTCCGTCACGGTCAGGGCGACCGAGGTCCCGTCCACGCACATTTTCTTGCCCGGGCAGAAGGCCTGGAATGCCGCCGGGGGCACGCAGCAAAGCTGGCTCGAGGCGCACAGGCCCGTGGCGGACGGGGCGAGGCGCAGAGCAGCGCCAGCAGAGGAGCGGCGACGGCGGGGCGCATTGTGATTCGAAGGCGGGCAGCGGGATAGTAGCCCCTTTGGCCCGTTCGCCGTCGAGGGACTACCCGCCCGGACCCGCCGCCCCGCCGCACTTGGTGAGACCATCGGGAGCTGGCGATGCTCTGGGTCGTGCACACTTTTGCACGATTAACAGCACTTGGGAGTGCTGCTCTGACGTGGACCGGGCGCAGGTCGGTCGCTCGAGAGGGGACGCCCAATTGCGGGGGATCCGGGCGGCTAGCGGACGTCCCTACAACTGTCGACGCGTGAGCTCGGCCGGCGGCCGGACAGTCGGGAAAGGGTGGGCGAGAACGGAGGCCGGGGCTTATCCTCGAAGCTGGAAAGAACGAGGTGGTCAGCGGACGACGGCTCGGCAAGAGACCAATGTCGTGATTCCACGATCGACCGCACTCTTGGAGGTGCTCCCTCTTGCTTCTAACCCACGAACTCGCGAACTGCGGCTGCGTCGACCCTCTCCTCGGCAATTCGTCCGAAATCGGGAGCGCCGGCGGCAGTCAGGCCACGATGCGGCATTCGCATCCCTGGTTGATCCCACCTCCGTACCCAGACTCAAGTTGGCGGGTAGCAGCAGCCGGCGAGCACCCCGGGGGGCGCATACGGCCCGGATATGGTGCACGTTCCCGTGCCGCCGTTGCCCGCCTCCCCGCTCGTCACGTTGCACGGCCGATGGACCCCGTCGGTGATGAAAAGGGCGAACAAGCTCCCTTCCTTACACTGGGGCGCGCCGTCCTGGCACAGGGCGGCGTAGGCCGCCCCCGGGACGCAGCAGATCTCGTCGCCGGGCCAGCAACCCCCGGCCGCGGAGGTGGCGCCAGCGGGGGCGAGGGCTCCCGTGGACGAGTCGCAGCCCTCGAAAATCTTCGCCCCCGGCGCGCACTGCATCGAAGCGCCGGCACCGACCAGGGACCCGTCGGTGCAGGGGGCGTTGGCGTAGCGGCGATAGAGGTCGTGGCGGGCCGAGGCGACCGGCACGCACGACACCGAGTCTTCGGGGGCGCCCTCGAAGCCGTACTCGCTAGCGCGGGGGACCTGGTGAGCGGAAACGGGGAGAATGGGACTGCGGTGCTAACCAGAAGTGTGTGCTCGGGCAATCGGAGCACGAGCGCGCGAAGATGGCGCCGGCGGGCGGCGGGTCGACCGGGGCCGCGACGGCGGCGCAGGCACAAAGGAGCGCCAGATATAAGGCGGCGAAAGCGGGGCGCATCTCGCCGTTGGGGGTTGCGGGCGGTGTGTGGCAACGGTCCGGGGGCCGCCGGCCAGGGAAAACACTTGAGGGACGCTGCGAGGGACCACTTCCGCATCGTCGCCACGCACATTTAGGCCCTATTCGGTGGAGACAAAGGTCTATTTTGAAGCCGGTAAGCGCGGTTGAAGGCCGCTCTGCACTGGTTCCGCGTCGCGTGCATCCCTGGCGAGCGTCCCTCGATGATGGGGGTTCACGGTGTCGGACGCAGCAGACGGGGTGCTTCCGGGGACGAGGACGGCGACGGTGCCCGCAGACCAGCTTGGCGGGGCGCTGGCAATGCAGCTCCTCGGCAGGGCCGGGAGGGAGTAGGGACCCAGGTCGAGCTGGAAGGCTCCGCGCCGAGCGTTGCCACCCCCCCCCCCCCCCCCCCCCCCCCCCCGGGGCCCCCTCCCCCCTCTCAAAGTCGGTGCCACGGGCAGAGTCCGTGGGGCGGACGGGGCTACTGTCGCATGGGTGGGGTCCGGGACTACTGCGGCAGCGGAGCCGGGCCGGAAAGGAGGCACATCCGATATCGAAGATGACTTATCAAACTTCCCAACCGTCGCCCAAAACATGTTCGTGGAGAAAACTATCACCCTACTCCTGCAAAGCTGCTTGGCCTGCTAGCAAGTTCTTCGGTATCTCAAGCAATGGGCCCTTGGATGGGGGAAAGTCTGGGCACGACAACGCGCTCGGAGCCCGACGCACAGGCTAGGGATCTCACCACGGACACGCGGATCAGGTCACCGCCTCGCAGCAGCCGGCAAAGACACCCTTTGTCGAGCCAGAGCAACTTCCTGTCCCGTTATCCACCTGGCCCGTCGAGGGGTCGCACGTCCGCCGGACGCCCTCCGTCACAGCCAGGGCGATCGCGGTCCCGTCCACGCACATCTTCTTGCCCGCACAGAAGGCAGCCTGGAAAGCCGCGGGGGGAATGCAGCACAGCTGGCTCGTGGCACATAGGCCTGTGGAAGACGTTGCGTCCACCGCCGCGTTGGCGCCAGTGGCAACGTCGCAGCCGCGGAAAAAAAAGGCCCCAGTGGCGCACACCACAGTGGCGCCGGCAGCGAGAGCTTGGGCGTCGGTGCAGGCCGACTCTGTGGCCGCGTAACGGCGGTAGAGGTCGTGGCGGGCCGTGGCGGGCACGCACGCCACGGAGTCGGTCGGGGTGCCGTCGTAGCCGTACTCGCTGTTGGGAGGGCCCATGTCGGCCGGTTGGACGCTCGGTTGTCGGCGCGGGCTCACCAGAAGTGCGTATCTGGGCACTCCCCGCAGGACCGAGCAAAGACTGCGCCGGACGACGCGCGGGAGAGCGGGGATGCCGCGACGGCGCAGGCGTGCAGGAGCATGAGCAGTGGAGCGCCCATAGCGAGGCGCATAGCGATGAGGGTACCCTGGCCGGGCGTTTGGGGACCCCTCGGCCTGGTTCGGGGCGCGTTAGGGACCTCGCCGTGCCGTCATCAAGGGGATACCCGCCCGCAGCACCGCCCGCAGCCGCCCGCAGCACTCGGCACGCCCATCGCGAGCTGGAGATGTTTCGGGGATGGTGCAACTCCGCACAGTGACTTTTTGTGGATTGTTGCTCTCACATGCCCCGTGCTCTGCATGGCGCCCCGGGCGCAGGTGGGATTTTCTTATCCGGGCGGCTACAGGGCAGTCCCTATCTCACTTGGCGCTGCCCTTCCACACTCTCGTGATTCGGCGACCACGATTCCTGGAGGACTTCCCCTTCCCCTTTCCCCTATCGGCAATCCTGCCAATCTGCGTAGTGCGGGAACATCGAACCTCTCCCCGGCAAGCGTTGGAAACCTTGACCCTTTAGTCAGGCCGAGACACTGGGTTCGCCTGCCAATTGGCCCTACCTCCCTGGCCAAGCTCACCCGGGCGCATAGCAGCAGCTGGACAGTACCCCGGGGTACGAGAGCGTGGGGGGCGATCGGCGGTCGGCCATCCTCTGCGGAGGGGGGAATGCGGCCGCCGCGGGCGATCGCCCGATCCCGGACGCCGCGAGCGCCCCCGCGACCCACTCCTCGGCAGTCGCGCGATCGGGGGCCCGTGAGGCCATGGTGAGCGAGTCACAACGACCGTTGCTTGCCGTGCGGCGGGGCGGCGCGGGGCTCGGGCCTGGAGCGGATGGGCAACACGGACTCGTGCGACCGGGGGCCCCGACGCGCCGCCGGCCGCGGTTTCTAGGCAGCGATCGCATCGCATGGCGGAACGCGCGCCGCGAGTATTTCGGCAAGGACCGGAATACGCCGATCCCGCTGACGCAACTGGTGACTGTGCTCGGAGCGCCATCCGGGAGAAGCCACCCCATGTGGGCGCGAGCAGCGAATCCATCCGGCTGCCGGTCAATCGGCCTCGTATCCAAGGCTGCGGTCCATCCGCGATGGTCTTTGTTCCGTCCCCGGTCAGGTCGCCAGTCCGATCCAGTCCCGCGGGCGGGGGTGAATCACCCCACCTGCCGCTCGCTGTCAGCAAATCGCCACCCGGGCGATCGCACGAACCCCGTCCCATCACCCGGCTGCGGTGCGCGTCCCGGTCGCCCCTTCCAAAAACGACGCAGACCGTCGGCCGTGACGCGTGCTGCGTCCGGCACAGGCTGACAATAGCGCGCAAAGACGTGGCTCCAAGAATCCACACGGACCACCCATCACACCCCAACGCTGCCGGACGGATTCAAGACCAAGCTGTGCCCGCAGGCGGCGGCCGCGCCTGCCTTGCCATCGGCCGGTCTCCTGCCCCCGCAGGCCCCGTTGCGGTTCCTCCGGCGCTTACATGCCTTCCCTCATCGCGGCGCTGGACCAAGTCGTCCTCGTCGTCCGCGACCTC